>OY997383.1:6942245-7542245 GCA_963921505.1 Phakellia ventilabrum
GGTTTGATCTAGAATACTTACTAAACGGTAAAGGTGTACTTATGGCTTGGTTGCTTGGGCTTCATAGGTTGACAGTCTCGCAGGTGGCTCTCTGGTGGGGCTGATGGAGCAGTTGATCGATGGCATCAAGAAGGGTGCGGCTGACAATGGCAGGTAGGCATGTAAGTAGCCTCATTCCCAGGCCACACAGTCGGAGAAGGGGAGTGGCCTTTGGGGGGGAGTGGCCCAGGGACGAGGCTAGGTGGCCGAGTTATTAATGCCCAAATTTCATAATCAATATTTCATTCTCAAAATTACGTTCAGTATTCCATTCTCAAGTTTCATATTCAATATTCCATTCCTTCAAATACATATGCAGTGTCCCACCCTCAATTTTCATATTCTCAAGATTCAGTATCCTGTTCCTCTCATTAATCTAGATCTCTGGAACTGCTTCCCAAGACACTGGCAGTCATTTCAGCCCAGACAAGGATAAGATACCAGAAAGGTACAAAGATGATCCAGAGTCCCATGGAGTCTTAGAGCTAGAGTGAATCTTTGCTGGTCTATAAATTATCGTATTTAACACCGTGGTTCACCCAACGCATACCGTGCTCTTCTCTCTCCAGAGGGAGGGGGGAGTGGAGAGATGGAGGGCGCAGAGTTCAAGAGCCACCTGCTCAACACTCTTTACAGCTGCAAGTACGTGCATGTCATTGAGGGCATGAGCTAGAGCCCGAAGTGGGGTTGGCCCCATCGCTGAAGTGTGTGACTGATTATGAAAGTGAATCTGATTTTGCCTCATGCACAGATGGGCATCGTCATGTGTGCTGCATGTTGCAAACGTGTGCAGGTACGTGAGCTAAAGAATCTGTCTAGAACCCAACACCAGATGGAGAGGGCTGCTGGTCAAACAGAGCCAGCTCCCGTTTCTGGCGCATTCTCTTACTTCCCTCCCACCCCACCCCTGCCTCCCATCCTCCCCACCCCTGCCTCCCATCCTCCCCACCCCTCCCATCGTCCCCACCCCTGCCTCCCATCCCCACCCCTCCCTCCCATCGTCCCCACCCCTGCCTCCCATCCTCCCCACCCCTGCCTCCCATCCTCCCCACCCCTGCCTCCCATCCCCACCCCTCCCATCCTCCCCACCCCTGCCTCCCATCCTCTCCCCGATAAAGAGAGATTCCGATGACATCTGAAGAGTTACAGTTTCTAATTGAGAAGATTCTAAGGTAACCTCACCTGAGCTTAATCTCATTACGTCATCACTCCCATAGACCCACTGTACTCCTCCTTCTCAATTACATCACCAGGATGATGAAGTCTCTGAGCCTCTCGGAGCTGCCCCCTCTGGTGTACCAGCTGCTGGTCCTGTCAACCAAGGGTCACAAGACGCTGGTACTAGAAGGCATCCGCACGCTCTTCAACCAGCTGGATAGAGAGATACTGGCTGCGGAGCATGAGGAAGAAGGGTGAGGGGAGGAGCAGGGCTGTAGTGTCTGGTACACTACAGCTATAGTCTGTTTATGGAGAAATACAAGAGAACATGTGTTTTAATGTAGTCGTTTTGTAGGAACATGCTTGCTTTCTTGTAATATTGCTTGTGCTCCCACTCCCCATTACATCACCATGGTAACGGTCCATTGCTAATTGCAGGGATGCTGTTAGAGATATATGAAACATCCTTACACAGCAGTTTATCCCCTGCACCCCCACTCTCACTCCCTCCCTTCCTCCAGCGTGATGGCGGTGAACCTGGGACAGGATGAGCTGCTCCAGACCGAGGGAACCGTCATACTGCACATCACATTTGCCCTCAAGCAAGACCAGGTGTGGTAGACCTTTTCCTCTATGATGTAATGGAGGCATTAAATGCGAGTGTTCAACACTACCCAACCCATCCTTTTATGTGCACATCTATATGTTCCTTACTCACTTTCTGATTGCAGGAACTCGGCAAAGAATTCTTAAAGAACCTGAAGGCCATGCAGTCTCGGATGTATGGAAGCATGCTGTCCCCTTTCAGCATAGCCCTGACTCTCTCGGTCGCCAGAATACACCGTTTCGAGGATCCAGTAAGTGCAGAACACAGTGCTGGTTTCTATCGTCTGGTGGGAGCCATACATGTATATTTACTCAAGGTGGATCCCTAGTCTCGTTCCCCGGCGGAGGGCGAAAGGTCGGCTGGGAACGAGACTAGTGGATCCCAACATTGGAGCCTTTGTTAGTTATAGTGTTTCATAGCTTGGCCTATATTAGACGACTTGGACTGTTATATTGTTATAAAAATCAGGGCTGGGGCTGAAGCAGCTTGTGAATGTGAAAGCTAAGATAGAAGTCTTAATTGTGGCAGTTGGTCAGTCCCATGCCCATGGTAGTTGGTCGGTCCCATGCTCATGGCAGTTGGTCAGTCCCATGCCCATGGCAGTTGGTCAGTTCCATGCTCATGGTAGTTGGTCGGTCCCATGCTCATGGCAGTTGGTCAGTCCCATGCCCATGGCAGTTGGTCAGTCCCATGCTCATGGCAGTTGGTCAGTTCCATGCTCATGGCAGTTGTTCAGTCCCATGCCCATGGCAGTTGTTCAGTCCCATGCCCATGGCAGTTGTTCAGTCCCATGCCCATGGCAGTAAGGGGTTGAGCAGGTGTATACAGCTACTAAAAGGAAACAAACAAGAGCAGGATTTGCAGTGGAGTAGATACCAGAGCGCCCATCGATACCATCTCCATGGGAACACAAACTGCCATACGAGCATAGCGAGGAGAGAGACTGATCCATAGGCCACTCTGGGGCACAGTCTGCTGCAAATTTCTGATTATGCTCTTCAGATTTGGCTGGGAGTGGGTCCCACTGGAATGTTCTCTATTCACCACCCGCAGGTATTTGACTTTCTGAAGGGTGTCATTCTGAGAAGCTTCAAGGATGAGGACCGCAAGAGGGCTTCCAAGTGGATGAAAGGTACTCTTTGCTCCTCACTCACTCACTCTTTGCTCTCAGTAGTAAGGGAGCAAAGAGTGTCCCCCACACCCTTTTACTCCCTCTAAGTAAAGGGACAAAGAGTGTCCCCTACCACTGTTCATGATAGGTCTTAGCCTCGTACCCAGCCGTCCCAGCTTTTTTTCCGCTTCCAGTAGTTTATGATATTAGTACTTATGTGGACTAGAAAGAGGAGGGGGTAGAGAGGGAGACATAGCCCCCCCCCCCCCCCCCACAAATCTTTGCTTCCTCAATATTGGAGTGTCCCCCACACTTTTTGCTCCCTTACTATAGGGAGCAAAGAGTGTCCCACACTCTTTGTCCCGAGAGCAAAGGGTGTGGCTACCAGTAACGTAACATCATGTGTGCACATGCTACTACATGGCCAGTTGCTGAACAAACACATCATGTCTCCTGTCACAGAAGTCAACAAGGACTCTCCGGATATGGAGAAGCTAGTTCTCGACACTATACAGCACAGGTTAGCACAATATCCAAGAGCCCATTTAGGTGCTCTAAATAGAGTATAAGGCATATAATTACCATGGTTACCATGACATACACACTGCAGTGTCTGTGGCTGGGACCATGTGGTCCAGGGACTGGTGATGCTCGGCTTCCACCTCATGGACTCCTTCGCTCCCCGGAGCTCAACCACATGTGAGCATATGTATAGCTGTATATACAGTAACTATTACATGCTGATTCTCAGTACTACATATCCAATGAGTGTGGCCTCATATGGGAGCAGTGCACTGTACAACTACTGTAACGGTGGAACCCCTGTTGGTAGATACTCCGTGAAAAGAAAACATCTACAGTGTAGCGCACGCATAATTACCTGGACCAAATTGATTAATGGTCCAAAAATAAGGACTGTGGGTCAAAAGCTAACGTCACTCTTGCTGTCCACCTTGTGGTTCTTTGAATAATGAGGACATTTTGGTATATATGTCTTCTTAGCTTCGACTGTGACCGGCTCTCCTCAGAACAGGGCTTGCTGCCTGGGAGCAAAGATTCTCCAGGAGACCTTCAAGGTGAGCCACACCCACAATTAAAATTGCAGCGTCGGCTAATTACACAAGTGCATGTGAAAGTCAGCTAACAAGACCCCTTCCTCCCTCCATCCATGACCCCCCTCCCCCTCCCTCCTCCCCCCCTCCCCCCTTCCTCTCTGGCTGCAGGTGCACCCACTGGTCCACCAGGAGATGGTTAGTCAGCTGATTAACAGGATCCTCACAAACGCTTCTGCCCACGTCAGCCACTACATCGGTGAGTCAACAGCCAGGACTTGCGGGCAACTGGGGGGAGTAAGCGAGGCTGAGGTTCTGAAGACAGCCATAACATTGAACCTCTGAGAGACTGTTACAGTGATCATCTGCACACACACACACACACACTACATCTATAGCCCTCCTCTCAGACGTGGTAGCAGCGGTGCCTCAGGTGTCCTTGGACTCCCTCCCACAGCTGAGGGAGGCCTTCAGCTACCTCTCCCTCCTGGCACCCACACCTGCCATGCAGCTGCTGCACGCCATTCTGGTGAGGAAACATGGAGCATGCTTATTTCTAGAGAGACTTAGGGCCAGGGAGACAGAGGAGCTAGCTAAGAATAAGGAGATACCACTTTCCCATAGATCCTGTATGCCTGGGTTGTGGTGTAGTTGATTTCTTTTATGATCTCTGCCACCTGCACGCTGCTGTGCACACCCCTCAGCCCCTGGTCCAGTTCAGTGCCTCCGTGCGAGACTCTCTTTTTCTGGTTCTGAGGAAGTCACTCTTCTCGAGGTGAGTGAAAAGCTAGAAAGGTACACTCTCACTTGGCTCTGGTCTACAGAGACACACTCTCGTGGGTTTTATGCACACTTAGTCTAGTATGTGCCAGTCTTTCATGATGGTAACGGTTGCTAGGCTATGAGATCATGTGATGTTCATGTGACTTTATATTTAAAATTTCACAGAAAATAAGACACTACACTACCATTTCCACTGCAATGATGACTGATTTTGTGTTGTAATAAGATTATGTACATTTTTGTCTCTCTTTCTTGCAGGCAGATTGAGGCACGAAAGATTGCCGTCGGAGGCTACCTGCTACTGCTTAGGAAGTTTAAGGTGCACGTGTTTGAAGGCAGTATACATGTAGTATAGTGATTCTTATAGACCTTGAACACACACACACACACACAC
This sequence comes from Phakellia ventilabrum, assembly GCA_963921505.1. Lineage (NCBI taxonomy): Eukaryota > Metazoa > Porifera > Demospongiae > Axinellida > Axinellidae > Phakellia > Phakellia ventilabrum. Next base: position 6,947,390 of record OY997383.1, read on the forward strand.
ACACACACACAGGTTTTGAACTCACTAGGAATTGACAGCAGTACTAGTCAGACTAGCCAATCACCGACTGGATCACAGGTACATCCTCCCAATAATTGCTTTCGTCTGTTTAGTGACAGCTGCTTCTCTCACAGGTTCAGGTTGAAGTTCACTCCGCTGGTGGCTCCAGTATTGCCTCTGGCAACGAGGCCCTTTGCCTGGAAATCCTAGGTAATATCCTGAAGTATCCATGGTTTCGGTCTCTGTGTCATTCCACTGGAAACCAACTCTGTTTCCCCTCAGGTGCTCTGAGACGCTGCCTCACACAGCAGTACGAAGTCAGGTTGAGTCTTTATGAGGTCGGTGTGAAGTAATTTTGTATAGAAAATACAGCTGTAATTGTTCTTCTTCCTATCATTTCCCAGAGTCTGTATGAGGTGTTTTGCAGTAATCCAAAGCTGGCCGAACCCATCATAGATCTGTTGCTCAACCATGTATGTATACATGTTTGTGCATGTGTGTGTGTGTGTGTGTGTATGTCTGTATGTATGTATGTATGTATGTATGTATGTCTGTATGTATGTATGTATATAAGTATGTATGTATGTATGTATGTATATATGTATGTATGTATGTATGTGTGTGTGTGTGTGTATCCTCTAGCTCCAGCACTACTATGAGTCAGAGCCGGACATTACACCTCCTCTGAAGTTTGAGCCATGCCTTGCTACCTCTGGCAGTGAGGTGCACAAGACTGAGCCACTGGTGAGGTGTGTGTGTGTGTGTGTGTGTGTGTGTGTATACACATAACAAGCAATGATATGATGAGTGACGTGTGTGGAGGGGAACTCATGGACACATTACACTTCACCCCTTTCTTTACCCCTCTCTCTTCACCCCTCTCTCTTGCTCCTATCCCAGAATCACCTACTCTGCTGCCTGCAGCAGTGCGTGGCCAGGTTTGCCGAGTGGGAGGACAGGGACGAGGGAGCAGAGGGTGAGACACACACCCCGGAGGTGATAGAGGATGCTAGAGACACTTTGCAGTCCCTGGCCGAACGGATGGCAAAGTCAGAGCCTGAAGACTTTGAGTTGGTACGTCTTTGCATGGTTCTAAATTGGGTAGAAAAATGAGAACAGTACTTCACTCGCAGGACAAGTCGGCAGATTTTTCCTCGAGCAGCAGTGTAGGTCAGAAGAACAGGGCCGTCTCCCAGCTGGTCACAGGGTCTTATGAAGTAAGTCGTCTCCTGCGCCTCTCCACTACACTTAGTGTGTGTACATTCTCAAAGTTTACCTGAGACATTCCAGCCTCATGTGCTAGTAAAACAAGCATATCCGGCCAGCTTAGATCACCAGCACTTAGTGTGATGAACCACGTGGGCGGACCAAGGGTGCGAATCATGGCAAATACTTCGAGTTTGCATCTCTGCCAGTTGTACCCTCGCCAGGTAATTGGTGCGATGCCTGTCACGAGTGATTGTTACACCTTAGAGGGATGAAATAGCAGGGGTTGTGTGAGTGTGTAGCCAGTTCTGGGTTGGTTGCTGGTTATACAATAGATCCTCTTTTTTTGTTATGGGCAATAATCGGTATACATGTAGTTGCCTAGTCTGATAGTAGTTACAGGTATAGATATGGTTAGCCTCGTATCCAGGCTTTCTTACGCCCAGATTTTATCTCGCAGCCCCGTAGAAAAATCGGTTTTTCTCCACGGCTGCGAGATAAAATCTGTGCGTAGAAAGCCTGGGTACGAGTATAGGATAGATACCTGGCTAGAGGGATTTAACCTACTTAAACACCCGTGGGAACCTAGGAAGTGTTAATTGAGTCGAGGGCGGAGCCCGAGACTCAATTAACACTTCCAAGGGTGTTTAAGTAGGTTAAATCCTGAGAGCCAGGTGTCTATCCTACTTAGACTATATAAACAATCTAGAGGTGCGAAGACATCAAAGTGCTGGATACTGCTTAGCAACTACTGAGGGCATTAATCTACTTAAACACCCTCTACTAACCGGCATACTTCAAAGGATTTACCTCATAAATTATTCATATATGGTCTAAGGCTAGATATAGGACTATTGCAACGTACATAAGTTTTTTCTTTACCCCAACAATCATACTTGTAACTAATACTCTAACCTCCTAAGCCACTTATGTGTAATCACATGCTCCTCTGACTCACTCACAGGCTCTGATGGAGTACGTGTTCATAACTGGAGAAGTCAGGTAAGTCAAAGAAGTGTGTGCATGTGTGTACGTATTACCAGAGCACTGGGACTTGGTCATGGCTAGTTGTACAAGATAAGACCCTCTTCATGGCAATCTGTTGCAGTCTGTTAGATGCTTGCACTGCTGGTCTCTCGTCAACCCCACCCCTAGTTCTATAAGTGATTGTTACTCACGAATGAGCTTCTTCAATTTACCGAATTATACAGAGATAGACCTTCAAGGAATGGGCACACTTGAATAACAAAATTGGATGATGGTGTATAATATTTGCGTTCCTTGTTGCTTTACATTACTTCACGCTCAAAGATTACTGGTTCGTTTCTTTTCGAACGCTATGCTCTAGAACACTCACATAATAATAGGAAGAGATTAGAAAACCACCTGCCCATTCATTTTCCAGCCAGGAGTCCTGTGAGCAGACTCTCCGGCTCCATCGGGGCTACCAGAGGGTGGCCGACATCCTGCAGGAGAAGGCCGGGGGGTCGGCTGCAGGGAGCAAGAGGGGCCACGGGGGAAGTGGACCCTCCCGAGCTGACAGCTCCAGCCTCTCGCTGCTGTGTGTGACCAAGATGCTCAGGGCTGTGTTTAGGTGAGGGGTAGCTACGTATGCATACATAATATATGCATACAAAATACTGTACCTCTATGTGCTGTCCGCATCTTTTCATGCAGTGATGCCACCCCCAACCACCAGCAGCCCCTGGCAGTGCTGCGAGACTCACAAGCTCTTGTCAAGCACCTACTCCATGTTGCGCTGCAGAAGATACACCAGGCACGCATTTCAGCTTGGCTTTGAAATATATATAGACCAAAACTAGTCAGAACTATAAAAAAGGTATTATACCAGCACCAACGGCCCACTATAGAAATCTCTAAAGTCTATAACCAGTCTTGTGTACTATAGAACTACATTGTACTGGCTTACCGCCCAGCCTCGTTGTCAGTCTCCACTCTGCAGCTTTGCATGAAGTGAGGGAAATAGCTACAGGGCAGAAACTTTAAAGCGGCAGATTATCATTCACCTTTCATCAGTCGACAACGTTTTTTCTTGCAGATTCACGACAGAGGTACCTGTGAAGGTGACTCTCTCCATCACAAGCCTGAGAAGATCTTCAAGAGCTGCTGCTCCTTGGGGAGGTATGAAGCACAATTATGGAGCCTGTGACAAAGATGTCTACTGCCTTAGTCGCAGGCCACATTGACCCTTTGATACCGTGATGTCTGGAGCTGTGTCAGACCACAATCCTCTCCCTTTCCCAGAGTACTCTTCAAGCAGCTGGACACTGGAGCAGCCGGAGGTGGGCAGAGGGACGGAGGGAAGAAGGTGAGCTACTAATGGTCTAGCCTTCTAGCTCTACCTTAGCGGTTTTACACTCAGGGGTGCATGGGTGTGTACTCAGACATATCCTGGGATAGGCTTATAATCTGTTTCTCTCCAGGGCAAGTCAGTGCCGGTTCTTTGCCTGGAGGGCTTCGTCCAGCTGATGCAGACGGTGATGGGGAGGTTCCCTGGGCAAATGGAGGCATTCATCTCCAGTGTGAACCCCGCCCTCCAGGAGGGGGCAGCGGTTGCTGAGAAAGTGCACTTTTTTCTGAAACACTTTGAGGTGAGGGTGGCTATGCACAACTAAACCTGGTGATCTTAGCGCTCTCTCCCCCCCCTGTTGCTGTTTCTCCTCTCTCAGCGGATGGTTACAGCTGTCCTGAACGGCAGTACCCGGGGGGACTGGGGAGTCAAGGAGACCCAGGCCATTGTGGGTCTGATTGGTCTCCTGGCTAATGAGCTTGATGCCGATTCCCCAGAGGTGAGAGGCACGTGTACTAGGGAAGCAACGAATCTTAAGGATATCCCCTATAACGTCTAAGGCTCACATGAGCTCACTATACTGTTTCATAGGGTAACTCTGGATGTTAGTAAATTCTGTGTATGCCATCTTCTCCTCATGACAGCTGGAACAGGTTTATGAGTGGACACAGTCACAATGCAAGGAACAGAATGTTGGTGAGTTGTACGTCAGCCCATTTCTAAATACCACCTACCATATTTTCCCTACAACCACTGCCTCTGTTTCAATCAATGATCAACATTGTCCTCTCTCCCTCTCTAGACGACAATCAACTCACCAAGGCTCTGGTATCTCTTCTGCTTACTCTAACAAGCAGATACAAGAGCAGCGTGAAAATTGTGAGAGAAATAATCTATCAAAAATCTCTGATTTTCTCCTTGTCTACCTTCAATACTATTTATTTCACTTACAGATTCGAAAGCTCTCCCAGGATATTCACTGTCACCTAGGAGACATTGATGAGGCAAGAACAAAAATGACTTGATAAGCATGCTTCAGATGGGAAGCAAATTCATTAACTGTCCAAGTAGCAGGTGATTAAGTGCCCACCCAATGCTCACATATTGCTTTAGGATATTGAGCTGGAGTGCAGGACTTACTTTGCGATTGTGAACCCGAGAACTGCCTCCTCGAGTGTGCTAGTAAGACCACCGAAATTTTAATTGAGTAGTGAGTTTAAGCCAGTCCATCCATCCATTCAGAGTCTGGTATATGCTCACACTGAAACTGTCTTGAATGATGCGGAGTGGTTGATCAGCCGACTCAAGTCTGAATCCACCCCTAATCCCGTCGAGGACCTCTTTGGTAACTAATAGTATGCACACCTTCTTGTAAGAGTTAAGTCATTCTCTGTTTCTCCATGCCCAGAGGGCATGCAAAGCCCCACCCTGGGCACACAAGCAGAAGACCTCTGCTCCTCTCTCTGCGAGAGGCTCATGAACTTCGTGGTGACCTACCACGAGTTGGTCCAAACAGCCATCCCCCCTGGGCCCACCTCTGAAGGGCTACTCAAAGTAACAACCTCAGAGTTTATAGTTAATTTAACAGTACATGCTAACGAAGGGAGATTGAAGTGCTTCTTAGCACAATATAACCCTGTTTAGACAGGGCTTATGAACTAAAAGTATTAGTGGGTGAATTGACACGGCTAGACCTGCCTGCCTCTTAAGTGCTGATTTTCCAATACCTGGAACGCTTTAGGCACCTATCAGCCCATGGACTGTATTTCTTTAAGTTTCCAGTTTGCTTTAGGCACCTATCAGCCTATGGACTGTATTTCTTTAAGTTTCTAGTTTATTTTGTAGCTATCACATAATATGTATACATGTATTCATAATCTCCATTCCTTCAGACTGTCACCAAGCTGTACACTGTGCTTGCAAACCTAGTGAAATATGTAAGCAATGGTAGTTTAGCAGTTTACAAACTGCCTTAGCAGTGTTCATTCACTTTCTACTTTCATTTACAGTATGTGAGCATCTATCCACAGCTGTCCTGCATCATTCCAAACCTCAGAAAACTGGTAACATGAGTTCATTCTTCCACTTTTGTGTTGCATTATGGCAGTACTCGAAACTAGGCTTGTTTACGAAGTGGGGCATTGCATTTGTTAGTGGAATCATAATTTTTACAATACTGGTATTGAATACCTCTATCCTTAATTGGCTGTGTATTGTACTGCTCTTGAACATTTCTTTGCTATAATTATTATAACTCTTAATGTGGTGTCTGCAGGTTGAGATGGTTGGTACTCACCTCTCACAGCAGGTGTATTCTCTCATCGCTTACATCCAGGTATAAATCATTAGCTGATCGGTTGTGTGTCCATGCATTATGAAAAAAAAATTTTTTGCTGCCCAAGAAGCAATTGTGCAAGCCAGTATAGCCTCAACCCCAGGGTGTGGCCTGGGGCTCGAGGCTAGCACGTCAGTAACACCTGTGTTGGTTGCTTTTTGGGGATTCCATCCCTATGTCTTTTCAATGTTTTTTTGTGACTTTATATTTAGCGCTCTTGTGTTCCCTGTGTAGACGACTCAGACTCCAGGTGGAGCAGAACAACAGGACAGCAAAGGGAAGAAAGGAGGCAGGGGAAAGTCTAAGGCCACTTCTGCCGGGAAGGTAAGGTTTTAGTGTTTAATGGCATTGCAGTTACAGAATCACTGGAATTTAGGTATCCTAATTTCTCCTGTAGGTGATGGTGAGGAAGGAGACTAGATCCATTCCAAGTCTCATCTTTGCAATGGAGCAGTTTGAGAAGTTTTTGATCCAACTCTCGAAAAAATCTAAAGTAAGATCAACAGTGTTGTCTAGTAGCTATACAGCAATTGTTTGAGTAGGATCACCAAAAGATGGACTGTGTGCCTAGTACCTGACTCCATAATCGCTATTGCTAGGTGAACCTGATGGAGAATTTCAAGCGCAGCACGTCCCGTGACTTCCGCATCAACCACCAGGCGGTGGAAGCCATCCTCAACGATGGTAGCTTTCAGGAAGAAGAAGAAGAAGTAGCTGAGGGAGGGAGTGGAGAGAGTGGCAGAGAAGAGGAAGGCGGAGGAGGAGGTCCCAGCAATGGAGTCTGCAGTGCCCCTAAAGCTAAGAAACTGAAAAGGAGTTAGCTGAATATATAGTACCCTGAATGTTCATGTTATCTCTTTCTGGTATACTTGCATATATATCCGATGTCCTTGCAGGTAGTGAGTGACTGTGTGCACTGTGTTGTGTTCTCATATACACCATGCCAATTCCTTTCTCTCCTGTACTATCTGTCCCATAGTTGTATTCATGTATCAGTTTACTCAAGGCGTATGCATTAAATTCCAGGAAATGTACTACTCTACTGACGTAAGCAAAACCATAGTTTGTTAAGTCCAACGTCATAGTACTTGAAGTAGATTGGGCCTAACTTAGTGTTGCATTGCTAGGTATATACAGTATACTGCATGTACAACAACTGTAGTAGACCCAATATAGGCTAGGGCAGTCGTCACACTAGCAGACAGAAAAGCTGTATAAATTTATTTGCGCAGTGCCAATATAGCTAAAGCCATGCGTAATTATAAAATGACATCAATATTGAGAAACTCAAAACAGTCATTCGGAACCTTAACACTGGAAACAAAAACCAAAAACCGGTTTTGGAAAACAATGAAGCTCTTCAGGAAGGATTTAGCCACAATACCATCAATGCAGTAGTCTGATGTTATACATATGCAGACAATAAGCTGGACAATGCAAACATGTTGAGCAATTACTGCTCTAAATGCTTCACTACCTCATTGCCACCCCTATATGGCTCCTTTGAGTCTGCTGAACACCTGGAATTGCCTGATCATGAGGGAAAATCTGCAGAGGAGGTTATATAAGTGTCTTCTACCAAATTTCTGGTAGGATGTTGAAGTTCACCGCTGCAAGCATTGTTGCAGTCACTAAGCTGTTAAATCAGTCAATGTTAACTGGATGTTTCCCAGTGATGTGGAAACGGTCGAATATAGTACCTATTTCAAAATCTGGTGACAAAGCAAGTCCGGCAAACTGCAGACCAGCTAGTCTGTTTGCTTCCAATATTGAGCAAACTTTTGGAGAGGCATATTGTGAACCTCTTGTTGCAACATCTGATGGAGACGCAGCCAATCTCGATTCACAGTGGAGTTTTCAGAGGGGAAAGTCAACAGTAACAGCCCTACTGGAAACTACTCACAACTGGCTTGAGATACTTGAAAGAGAAAAAGAAGTTGGAGCAGTGTTTTTTGACTTGTAGAAAAGCATTCAATTCAGTTCCTCACCATACCCTTCTAGAAAAGCTAGAGAATTTGCGAGCGGATATCTGCTTGTAAAATGGATTCACAGTTACCTCTCAGGAAGGAAGCAACAGGTGGTAGTAAATGGTAGTTCATCAGATGCTCTCCCAGTGCTATCTGGGGTTCCACCTCTGGTTGGTCCCCTCCTGTTCCTAATATACATTGATGGGATTAAATCCATTACCCTCTCACCAGATAGTCTATATGCAGACGACATGTTGCTCTACAGATCTATTTCCAGCAGTGCTGACTATGCTCTTTTGCAAGACGACATAATACATTTTCTTCACATGTTCCCTTGGCTTGTTTTTCTGTATCACTATTTAAAACTAGGCATACATGCACAATTAGCCATTATAGTGTTATATTGTGTGTCCTTTGCACATTTGTTGCATATATTTCAGGCCTTTTTAGTAGTTCTGTAAAACTGTGGAACAGTTTACCCCAGTCATATTCTACCATCAGTTCGTTTCAAACTACTGTAAATTGTATTGTTTTGTGTACTCTTTGTTTCTGTTTTATTTGTTTTGCTCTTTGATTTTTTTCGTGGTTAACGTTCCTTAACGACCATAATTGGGATCCTGCCGTACATGTTTTGCCTGTTTCAGCTTTAACGTAAAAAATGAGCTCATCAAACCCACCACAAGGGCTTATACTGCTAGTGTGCTTTTCCTAATGACTTGTCATTCCAGCTATTTTGTTAGTATTCAGTGGTGTATAGTGGCTTGTAGCTAATGAATAATTCAGTAGCAATCAGCCTGTCAGACTTGAAAAAATTTCCCAGGCTTATAGTGATAGATAGCTAGATGGCTATTTGTGGCATTTCAAACCAACTTAACTTACTATTGGAGAGAGAAAAAAAGAAGCCTATATAGCCCCTTGACAGGCAAACAATTCTTCCCAGGCTTACTACTGACAGCTATTTGTGGTATATTTCTATAAAGAGAAACAACTTAAGGTGGAAAAAATTAGCCTGGCTCCGATCCCTCCTGGACGGTCAAACTTCTAAACAATTTTCCCAGGCTTATAGATAGATTACTATCTGTGGTATTTCAATGGAGAGAAACAACTTCACTTGGAGGGGGGAAAAGAAGCCTATAGCTAGCTCCTGGACGGTCAAATAATTCTTCCCAGGCTTAGTACTGATAGAGAGGTGACTATTCGTGGTATTTCTATAAAGAGAAACAACTTAAGTTGGAGAAAAAAAACTTAGCATCCTCCCTCCTGGATAGTCAAACTTATAAACAATTCTTCCCAGGCCTAGTTGGAAAAAAAAACTAGCATCCCTCCCTCCTGGATAGCCAAACTTATAAATAATTCTTCCCAGGCCTAGTTGGAGAAGAAAAAAAACGCCTAGTGAGCTTCCCATCCCTCCTGCAGGGTCAGATATACTTGTAGAGGTATGGCTGCCCCAGAAGCGTTGGATAGGCGAGACTGGGAATCACGGTGGGCACCGCAACGTGCCCAGTCGTCCATTCAGCTTCGGGATCCGAAGAAAGAACCGGCGTTCTGCTACTAGGACGTAGAAAGTCGAAGATCAATATGTGTACAGGGGTGCCCGATCCCCGACTTGATCACCTTGGGGAGATAACGCTCCGAACCCCAGTCTGCAAACGAGCGCACCATTTCGACAATCCGTCAAACGTGTGTCAAATTCAGTATTACTAGGCAAATGCAGGACATTGTGGGGCGAGCCTTCGCGAGTGCACAGTATACATGCATGGAGTTATTGCAACATGATTTTAAATAATTTTGGTACATGTATATGCTTGTCCTGGCATGTGAACATACCAATCATGTGCAAAATGGGTTGGTGAATAATTCTTTGAAGCATTCACTCCTTGGGGCAAAAGCACTGGATTAGCCGGTTTAGTCCAGTTGGTCTGCTGGGAGTTTCATAGGGGCAGTTAGAGGTAAACTGACCAATGAGATTGTTTTTTTTTAACTAGGCAGTTTAAGAGAGAGAATTTGGTTGGTCAACAGGAAAATGTAAAAGCAGATGTTTCAGCCAGTTTTTCAGTCAGTTCCAGCTACAGTTTTTTTGCAGTCTTTTTCAGTTAGTTCCAGGTACAGTCAGTTTTTCAGTTAGTTCCAGGTACAGTCACTTTTCCAGTTAGTTGCAACTTGCAGGTACAGTTTCTGCAGTCAGTTTTTAACGGTGCTTACGTAACGGTGTTACGTAATGCATAATACGCAAAAATAGAATTTTGTACACAGATTCGGTATACGTACGTACCACAGTCCACCACATATATATATATATATATATATATATATATATATATACATATAGACACGGGGGCAGAATTCGACTCGCTAGTGTGGGGCTCGCTCAGGCTCGCCCCAATAAACCCCAACCGTCTGAGAGTTGAACCTCAATAGGTTATACCTGTAAAGCGTTGCACCTCAAGAGTTGAACCTCAATAGGTTCACACATCATTATCAGACTTACTTTCTTTTGTTGAGTCAGGAGCCATCCTAATACATGCAGGCTGTACAGCATACAAACTACAGTACTGTCTCGATCACATCACCATTACTAATAATTATAAGTACCAATTATTACCGGGCTATTTCAATACCATAGCCTTGTTCCCAGACTCCACTCTAGAGCTTTGTTTTCATATATGCATGCTACCTGTTTTGGCTCTCCCTCTTGAAGTTCATCCTTTAGTCCTGTATAGCTAGCTATAATATGCACCTGCTACCATTCATCCCATGCAGTACTAATAAGTTGAGGCTAGTACATTCTACCTCATGATAATGAAACTTGCCTGCATAATGCAATAGCTAATGATATCTAGGGCATGCCACCCTTTATTTTGAGTGCCCTGAGAGGCAATATGGTGGCGTCTAAGGCACTTCGTATGACAAATTGAGTCTCTCAGTATGGGCTTTCTTTTTTAGCATTGTTAATTGGTAGGAATAGGCTGACAGACATAGCTAGCTACCTTTGATGTGTGACTCCATGCTTGATCAACTTTTGTTTGGGGAGGAAGCTCTGAATGGACAGTAAGTTAGTATCAGCTAACTGTAAGCAGTAGTGTTTAATATTAATAGCAGGCACACCTGAGACCGAGTCACAATAGTAATTAATTATTCAAGTAGCTAAGCCCCTACAAATGAAAATGCAGCCACAGTACATTTGTAATAGACTACCTGCTTGACGGTGATAATGAATATTCTTGCGTATAACGGTATATCATGCACCTTCAATGACTATGCAGTATTTCCATCTCCCCTCAGCACTCCAAAATCTTCACCCTGACATTATCCCACGGTAGTAGGCATCTGCAGCAGATGTTGCTAATGTCTCACCAGTTTCATGAAGTTGGATGCACCTACAGGTCATAAAAGAGCCAACTTCATCACGTGATTCTGGCATGCAAGTATCAGCTGTCTTTGACAAAGGCATCATGCATGCAAACCAAAATTTCTTCATTAAGCTGAACCATACATAGCTAGAGCAGGCACTCATGAGCATTCCAACAAAAGATTCTTCCCCAGTCTAAAAAATTTATTACAGTGAAATGGTATCATGCAAACAACTTGAAAACACAGAGAATGGCATCGTACAAGAACTTGAAAGGGAGAGAAATTGCTAACTATACGTTTAGCGTTTCAGACTAACATAACGCTGATGACTATGATCTAATGCAACAGTCACATGGCTGTAGTACAAGCAAAAATGGCAATATTTTGGGTAATGATATTTAGGTCAAATATAGATTAGTAGCTATGTCTGTGAGTGATAATCAGGCTTGAAGACCAATATTCATTGGGAAAAAATTAAACACACTTTTGAGGCCCTACTGTCAAATGTACAGGGACTCAGGGTTAGGTTACTACCTTCAAAAGACTTTCTATGGAGCATAAAATAATACCTCAGTGTAAGGCCTGATTAATGTTAAAAAGCTGCATGTTCACTGATTGAGTATATATATATATTGAGCCAGGTAGCTTCATGCTTTAGTAGATGGCTAGAAAACTTACTGTAAGTTGGTTTATAGTACAAGGACACTTAATACTAACGTTAGTATTAAGTGTCCTTGGTTAGTAGTAATGTAAATTGGGTTTATGGAAAGTGTAATGCAAAATGCAACAATAATCACACCATTTTACTCTCTTTGTCAGGAACACTGTACTGCAAACAGGAATCATTCTCTTAATATAACCACAGACTAACTGACACAATTCAGTTCCTTCCACGCCCACAATACTGCAAAGCGTGGGTGGAACAGGCTACGCAATGGGGGTGTGGCTACGACGTATTTGGCAAGTGCATGACGTAATCACGTCACGAGTGGAATCCGGGATAGAGCAGAAAACAGTTCACTGACACTGTTTAGGCTTTTATTCTATGGTTGACGATTCATGTATTGTAAATATGATCCTTAGAACTAATTCCCCTCTGTTACTCGCTGGAGTCTTTGCCCTGTCGTTCTTCACACTCTCTGGAGGGCAGAACTGTTTCAACGGAGACGTGGTGGATGGCAGTTGTCAGTGTTTCTCCGGTTGGACTGGAGGGAGCTGTAATCAGTGTGGAGGCAGAATCAGGCAAGCCCATAGTCTTAAAGCCGAGTGGTAGCAACGTAAAAGTAGGTCAGAAGGTGATCAATCATGGGGACACTGTGAGTACCCAGACCCTGCCCTCTCCCTGCCATATCTATGGAGGGTACTGTGCAGTAGAAGGGTCTGGGCATGAGACTACCTATTTAGCACATTGGTATGAATTACAGGGGTACCGGTGTACTCGGTATGGCTTACGGACTACTCGGTATGTTCAGTATAGATTATAGGCTGCCTGATATGTGACTTGGTAAACTCAGAATTTACTCTAAGGGATATCTGGTACATGTATACTTGCTATGGGTTATGGGCTATTCATTATACTTGGTATGGGCGATTCTGTATACATGTACTCAGTATGGGTTATGGGCAATTCAGTACACTCAGTATGGATTATGGACTACATGTATTTAGTCTACTCTGTATGGGTTATGGGCAATGGACTATTTAGTCTACTCTGTATGGGTTATGGGCAATGGACTATTTAGTCTACTCAGTATGGGTTATGGGCAATGGACTATTTAGTCTACTCTGTATGGGTTATGGGCAATGGACTATTTAGTCTACTCTGTATGGGTTATGGGCAATGGACTATTTAGTCTACTCTGTATGGGTTATGGGCAATGGACTATTTAGTCTACTCTGTATGGGTTATGTATACTTGGTATTAGCCTCGTTCCCAGGCTCTTGCATGGACTGTTTAACATTCATAGCTGCCCAATATATTTGGCTATGGCCTTCGGGTTTAGGTCCATCAGAAGCCATTCATGAGGTAATCAAATTGGACCATATGCCTACGTGTATGAACCATAGAAAGCAGGCCGGGTTTTCAATATCAGGGTCCCACTTTAGATTGGGGTGTAGTAGACACTTCAACTTTTTATGGGCAGCAGTGATGAGGAGAGTTGATGGCTGCCTCAATTAGTGCTAATTCATAACTACCAGGTGCTGATATTTAAGATGACAGACGACTCTGTCATTACTGTGTTCATAGTTACTATGTAATACATCCTGGCAGGAGTCGTGTAACAGCTCCTTATTAGGAAGCTCCCTTATGCTGGCTCCTCAAATAGCCTCATACAGGAAGCTACTGCATGAAACTTGGCCGTAGTGAGGCATTAGCATAAACACTGCTCCTAACATGCTCGTGAGTGTGTGTACAACCAGGAAGGGGTACAGTTTGGAATTGTTACGCAAACGAAATGTAAACATTCTGTCTGGTTATGCTACCTTTAAGGATTCTATAGCCACCCCACATGTACATGTGGCAGGATAACGTGTGATCAGTAGATCGAAGTAATTCAGAGATTCTCTCGGTCGGCTAGTAGAATTCACGATAATAAAATTTCTTCGACTCCAATCAGAATTTCTGCAAAAATTCATTCAATAGTTGCCAACATTTCGACTACAGTGTTGTAGTCTTCTTCAGGGCACAGCAATATACAGAAACACAGGGATGAAATATTCAAAGCCAGGGAAATAAATACAAGTTAAGCAGAGTTTCTACAAGAGAACAATAAATGTAGTCATTGCTTCTGCTTCGAGCTTCTGTCCTTGATCCTAAGCTTCAACTTCACTTCTGCTTTAGCGTCTGCTTCGTTATTGAGGATGGCATCATCATTGGTGGGTGGAGCTCGATGCTGCACTGGTTCATAGTGTGGGTGTGGCTTAAAGGTCAAAGTAGCTGTGGCTCGGCCCTTTCGCTTGCAGCTACAGTTTAACTGTGCAGACTGCTATACATGTAAAGGAGTACTGTAGCTAAGTCAGCCATTAGTGGCCTAGTGTGGCCTCCCATTGTCAGCCTAGCACTTTTATTACTCATTCCCGTTCCCCATTCCCACTCTATAACTATAGGAATGTTGCCGTTGATCTCATTCCCATTCCCCGTTCCCACTCTACAACTATAGCAATGTTGCTGTTGATCTCATTCCCATTCCCCATTTCCACTCTTCCATTCCATTAGACTGGAGGGCAGTAGTGGTATGATCGCCGACCACTTTGGAGGTGGAAGTTATTCTCACAACTCCGCGTGCCTGTTCTTCATAGAGACTGACAGGTAAGAGCTGCAAGGCTGTGTGGCTGTCTTTTCTGTAATGGCTATAGAAAGGTTATCGCTAAATTTACCAGAAGAATACCATACTAACTCAGCCAACATGCTAAACATACAGTGTTCTGGGGTTTGGGTTTACCCTTACATGCACTAGTCTTGTATCCCGACCTCCTTGTCCTAGCCTCGGGAACCAGGCTCCACTGCCCAGCGTTTTTTGCACTTTGGAAAAACACGGGCTGCTGTAAAAAAAAAAAACGCTGAGCAGTGGAGCCTGGGAACGAGGCTACACTATCTCCACACTCCTCTGTATAACTCGCTGCCGCCTCTCTGTGCAGTAATGTATCCTCTATTCGGCTGAGGCTCAACTCCTTCTTCACGGAGTGTCGGTGGGACTATCTCTACGTCTTCGATGGCGATTCCATCTACTCAACTAAGCTGGCTGCATTCACGTAAGCATGAATACTGTATGCTTTGTCATTCTGCCTTTTTCAAGTTTGTGAGTCCGTATCTATGTCTTTACCTGCCTGGCAGTGGTAACCTCATAGAACTGGAAGACGACTCCCCTAATCTGCCAGACCCCGTTCCAAGCATAAACGGAACCATGGAGGACAATAGCACTGAGTCTGGTTCTGGTTCCGGTTCCGGCTCTGAAATCATTCCGTATGAGGTAAGAAGTAAACCCCAGTGCCTACAATGATGTGTGACTAGATGGTATGCAGGGCATTGTGGGGGCAAGCCTGAGTGTGCACGTGCTGAATAGCCTCGAACCCAGGCCTTCCTCACCCAGATTTTATCTCGCAGCCGTGGAGCAATAGAAAAATTGATTTTTCTCCACGGCTGCGAGGTAAAATCTGGATGAAGGAAGGCCTGGGTTCGAGGCTACATGCTGAAAGTGTGAGTGTGTGTACTTCAAAGATGAGGGACACAAGTGCCTTAGTATGGGTAGTCTTGCAAGCAAAAGTACTGCCTTAGTATCAAGGCTCTCCAATGCTGGCTAGTGTCTTTGCCCTCTGCTGGGAGGGGGAGAGGTAAGCTCTCTGCTGGGAGGATGGGAGAGGTAAGCCCTCTGCTAGGAGGGGGGGGGGGGAGGTAAGCCCTCTGCCAAGAGTTTGGTGACTGGAGCTGGCTGTATTATCTTCTTCTTTTTTTCGTCACTAGGAGCCAACTGAAGTGACCCTCACCAGCACTGGAGCACAAGTGATGCTGTATTTCTATTCTGATGCAGGGGCTAATGCACCAGGGTTCAATCTCTCTTATTGGTGAGCACCACGCAGCCGAACTATCGCCGTTAGACTACCTAGTGGTATAGCAGGGACGGCTAAAATTGTGTATCTGCATGAGAAGTAAAAGGCGTGCTGGTATACAGAGGGTGGTACTTAGAAGGCCGGTGACTTGTGATGGGAGTGGCCTCTTTAGAAGGAGTGCTAAATGAGGATCTATTCAGCTTTAAGGTCCTTGAATGGGGAGGAGGGCTACTTTTGTATTCTTGTTTCCGTAATGTACAATGTGAGGCGCTGGAATCCTATCACTCCACTCCTGTGTTGCGACCCTCTGTACCCAGGCCTCCCACCCAAATTTATTTTACAGCCAGATACAGTCGGGCTTGAGGCCTGGCTAGGAGATTACATTCCTACGCACTGCATATGGGGTGTCTATTATGTGTAACCAAATTCATGCGTGTTTACTATATTAAATGGACGTGATCGAATTCATGCAGGTCTACTACATGTACATTGATTCTCCTAAGGCGAGAAGGGTTGCATGTGTACTGTATGACTGATGTGTGGCTGCTGCTTTTCTGCAGGGTGGACTACGAGTGTCCCGACAACTGCTCGGGGCAGGGAGTGTGTCAGGATGGTGTTTGCCGCTGTGACCCCGGCTGGGTGGGAGAGCTGTGCCATCTGCCTGCCTGTCCTGGTGACTGCCTGGGCAATGGAGTGTGCAACGACTCTCTGCAGCAGTGTGTCTGCTTCGAGGGGTTCATAGGTGTGTGTGTATGTGTGTGTGTGTGTGTGCATGTGTGTGTGGTTACCTATCAAGGCTAACTATATTTCAGTCAAGTCAGGAGCCCATAATCAGAAACCGCTTCTTACCTGATTATGGGCTCCTGATTCAGCTTAGGTATGGTATAGAAGTCCAGTAGATGATGTCAATGATTTCCGTACATCAATTATCCCACTTTACAAACATTTATAGCCACTGCTATTTACAGTATCACAACCATACCTGTTCCATACAGTCCCTACAACCTAATGTTGTCCCATTCCATTCTTGTGTCCAGGTTCCAATTGCTCCATTCCAGTGGAGAGTCCCCATTGGGAAAGTGTAAAGGTCACTGTCTCAGGTTAGTGACTTAGTATGTATGATATTCCATTAGTTGCCCATTTAGCCTTCTTCCCAATCCACACTTTCCAGAAAGGCCTGTAAGCAAGACTAGTGCCCACTAGTCTAGCAGGAAATATGAAAGAGTCCCCCACAAGCCACAGCAAATGTGAAACCTACAGTGTACAATGTAGGTGCTTCCTGTTGCTTGCACTACAGGGAGGGCCTGGTATGCAATACAGGGAGGGCCTGGTATGCAATACAGGGAGGGCCTGGTATGTACATGTAGGTGCTTCCTGTTGCTTGCAATACAGGGAGGGCCTGGTATGCAATACAGGGAGGGCCTGGTATGTACATGTAGGTGCTTCCTGTTGCTTGCACTACAGGGAGGGCCTGGTATGTACATGTAGGTGCTTCCTGTTGCTTGCACTACAGGGAGGGCCTGGTATGTACATGTACAAACTATACAATGGAGGTGTGTCACACAATACCACTATGCTCTCCCTCCATTTGGAATCCTTGAATGGGGAGACCCTGTGGAAGTGTGGCTAGGTGGGGTGTATGGGGGAGACCCTCAATTCAATTTGCTAGCCTTTAGCTTAATCAATATACTGTTGTTGTGACTTACATGTATGGTGTGCTGTGCTTATGCTGCCTTACCAGAGAGACTCTCTCTCTCTCTCTCTCTCTCTCTCTCTCTCTCTCTTTCTCCTCTAGATGAGGCCTTGCTCTCGGGCCTAGCCAGGGCAGGCCACTCGGCTGTGGTGTGGGAGGAGGACATGATCGCCTACGGGGGGTATCGGTTCCCGTTGGGGGACGAGGAGAGTGGCAACGACGACGCAAACCCTCCCCAGCTGCTGCGGTACAGCTTTGCCTCGAGGAGGTGGGAGGGGCTTACTGCTAGTGCCTTGAGTCTGCCTGACCCGAGACATGGTCACACCGCTGTAGTGTATAATGTGAGTGTGTGTCTGAGGCTCATTTCGAATTTTGTCTTGTGTATATGTGTGTGTGTGTGAGGAGGGGGTCTGACAGATAATTTTATGCATGAGCACAAGCATGTACATGTACCTTATACTAACCTTTGGGGGTGCAAGGCATTAATATAAAATCAATATTTTATACTGCCCCCCCCCAAAAGCTAGTATACTAGAGTATACAAGTAGTATGCTATAGTATACAGTTCGTTATCCAACACCCTTCATACATATACATACACACACACACATACACGTATAAATTTATGCAACAGAGCTCTATGTATGTGTTTGGCGGTGCCAAGACCCCGGCAGAAGAGATAACCAGTGAGCTTTGGGTGCTGGACCTGGTGACTTTCGAGTGGACGGACCTCTCCCCCGACCGTGACATCATGAATAGCTCATCAGATGGCAATGCCACGCTAAGTGACGACCCTGGTGTGGTTTCCATGGAAACCCTCCGGGTGTCTCCTCAGGAGGACTACCTTCCTTTGCCGGTGCGGAGTCACACGGCTCATGTGATCGGCTCCAAGATGGTGGTACTGTTCGGACTCACCAGCGATAGTCTGCATCTCATTGACTTTGTGCAGGAGTACGACTTCGGTAAGCCAGCACGTCTTCCTCACTTGCTAACTAGTCATCTGATGACCAGATAGAGTTGGAGATCTCATAACTCTGTTCCCATATTCCACATTTCCATTCCCATTCTTACGCAGTCTCAAATCATACATGTTGAGTCTCTCCACATCAAGATTTTGTTCATTGTCCCCTTCCCAGAAATGGATACCTGGTCAACACCAGAGCAGTATGGGGTGGAACCCGTCGGCAGAATGGGCCACTCCAGCGTGTACCACCCGGAAACAGGACTGATCTACGTGTATGGAGGCCACTCCGACCAAGAGGTTTTGGGCGACCTGCTGTCCTATGACCCCGTTACACACACTTGGAGCCGGCTTACAAGGTGGGTCTAGCCTCATTCCCAGCTGTCTCAGCTTTTTTTCGCTTCCACTTATTTCTTACTGGCAGAGAAATGGCTGGGTACGTGGCTGAAGTGGGTCACTTGCAGAGGGCTATGGCTAATATTCCGGGGGGGGGGGGCCTGGATGAAGCCCTGCGCTACTTCCTAACAGTATAGGATTACAGGTCTTCCCAGCCACAGCATCGGAGTGCGCACCCTCACTGCACCTGTTCACATTCCATGACACCATCATGGAATGGGAAAGGCCTGCCATGGGAGCGGGGATAACAGTACAGCGTATATAGCTAAGCCCTTACTTGCAGTAGACCTACAGACTTGTTTTCTTAGAGCCGTGAGTAAATACTTACTGGAACTGGCGTGTCTTCTCTCCTAGTGGCACCCCCCGCTACCTCCACTCGGCCACGCTACTGGGGGCCCTCATGTTGACCTTTGGCGGCTCTAACATCTCCACCAATGGGGCGGAAGAATGCTTCAGCCGTGATGTCCTCCTTTATAGCGTTGGTGAGCCGGGTCTCATTCCATGTTACATTCCAGATGTCCTGGTTGAATTACATAATGTGATGTCTAACATGTCACACACACACACACCACACACACATACACTTATACACACACCACACACACACACCACATACACACTACACACACACACTCACACATGCACACACACCAGCCTGTAACACGTGGCAGCAATTGGACTACCCCGGTCTCCCCGGCAACAGTAGTCGCTATGGTCACTCTGCCCTCCTGGACCCGACCTACCCCTCTCTGCTGGTCTTTGGTGGCTTCTTTGGCCTGCTCCATGGAGACCTCCTGCGACTAGACCTGGGTAACTGCAGCAGCTACCTCACCAGGTGAGAGCAACCTGCTTCCCGACTGGAGCTCCGCCTGCCACTGATTAATGTTCTTACGCGTAGTTGTAGTCTCAAATTAACCCATGTCTCAGGTGGTATCAAACCCATATCCTGGACACAGCTCTATATTATGAGTAGTCTGGTTTCCGGGCACAGAACAGAGGGAAGGGGTTAAATTGTACCTCCTTTCTGCGCCCAGAAACAGCGAACAGATATGAGAAGTAGGCTATATTTAGAATATCCTCGTTCCCAGTCTCTCCGCTCCAGTTTTTACGTCGTTTTCGTACTGCAAGCGACGTAAAACTGGAGCGGAGAGACTGGGAACGAGGCTAATATTAGAATCACAAAGCAGATCTTTAAATTTGATGTCCATGTGACGTTTGTGGCACTTTGACTCTGTAAAGTGCAACCCTATGGATGAAGTATTCATAATGCATGATTCTTTATTGAGTTGAGTTGAGAAAGCTTCCCATTGTTATTATGGGTATGTTTGAAAACTCCCTTCCCTTCCCATCCCCAGGGAGGAGTGTCTGAATGGCTCACAGCTGTGTGCCTGGTCCTCAGAAGGGGGGTGTGTCTCAGCCGGAGCAGAAGGGGAGCTGTCGTACCAGTGCGAGGCCGGTAAGCTCCTCAGCTGTAGCCAGGTGTCCTTAGGCAGGGTATCTTTAGTAGCTTGTCCTGTTGCATAGCTGTAGATGACTTTGTTCATTTTCCTTTCTCACTTTTTGCAGACCTGTGCCATTCCTACCGCTCCTGCAATGATTGTGTTGCTGCCATTGGCTGTCGATACGACTCACAGACCCGAAGCTGTGCGGCCAGTGACAATAATGTGAGATTGTACTGTAGTTTGAGGGAGTGTAACCAGCTCAAATCCAAATACTGTTCCCTGGAATTTTGGTCCCTGGACCAAAATTTTCATGACAGTTCAAAGTTTGGGAGTCCAAATTTAATCAATTAAGCGTTTTCTAGAATAGGCAATAATTAGAGGGAAATGGCTGTAATAGTTAGACCAGGGTGAGAGGAGGAGAGATGTGATAAGAGAAACAGCCACAAGAGGCGTGTCTAGCTATTATCCAAGCTTTTGGGCCTAATCTACATGTATGCTGGTTTACCCTTCTTCTTTGCATTGATATCGATCCTAGTCTACAGAGGAGTGCCAAGAGGAGGCTAGTGGGTGTGGCCGCTACAGATCTTGTGAATCCTGCCACTCCCACGACTGCCAGTGGGACAGTGCCACGTGTGCTCCTGTGCAGGACCCTGATGGTGAGGGGGTTGTGTGTGCCGAGGGAGGGGTGACGGGGGGAGGGGTCACGGGAGAGGGGTGTAGTCATACATGTAATGTTAACAATCGGAAGAATATTTGTTTTCGGTGTATGTCTGGCTTGGAATTTGGGGACTCCGCAGTTCCTTCTTATAATGTACTTATCCATAATCCGTCATAATGTAATGGGGGGGGGGTAAAAGTGCTTGAAGCACAAGAAATTACAAGGAAAAAAGCATGTTATGTTTTCACGCAAGAAAAGACACATGTTCTCTTGTATTTTCTCCATTTAGTGCCTACTTTTACCCCCAGGTCTATTGTAGGCCTCCCCTCACAGCTTTTTTCACAGCCATGAAGGGAGGCCTGGCATACCAGTTGCTGTACTGCGATCACTGCCTCTCTCCTCTGGTACCCCCCCCCCTCACAGGACCTGACCTCTCCCCCAGCAACTGCTCCGCCACCACTTCCTGTTATTCTCAAACCACATGTGGAGACTGTACCTCTGGCACTAACTGCCTGTGGTGCCCTTCCCTCCAGCAGTGCATCCCCAGCGCCTACCCCTACACCTACCTCTATGGCCAGTGTCTGGGCTGGACCACTACGTGCCCGCGTGAGTGAGCATATCAAGAAAGCATGCATCAGTAACACCATTCTACAAAGAAACTTTGGCTAACCTCATATGAATTAGGGGGAAAAGTTTTAACAGTGCCGTCAAACCCGTGTAACTAAGTTAAGTCCTAGGGCACAAAAACCGAAGCTGCAGCCCAGAGCTGCAACCAATGAAGGTAGTGTATGTGTGGAGGGATAGGGTAGCTGTGAATCTTAACTTCATGGTGGCCGGTTCTCAGCATCGCTAGCTTATGTACCTTCCCAAGAGCTATGTATGGCAGCCTTAATCCCTTGAATAGTAAGGACAATTTCTTGCATACTGGGCAGCCTTAATCCCTTGAATAGTAAGGACAATTTCTTGCATACTAGGCTGGCTTAATCCTTGAATAGTAAGGACCACGTCGTGGTGAGTATGTGGCCTCTTCCCAAGGCTCTCCTAAAACTGGGGAGAGCCTGGTATCTCTCACATGAGTGACATTCGGGGTATTGTGCGTAGGCAAGCACAGCTGTAGTTCTCAGACACTGGGAAAGGCAGCAAACGTACTTTTCTTGTAGCTAATTATAATCTATAGGGCTCGTTGGTGCCACAGACCAAGCGCTGAAGCAATATCTCGGCAAATGGTATAGAGAAATTCAGCTGTCTTTCGACAATCCCGGCCCACACATAATTAAATCATGTAAGGAAGATACCAGACTGCTTCCCTTTCCTATCTCATCTTCCAGATGACTGCCCCGCCTTTTCGAACTGCACCTCCTGTGGGGACATTGTTGGATGTGGCTGGTGCAACGATCCCTTGGACACGGGCCTGGGGGTGTGTGCCGAGGGAGGGTTCACGGAGTCCAGGAACAGCTCCCTCTGTCCCCAGGAGAGATGGTACTTCGATCAGTGTCCAGGTGAGTCAAGCTACTAGTTTCAGTTGATGGTTCTTCAGTGGATGATTGGAAGTGAACTCTAAGGAGCTTCGTACTCCCTCTCCCACGTAGCCTGCCAGTGCAACGGACACAGCACGTGTGTCAACGACACCGCCATCTGTGAGGAGTGTCAGAACAACACCACGGGGGGGAACTGTGAGCAGTGCAGCGACAGCTTCTTTGGCTCTGCTCTGAATGGGAACACATGCTCAGGTTAGTCCGTCCACACCGAGGACTGAATAGGCTGCAGTAAAAGCAATCTTGATAACAGGAGATGGACACTGAAATATACATGCATCACAAGTGATTATACTAATGCTTCATATTCCACACACATACACACATGCACACACACACACACACACACATGCACACACCTATTCCTATAGTCTGCGATTGTAATGGCTACAACCCCATCTGCAACAGAGACAACGGCACCTGTGACTGTCTGGACATTGGAGTGACTGGAAATCGTTGCAGCAGCTGTGATACAGACAGCCGCTATACTGGAGACGCTAACAATATCTGTTTCTGTAAGTCAACCACTGCTGGAGGCCTACTGTATTTTTTGTGCCGGTACTTAATGATACACCAGGCTGCATGTGTCTGGAGAATAGAACGCGAGATAGGGTGGGTAAGAACAGCTGCAATTTCCGTGGCTAATTCAAACTTCCTGTCCCAGTGACTGGGACTGAAGCGGTATCTCCAGTAGAAATGGGCAATATTTCAGTAATATCGCCATATCGTGATACTTGAAGATCATGATAATCAATATTGCAACCATTCCTAATTATCAAAATATCGTGAAGGCAATAATTAATATCGCCAACTTTCACCTATGCAGTTCCATGAGCTTGACTTACACAGGCAATTCCTAAATGTTTGCCTGAATATAGTGTAGCAATATTTTATATATAAGAACTAAGATTACTTGTGTGTTTACATCATTGTGACATCACATACAAATATTGAATTACTGTGATGATCGTGATAACAATAATCAAACAGGGTAAAATGCAATACCGCCCAACACTAATCTCCAGTGGGTTGCATGTCCTCTCAAGTGTGGGATTGGTCCTCTCTTTTCCCCAGTCCCCCTATCAGTTGGCTTCGTCTACACCTTCGGTGTTCCCGACCCGGGTATGTCCGACGTGGGCGAGACTCAGACCTTCTATGTTGTTACACCTACCAATGTAAGTCAATGCCACACAATTCGTGTTTTATGATTCTCCGAAGCTTAAGTATATGCACATATGATGTAATGTATGGAATGTGGACGTGTATAGTGTGAGCATTGCCTCGTTCCCAGGCTCTACTCTCCAGCTATAAATTTGTCAAGGTGGGGGGGTGGGGGGGGGGGCATGTCACTAGACACCCTGGATGAGTGGGATCTGTGTGTACAGCTACCCTCTCAGTGTCCTCCCCGTGTAAAGCCCTGATAGTATTACCCCTTCACCTCTGATTCGGATGCATGGTTCGTCCTCAGGACAAGAAGCTGAACTTCAAGTTTGACATCACTGAAAATCCCCGGAGGCAGACAATCACATTGCAGCTGTTTGTGGGACGCTGTAAGCATGCATGCTCTTGTCTCTGTCTAACCTCTCATGCATTACCTCCATTTTATTAGCCAAGCAAAGCAATTTCACCTATACTCGTGTACTAGGATTAGTATTGAACTAAGTGCTTTTTATGTTTATCCAAGGATTATCATAATCCTCTTTGACCCCTCCTTCATACCAAACATTATTTATTTACAATATTTTATTTACACCCCCCTTAGATGTTTATACTTGACAGAATATGTAGAGAGTACATGAAGAAGCAGTATATGCATGTAGTTGTTACTTACTGTTGGTACTCTCAATATGTTTACCATTTGCACCCTCTGTCACTCCCCCCACACACACACACTATTTAGTTTCCGAAAATTACTGGGCTCTTGTGAACATCACTGACCCAATTAGCCTTGAAAACTTGGATGAGTTCTCCAGAGATCTTGATGACTTTGGTAGCAACTCCATTCCCAGTGAAGCACAGCTGTTCACCTTTGCAAGACCCTCCATTCGTAGCAACCCGAATTTTACAGCTCTCTTTCGATTGAGAACTGAAAATGACTACACTGACCACATGTGGGATGGGGACGTTTCCTTGGTGATATATGCCTCTAACCTGGTCAGCCCAATGACATTTAGGGTGAGCCTATTATAATCAGTCTACAACATGATTTCAATTAACACCCACCTTCTCTCCACTACCTCTAGATTACCGTAGACCAAATGGACCTCATCTTTCTGCTCTATTTCTTTGCTACCTTTGTCTCGTAAGCACTACACTCTGTAGATAGCAAATGCTAGCATGAGATTTCATATGTCTGCACATTTTTATTGTTTTCCCGACAGTTGTTTTACCGTCCTCCTGGTCACCTTTCTGGCTGGCTGGTACATCAAGAGGAAGCTGGCACACAGAGCGCTAGTCCGGGTACGTACGGGTTCTGGCCTCATTCCCAGTTTGATGGGCTGGGAGTAACCTCGTACCCAGGCCTTCCACGCTCAGATTTTATCTCACAGCCATGGAGAAAAATCACTGAGGGACTCCACCAATTTATCTCCACAACTGCGAGATAAAATCTGAGCGTGGAAGGCCTGGGGGGAGTCCCTGATTTTTCTCCATGGCTGCGAGATAAAATCTGGGAGTGGAAGGCCTGGGTATGAGGTTAGGCTAGGAGTGAGGTTTCTACTGTGTACAGTTGTCGCTGATGTCGAGGCATCTGCAGTCCACTTTGAAGGATCTGGCAAACTTGCTGGCTTTGTTTTCAGTCTCCACTCCACAGCTTTGCATGTTGTTGCACGTTTTTATTTCTTAATTTTTTACAAAATGCAGGGGGAAAAAGTTTTGGAGCAGAGATTGGAATAACGCCATAGACATGCCTCAATTGATTCTGTTCTGTCTTCAATTGATATTATGTAGCTTTCTCCTTATAGCAACAATACATCGAGCTTCAGCGGCGGGTGAGCAGGCCGTTTGCAAAGCTGAAGCTGGTGATCAGCAAGACCCGGGAGCAGGATATCCCACAGCTGCCCTCCTATGCCGCCGTGGAGACTTGCAAGGACAACAGAGGTGCCGTACTCAGCCTCTGTGTGCGGCTGCCTGGGGACAGTAAAACTGGCAAACCGGCGCCCGGGAGAACTGGGATTTGTTTTGGTAGCACACTAGTGAAAGTAAATCCTTCAAAACGGTCCAAAGATAAGCAGAAAAAGAGAGAAAGGCAAAGAGACAGAGGTAATTCTACCTCTCCAGAGACAGAGGAGCAATAGCTGCAGTTATTTTTAAAACATCGGAGCCAGCAGTCTTTCTTACTGAACTTCTTGTGCCTCGTGTTTCTCGATTCTTCTTGTTCACAGTTTAGTTTCATGTTTGTTGTTTTCGGAGCAATGGCAATTAATAAATTACAGCAAAACTGTATTATTAGCAAGACACATACAGATTGTCTGAAATTCCTGTACTCTTGTATGGCACGCAATTGTTAATGATTATTTGCACTCTCCAGTCACGACAGTACTTGGTACTGTCCTTTCAATAACATTAGGCTACATAGCGCATCAAGCTACTGCACTCACTCATAGCTATAGGCTGGCCCGCTTACATTAGTGGTCGCTTCACATGACATGTGGGCCAAAAGGAGGCATGCAATATGAAGCCCTAACATTGTTAGTTAACTTTGTAACTGGCTGAACAAAATTCTTTGCAGTTTTGTACAATGCATGAGCATGTGTTCAATTGGTATAATAGTGATTGCTATAGAATATAGCGTTATTCCCAGCCTAGACCATAATAATTATGTATACAGTTTTTCATTGCTTGGGTAAATGGCAGCATAGAGAACAGTATTATATCTACCGACTGAATCCATTATGTGGCTCGATTCTACAGCACTCTCCCTCCAGCTGTTCCCAGGCTCTTACTGTGTGTGAAACAGAGTAACAAAGGATATATCTCAATCCTAGCTCAAATCCTTTTACGTGAAATCAGGAAAAAGCTTCAGAAAATAGTGCACTACACATGACAACCAGCACATACATATATACACATTATCACGACATAACAATAAACCCAAGATAATCACAGAGTCAAAGTACTACACCATTATGTCTTGGCAGCCTCCTTATCCAAAGACTCATCGTTGTGTCTCCTGTGAAGTGGGTTGTACCTCCCTTGATTGGTAGGTACAAACACCGAAGCTTCAAAGTCGGCCTTCTTTTCTGCTTCTACTCTCCGGTACTGAGGCTTGAAAACAGCCACAAAGAAGACAAACAGGACGACAATCAGTGCAAGGTAGAAGATTATGGCATTGGTGAGGTCCTGAGGGTGGGCGTCATCCGCGATCAAAGTTAGGTTGGAGTTTCGGAAGCATATTGGCCCAGAATGGTTAGTCCTGGCACTGTTGGTCCCACACTGACTGCCGGGCAAGAGGTCTTCGGACACATTCTCTTCAAACACCTGTCCGATCACCACCAGAACAATGCCAACAATTTGCCTGTTGACAGCATATTAATTATGTCAGTGTCTAGTAAACACACTGATTATTACAAGAACAAAGAGCTATCATTCATAATACCACCAGACAGCCATGATACCTTAAGTTCTGGGTCAGCAAGGCATAGTGCGCCTTCAGTTAGCAGCTACAGGCAGGACTTATTATGTTATCACTACCAATACCGGGAGCGCATAATGACGTCATTATGCGCTCCTGCCATCACATTGTAGCCATGCCTATGAACTTCAATGTGATAGTTGACAGGAGTCCCATATCAGCTTCAATCTGAATACGTGAAAACTAAAGGCATCTGCATTCACGTGCATACATCATCCTTCTGTATGTGATCTTTTGTGGACAGACCAGACATGCAAGCATACAAAGAGACCGTATTAGCCTGTGATTTCCGGCTGTTTTGGGACTCACGCTATGCTCCAGAGCAGACCGGAGCTGGTAGCCTCTGCCACAGGGTAAGTCACCTCGACTCCCAGCTCCATGCAGGCCGGGATCAAGGGAAGGGCAAAGAACCCAAAAAAGCACAGGGAGAAAGCAATATTCAGTGCCTGATTGTGTAGGCGTGACACCTGGGGAGGGGAGGGGAGGGGAGAGAGAGAGAGAGAGAGGGTATCTATAACTATATGGGTACCAGTAGTCAAACAAATGAAGGTCATATTACTAAATCCACTAACCTCAAAAAACCAAGCAAAGCAGAAGGTAGCACAGGCCAGAGTTACCACAGCAACCTCTTTGTAAAGCTTGGTGTAATCGATGACCAGGCCAGCGATGGTGGCCCCTACCAACCCACAGAATACCATCAGCGCCCCCCATAGACCAGAGTCCTCCTGCAATGGGAATGAACTTTGAAAAAACAGTCTAAGCTAGAAACAGAAAGTGGATTACTGTCGCTGTGGTTACAATACCAAAGTACCGTTGCCATGTATAGTATGCTCTATATACATGTAGCCTTAAGTCCTCAGGCTCCACATTAGAAGTTTTCTCACAGTGGTGCAAAAGTATGCAGCCCTACATGAGAATGACTCGATCATCGCCTCTATCTCCTAGCTGCCTTCTTCTGCAAGCACTAAAGCTCAAAGGAAGACGGACGTAGAGCTGACACTGGGTCAGTCCACTGCCCACCCGACTCACATCAGAGTATCCATAGGGACAAAGAATCTGTGGCAACAGTGTCAGGAGAGCGTTGAACAGCCCTGCTCCACCACCCCAAACAGCCAGGAGCACCCAGAAATTCCAGTTTGTCACAGTCTACAGCATGGGAGAAGGGTAGAAGGCATTACACTCACTGGGGTCTGACCACACTTATACAGGGAACTGCATGTACATATTGATCCATTCTTGATATCCAAGCCATTATGTGCTCCTGACATGCCCAAACCCATCTCTCCTCATTCCTTGGGCTGGCCAGGTGACCAACTCTGAAGCATATTGCCATTACTATGGTAACCCATGTGTATGTGTAGCCACAACGCCACAGAAATGTAAGGATTCGTGTTCCTCTGGCTCTCACTTACAGTGAAGAGTGTGCTATATGTTTCTGTCACCAGAAACACGACTTCAGTGGCTTTGATAGCCTTCTGAAGAGTAGCTACAAGAACCTGAAATCCCTTCATTGTCTGAGACAGCAGCCACTTCTTATGTACCTATACCTACAATGTGTGTTCATCAGTTCTCCTGCCCAAACTCCATTCTGAGCCTGGGAATGAGGCTAGGTAAGAACCTGGGATTGAGACTATGTAAGAACTTGGGAGGTAAGATCCTGGGAATGAGGCTAGGTAAGAACCTGGGAATGAGGCTAGGTAAGAAAGCGCCTGGGAATGAGGCTAGGTAAGAAAGCGCCTGGGAATGAGGCTAGGTAAGAACCTGGGAATGAGGCTACCCACACAACCACACCCACACTGGTTGTCACCTTCCACACTCCTTTAAAGAAGGATAGCTCGTGAGGTTTGATGAGAGCTGGAGGAATGGGTGGTTCCTTCCACCAGTAAGCCACAGCTGCTGCTGCCATTGATAGACCTGCAGGGATGGTGTAGATCCAAAGCTGTGTGTGTATGTGTGTGTGTGTGTGTGTGTGTATGTGTGCGTGTGTGTGTATGTGTGCATGTGCGTGTGTGTGTGTGTGTGTGTGTTTTGATAAACCCCACATTCCACTTTTACATTTTAGCAGTGAAAATGCACCTACCAGTGTTGGCAGTCGGTCAGTGGAGGTGACCACGTAAGGAGAGACCAGCTGTGCTATTGCAATGCCGATGGGATTGGCTGGAAAGAGAAATTTCAGTTGATAACCGCAAAACGCCTACAGATAATTTATCCAAGTCCCCATCCATTCCACATACTGTAGGAATTGGAATGAGGCTCACTGATAGTCAGAGCAGAGCCTGGTGTTGAGCACAAGGTATTGGAAGCAGGAGAGTGGCTAAGGGTTTGGGTTTGAATTCATGTAACACTACGTGGCCTGGGAACGAGTTTATGGGAATTGGGGTTGGGACTAGGGTCTAGGGTGGCGTTAGGACTAGCATTCGTGGAGTAGGGGTGGTACAGCTAAAATATTTTTTTTCAAAAATGGTCATTTTGTACTCACCCACGGAAGCAAAGTTAGTGCAGATAGCCCTCTGGTTGGGAGGGAACCAGACAGCTGCCAGCATGGTGGGGGCATATAGAAGGAAGGGCTGGGCGCAGGCGGTCAGGAACTGGCCCATGATGGCCACCATGAAGCCGGACTTGTCAAAGACACCGGAGCACACAATGGGATGCAAGGTGCTGAGGTAGCGCAGCACGGCGCCTGAGAGATTAAAGATGGCTCCCAGGTATACCTGCAGGATAGTAGCCATGAAGAGAGGAGGAGAGAGGAGACAAAGAAGATTCTGTCACTCAATATTAACTCCTGTTGTCCCACAGCTAGTCTGAACTGACCAATGAGATTGCAGCATCTGAGGAGCACATTCCCAGTTTATCACAGTATGTTTAGTACAACCACAAATGCAATTTCTTGGAAATGTTTAGAAGCCATACAATCAGAGGTACAAAATTCAAATAAGCAAAAGCATAAAAAATGCATTTTGAGTGGGGGACACAAAGCCTACTTGAGCGGGGGACACAAAGCCTACTTGGAGTGGGGGACACAAAGCCTACTTGGTGGGGGACACAAAGCCTACTTGGAGCGGGGGACACAAAGCCTACTTGGAGTGGGGGACACAAAGCCTACTTGGTGGGGGACACAAAGCCTACTTGGTGGGGGACACAAAGCCTACTTGGTGGGGGACACAAAGCCTACTTGGAACTTCTGGAAGAATATACACTGTGAGAAAGTTATTGCTTCAGCTTCAGAATAGTTTTCCCATGACATCTGTTATCTCGGAACCTTCTCATAAGTCATGAATAACTATTGCTTATATTACTAAACACTGAAATACTTTTTCCGCCTAAAAATCAATTTGCAGTTGTCACTCACAATCCTTCCCCCTCACATCCCCCCCCCCCACACATGCACACGTACACCCCCACACACTTACTGATACTTTGAGCCCGTATGTATCTAGTACATAGATGCTGAAGAGCCCTATCACCAAGGAGACAATGAAGTATGTGATGGAGAACCAGTCGACTTCATTGACGGAGATATGGTAGTACTCAGAAGTATGGTAAGGAATAGGGGCAAAGCTCAACCACATCTGTAGATAATAAAGAACAAAGAAACTAAAATTTCATTTAAAGTAGCATGCAAGTAGAATTGATCCACCCCAGATAAAAGGTCACCTCAAGTATGAACTCATCTCAGGTTTAAGAGCTCACCTCAAGTAAGAGCCCATGCCAGGTACTAGAGCCCAACTCTAGTAAGAGCCCACCTCAAGTCCAAGGACCCACTTCGGGTAAAGCCTCCCCCTTATAAGCTACTTGTGTGAGGCAAGACTCCCCCTCACCCTCATATCTACCAAGTGGAGTGGAATGGGACGAGACTAGGCAAACGACTACAGAGTGGAGTCTGGGAACGTGATTTGATGCCGTAAACTTACAGTGCCGTTGCTGATATTGAGGAGACAGAGAACTAGCAGCATGAACCACCTCCAGGGGTAGGCACGATACTCCATCTTCAGGTCGTGATAGCTGGAAGCTGATTCCGTGCTGGAAGGGGCATGGGACTCGTGCTTCTCCTCTTCCTCTTGCTCAGACGAGGATCCATGTTGGACATTGGCAAACCTAGGACGATGGATAATTAACTTTAATATGACATTATGTTAGCCCTGGTAAAAATGATTCTTGGGGGGGGGGGGGGGGGGCAGAGGTTAGTTTATTTTGTGTGGGAATTCCCAGAAAAACCACACTTAGGCCACACAAATTCAATTACTTGAGGTATGGACCCATTAATTTGCTTAAAGCAATGATCTCCCCCCCCCCCCCCCCCACCAAAACATTGTCACGTTCAAAGGTCTATTGACAAAACACGTGTGCACAGTTCTACACTCTCTCGCAGCAATCTGATCCATGAGGCTGTGAAACAGGTTTCTGAGAATTTGTTGACCATCAGTAAGATTGCTGCCAGAGCGCAAAGACAGCAGTGTCGCATCGGCTTGCCACGTACAGAGTGATCGGCCGCAAAGGCTCCAATCAGCTGTCCTTTTTGCCTTGGATGGCTGTAGTAGAAGGTCTTCCAGCAAAGAATCCGTTGCTTCCTTGGTCAGCGGGAAAACAGCCAAATGTTACGCCCAGTACTTTTAGTACGCCATTTCTTTGATGTTTGTGGCTTGTCCCACCACTTCCTCCCTACTTTGTTAATTTGCAAAAATAATGTTTATCGTGTTCTCAGGGGGGGGGGGGGTCTACCAACCACAAATTGGCTTCACAAACATATCATCAAATGCTGACGACCTTTCAACTGCTGGGCTGTGGTATTCACCAGGGCAGACATCAATAGAGAGTATACATCCACAAAGCTAATTAGATGACATAGTAGTCTATGAGGCTTCACTTTAGGACTCTGTTTGCTTTGTGTCCAGTTTGTAATTAGGCTTCTTTGTTAGGCTTCGCTTCTCCACTCAAGGTTAGTCTATTCAATGCTCCAGTGTTCTTGCCTGTAGTCTCTGTGGATGTCTGCCCTGATGGAGACCGCAGCCCAGCAGTTGAAACGTCGGCATTGATGATATGTTTGTGAAGCCAATTTGTGGTTGGTAGAAAGAGAACCCTGATCAACATGAACACAGAGAACCAACCGAGATCCTCTCTAAAATATATAATTCAGCTGATCTATCAACCCCAATGCTCAGATCCACTAGCCTGTACTCCAAGTAATCAAATTTGTATGGTCTTGCCTATGCAAGCCTAGAAGTTGATACAGTACAGCAGCATAATACCATTTATAGTGCATGTGTAATTGGTAACTTTAATAATAGACGCCTGAGGTGGAAGGCCTGAGAAACAACACATTTACTTGCCACAGCCTTAGGGTCAGTTCTTACACCCTTGCCGTAGCTAGTTACTAGCTCTCCAGCCTTTCTTGGCTCGGGGAGTCGAGCCCGGGGGAATAGCTGTAGATAGCTATCACGAATCTACTGAAAACATCAGGAGTACTCAGTACATACTCAAAAGGCGAAGTAGCCACTCATGCAACTCCTCAAATCCAATGATGTGGAAAATTATGTATATGGAGCTCTATAAGCTTCTGATGGACTCTAAGCTAAGCTGCTCTTGTTCCACGTGATATCAGGAGCCACATATATGCAGCTATCATATCTTACCTCAACTGCTTTGACATGTCTAACAACTCGATCTCCTCGACTTGGGCCTCCTCTTTGCCTTCTGGAACCTCTTCTTGCTCTATTAATGGCGCTGTGCTGCTACTCAGCTCAGCATCTGACATGTCCACATGATTATTCACAACCGCACCCCAGCCGCACCCCCTTATTTATTTGGATATTTTCTCCGCATTCGGTAAATTAGAAAACATTATTCAAGCCACACTGCCACTGGCACATGTACAGACTGTGACAGTCCGTCAGCCGTAAAGATGCAGCCGCAGCCGTCGTGGGAGAGCCACCACACAGCTGCAAACTCCAGTAATCCGTCCCACTACCCTGCACCAGCGAGCCAGGGGGGAGGTTATGAGAATTACGACCCTTCTGCTGCACCCTACAGCAGAAGCACTGGCAACTTCGACTCGCAGTATGACTCCCGGTATGGACGACAGTGGCACCAGGGCTTCCCAGAGAGTGACTATGGTTCTGTTGAGCCTTTGGTGCAAGAGCCTATGGGCTCTTACGCTCAGGAGCAGCAGTGGGGTACACAAGGTCAGGGAACGTGGTATGGCCAATATGACAGAAGCTGTGAGACTAATCTACAAAGAAGCTATGGTGGGAGCGGTACTTTAGATCCTGAACTAAGTGCAGGTTCTGATCCAAGTCAGTTCAAAGATCAGCAATTCCAAACCGAATATTCCATTCCAATACCTAGCACATGTAGCATCGAAGCTCCCACAAGTTCCAGCCATTCCGATATCAATGTTGATCAGAACCCTCTAGGTTGTCATGGTAGTGAAGGATTGGATCACAGCTACTCAAGGTCAGAGTACGAGAACTCCTTCCTTGCCAAGACACAAAGGTTCGTCATGCGGAACGCAGAAGTCTTCAATACTCTGACACGAGAGTCGGCCAAGCTGGAGAGGGTCCTAACACTCCACGAAGCAAAGGGAGAGGAGTCTTGTGAGTCTAGCTATTGATACAAATGTCTGTAGGTTCTGGCTCTCGAATGTGCCATGTTTTCTCTTGCTCAGTTAAATATGCTGAGCCAGATGCTTTGGAGTACCACATGCAAGTCAGCAGTGAGCTGCGTCGAAAGAGAGTTTTTGAGGTACCAGTCATAGTCTTGACTGACCGTGATGCCTTTACCTTGACTCTCCCTCCCCCTTCCCTCCCCTCCCCTCCCCTCCCTCTTCTCCTCCCCCTCCCCCCTCTTCTCCTGCCTCCATGGCTAGCTGGTCAAAGTTGGTGACATAGTTAGAGGACACGTCACAGCAAAGAGGACGGGTGGGCTCTCAGCTCGAATCACATCCTTTGTCAGAAGCCACAAATTTAGGGAACTGTCTGACCTGGACATAGAAGTAAGACAGCTGTCTGATTCCCTGTCTACTCAGTCTGGGAATGAGACTACCACTTATTCTGTCGATACTGACTCTGGTCTCTTTCCCCCACAGGGCCTGATTCCGTTTGAGAACCTGTCAGATTCCTACGACAATCAAACCCAGCTGATGAACGACACGGAACTGGACGATGTCATCCAAGGTCATGACTGTGCATGTGTGTTAGAGAAGACAGTCTATAATAGCTTACAGGCAGTTGTGAGTATTATCTGGCTTAGATTACAGGGGCGGCCAGCTTTATCCTCTTCTCCAGGCTCCCTTTCCACAAGCAAAAACGTGAAACAGGAAAAACACAATTTGATATCAAACGTGTACACTCACGTTTGATATCACCCCTCTTTCCTTTGCAGATTTTTCTGTGCATGGGGGAGCCTGGGAACGAAGCAATGAAAGTATCACCTGTTTTATTTCTGTCGTCGATTTCCACCCAGGTGTTGTTGACGGTGTCTTCCGAAAAGAGGAGATGGTCGTGCTCTCATTTCAAAAGGAGATGCTGCCTCCTGAAGCAGGGGGAGTTAGCCTGGTGTGTGTGTGTGTGTCTGTGTCTGTGTGTGTGTATGTATTTGCATTTGCAATGTTTTGCAGCTGCATTAAGCTATCTTGCCATCCTCTAGGGTTACATGGAAGGCAAGAGACCACAGAACCCCAGAACTGGGTAAGCGGTGCACACACCCTCTCTGTGCTTTCGGATGCCAGACCCCCCTCCCTCTGCCCCCTCATCTCTCCCATTCCTCCCTTTCACAGCCCAAGCAGCAGAGATGACTTCCTTCGTGACTTGGAGGAGGACCCTGGGTTCAGCAACTCCTCGTGTGTAGAGAACCTCAAAGGCCTCCTCGGGATCACCGGCTCCACTATCAGGCCTACGTTGCTCCCAGACATCCAGCTGTAAGCCACATAGGAGTGAGCTTACATTTTCACCAAATTGTAAAGCCCCTATTAATTAGAGACCTGTTGCTTCTGCAGTCTGTAATCTGATTATATTCTAACTGCTAACTAAGGCCTAGCTCATTGTAGAGGTAGGGAATTTCCTCTCCACCTTTGCCTTCTATCCAGAGCTGAGTATCCGGACTCTGAATTCTCTGATGCCTTAAGGAAGGCACAGCGGGGCAAGTGGTCTATGGAGAGGTGGGTGGGACATTGGAGACTTGTCACGTGATCATCACATGAGTGTCACATGAGAATCATGTGACAGATGGTGCTCTCTATTTTCATATACAGTGTTGCAGTTGGTGTCAAGTACTTCAAAGCTGGTGAGCACAGCAGTGCTCTGAAGCACCTCAACCATGCCCTGGAGATCGACCCTGAGAATGTGGAAGGATTAGTGGCCAGAGGAGCCCTGTAAGTCCTCTACCACATCTTACCTACCCTCTGGCAAGCAGATACCCATGGGTCCTGCTATTCGGTTATTGGAGGGTGGTTCTTGAGAGGCAAGTCCAACCCCAAGTTCTCTGTAGCGTGCTGTACTGCTGACGGTGGCAGAGTGCATGCTAGCGCTCACAGCCAGGCTTTCCTTTGCTCACACCATAGCCCATGACAAGATTAAATCTCTGGTAGTAAGGCCCAGGGAATATACGTACAGCTATAGTTTAGTGCAGTGCTACTAACAGTCACTCTAAAGTATGTGCAGTAATGCTGTGTTGTTTTTTGGGGCTAAAGCATTGATTTTATACTAAAACTCTTGCCCCCAAAAACATTTATTTAGTCTACATCTTCACTGAGAAGGGCTATTTCTGTCCACTCTTGTTTGCCTCAGCTCTGCCAACACCAGCAAGTACAAGGAGGCCATATCGGACTTTGAGGCTGCTCTGAGAATCAAACACACGCACAGCAACGCTCGAAAGTATTTGGTGGAGACACAGGTGGCCTATGGGAAGCAGTAAGTTGCCTCTGAGCGAGCACGGCTGTGGTATTATAATATAAGGCATCTTCTCCCCTCTTTTCACATACACACATACATACACACACACATACACACACATAACATACATAAACACACACATACACACGCACACACACACACACAGGCTGGAGAGACGGGGGAAGCTGGAGGCGGCTACCCGCTGCTACCGTGAGGCACTGGCTGACGACCCTCAGGAAGAGACGGCACGGGTACGGCTGGAGATCATCGTGACTGCCATGAAGAAGCAGGTGGGTGGGGCAAGGGGAGGGGCTAGTTGTCATGGCTGTTGAGCACTGCATGCTCTTCCCCCTCTACTTCCATCACCCGTGGCAACTGGATGGCCCCTTCCATCACCCGTGGCAACTGGATGGCCCCTTCCGTCACCCGTGGCAACCGAATGGCCCAACCAAATGGTACCTTCTCTGGCTGTTGGCCCAAACATTCTGTGCTGGACTGGCTGGCCCTGTGTGACCATAACTGTTCACTGCTGCCTCACAATATTGGGATTGGCAT
Source organism: Phakellia ventilabrum (assembly GCA_963921505.1). NCBI lineage: Eukaryota > Metazoa > Porifera > Demospongiae > Axinellida > Axinellidae > Phakellia > Phakellia ventilabrum. The sequence continues at coordinate 6,983,866 of OY997383.1, forward strand.
GGCTTTTGACTACTCAATTAAAATGGGGGTATCCTTCCATACAATACCTCTGGCAAAATTCACTCATTGACTGGGTTTGGGGTATGGGGGATGTCCCATTGTTTATGTCTCTGCCAATTGATGCCACTGTTGCTTTCTCTGGTTATGATGCTTTGGATGTGTATTGCGACATGGTGTGTGTTTCTGTCTGTATGGATGCATGTGTCCGTATTTGTGTGATACTTTATCTTGGTGGTGTATTGCCATTTATATGTATTTTGTGTGTGTTGTGTGTTGCTATATTTGTGTGTGTCTGTGTGTGTATCTGTATGTGTGTCTACACACCCTGGCATGGCTGTGTGTGTTGAGGCTGCTGAGCAAAGGGAGGAGCAGAGAAGGAAAGAGGAGGAGGAGGCCACTCTCAAGAAACTGCACAAAATTATCAAAAAGCAACAGAAGAAAAATACCAAAAAATCTAAGCACAAGAAAAAGTACAAATTTTCATTATGCTGGTGGTAGCGCTGAATCTTAGTCTTAAGACACTCTCCTTTTCCTGCAGGAAGAAGGCTAAGTCATCTAAGAAGAAAAAGAAGAAGACAGTGAAGGACGAGCGCTACTCATCGGACGAGTCTACAGCCACAGCTGATAGCTATGACTCCGATGAAACAAGATCTCCCAGCCCCGATGACGGGCCTCGAGGGAAAGGATGCAAGAAGCGTCGTTCAAGATCTGAGAGATCAGTATCTGTGTCTGAGAGTCTGTCTAGCTCACCGATTTCTTCTCATGGCAGGCCTAGGGGTGGAAGGAAAAAGACAGTATATAAATCAAGATCGAGGTCAAGATCTCAGACTTCTCATAGAAGGAAGAAGACTGCTTCCACGAGGGTCAGATCTGAATCAAGATCAAGGTCAAGATCTCAGACACCTCATAGAAGGGAGAAGACTGTTTCTAAGAGTCTTGATTCTAAGTCAAGATTACGGTCTAGTTCAAGAACAAGCTTAAGATCACAATCAAGATCTAGGTCAAGGGATTATTCTCGGACTCCTCTCAGTAGAACACGATCAAGGTCACCAGGGAAGAGCTACCACTCGGCTAGCAAGAAGTACAGGATCTAAAATTTATGCGTTGCAGTTGTAATTTTTTTCTTTTTAACTGTGTGGGTGGAGTTGGGTAATGACGTATGCGTACTCTGGTTGGGCTTGCGCCTGGAACCAGTTGCGTTGCATGTGTGCGTACGTACATAAAAAAAATGGGTGTGGTCATGACACTTATTCTACGAAAGTACAATGAACGGCCAATCAGGTGCGCTTTACTTCCTGACGAACATGCGTACGTACGTCTGCTCGTCAGGAAGTATTAAACTAATTAGCAGTATACCCACAGCTGTCGGTATTGCTGTACACTGTCATCACAGTCATGGAGGCTACTGTAGCTGCCATTGTGGAGGAAGAGCGTTCCAGGTTCCCGACTAGCCCAGTCAAAAAGTTTGCATATGGCACAGCTGGCTTCAGAGACAAGTAAGCAAAGTTTGGATACCACCTAGTCTCGCGGGCCAGACTCACGCGAGCGGAAGAGTGAGTCCTTTTGTGCAGCACAATACAGTACGTAGGGCGGCTGAAGTGGGTGCGAACATCATTAATTGGGAGTAACTTCTAATTAACACGCAGTTTTTGGTGTGTTCGGCACGAGCTCGAGCGCGGTGATTAATTTGATTTCCGCTCTGCGCACGTGAGTCTGGCCCGCGAGATCCGAGATCGAGACTAGATACCACACAATTTCATGCCTAGAAATACATACATGTAAATAAACCTGCAGTTATTCTCTTATTATCACTATTTACCTGATCGACCTGCAGGGCCGACCTGTTAGACAAGGTTCTGTTCAGGATGGGAATCCTGGTAGCACTGAGGTCAAAGTGCGTCGGTGGTGAGCCGTCATTCCAGTATAGAGGTTCTGTGTTTGGCGTCACGACCGTATCACATCCAGATTAATGTTAATTCCCATTTAAAAGAGTGGTAGGTTCTACAGTGATCTCAGAACATAGGCAGCTTGCAACTTACGCAGTCAGTATATCAACCATCTCTGTCAAACGGTTGTTAGACTGGACACAGTTAACGAATTTGAATTACCTACAGCATGAGCAAGACAAGCAACACTGGCCTCGTATAGACTTTGTGAGTATTATTGCCACTCAAAATGGCGCCCTAGCAACTAAATGCGGATGACATCGACGTAGAACCTCTATTGAATGTGCTGTACTCGGAGTGATACCCCATACTCTGATACCCCATACTCCTATGTTTCCTATTCAGCAACTGTGGGAGTGATGATCACTGCATCCCATAATCCAATAGAGGTAGGGTGTTACGACATTGATTGAAGGTGTGCCCTGAGGGCCCGATCTCGTTCACTCAGCTGTGCGAGTAAGGCTGACTCATGAAGCTACTAATCTGTATACATGTACTGTATATCAATTCTCGCATCCACACTGATGAGTGTACACATTAATATGCACATACACACATAGCATGCATGTGGACATATACACACACATACATACACACATCATAATCATACACATATCATACGCACATCACACAATCACACACATCACACACACACATACACACACACAAACACACACACACACACACACACACACACTCACACAGGACAATGGGATGAAGGTGGTAGAACCCCTGGGTGAAATGCTGGTGCCAGAGTGGGAGGTGCTTTCTACAGACCTCACCAATGCAAGGTGCTGCAAAATGTGTGTAATTACTGGCCTTGTACCGCCTGCCAAACTTCTGGAGGCAAGGTTATGCGTACATGTGTTTGCCATTCACAATTTTGTAATGTGAAGGTTCCTGAGTATTGTATGCTCACTTTGTCTAGTTACCTAGTGAGTTATGCTCATGTGATTATCACATGAGTGTCATGTGAAAGTCACATGAACACCATAATGCATACACAGGTTACAGGAAGCAATTCCACCAGTCCAGATGAAGGCTATCTAGCCAGACGTGGTGGTTCTGGGTGGTGGGGGAGTATTGAAGTTATTTTGCTTTTTTCACAATATCCAGTGCTGAAGACTTGCCTTCGGTGTTCAGCAGCATTGTGCAGTCCACTGGGTGTGACCTCCGCCAGCCTGCCAAGGTAGCCTTCGCAAGAGACACCAGGTGGGAGTTGAGAGAGGGAAGAGCACCTGTTACAGTTACTCTCATGTCCACGGGATACCAGGTCTTCCATTGCATGATAGGTGGACGTTTGCCAACCTCAAAGGACAATTTTCATTGAAGTAGCTTCTTTAAAGTTTGGGAATTTGGAGAGCCATGATTATAGATTGACTGGAGATCTTGTAACCTCTGCCTGTGTGGGTTGGTGTGGTCAATAGGGCTATGGCAGTAACATGAGTGTTATTGTGCTGCTAATGGAATTTCAAGGAAAGACAGTAATGTGATCCCTGATCTGAGGTCTCTGGGTGTCTTCCTGACTGTTCTTATGAGGTCTCATAAGTCCAGTACAAGTGATCAGTTGCTATTGTGGTCAGTGAGAGGGGCATTTCCAAACTATTTTTGTCCAAAAAAAAAAAGCGTCATTGTGATGTTAGTTTTGATCCCCCCTCCCATAACTTCACACCCAGGGGTGCATGGCAATGAACTGCTCATATCTACTATAGTGGTTATTATACAGAAAGCTTTCCTTGTGGCCTACAAGGAGGGTAATTTGCCAAGCTAGCATATTCAACTAAGGATAACTACATGGTCCTTAATGCCCCCTGACAGAAGCAAGACTAGTGTTAATATTGCGCTGTGTTCCACTGCAGACCCAGTGGACTGCGTCTTGCAGCAGCCTTGGTAAAAGCCTTGGAGCTCATGGGAGCCGAGTATACTGATTACGGTAAGTTTACTGAGGTGTACATTGCGAATATACTGATTAGTATCCCAGTGTACATTATGAGTATACTAATTAGTATCCCATTACCTTCACACCATCGCCAGGCATCCTCACCACTCCTCAACTTCACTACGTTGTTCGCTGTGTGAATACCAAGGGTGCCTTTGGGTTGCCTACGGAGCAGGGCTACTATCAGAAGCTAGCAGCTGCTTTTCATTCGCTGGTCCCCAAGGTTAGTAGTCACTCCATTGACATGCAGAACAATATCTTGAGCCAGCCTCGTGGAGGAAGTTGGGGGCTCCTTGATTTTTCTCTGTGGTTGTAAGGTACGATCTGAAGGCCTGGGTATGAGGCTATTATTAAGCAAAACCAGCCCAGCCTAGAAGTCTATAGCGTTTAGATATTGCTCGCAACAATGTGGCTTCTGTTAATTGGGTTCTATTGTAAGAGTTACCATTGAACTTTAGATGGATGCCTGGATACTCCTGAGAAACTGAGAAAATAACCATGGACTTGAAGCTGATGTAGTTGCTCTCCCCTATACGTTAATAACTATGTGTAATAATTAAATGATGACTCCACCCACTAGTCTCTGGTCAGCCCCGCCCACGTGAAGCTTGATGGTGCCAATGGTGTTGGGGCAGAGAAGGTAAGGAGCCTCATGCAGCACGTCCGGGGGGACGTGCTCACTGTGGAGGTCTGCGACGATGGGAGTGGCACTCTGAATGACCAGGTTGGCCACATTCCTTGAATAGAAGCACGGTGTGTTATTTGGAGTACTCAGTAGTACGAGGCTCATTCCCAGGCTATGTTGTCGGGAACGAGACTCTAAGTAGTACTCAAACATGGGAGGACTCCAAGCTAGCAGCTGCTTTTCATGGACTCAAACATGGAGTACTCAAACATGGAGTACTCAAACATGGAGTACTGAAATGAGGAAACAGCATTACAGAGGAGGGTGGCTGGTTAATCTAGAAGCCGAAGAATCAGTACTGCTACTTTTTACTTTTTGCTAGCTTATCACATGACTAGTCAGTCATTAAGCGATCTTGAATAAAGCGACCTTGATTACTAAAGGTCAACCTTGGCTAATTCCTTTTTAAATGTTGAGACTGCATAGGTATGATGCAGTCTAATTGGTGAATATTTCCTGGAATTGGGTGGTGTTCTGATAAGGTAATATTGGTGATGTGGGTATTTCATATAGTAAAGGGCAGTACTTACTAGACAGTAACACATGAGGCTGCATGTAGAAGTGTTCAAGTAATGAACTAAGTGCAAAATGTCTGCTGAATGGCTGTTGAAATTTCATGGCATACAAAAAATTAACGTAGGTGTTTGAATAATTAGAGGGCTAGAAATTCCTGACCGTAAGAGCATGCACCCTCTCCTCGTCCAGTGTGGTGCAGACTATGTGAAGAGCCAGCAGGCTGCTCCTAGGAAGGTCCAGTACTCAGCTGGCGACCGCTGCATTTCATTCGATGGGGACGCTGATCGTATCGTGTACTTCTACCAAGACACAGGTATTGGCCATTGCTAGCTAGCTAGTTTCGCACCTCTTACTCCAATTGCTCCGTTTAAGCAATTATTATAGTACTGCTGGGTCCATGTTGGTGTTTGTGGTCTGGTTCCCATGTGCAAGTGTAGCCAGGTTCCTGTTTCCACCTGAGGGAGAAGTTGTATAGAACTATTGAAGTGCAGCAGCTGTACTTAGCTGTTCATATCACGTTTGGTGGGGTTTGGTTTCAAAACAATTAGTTTTGTGGCATATCTTAATTCATTGCCTTTTCTATTAAAGGACTAGCTCATTCCTGTTGAGTAGAGGCTTGGTATAGGCAGTGATATTTTTGGGGGGGATGGAGTCCATGAAATTTTTCCACTAAAGTTTTGCACTGTACTGTATTTTACATTCTGCCCCCAGGTGGGAAGTTCCATCTCCTTGACGGAGATAAGATAGCGTCACTGGTAAGCCTGGCTGCTTCTTTAGTCTCTCTCTGGGTTGTTGTTGTTTACCATCTAACACTTCCAGGCGGCTGGGTTCATCTCAGAGAAACTCAAGGCTCTCCAATCGGATCTGACCATTGGTAGGTTCCGCTAGCTCCTTCCTTGCAGCTGTTTTATTGCTTACAGTATGGAAAATGCAATTGCAGGAGTCGTGCAGACTGCTTACGCGAATGGAAATGCTACTGCATATCTACAGAACACACTGGTATGTACTCTTCTAGCTGTATTACAAATATCCCCCTTGTTTCATTTTAAGTCAGTCCTCTTTTTTCTCCCTCCATTCTCTCCCTCCCTTCCTCCCTCCCCCTCCCTCACTCCATTCCCTCCCTCCTTCCCTTCCTCACTCCATTCCCTCACTCCCTCCCTCACTCCATTCCCGCCCTCCCTCCTCCCTCCCTCAATCCATTCCTTCCCTCCCTCCTTCCCTCCCTCCCTCAATCCATTCCTTCCCTCCCTCCTTCCCTCCCTTCCTCCCTCACTCCCTCCCTCTCTCTTTTCCTCCCTCCCTCCCTCCCTCCCTCCCTCTCTCCCTCCCTCAGCAAGTACCGGTAGCCTGCACCCTAACGGGAGTAAAGCACCTCCACCACAAAGCTGTCGGGTACGACGTTGGGGTCTACTTTGAATCCAACGGGCATGGCACAGTTATCTTCAGCAAGAGAGCAATTGAAACCTTCAAGATGGCTGCAGAGGACGCCAAGTATGTGAAGATGTCCAGTAGACTTCACTCTTCTGGCTATAGCTCTCTTGGAAGTGGTCTCATGCCCAGACCTTCCGCTGCATGACCCCCACGGGGTGGGTGGAGGGTCTGGGCATGAAACTATCTTAGAAGATGCCATTCAGAGATTCTGACCATGAAGGATATTCTTCGTGGTGAGAAAGTGTAAATAATACTCTCACTGGCTCGCTAACGTAATCTTCATCCTGGTGCAAATCCTGTGTCAGTGTCGCTGAATAATCTTTGATCATGTCGTGACCTAGCTGAGACTGACCCATCACTCTCCCCCCCCCCCCCCCCCCCCATTCAGACTGTCTCACTCTGCCAGAGAAGCGGCTAAACAGCTCTGTGCTCTCACGGAGCTGATCAACCAGGTGCAACTTGAGCTGGCTGTGTTGTATCAAAAGCGATTTTGAGTTGTTTTGTTTTTTCTCTCAGGCTGTCGGTGATGCTATATCGGATATGCTCATGGTGGAGATTATACTGATGCACAGAGGGGTGAGTCCCATTCCCAGATCACCTGCCCATGCCATTATATAGCAAAGGATTCAGTATGGGAATGAGGCACAGAGTTCATGACCTGCAGTATGTATTAATATAGGTTCTGAGGTGGAGAGGTGCTTTTATCATAACTGTAGGTCTAATTAGACTCCTCTGTGTGGTATCTCAGGAAACAGTGCCTCTATAAGTGTTGCTGCTAACCTTTGAAGCAAGCGCTTTCTGAGCCCTTCAGTTGTGATAGGCAGCCACTAATTCATGAATATAGATGAGGTGTCTAAGATACTTCATTAGGCAGGCATACTTCAAAGGGTATTATTCATGACCAGGTCTAAACTTTCTATAGTGGGGCTGTGCGGAATGGGACGCCATCTACTCAGAGCTACCTAACAAGCAATTGAAAGTGAAGGTAAATAATAGATGCTAGTAAAAATTATTACATGAATGAGACTGCCAGCATTTTTACTGTGCTATAGTCTTTGAGGTAAGTGGTGGTGGTTAAAGGTTTGCCATTAACAGTAGTTTTTTTTTCATGCTCTTGCAGGTGAGAGATCGAATGCAAGTGCAGACCACCGACTTTGAGAGGAGCTGCACCAGCCCTGAGGGGCTTCAGGAGGAAATTGACAAGCTAGTAGCGGCGCAGTGCAAGGGGAGAGCATTTGTGAGGTGCGTGGGCCTACTGTCATCGATCCCCCAGCACAAACAGCTGTAGTGATACCTTGCAAATGAAATTGGAGGTTGGCTCTCTAGTGAGCCGTTAAATGAGCCCAACTGGTTATCTGAGTCCAATTCGTCTCCAGCCCATAGTCGGCTAATGTACCATATTAATTGGTCCTTAGCCTTGAGGCAGGGCTGGAGGTGACACAAACTCCAAGAGTAAAGGATATTTGCAATTTTGCTTATTCAGGCCCTCTGGTACCGAGGATGTGGTTCGAGTTTATGCAGAAGCGGAAACCCAGGTATGTAGCACCGGGAACCAGGAACTGGGTAACGGGTTCTTGATCTGTTTCCTAATAACCATAGGGGTAGCACTGCCCACCCACCTATAAAATTACACTCTACTCTCAACTTGGTAGATACCTCCCACCCGCTACATCCTACCCGGGCTATCACTCCCTCTCTGCTGTTTCTTGTAGGTTGCAGCCGACATGCTGGCAGTGCAAGTCGGCAGGAAGGTCCATGAACTGGCGGGAGGAATCGGTGACCCTCCACCATTGCCTATTGTGTCTCAATGATAGTACAATTTAATGTATCTGATCAACTCTCTATAATATAGTTTTTCAAGACAACCCGTATCCGTTGCGCGTAAAAAAAAAGTTAGGGGCGGGGCTGGTTGATTATCTTTTCCGGCCGCAACAATATAGATTTTTTATGCAGCCAAACATTTAAGTATCCTTAATGCAGTGCTGTGTGAATTCGTGACCAGGCGGCGACTGAATTGATGTTAGAGCCTTGGGATCCAGGTGTACGCGGACTCTAATATCTATTGATCCAGGTAGCTTCTCCAGCTAACTTAATCTGCACGGTGCGTACGTACTTGCTAGAGAGTTGCTTGAAAATAAGTTACTATTAAATATTTGTAGCTAGGCCTATTATTCCCCCCCCCCCGTTACAGTGATGTGGCAGAATAGAGAGGTGTGGTTGCTGCTGGCACTACCGGCATTAGTACAAGCGCAAAACCAAGGTACTGTACTATCTATGTAGTGGGCTATCGACTGTCTCCCTTTACTATCTTACCTATGATGATATTATGTAAGTAGCTCATAGGTCCAGCATTTTTGTAATGGGTTTGCCAACACAGAGCAGTATTACTGGACCAAGAATGGGGAAAGTATTATAACTTGAACAGGGTAGTACAGATGCCCAATACGTATACACTGGACTTCACTCTAGAGTCAAGTATCTCTTCTTGTGCTTCATGGGCTGCAGGTATTGTATTAATACTTAGGTCCTTCGATCTATAGTAATAAAGAGCCTACTTTACTAGCTGTCGTGGCCTCGTCCCCGGGCTCCTGCAGCTGCAGGGGAGGAGTCACTCTCCCCCGTATACACATGCAAGTGCCTGTCATTGTTGCAGTTATGTCATTCCGTCACGTGGCAATCACACCCATGCCGCCATTTTGAATTGGACTCACTTCTCTTGATGTGAGCGTATGTTGAGTAGCACTAGTAGTGGTAGGCTAGCTAGTAGCTATGCAGCGAGCGCACAGAACTTAAAACGGCATGCGAATACGATACATTGTCTTCCAAGATGGCGGCTGTGATACGGACGGGTATGGACAATAATATGCAGGAATAATGTAACTGCAATGGGTCTATAGCAGTTGGCCTATTTGCCGCCTGGTAACAATACACAGTCTGAATTGCTATAGTCAGTCAGTTGACCGGAAATAGTACATAGCTTATTGATCACACAGCTAAAGCATGTGTACATGCATGCCTGCTGCTACATACTATAGAGGTCGACCAGTGTGTATGTATAGCTATAATGGTATCGGTACTAGTCAGTCATTGCAATATTGACATGGTCTGCTGACACTTCCATGCAGGTAGTGTAATGAAGTAGTCATTTGGTTACCGAGTAATCTAAACAACTTCTATTTGATCTTGGGTTGTATTTCATTTCAAAGTGTTCTTAAGCTTCAAGTATTGTGGGTTTGGCATTACATCGACATTGCAATAGATTGATCTATAATTAATCTGTGATTGTGCTCAAAGTGGTTGTGATGAATGTTAAGTACATACTGATTATAAAGCTAAGCTCTGGCCAGTTCCCACCACACATAAACAGAACAGTGTAAGGTACGCTGCCATGTCATCAGCAAACACTATGTAGCGAGGAATGCTTTGATCAATAACCACAAAGCATCCGTTTAAGTAACTCATAACAATCCTATTCTGTAGTTCATTATGAACTATTTGTGTATTTATAACCATAGTACCTACCTACGTATACCAAATACATTGACCCCAGACCTTTAGGGGACTTCATTCTCACAACACTGTGCATATACTGACAGGTCAGAATACAACTTCAAATAATGGTGGTGGATCATCGGTCCCCAGTGGATCGTCTTCAGGCAGCATCATAGGGTTTGCTGTTGTTGTGTCGTTTCTGTTAGTAGCACTGTGTGTGGTCATTCTCCTATGCTTCAAGTTTGGCGCACTCAAGTGTTTGTGGTCCTCGGCCCGAATGAGATCACGACCGATATTTCCTCGTTCCTCCACGTTGAGAGATATCCAAGCTGAGATGCAAGTGGTGGCACAGGCGGAAACACAACCCCAGAGTCAGCAGTTGCAAGGTGAAAGAATCACAAGCACGAATTTAAACCCGATTCATGATACTGTAAACCGCATGGAACAGCTGCAACCCAGAGTCCTAACTCTAGCACAATTCTCACAAATAGTATCCCATTCCGCAAACACCAGTATTCCAAACAGCCCTAATCCACAAGGCCAGAATACCAGAGGACATTCAGTTCAGGCAACAACCAGCAGCAGACCCAGAGTTCCACCACTGCAAATTAGACCCGTTGACCCACCCCCTCCTTATCCCGCCATGGGCTACCCCTACCAGCCCTGCAAGTCTCCCCCTAAAGCTACCAGTACTCCCTACCGGGCACAAGCCACGACTCCCATCACTCCTATATCCTGCGGTGCAGAGATCAATACTCCAGTGACCCCTGCACCCTATGGCTATGGCGTGCAACAGCTACACACTGCTACACCAGTAACTGCCTCTGAAGAGAGCCTCAGCAGCGAACAACTCCAACTCAGCACCCCTCCTCCTTACAGCGGTACATGTACTGAAGTTTAACCGTGCAGTCACATGTGTGTGTGTACATCTAGTATATTATATGTTTGTTGCAGAATTAATATTTTTGTCCAGCCATAATTATGATGGTTGTAATTTTAATTCTACAATTGCTCTCCCTTAACTTCCTTTCCACCAGATAGCATCCACTTTTGCTTTGGGATAGCCCACAGTTGTTCAGTTTTCCTCTGTAGCTGTCTTCCATCAAATGAAGGACTCAGAACTGGAGTGGTCTAACATTTAACTTGCCCCCCCCCCCAAACATATAAGAATACTAGCTCTTAAAGGTGTTTCAAAATTTTGGTCATGTGTGCTCATGGGGTATAGCTATGCATGTGTTTTTGTGCAATCCATGCAATTTGTAGCACTTGAGTGTGAGTTAGCTCAGCCAGGGATCCGTTTTCAACTAGTGTATTTGTATTCACCAATCCCATATCTGGCAGAGCCTAGTGGCAATCAAATAGTACGAGCAGTCTAGGTCGAAGATTATGCCGCAGAAACAGTGAGTCACTTGCACACATGGCACACATGAAGTTTGTCTGATACTTTCACAGGCACTCAAAGAGCTGGATCAGCCGGTGGTCCTCAGCCAAATGAGAGCACAACCAATATTTCCTTGTTCCTCCATGTTCAGAGATGTTCAAAACTGAGGCACAAGTGGAGGCACAGCCCAAAAGGCAACCCAGAAGGCTGGAGGAGGTTTAGCTCAGACAACAACCAGCAGCAGACGTCGACCCAGAGTTCCACCACTGCAAGTTAGACCCACCCCCTCCTTATCCCGCCATGGGCTACCAAGTTGCCCACTAATAAAGCTACCAGTATGCCTTACAGGGCACAACCTGCATCTCCAATCACTCCTGTATCCCTCATATTACAGTGCAGAGGTCGCTACTCCAGTGACCCAGTAATGATCTTGAGCTCTGAACCAGCAGACAACTCATGCAGCCCACCCCCTCTCCTTACAACAGGATAGAAAAAATTTTAAATATGCATTGCACGTGTGTGTGTGTGTGCACATACAAATTAGTTGCTCTCCCTTGCTCTCCGCCAGATGGCGTCCACTTGAGCTTTGGGGATAGCCCACAGACGTTCCAATGCCTTCCAAGCTGCCTCTGCATTTTCCATTAAATATGAGCTATACGTGTCAGGATCCATTCTCAGTGCATTTGTCATTACCAATCCCATCTGGCAGAGCCTAGCAGCAATCAAATAGTACAGGCAGTCTAGTTCATCTTCAGCAAGGGGAAACTGCTTCAGGTAGCCAGCAAGTAAAGGAGCTACCGACTTTAGAACACTCTGTGACTCAGCCTGTTGCTTATGTAGATCCCACTTCATTGCATGTGTTAGAAGAATGGTGAGTTCGAAAACGTAGCAAGTTCTGATGGTATCCCCAATATCGATGACACCTGATAATACGTAGCTGCCATCCCCCTCCATTCTGTATAGAATGTTCAATTCGTTTAGATCACCATGGATGGTGCCTTGCTTGAAGTGCCCCAGCTTTGGTTTAACATAATTGGCAAAACTTCTCAACACGTCTTCTGCAATTTTTCTCCTCTCCAGGGAAGCAATGACACCCAGGAACTTCCTTAAAGAGGAGAAATGCTTCAAGTCCCAGTTTAAGAACTTCCTCTTGTCAATTGCCGGGTGACTGAAACCCTATAATGAAAAAAGATATTAATACAAGACTCACTGATGAATGCTTAGGGTAATCAGTGTTTCCGGTACCAGGGTGCCCTCCCTTTCCTAACTTGGTTTCCTTTGGATGTGGTCTCTTTCTTTCTTGACTTGGGGGAAACACTGGTCATGTTCGCAAACTACCAAAAGAAGCTGCATATAGCCACACCCTATACCTACCAACTTACTATCTGGCACACAACTGTATACTAGCCTATAACAGTCCTACTCGGAGCTGTGTGTGGTTAGCGTTGGTGTGGGACCCCACCTGCAGTGCTTGGTCCATTCGGCCCATGTAAGAGCCTGTTGCATACATCAGCTCTGGGGTCATCTCGATCTTCACCAAAGGGATGCCGGGGATGTACTCCAGCAGCACCCCCAAGTATAGAGGATCCCTGCGCTGGCTGCTTCTCCGTTGTCCGGCTGGAATCCCGGAAACCAACCAGCTTCGCCTCAGCTCCACCATGTCCGTACCAGTTCTACTGCTGATGGGGTACGGACAGCAAAAACCTTGGCTACGGAGATACTTCATCTCGCTGATGATACCATCCCACAGTTGAGGGTTCTCAGAGTCTTCTCTATTGATGATTTTGAAGATCAATTCACTCGCTCTGGTTCGGACGTAGCAGTTTATGTCGTCATAGCCCTCCAGTTCCTTGATGCTGTCCGTGTCAACGCCTTCCACAGGGAACAATTCTTGGAGCAGCTGTGACAGCACCGGAGGAGGAGGGAGAGGAGCCCTGGTCGTGAACGGGGCGAGCTCCACCTATAGCCCCGCCTTCTTTCGTGGGCGTGCACGGTAAGGTGCTCTTTAAAAAGAAAGCAATAGCCACGATGATGCGGGGTGGTCAGAAGCAGAGATTGAGAACAACCGCACAGAAGGCAAAGTCAAAGGCAGCTGCAGAGGAAGAAGCCCGCAAAGAATTGTTCACTTCAGACACCACCCCACAAACTATCAGGCAAAGGTATCAGATCGATGATCATGTCACACTGTGGCTGCATGGAAAAAACAACCACCATAGCTGGGTATTTTGACAAAGTACAGCGGTAGTAAAAGTGTACATAGCTACAAGATTTCGAAATCAGATTAATGTTTACTGATTTCTAGCGAGTTAATGTAGGCATGGGAGGCCTTCTCCTATGTCAATGCTGTGCTGACTTCCAAGGGGTAGACACTCCCATATGCACTGTAGTCACAGCTAAGACTGGGGTCAAAAAATTTTGGCCGTCATTTTTGCTGCTTGACCGATTGACCTCACTGCAAAAAGGCTCTTGACCGTTTGACCATACCAAAATTTATATCTACAAGAAGGTTCTTGACCATTTGACTGCAATATCAGGTTATAAAAATTGTCCTTGACCCCTTGACCAATGGCAAAAATACCCCTTGACCTGTTGACCACCGGTCTTAGCTGTGACTACAGTGCGTATGGGAGTGACAACCCCTTGACTTCTACTCTGTTGTTTCTACCAGGAAGACACAGGAACAGGCAGCTCAGAATGTAACAGAGAGTCTCCTGGAGCTACGTCAGATGATGCACTCTCAGGTGAAGCAGAACGAGGAGACCATGCATGTGCTGGGTGAGTCTGATCTAGCGCAGAGAGAGTGAGGGGAGCATGCACGTGGGTAGGCCTCATCTCCTCTGCTCTCTTGTGCACATTCAGTTGGCTCCTCTAGCAAGATCACCGAGGTGAAGTCTGAGATGGACACGATTGGCTCAGGTGTCCAGGTGTCCCGCCGGCTGATCACCAAACTGAACCGACGGGAGATCACAGACCGGCTGCTCATCTTGCTGGCTGTCCTCCTCTTCTTCGGAGTGGTGCTCTACATCATCAGGAAGAGACTGCTGGGATGGCTGATATGAGAGAAGATATCGCAGAATCAGATTTTTATTCCCTTTGCTCAATTGGTTGCCATTGATCGGTGGCATGGTAGTTAAAAAGAATGTTGGTTACAACCACACAGACGGCATGAAGGATTGAAGTGTGTGACTACAGCTACACCCATTATCAGACTAGGTTTAAACCTAGTCTGATATTTTTTGAAGGGTTGAGAAGTGTACATGTAGTGGCTGATCATGCTATTGGAAAATGCATGAATTGCACACCAAAAAAAAAATGGAGTAGAACTACAGTAGTATCAGGAGCCTGTAACCCAGAGCATGTACTCACCCCCTGTCTGAGTGTATAATATTATGTATTACGTACTGTGTAATTTGTGCCCAGACCATTATATAGTCACACCATAACTTGCGATCAAAAATGCAGTGAAACATTCATGTCCATTCTTGTGTACAACAACAAAAAAACCAGCTGCAATGTAATTGTGAAGGGACGTATGATGGACAGTGTACAGAAAAACCAAATAGAGTTAGTTTGCCTCAATTTGGGTACCTGGCAGTTTTGATACAATCAAAGTGGAACTCCCACTGCATACCAGAGCAAAATTAGAATGTCTCTTATTTGAGCACATTAGGGTCAAGCTGCGGCAGCATGCAACCCAAGGCTCCGAAGTAGCCCTCGTGCTGCAGGAAGAGAGCCTTTATGGTTCCCTCAGACCAGAACTCCATGGCAGAGGCCAGCATCTGCATGGACATCTCGTTGCCACAGAGATAGTTCCCCACAAACACCACTCTTTCTACACCCTGTGTGGGGGAGAAGGAAGCGATGCACTGTTACTGGCCATGGGGGATGAGGCTAGGAAGCAACTAGGTTCAGTTTTTGTTGGCACATCGGAGCCAACTTTGGAGGGATAGCTTAGTCCATTCACCATATAGCTATAAGACAGTAGTCACTGTACAGTAGCTACACTGGCAGTAGTGCAAGGACTTGGGCAGACTATAGTCTATGTTCTACCTATGAGATGATAAGCAATCCAGCAGCTATGAATAGTTCACAAAAACACTCACAGAGATGGTGGCACACATTTTTGCGATGGCACCGATGTTGTTAGTGACGGTAACCAGGGTGGCCTTAGCTAGGTCCTCCGGCTTAGCCTTTTCTCGCACCTCTGGATGGACCATGTGACCAAAACTAAAATGGTGGGGAGAGAGGACAAGTGACAGTAATATGATTGTGATGGCAAAGAATTTTACAAGCGTGTGTACTGTAGATACCCATACGTACCTGCTTGCCACTACGTCTCCATCCAGGCCAAACTTCTCATAGCCGCCACCGTAGATGTCTCTGACCAACTTGTCTACCTGAGTGCTGTCCCCCTTCTCTGCCAGAGATATGGCACCCTCGAAAGAGTCCACACCAGTGAGGAGGCCACACAGCCCGAGAAAGGTCCCCCCACCCACGCTAGTACCTCCGATTCTCTTAAACTTGTCCATTGACTCAACCAGCAGTATACTGACCCCAGAGCCAATGTTTACAACGATGTAGGGGTAAGGGTCAGGACCAAGCTGAAAGGGAACCTTTTTAGCTCTGTTCTCGTCCTTTGGGTTTTCCCAGTAGTAACATTCGTTGGTGTAATGTCCACACAAATAGTGCACTCCACAGATGAGGCTTTGCATTTCGTCGTTCTTTTTTAAGTCAACACCTAGAATCTGGAGAGAGCAGAGAGAGGGAGGGAGGAAGAAAGAGAAGAAATCACCAAGTCCTATAATCTAGTCGGGGACTGACCGACTGGAAAAAAATACCAGGTGTAGCCTCCTTCCTTTTGCATTTTTTAGTGCTGTTGTGGTATTTTCTAAGGTGGCTATTACAGATATGTGTGCGTGGAAGTGGGGAGATAAAATAATTCCAAGGGTTGTAAGTTACTGTTACTTGGGGATTGAATTTGCTGAGAATGGGTCATGGGATAGTCATGTACAGAAGGTAATTGATAATGGGAAGAAAAAGCTTAATCGTTTGCACCGGTTTGTAAGTAATAGAAATATCAGTACCGTTGCAAGGAGATTATTGTTAGTTTCAGTACTTCGTCCTACTTTAGAATACGGTAGTGAAGTGTGGGCTTGTAATAAACGGCAGGCAGCTTCCTTAGAATCCATTCAGCTAGGAGCAGCTAAGAAGATACTTGGCTGCTCTTCCAAAACGTGTAATGAAGCGGTAAGGGGAGATATGGGGTTAGAGTCCTTGAAAGGGAGGAGGGATAGAAGCAAACTTAAGTGGTGGTATAAAGTCAATAAGTTGGATAATGAGCGGTATCCTAGAGTACTATTAGATGCTGAGTGGGAAGTGAAACCATGTAGAGGTAGGCAGAGGAAAACTTGGATGAAAGTAATTAATGAATTGCTGCTGCAGTTAGATTTAGATAGCCAAGAGGTATTAGCTGCAGATAATATTAATTTGTTTTTAGATACGGTAGACGAAGCGTTGAGGGATAGAGAATACAAGGACTTTAATGACAGCTTGAATACTAAAGTTAAGTTGAATCTGTACAAGTCTTTCTGTAAGGAAATAGAATTCAAGAATTATTTGCAGGGGGTAGGTGATTTTAAAGCATTATTAAAGCTAGTTAAGAGCTTTGTATTACTGATATGGGAGACTAGGAAGAAGGAATTGTATGGCGATCGGGATTGTGTGGTCTCTGGTTGTTTTTGCTCTTGTCCTCTGACTGGAGGTCTTACAAGCTCCGCCTGCGTCTGTGGGTGCGTGGTCAATGGCGTAAGCGCTACGGCAGCAACATGAGTGTATTATTATTATTATTTGCAAGCGAAAATAGGGGTCGAATGCCTACATTGGTAAGGTATCATACAGTAGTCCTCACCTCTCTGAAATCGCTCTCAAACTTGAAAGCGCCACCTCCCGTGGCACACACAATTTTAGGGAAGCTCCCCAGGCCATTCATTGTGACCATATCAAAGAATCCATGCATACGAGAGGTGGCAAACTTGATGAAGTGCAGTGTGCCCGTCAGCCCACCGAGGCACTGTCGGGGCATCTCCAGCCTCTGATCCCTGATGCCAGTGGAGCCGTATTTGAGGCTAGATTTGAGGAAGGTCTTAAGGGCTGCCACGCCCTCTTCATCTCCTCGGTTCTGCGTCTCAAAGTAGACACATTTGACCAATGTGCCTCCGATGTCCACACCAAACCACTGGATAGCTGGTGTGGCTGGGTATAAATGGGTAGTCATAAAGCTCAATATCCACAGACAAACTAATGCAGTCTTAAACTCTACCGCTGACATATGTTTGGCATAATTATGCAAATTATATACAGCTAAACAGTACAGCTATTTACTTGTGTACAGTAGGTAGCTAGCTCTAACTACATGTAGCTACAAGTAAGCACGTACCTGATTGGTTAACAGTAGTACTGAATTTACCTAGTTATATCTCTGCGACAAACCAACAACAAGCTTAAGTGCCTCTTGAACTGGTTAAGGAATGCAAAGCCTGGCCTTTGGAGCAATTACTAAAGCATACTAAAGTAGGGAAAGGAACAAAGTAGCTGCATCTGTCATTATATGGATGATAGCTATGGAATCATCTCCTGCCATTGGCCACAGTCGGTCAGCTCGAGGGAGAGCATAATTCCAGGAACGCGCGGTGCACCAAACCGGCTGGAATAGCGGCGCGCGCGTACGGTGCACGTCTGGGCATGAGACTAGCCTCGTTCCCAGTCGATCCCGATTCCCGACTCAAACGAAATGGGGGGGGGGGGGGGGTAAAAGTAAGCAGAAAATGCACGAAAACATGTGTAAACAAGCATGTTATTATGTGTTCATACACGAAAACTACATCAAAGCATATGTTTTGATGTAGACCGCTCGTACCCTCGCAGCTTTTTTCGCAGCCGTGCGAAGAAGCGTGTCCCGCGCGTTTTTCCACAGCTGCGAAAAAAGCTGCGAGGAAGAAAATGCACTAAAACATGTGTAAACAAGCATGTTATTATGTGTTCATACAAGAAACTACATCAAAGCATATGTTCTCATGTAGACCGCTCGTACGCTCGAAGCTTTTTTCGCAGCCATGGAAAAACGCGCGGAGAAATGTGTCCAGCGCGTTTTTCCACGGCTGCGAAAAAAGCTTCCCTGGAACTGCCCCGCGCGTTTTTCCACGGCTGCGAAAAAAGCTGCGAGGAAAGGCCTGGGTACGAGGCTAACTACTCGACCCATCTCGAAGGTAGCTATACATATACATGTCTGACAAGTACTAGTCTCGCGAGCCAGACTCACGCGCGCAGAGCGGAATGCGCGCGTGAGTCTGGCCATATATACCTGGCCGGCCCCTGTGGCAGGGACATGGGGAAGCTGAAGCAGCTGATTATTAAGGTCTGTGCTTGTACACCTTACCTCAGAGTGGTACCATTCACATCAGTCTAGTCATCATATGACCATTTGTCTGTTCACCCCATTTCTCTAGCCATCTCATCTAATAACTGGACTACTATGAATTTACTCTGGGGCTGCTTCATTCATTAGTATAATATTAATGGGTAATGAGATTCCACCCAGACTGCTCCTTACCCGCCTGAAAACTGATTCATAGTAATAGTTGAGACACTACTGAAGTTCCACACAGCTGTTGATTCTCTGAGATCACTATATATAATGTACTATTCTAGCTTCCATTTATTGCCCACAGCAAGAACAGGAAAATTAAGTGACATGGTCATAGTGCAGGATGTACTTTCTATATGATTGTGGCATTGAGATTCCACCCAGACTGCTCCTTACCCATTGCATTTGTTCCCACTCTCTGTTCGTCACGCAAATCTTCACACTTGGAAGTGGGGTTCGAATTCGCTTGATACTAATAACATCAGATTCTGTTGTCTGAGGTACTGATTTATTGGGTAACATCACTACCTGTAAGTGGGCAACTCATTTCCTGTAGGTTTAGTAGCTACATTATAAAGCCTGCCTACTGTTCCTCTGCTCAGGAGCTGCAGTAGCTCAGTGGGTAAGAGCGGGCTCCAGAGTTCTCTCACTGTTTTTCATCCATCTGATGTTTTGCACATGTATATATGTCGAGTATTATTATGCATTGCACATTATGTAATATTATTGTGCCCTGCTCAGCCCCTATCATTATAGTCACTCTATAACTTGCAATTGTACAATGCAGTGATGAAAACAGTATACCAATATTAATTTTATGTCCATTCTTGTGCAGAGGTGTATTAATGATCATGACACTAATAACAAACAAATAGCTGCAATGCAATTGCGATGGCAGGTATGATGGAGCATGATACATTGTACAGAAAACCAATTATGGTCAATTTGTCTCAATTTGAGTAGCTGACAGTTATGAATAATATAATCGAAGTGGGAACTCACATGGCAAACAGATTGTCTCTTAATGGAGTATATTGGGGTCAAGGTGCGGCAGCATGCAGCCCAAGGCCCCGAAGTAGCCCTCATGTTGCAGGAAGAGAGCCTTTATGGTTCCCTTAGACCAGAACTCCATGGCATAAGCCAGCATCTGCATGGACATCTCGTTGCCACAGAGATAGTTCCCCACAAACACCACTCTTTCTATATTCTGTGCAGGGGAGAAATGCATTTGGGAGTGATGTACGTGTACTCTGGGGAATGAGGCCAGGAAGTAGGATCCCTTTATTTTTGGGAGGGTGGGGTGAGGGGGACATCAGTCACCTTTCTACATGTAGCTTAGTCCAACAGACTTTAATTTACCACAAAACTAAGCCTGGTAAGACAATTACTTCAGGCTATCTGCAGGGCTTGAAAATGAGTCTACAGACTATACAGTCTCTGTTCCAGGCTCTAATCGCGAATAGATAATTATGCAGTAGCTAACAGTGTGATCCACTCACAGAGATGGTGGCACACATTTTTGCAATGGCACCGATGTTGTTAGTGACGGTAACCAGGGTGGCCTTAGCTAGGTCCTCCGGCTTAGCCTTTTCTCGCACCTCTGGATGGACCATGTGACCAAAACTAAAATGGTGGGGAGAGAGGACAAGCATGACATTAATATGATTGTGATGGCAAAGAATTTTACAAGCGTGTGTACTGTAGCTACCCCATACGTACCTGCTTGCCACTACGTCTCCATCCAGGCCAAACTTCTCATAGCCGCCACCGTAGATGTCTCTGACCAACTTGTCTACCTGAGTGCTGTCCCCCTTCTCTGCCAGAGATATGGCACCCTCGAAAGAGTCCACACCAGTGAGGAGGCCACACAGCCCGAGAAAGGTCCCCCCACCCACGCTAGTACCTCCGATTCTCTTAAACTTGTCCATTGACTCAACCAGCAGTATACTGACCCCAGAGCCAATGTTTACAACGATGTAGGGGTAAGGGTCAGGACCAAGCTGAAAGGGAACCTTTTTAGCTCTGTTCTCGTCCTTTGGGTTTTCCCAGTAGTAACACTCGTCAGTGTAATGTCCACACAAATAGTGCACTCCACAGATGAGGCTTTGCATTTCGTCGTTCTTTTTTAAGTCAACACCTAGAATCTGGAGAGAGCAGAGAGAGGGAGGGAGAGAAAGAGAGAGAGGAGTAACCATCATGTAAGTCTAATCATGTAGCTGGGGACCAACCAACCGACTGCAAAGAGGTATGTAGCCTCAGGGGCGGAGATATAGGGGGGGCAGGGGGGGCTCGAGCCCCCCCCCCACCAAATTAGTGTAGTTACTTCCTATTTAGCTCACAAATCTAAGTACCTAGTGTGGTGTGGCCTCGCTTCCAGGCTCGGGGCTACACTAATTTGGCTCCATGGCTCCCCTTCGAGAGCGTAGACTGCGTGACCTGCTTTATTAATCCTGCGGGACTCTTTGATTACATGTAGCTCAAGTATGCATTAATTAGAGTATCGCGCTATGGTGAAAAGACTGTTATTATGAAATGCTTCCAGATTGCATCAGAGCCAACCTCAGAGGACCTGAAATACAAAATTTTCCTGGGGGGGGCATGTCCCCAGACCCCCCTAGATAGTGGCTCGCGTAGCGTGCCACACACCGTTCTGCATGCAAGGTCCAGCATGAGCCTCCCCACTTTTTGACAGCTGTCTCCGCCCCTGAGCCTTGTTTCTCTGCAGTTTTTTTTTTGCAAGCGACAATAGTGGGTGGAATGCCTACATTGGTAGCTACAATATCATACAGTAGTCCTCACCTCTCTGAAATCATTCTCAAACTTGAAAGCGCCACCTCCTGTGGCACACACAATTTTAGGGAAGCTCCCCAGGCCATTCATTGAGACCATCTCAAAGAATCCATGCATACGAGAGGTGGCAAACTTGATGAAGTGCAGTGTGCCCGTCTGCCCACCGAGGCACTGTCGGGGCATCTCCAACCTCTGATCCCTGATGCCAGTGGAGCCGTATTTGAGGCTAGATTTGAGGAAGGTCTTAAGGGCTGCCACGCCCTCTCCATCTCCTTGATTCTGCGTCTCAAAGTAGACACATTTGACCAATGTGCCTCCGATGTCCACACCAAACCACTGGATAGCTAGGTGTGAATGGGTAGACGAAAAGAATATCAATTGCCTTATTCCTGGGCTCTTCCCACATAGAAAAAGGAAAGACTATCTCCCTTTTCGTACTGCAAGCGACAAAAGCTGGGTGAAGGCCTGGGAACGAGGCTACAATATCCACATAACATAACATTCTAGACAAGCTAACGTGGTCTTTTAAACTCGACCTCTGACATACGTTCTGCATATGCAAACTATAGCAACACCGCTACACAGTATGCTCTGTACAGTAGGTATAACTACACGTACATTTGAAATCATTACTACAACCTCTCCTACTATCCCTTACTATATAATAAACCTCAAACACCTTAGTTACTGCTGGACGCCTGACCTTGAGAATCCGGAATGGTGGGTTAAAAAGCTTTTTGGCGGCATGCCAACTCTCCAGCATTTATACCAATTTAGCCAACCACCTTTTATCGCTGAAACTACATGTGGACAGGTGTGTTCACATGTACATATATGCACATTAGTACATGTATGCAGTAATGTGCATCTTTAGCAGCTCAAAACAATCCTGCTATGCTATTTTGTTACGGTCTGGGTGCCATGACTTGCCTATTGAATGATACAGGAAGTTGGTTGCAGCCGGTGTATATAACTCACTCCATTTCACCCTAGGTATACATGAACATTCCCTGCTAACGGTACAATGTTGGTTCATGGAGCCTCTCAACATACTGCAGATAGAACTTTCGATCACACTGATAGTCTAACTAAGAGAGTGAAAAAAAAATCCTCTGCATGTTTCTTCTATACTTACATTGTATGCCAACCTGAAAAGTGGGGTGTGTTTGTTATAGTGTCTAAACAGTTGAGCCAGATCGGTCAAGCATCAGATGACATATTTTAAGCCGTACATCAGAAGGTGGTCAGCTCACTACCACACCATCAGTAGATAAGAGCAGGACAGTCACATGCACTACCCATGGGTGGATTTAGGTAGACAATGGGATCCAGTTACTACACCAATACTATTCACTGCCATATTTGCTATGAATATTTTATGGGTCTTTTGAAGCAACTGCCAGCCACATAGCCACAGTAAACTATCAGACATAATTTTCAGCTAACAGCTATACAATTGCACCTGTATATTTGTGATGGGAGGAACACTGCCCTTCTAAGCTCCATCCAGAAAATATATATATAGAGGTATTATTTGTTTATGCAAATCAGATAATAGACTGCAAACAGTTGCAAACACTCCCCAGACACACAGACACACCCCAAACACACCCCTCAGTTCTGAAATAGTGTTGAACAAAACCCGTCAGGTGTATAAGAACTATACAGTTGGCGCTTTGTTCGTTTTTTTGCTACTGCCATTTAAATTAGTGGCAATTAAAGCGCAAAGTGATTACTGGTACGCTTCCGCATTCCCTTACCCATGGTTTATACAGAGATAGTGTATGGTTTACCTGAGGGTTGTACGAATATCGAAACTCCCTTCTTGCTCGTTGGTGAGATTAGTTGGTCGTAGAGACTTGAATGAATGCTTTCTACCCGACACTGTGGCTCTGTCACGGGTGACTCTAACAACAGGTCGTCCATTTTGCTCGTCTCGGAAAAATTCTTTTTCAGTTCTGTTTTTGTTTTTTTTGCGTGACCGGATATGACGAAAGGCGGCGCGCGCGCCAAGCTGTGTAGGGGGAGGAGCTAAGGCACGAGACTACACAAGTATCCGGAGCTGGAAATGGCAGCTGCAGGACGATTATTTTCGGGTGCACTACTGAAACAGAGCCTCCAGAACAGCTGGAAAGGTACAGAAACTATCGTGTGATGAAACATTAATTAGTATCATTGATGGAATCAGGCTGCAGGGTCACGTTCTCTAATTAAAGCCCAGCATATGCTCCTCCTCTAGGTGTTCTGAGAAGAAGCTACTGCTATGAGACCACCAGGAAAAACCTAATGATCAACAAGGACACCAGAGTCATCTGCCAGGGATTCACTGGGAGACAGGTCCGAACCTCACTTCCTACATACAGAAATGCATGTCTGGCTCCGACCAGATGTGGCCTCCATGTACTTGCATGAGTAGTCTCATGTGCCAGGCCCCCGTCTGTGATGGCTGCTGGCATGCGAGACTAGTGGTTGTGACCATGTAGCTGGAAAAAAAGTTGTGTAGCTTTTGTTCCAGAGACACCATAATTTCAGACTCTATTCTCATCTCTTCTGTTTCCCAGGGCACTTTTCATAGTGAGCAGGCCCTAGCCTATGGCACCAACATGGTGGGCGGAGTCTCCCCGGGAAAAGGCGGGAAGACCCACCTGGGACTCCCAGTGTTCAACTCAGTCAAAGAGGTCTGTGGCTATTCTCTGATGTATTTATTAAGGAAGAAAGTAACAAAGTCTTCGGGTAAATCGAATTTTAATGTCCAACGTACGTACCTGAGGACAGTACAGAAGTTGTGTCTATACATATACTCTACCAGTAACAGTACCAATGAACAGGGCAAATTACGTGTCTACATATTGACAGACAGACAGACAGACATGTACACTACCCCATTCGTCCCCCCTCAGGCCGTGGATGGAGTGGGGGCGGAGGCCTCGGTGGTGTACGTGCCCCCCCAGTTTGCAGGAGCCGCCATCTTGGAGGCCATTGACGCCGGGATTGGGTTGGTGGTAGTCATCACGGAGGGCATCCCCCAGCAGGACATGGTCCGGGTATGTGACCACTGCAGGACGGGGGAGAGAGGTGGGACAAAGCTCGATCCCTTGGGGGGGAGGGGGGAGGGGGTACCTGGGTCGAGATCTCCAAATTGTCAGAAACATGTCAATAAACCCTTGATACTGTAGTGTTTATAACGATGGTGGTGAGATTTCTAGTGGAAAAAATAATTGGAAGACGATTTTTACATTGCTTTCTTTACCAGTAAGGAATTTTCACAGGTGTATGAAGTTTATTTGCTTGCCTTTGGTTCAGGTGAAGTATAAGCTGGTGAGACAGACCAAGACCAGGCTGATCGGGCCCAACTGTCCAGGGATCATCCGTGTGAGTTGTAGGTTACACTGCTGTCAGCTAGGAGCACAGTAGCAGTCTGGGTAGGGCATTCAGTGTTCCTTATGCCCCTCTAGGGTTAGAGTTATGTTAGGGTTAGGTGTTAGGGTTAGGTGTTAGGATTAGGGTTAGATGTTAGGTGTTAGGATTAGGTGTTAGGGTTAGGTGCTGGGGTTAGGGTAGAGGGTTAGGATTAATTAGGAACATTCTGGTTCACTCTGCCCTTACCACCCCTTTAAACACTAGCCACTGACTTTGTTGCCACAACCAATCATATTGCAGTGATTACATGCTCACCATTGTCGTTTAAAATTATGAGCTGTTGGTTCTTGTGAGCGTTATGAGGTCTTGTTCTTCCACCCACAGCCTGGCCAGTGTAAGATCGGAATAATGCCTGGCCACATCCACAAGCCGGGAAACATCGGTAAGCAGTAGATTGGAATCAGTGATGCTTGTTTGTTGTAACTGTTGTTTTCTTCTTCCGGTGATCAAAGGTATCGTTTCACGTTCCGGTACTCTAACATACGAAGCAGTTTGGCAGACAACAAACGTTGGGCTAGGCCAGACGCTGTGTGTAGGTGAGGAGAGAGAGGGCCTCGAGTTGTTACACTTCATTTTACAACTGCTGCAATTATGAGGCCAAAATATATCCAAACAGGTATTGGAGGAGACCCCTTCAATGGCACTAACTTTGTAGACTGTGTGGACACTTTCCTGAAAGATCCTGAAACAGAAGGTATGTTACCGAGACAGTTCAGAGTTTTAGTGTGTGTGTGTGTGTGTGTGTGTGCATGTGCATAGCTCTACTCTTATCTTCCTAGGTATTGTGATGATTGGTGAAATTGGAGGCTCAGCAGAAGAAAACGTGGCCCTTTTCCTAAAGGAGCACAATAAGGTGACTAGAGGAATGCGAATGAGAACTTCAAGCAGCCCATTATGGCAGTAATCATTCACTTCCGCAGGGTGCTAATGCAAAACCAATCGCTGCTTTCATAGCCGGCGTCACAGCACCGCCAGGCAGGAGAATGGGTAGGCACACGGCGCTATAGGCTGTGCTGAGCAGTTTCGCCCGTGATTTACCGCTCCCATCCCCCAGGCCACGCTGGAGCCATCATCTCTGGTGGGCGGGGCGGAGCGGAGGAGAAGATCGCGGCTCTGAGATCGGCAGGAGTCAACGTCACCCTTTCACCTGCCAAAATGGGGGAGGCCATCAAGGAGGTATCTGGCACCTTTCTCAAAGAGCTGTGTTTTAGTATACTTGGTTTGTGGGGGCCAGTATACTATAGAATACTGAGACAGTATACTAGCTTTGTGGGGAGACAGTATACTATAGTATACAGGCAATACGTATTATGGAATGTTCATGAATCACTTCTATGCTATCTCTCATCCACAGGCGATGCAGAAACACAGTATTAGCTTGTAGTGTATAGCATAGATCTCAACTCTAGCTTGTGGCGTATGTTATGGCATATGTATGCATGGCTTGTACATGTTATGCAAAATATTATTTATATATTTAGTGAATGACAATATTATTATGCGATTACGGAAATAGAAACGCAGCGCTAGCCTTGAGCTCAATCGCTGCAGGTGGTGCATGTAGTGATGTTTGTAATAATTATTTTGTACCCAGGCCTCCATGCATGCCCAGACTTTGTCTCGCAACCGTGGAGGAAGTTATGCAGCTATAGCAGAATACAGTAATTCTCATCGAAACACACGTCAAGTGAAAGTACTGCCTATTATAAGAAAATGCATACACAAAGAGCAAGACTCCAGCACCACTAGAGCCTGTACATGGACAGTACCGTACTAAGAAAGTCCATGTTTTTCAATATAGCACCTGCAGAATGTGAGAGTACATGTAGGTACAAAGGTCATATTTGAATGTGGGTGGATTCACTGCCTTCTGTTGTCATCTGAGAACTACAGCTGCCCTACCCCACACAAATTTTTTGCGCCTTTAGCTAAAGTCTAAATACATGTGCCTAGGGAAAAGGGGGAGGGTCTAGAGCACTGACTGTCTTGAGCTACAGCTCTCCTACCGTTTGGCCTGCTCAATAAGGTCCCGTTTCCTCTCCTCCAGAGATAGCTGACGTTGCATAGACGCCAGGGCAGGGCTGGTGATACCAGAAAACGGAGGTGAACTTCCAGCTGGCGTTTTCTTTGTGCTGTTTCCAGCCTTAGAGGCGGTGGCAGTGAAGCTGGCAGTAGCACGGGGAGATGGCTTGCTGCTGCTTGTTTTCGCACTGCTGGTTGTGCTTGAGGGGGATGATTGTTGGAAGGTGGCGATGGGCTCGTATTCCACCTTACCCTCCAGGAGGTTAGTGATGGTGAGGTCCACACTGTCTGTTGTCACTGGAGGGAGAATAATAACCAAATGTTGCACCTTCCTTCTCTGTGATCAGAGTCTAGCTGGTAAATTTGTCCACTAAAGAGATAGTATTATGAGTTTGCAGCTGAATTGTGTTACTGGTAACTTTTTTCCCCTTTATCACTGATAGCATCCAAGAGCGCATGAAAAAATGTTCCCAGCCCCCAAGGATGTAAGAGTGTGTGTACTGAAAACTTCAGATCAGGCAGAATCCACTAAATATAATACCGAGGGTAGCCACACTCCCTAGTGTAAAGCTTTCGGGTGAGCAGAGAAACGAATGACTAGAAAAATCGGAAATAGTTCTCTCTCCATGCAGGCCCTGGCTTTGCAGCTGCAGCTAGCTACTGCCACTCACGGAGGTCTTTCCTGATGGTGGTGTGGGGCACCTGGGGCAGTACGGCCGTCACCTGCTGCACCATGGTCTCCATTTCAGGGGAGGAGTCCGATGGAGGCGAGAGAGAGGACAAGAAGGAAGAGGAAGAAGAGGAGGAGGAGGAGGAGATGGTAGAGGGGGTGAACTCCGATTCAGGGAAGACTGGCCCCTTGGGCTGGGGAGGGGGAGGGGGAGGTGGAGGGGCAGGCCGTGGGGGATCTGCAGAGACAGAGAATTGACAGCATGTAGTTATTTCTTTTACAGGTGTGAGCTCATATTATATTTGAATTATGTGTTGCTATGGAGCACATTATTTTACATATTTGAATGCTGTGCAAAGTAGAGTTGTACACATTCCTACATTACCTGCTAGCCACTTCTTAACGTCCTCCTGGGTGACCTCTGACCCCTGTATTCCCATCTCTCTGGCCAGGGTATACTGCACCCTACGGGCAAACTCTTGGGGCATCTCCTGCGCTTCGCACTCCAAAGATGGGAGCATTCTGAATGGGAGGGGGCAGGGGTAATATAGCCTTGCACCCAGGCCTTCCTTGCCCAGATTTTGAACCGCAGTGAGAAAAAAAATTAGAGTGAGAAAGACATCAGTATGAGGCTAGGAAGTGGATATGAAAGTACATGTATATGGCCTAGAGATGGAATCAATGGTGTTGTCTTCCTTTCGCGGTCCTAGCCATTTGTTAATTTTTCAAGGAAATGAGAAGAAACTGGCTAGCTTGATTAGCAAGTTGAAGAAACTGCTGCATTAGCAAACAGGACTTACTTGACATGAAAGACAGTACAGGGCAGGCAGATGGTCCAGAGGAGGTCCCAGCACCCCGAACTCTTGGCTGTGGTCTGCAGAAGGCAAAACATGGACAGCAGCAGCTCACAAACTAACAATTATTTGCCCTAGGGGTAAGGTAGAAGCACATGCCAGGGGTAGCCTTGAGCCCAGGCCTTCCTCCCCCAGATTATATCTCGCAGCCGTAGAGAAAAATCACTCCCCGATTTTTCTCCACGGCTGCAAGATAAATGTGGGCGAGGAAGGCCTGGGTCAAGGCTATGACAGGGGTACCTTGGAGGTGCAGTCGCAGGGTATAAACTCAGTATGTAGATCACTTTCATGGGATTATGGTTAGCCATTCTCCACTCCCAGCTTTTTTTCCGTACAAAGTAAAAAGCCGCTTGTACTACATGCAAACTCCACTTCCATCTTTTTTCGCATGTAGTAAAAAAGCCACTTTCTTAGTACATGCAAAAAGAGCTGGGAGTGGAGACTGGGAATGAGGCTAATTACGGTGACAGATAAGCATGTATCTTCACATAACACAAAGGTGTCTGTGTGTGTGTGTGTCTGTCTGTAGCTGTGTCTGTACGTGTGTGTGTGTATTACATGCTGCCTGTGTGTCTTTGTCTGTATGTGTGTGTGTGTGTGTATGTGTGTGTGTGTGTATTGCTTACCAGTTTAATTCCAAAGGGTCTCCAAGCAGATAATTTCATCTGCAGGGAGGAAAAACAAAGTCACGGCATTTAATTGATGCATGGATTAGTATCCGACTGAAACTCACCGGCTGTACAGTAGAGTCCAGAGCAAAGGGCCAGGAGCTGCAGTGTGGAAGTAAGGATAACAACACATGGCTAGATAGCCCCACCCCCCCTCATGTAGCTAGGTACGAGGCTCACTAACTATGACTGACCTGAACTGTAGAAGCATGTGTGAGCCATTGGTCGGCATGAACTCGGGTTGGATCACATGGGGAGTGAAATCGACTACAGAAACGCTCTCTGGAGAGTTAGAGGGAGAAATGAGTGGTTACCTCAGTATAGGTTTCCATTAACCAACCATACTCCAATGCCATTATGAACTTTACAAATATCACTCCCTCATGCAGCACTGCAAGATTGAATTCTAGCAAACAGGAGAGCAGGCAGAACAGCATCTCCGAGCCTCTCCTCCATCCCACCAGAAGTAGTTCATCTACTTCTGCTAGGCAGAGCAAGAGGAGAGGCTAAACCAGTCATTGTTTGGAGCGGTTTAGCCTCTCCTCTTACTACTTACTGCGTGGGCACTTTGCCAAAAGATTGACTTTCAGTTACTTACTACCTACTCATGCACAGACAGACAGACAGACAGACACAAAGGAGCTACCATCAAACTCAGGGATCCTCCTGGCCTCAGTCTGCAGGGTGTCCTCGTCCTTCCCCTCCAGGGTCTGGTGGGAGAACAGCCAGGACAGGGGAGGTGACCTGCCGTGGGTACTGACCTGCAGGGCAAGAATTAATTTATCGTCTACTTACATCCCCAGGCAAGATCTGCTCAAGGTCCCTGCCCTGTAAGGAGTCCAGCCTTGAGGTAGGACCCCCATTCACACCCTCTTAGCCTTGTTTGCAGGCTCCATACCCTCTTGGCTTTCCAGTATATAAAGTAAGCTAATAAAAAAGCTGAGAGTGTGGAGCCTGGGAACGAGGCTGTCTGAGCCCGAGAACGAGGGCTGTCTGAGCCCGAGAACGAGGGCTGTCTGAGCCTGAGAACAAGGGCTGTCTGAGCCCGAGAACAAGGCTGTCTGAGCCCAGGAATGAGGCTGTCTGAGCCCAGGAACACCTAAGTTCCATGAGTGTTTATGGTAGCTTTACTAACTGGTCTAACTATGCTCGGAGAATTGATTATAGATATATCTATTCTGTACTTACCGTAACACACTCAAATGCCAGATGCAGCACCAAATGGTCCACCCATGACAAACGATTAGTGACAAATACCTATACAAAGCAAAAATAGTTGCATGAGCTCTTCATAAACTATGACAAGTTTGAATACCTTTGTGTCTGCTCCCTTCCTGCGAAAATCTTGTGTAGTGACCACAATTCCAAGCACGGCAAACGATATTCTAAGCAGATATCTGGCAACAGGTTGATAAACCAGTGAGGATGGATATTTAATGCAGTCTTTGAACGAGAAATCAAGTACATATGTAGCATTGGTATCAGAACCAACCTCTTTAGTGTTCCCTCTGGAAACAAGAGCAACAGCAGGACAGCCTGCAAGCTCATACATATCCGCAGCAGGGTGAGGATTAGGCCAAACGGTATGTAAATAAGTAGCAGTAGACTCCAGGACCCCGCTGTATTAAACCTGTAGGTTATACATACACTCTATTTCAAGCACACTACCTCCACACAAAGCATGTCAGTTATCAGGTTCAGCTTGTAGCCATAGATGAATACTTCTGCTGTTACCTACCGGCTTAGGTCGAGGGTCTTATCCACATCTCGCAGCACTTTCGGCCGAGTTTCCTCTATCGCAGCCATTGACGTCCATGCAGTGGGCGATTAGAAAGAAAAGGGGTTCCCCCTCAATTATCACCGCTTTTACGGTCACATGACTTGTCATGATGCAATGCGTTTTGCCTAAACCAGTAGAGAAGGAATCATGGTGAACACATCTTTGGTAGTTGCTCTGCCGATTGTATCGGTGTTCTGGCTTTTTTTTGGAGCAGGTCTCCCCTGGGTTGTGCCCAAGGGACCCAACAGAGGGTAAGTGGAAGATTTGGGCTATCTGTGGATGTAGGAAGTTGGGTACTCTATGGGCAAAGTGTCTGTGCCTAGAGCTAGAGGTTTAAAATAACGCTTTAAAAACGTCTTTTTTGGCTACCGGGTGAGAGGCCACTTCAACTTAATTTTCTGTTTAGCTGACCAACTGATCCTAGCATGGAAGCAAATTGGCCCAAGAAACGAAATAAGTTGAAGTGGCCTTTGATAACAGCTTTAAATTACTATTTAAAAGTTTGAGGTTGAAAGGGCCGCTATCATGCATCACAGGACCTCCTATGTGGATTGAGGATTTACTGCCATGTGCTGAGCCACAAGATGATGTTGCTATTTGTGCATACGCTGTAGCTGTCGGCAACGGTTGCTAGGGCGCCACTTTGAGTGGCAGTAATACTTGCATAAAGTATAAGAGTTTGATATTGTTTATCTCGCTCACACTGGAAGTAGTTTAAAGTTGCTAAACATGCCCAGCCTAACAACCGCTTGATAGCGACAGTTGATAGAATTATTGAAAGTGTCCTTTAACTCTTTGTGTGAACCTGACAGCTATGGAAGCTGTAGCTCCAAACAGTTGCAGCTACCTGGCCTCTTCTGCTTCCCTCCTAATGTGTTGTGTTCACAGAGATGTTCTTCTCATTCACAGGACCATTCGGATAATGATCGTGACTACAGCGGTGTGCTGCTACCTATTGTATCCTTTGTGTGGTACCACCAAACTCCTTTGAGCGGTACACCTGTAGCTAGGGCAGTGACATGGTATCTGTCACTAGTGTTTAGTCTCATTCCCAGACCTTTCCCCTATGCCTTATATAGCTGTCTTGTAGCCTCTGCTCCAGCCTGTCAGTGGACCCATAATAGTATGATTGGGTATTAGCAGTAGCTCCTTCCAAGGAGTGTTCCTTGACCCCACCCCTCCAGCTGGTTGATTGCCTTCCTCACACAGCTCAACCCTCTGATTGGCCCGGAGTTACCCAACGCAGTGGCAGGACACATGAGGAAAATCTGGCTGAATTACAATACAACTGATCCCTACGAGTACCCCTGTGAGTCTTGTGCATCCGCTTGTTCAGGTGCCTCATTCCTAGGCCATTCTCCGTCCAAATCAAGCCGGCAGTAAAATAGTTTCTTTGGAAACGAGGGGCAAGGGTGTGGCTCTAAGAAGTTAACCTACTTGGTTGATTAGCAGTCTCTACAGTACATTTATAGCAGATATGTAAAAGTTATACTTCATGTCCGTGTTTGAAAAGTGTAGAATACGTGTACTAGCCTCGTTCCCAGTCTCTCCGCTCCAGTTTTTACTCCACTTGCAGTATGAAAAATGGGTTTTCATACTGCAAGTGACCATTTTGTGTACCACCTGAATACCATATCAATGTAGCCATCTTTCTTTACAGGTTTCCCTGCCTGGTGATGTCACTGTCTAGAGACTCTATGTCTGTTTAGTACTGAGGTTATTGTGTAACATGGTGTGTACTGTCCATTGGTCTGTGAAAATTAACGCAATCTACAGAAGTTAACAGTCATAAAATTAATGTAGTATAATAATTATCACTGGTGTACATGTACCAGTTACGGTAAGGTTGTGCAGTTACATGCATGCAAAGTCACTGCTAGGCTAATCACGAGGGGATGGGGAACGGGAATACGACCTAGAAGGAGACCTTGATCTGGATGGAGTACGTGAATGAGATCGAGACCGGGAGAAGGAACGGGAATATGCCTTTTCATTCCGAGGAGAACGGGAACGAGACCTAGATGGGGTACGAGAGTAGGACCTCCGCCTCCTAAAAGAAGAAGAAAGAATTAACAGTTGTACACAAACTCCAAAGAAAATGATCTTACTTATAACTGGGACTTCCTCTCCTCCTGGGGCTTCTGGAACGCCTCCGCCTGTGGTGTGAAGCAAGACATTTTACTGTACCTACTGCATAGTTAGCATTTCTCCATAACTGTAAGATTGGTTTACAAGCTCTTAGGGCTTCAAATAGGGGGGCGGGGGCAAATGCCCCCCCCCCCCCGAGATTTTCCTAAATGACCCACTGACTTTATGCCGGTAAATTATCAATATCCTCCCATCAAGTAACTAACTAATGCCCCCCCCCCCCCCCCATAACGATGGGACACTACAGGCCATCCCCTTTGGCAACGTAAGGGTCAGCTAGCCATATCAGTGCTCACCCTCCATCACGCTGGCTGTAGCCACCTCCTCGCTCTTTAGTCCTCATCTGCTGAGGAGCTGCACATAAACAAAATACAAATTTATTTCTTTGAACGCCATGGGCACATTTATGTGCCTATATAAAAAAAGGTTTATAGTCATGCTTAATATAAAAAGTTCATATAAATTCACATAAGCCTTATGGATGTATTAAAACTTGGCTGGGAAAGCTAAAAGCTGGTACCAATTCCTTGAATAGTAAGGCACTGTTGCTGAGGTGATATTGACGTCGCAAGCAGGAGCTAGGAATGAACCATGCGGACAGACGTAGGAAGCGGAGGGGAAGTACTTACTCTTTCTGTCTCCCTCGGCATACTGTATCTCCAGCTCCCTCCCGTGGAGTCGGGTGCCATCCAGGTAGTGCAGGGCGTCCTCTGCGTCTCGTACATCTTCAAACGTGGCTCCAGTTAAGAACCACTCATCCAGCAAGTGTACACGATTGACACTCTTAAGTAAACATACGATGCAATGCACAACACACATACTACACTACACGTGCAAATGAAAAGATGACACTAGATCTCGGTACGAGGCTGAAGCAACTCTACATGTAGAAAAAAAACAAGAAGACACTGTCCCGTTCCCAGGCACTCGGGGGGGAAATGCGACCCAGGAACAAGCATTCATGGCAGCTACTCATCTCATTAATCAGCGCACTAGTTAACCGGTGAACACCTTTAATAGTGCTATTTCAGCAGTGCCTTGCTTGGGCCTTGAGCTTGCTTGGGCTTGGCTCTCTCTTGCTTGACGGTTGCCCCTTGACTTTTGGTTGCTTTAGGCTTGGGAAATCTGTGCTGGCTTGGGCTGTAACTTGAGCTTGGCTCTTTTCTTTGCCTTGGTTTACACTTGGACTCTCTCTCTCTTTTACACTACAGTTATGTACAGAGAAACAGACAACTCACACACAGACCATAACAGCACTCACACCTCATAGATTAGCTTCATCCCATGCAGGCTGACTCCATCCCGCCCATGCACAGAAAACTACTTCCGCCCCCACACAGGAAGTGGAAGTACTTTCCTGTGTGTGGGCGGGGTGGAGAGAGCCTGGATAACAAAGCTACTCCTACTTCACACAAAAAGGCTGCCTGACTAGTAGTCTCGTCAGTTGAAGTCTCAAACCAGACAAGCTCGAAAAAACTTCCTGTACTAATTCCCTATCCTTCTATGTCTAAATGTGTCCTGTTCCCAGAAGCCAAGCTGCCCTGTTGAACTTAAATGGATAGCAAAATTATTCTTAGTACCCAAACTTGAAGAATCTGGATAGTACTTACACAAGCTGAGTAAAATTGCCCTCTCTTTTGCTCTCTCTCTATCCATGCTTTGCCAGTCTTGCTCAAATGCTCTGCTGTCTCGAGACTTTGCCTCAAAAAGCTCTGTCTTAGGTATTTAGAATCTTTGCCTTGAGTCTTGGCTTTATACTTTGCTGGCTGTGGTCCTGCTTTACACAGCTTCAGTAAGAGAAAGACAGTAAATTTAATTGACAAACACTGGCCATCAGAACCCACTCATGCCCATGGTTCTACAGACACAAGATAGCAGCAGTACAGTTAGATACAGGGAGGGGGGGGTGGCCTCACATCCAGGCCTTCCCCCTTAGATGCTTCATATAATAGCTGTGTAGAAAGCTGGGTGTGAGGCTAGGGAAACATAGTTCATTTTGAGTGGTGTGTACAGATTAAAGAGACGGATGTAGGGGCCTTGGCAAAGGAAAGCAAAGCAAGCGATGAGAGGCAGTGAGTGAATGTCAGTTGGGAAGGTAGCAAATGCACAGTTCACATTTACATGCCTACACAGAAGCTAAAGATGGCAAATGTGTTCTTATTACATCATCCATGTATTTTAGTCTCATTCCCGTATTTTAGTCTCATTCCCAATCCACAGATTACTATACCAACCTGGATCACATGACAGTCATGTGGTGGTACATGTAGTAATCATTCCACACATGAAACCCTGAATACATATAATATTATGTGGCAGGAATCTAGGTTGATGAGTTAGCTGAGAATGCACACCCTTTAATAGCTACATGACCTGGGCGTAGGCTTGGAGAGCTGATACAAATTATGCGCATGAGACCTAACAAGTGTGAAGGATATTGGACATACGAAAATCCTCTAGGATCACGAGTGTAGTAGTCTAGAGGAAGATAGACATCCTGGATTGGTCCATAGCGACAAAACAGTTCCCGCAGGTCGTCAGCCCTGTAAAAAAAACAAGTGACGCCTCATTTTTTTTAAACTCCACCCTTTTAAACTCATTAGTAAACTCACGTACGTAGTTGAGAGATTGAGCCCTCTTACAAACAGAGAAGAGTTTGGAGGCCTTCTGTAGCGAGACATTTATTACAGAACAGAAAAGCAGAGGGCAGCACAAGTCTGATAAGAACCGCTTCCATGGAGTAGTGCGCATGCGTGAAATTCCAAATGAAGCCCAGTAAATTGTTGCACACCACTGTGGAGGTTCATAACTCAGATCGCTACCTGACTAAGCTTACGTAAGGATTCTAATCTGGAAGTTCTGTTCATATATTTATCACTGGTCCTCTCTGTGTAGTGATCTGCAAGGTCAACTGAACGGTGAAAGCTGGGGATACATGGCAGCAGGGCAAGCTCAAAACCCCCCTGGCCCACCCCCTCTGCAGCCCCCGCCTTTGCTTCAAATTCCCCCACGTCCAGCTCAGCATCTTGTCAATGCTCCACCAAACCTCGGTAACCCTGGCAACCCACCCTTACGCCAGCCGCCCCGTCCCCCTCAGCCCACTCCAGATGGAAGCCTCGGCTCGCTGATTGACCCTGGCTGGTTCAAGGTAGTTATCATGCGGTGCACTGCCGGTCTACACGAGGGAGCTGCGTCTGTTACTTTAGACTGGTGGCAGGGCACCTGGTACTTCTTACCCAACGAATTCATGGCCTCAGTTCTTCAGGCCACTTCGTCACTGCCAGTACAGCATCTCATCCTGAAGCACCATAAGCTCTGTAATCTTCCTGCAAATCTAGCTTCTATGGATACTTTTCTCCCATGTTCACTTACAACTCTTGACCTCTCTTTCAACTGCTTTGTTACTCTGCCGCCCGTAGTTTGCCAGCTGGTTGAGCTTCGCGAACTCTTCCTCACTAACAACCAGATATGCCGCCTACCTGACGAAATGCCAAACTTGAAGAATTTAGAAGTTCTGCTACTGCAGTACAACCAGTTTAAGGCACTTCCAGTATGCGTGTGCAGTCTCACGTCTCTAAAATTCCTCAACCTGGAGAATAATGTAATTGAAAACATTCCCGAGGAGGTGGGACAACTCTGTAAGCTGCAGTCCCTGTATCTGAAATCGAACAGGATCAAGGCCCTTCCACCTTCAATCACACAGCTCTCCAGTTTGGAAGAGCTCCACTTGACTGACAACATTCTGAGGCGTCTGCCACAGTACTGGCAAGGGTGCACATCGCTGAAGCAGTTATATCTAGCAAACAACAATCTCCGCTTCCTCCCGTTCTCAGTAATCAACCTTCACAAATTACAGGGACTAACCCTCTCGGGAAACAAGCTCAAATTCCCCCCACTTTCCGCCTGCAGACAAGGATTGAGTAGCCTCAAGGTGTTCATGCTTGAGAAGTACAGAGACAGTTCTCAGGTGTGGAATTCGTCTGATGGCACTGAATCACTAAGCATTTCTGACAATTTGTACTATGACAGTGAAGACAGTGACACTCCCTATGAGGACTTAGATAAAGACCTTGAGCAAAAGGTTGACAATGATGCATCTTAAATCATTATAGAAGGAATGTGCAGGTTCTTTGCAATGATGAATTGTCAGTTAATTAGTTACATTGGAGCTTCACACACAGGCCTTCGACTCTCAAGATTTCATCTCTCTAGCTATGAGATGGACTAGGCATGGAAGCGTAAAGCTATCCCAACTTAATTATTGGTTGAGGGGTTAATTAATTAACTAACCTACCTACTCAGTTTCAGTGATCCTGAGGAATAATTTACTGAACACCAATTCAATACCTATACCTTTTTCATGAGACGAGAAATTTTGACCTATAGCTACTTTTAATTTTGACCCCAAGCCAACAATTAAGTTGTAATGGAAGTTGAGGCTTCTCCCTTGCAGTTTTAGGGCCTCCTTGTGCTATCAACTTTCCTGATCAAACGTTATTTATTTTTAGTAGCACTGGGCCATGCACAAACTTGCAGACCATTAATTGGCAATTTCCTGCTTGCTGTTATTTTTTATAACGAGACAATGCATGTGTACAGATCCAACTGAGTGTACATGTAAACAACTCAAAAAGTTTTAGTATGAATAACATGTACCACCAGTTCACTCTCCACCACACTTGCACACAGCCCACTCGCAGCCAAACGGATCACGAAAGGATCCATACAGGTCACCCCAGAACTGAACCTTGAGCTCCATGACAACATCAGCTCCATTACCCATGGCCTTCTTCCAGATCAGCCGGGGATCTGTCACCGCCAGGTGGCAGGCGAAACCTCGGGGCTCTCCCACGGAGTCCTGTTTCTTCCCTTCGGCACAGGCTCCATCAGCTAGGAAGACGGTACCACCGTTGATCTCCACAGAGCAGTGCAGCACTTTGTTGTCATCCCTTCGATAAATATCCTTCAGTTCACCCCCGAAGACATTTTTCAGCCACTCTACGTGCTTATCGCAATCCGGAGAATAAAGGTAGGGAGTGACACCAGGACCTGCAGATATGGTCGACTTCTTTTCTTTCTCTGCTTTGGATACAGACCACTCGAATCCCAAGGTGTCTCTGAAACGGCCGTAGAGGGAACCCCAGAATTGTATCTTCAGTTCGGTAGTCGTAGTGGCCCCGTTGTCTGCAGCAATCTGCCAAACTGCATGCGGATCGGGAAGATCCATATGGCAGACCAGACGTCCGGGTTTGCCTTCTTGAGTGTTAGGATCATCACACAAGTAGACAAAGGCACCGTTCACTGCCATCGAGCAATGCATCACTTTACCATCATCGTTGGTGTACAAGTCCTTCACCTCTGCACCAAAGACGGTCTTCAGCCATTCGATTTCGCTCTTGCATTCACCAGACGGCGTAATGAGATTAATGACTACCCCTGGCTTTCTGCTCTCTTGCTTGGTGACAGCCCACTCAAATCCAAACGGATCCCTGAAGGTCCCGTACAGGTCCCCCCAAAACTGGACCTTCAGGTCGGTAACAGCGGTGCACCCGTTGGCCATCGCCTTCTTCCAGATTGGGTGCGGGTCCTCCACTTCAACAGTCAGGAGAAATCCCTTCGCATCCGTATCCGCAGCATCGTTCTCAGATTCCCCCTGCTGTTCAGCGGGGCCGTCTGAAAGGTAAACGAGCCCGCCATTCACGACCACTTCGGAATGCATGATCTTTTCCTTCTTCTCGTTCGTGTGGATGATTTGTTTCGCTTCTCCATCAAACACCACCTTCAGCCAATCGATTTGCTTCTGGCAGTCAGGCGACAGCAGGTATGGAATCACTCGAGGCTTTCCCTCCTGCAATCAGAGACCGTACACATCATGACCGCTGTATAGCTACTGTACTAGTCACATGTATAGCTCCTACCTGTAGTGCCATGATAAGTCTTATAATTGCAACTTTCAGCTCTGCAGCAGTCTTGGTCAAAAGGGTATTCGCGATCTCACAGTGTCAGATATAGCCTTGCACGTACGTGTACGTACACAGATTATTAAACGAATACTAGATCTATATACCGCAGTACCGGTAAATTGATTTGTCGTTTCCGCTGTTCGTTCTGAACACGCTACTGCACGCCTTGCCTGTGATTTTTGCTCGTCAGTCTGATGGTAGTCTCGCCTGCGAGACTATCAAATTAAAATAGCATAATTGCATTTGTCATTTCTGCTGCTCTGAACGCACGCCTCGCCCGCGATTTTTCTTGTAGATGTTCTCGGATTTATTTAGTCTGATAGTCTCGCCTGCGAGACTAGGATTTATATGGACGGTGGAGTAGTACGCGTACTATAGCTGCAGCTCAACTTTGCTCTGAATACACCAGGACTAATGGCAGAGAAGACAGAGAAGGAAGACCTCGGTGTCATCCCCTACATCCTCTCGCCTGATGCTGAGAACCATATGAAGTGGCTCAAGACTGTCTTTGCTGCCACGGAGAAGGCAGTGCATAGGGATGAGGGCTCAAAGAAGATTATCCATGCGGCCCTGTGCATCAACGGAGGAGTGATCTTCTTCTCCGATGGTAGCTGCCTTCCTGAACAGGTAAGTCTACTCCGTTTTTCTTGTGTGCTATTAAAATTAGGAGCCATCAGCTGCAGTCTCAGCAAAAGAAGGAAATTATTGCAATTCAAGTACTTGAACTGTAGGGCTAAAAACTTAATTCATGGTGGAAGTGATCATTGTAGTGTCCTACATAGAATTATTATTTTACTCCAAATGAGGACGTTCATCGATTACTTCTATAGGAAGAAAAATCTACCCTACCTCCCGGGGGAGAGTCTCGCGGGATCATGATCCACCTCTATGTTGAAGACGCTGTCCCCATCTGGAAGAAGGCCATGGAAGGCGGGGCTACGACTGTCGTGAAACTGGAGACACAGTTCTGGGGAGATCTCTTTGGCAGCTTCCGGGATCCTTATGGCTACGAGTGGGGTGTCTGTAGCCGAACTCAGGACATAACCGAAAAGACCAAAAAGGAGCGGTAGGGACAAGAGAAAGCTGCATGGCCATGCTGAGTGATCGAACTATCTATAAACTATCTAGCCACTATCTATCTCATTCCTTTCATATTTATCTCATCACCATAGCTACTGTATACATGATCAGCTACAGACATCGATCAGTCTAGCTTTGTGATCATTTTACTTCCTGTCAATCAAATCAGATTATACTACCATCTCATGTATGTTCAAAATAGCTTACTGTAACTCTGAGACATTTATTTCCTAAGACCATTCTCAGTTTCCTGCTGCTGCTCGGCGGAGGCTGTCTGAATTTGAAAGCCTACAAGCCCGCCATTTATAGCTACGGCTGTATACATGATTGGGACTTCTCATTCGTGTGGATGCAAATACCACCTTCAGTCAATTGATGTGCTTCTGGCGATCAGGCAACAGCAACTACAGAGGCTAACGCTTTCCCTCCTGGAGGTTGATGATAATATTACCATGACTTATCATGGCAATCCAAAG
Organism: Phakellia ventilabrum; assembly: GCA_963921505.1. Taxonomy (NCBI): domain Eukaryota; kingdom Metazoa; phylum Porifera; class Demospongiae; order Axinellida; family Axinellidae; genus Phakellia; species Phakellia ventilabrum. The sequence continues at coordinate 7,024,550 of OY997383.1, forward strand.
TTTTATTAACTTATAAATTTACAGCAAGAAGTAATTTTTTATGTTTACATACTATAGAAATTTAATTGTAAAATTTAACACATATACATGTGGTTTCATCTTTCACGTGCAGTACACAGGAAATTGTGTAATAATTCAGGTAATATAAAGCGTGCGCGTGCATGCAGAGCAGCGGAAACTGCAAATTTTAGTTTAGCCTCGTTTACCGGCTGTTCTACTGCAAAACCTGAGCTGCTCTCCCGCGATTTTTGTAAGTGTTCTCGGATATCAACCCAAAATTATCTGTACGTAGACATAGACCTTAGCTGTGCAGCATGCTTGAAATATATCTCCGTTCAACTGCAGCTCGTCTTTGCAACAAACAAGACGTCGACCATGGCAGAGAAGGAAGAACCAGCCAACTCTCTCGGTGTCATCCCCTGCATCCTCTCTCCCGATGCGGAGAACCATCTGCGATGGCTCAAGACTGTCTTTGCTGCCACGGAGAAAGTAGTGCACAGAGACGAGGGCTCAAAGAAGATCGTGCATGCTGCCCTGCGCATCAACGGAGGAGTCATCTACTTCTATGATGGAACATGCTGTTCTGAACAGGTAAGTCCTCTCGCTTTTTCAGGTCACTATAAAACGGCACCTTAGGTTAAGAGTTAGATGTTCTCGTTTTTTTTTTACTGTGTGCTATTAAGATCAGTATCCTAATTATTCAAACCTCATTCCTGAAAACAGGTCTTGACCACAAGTCTAAAAACCTTTCTGTTATTGGAGTAGTGTCCTTATTTTATTTAAGGAACACGCAGACTCTGTCTAGGGGAGGTCACTCACATGTATAGATTCTGTAGTTACAACTGCGACCGTAGTTGGTCAGTGCATGGTCAACGGTCAAAGGTGTTCAAAAGGGTGCAGTCAATAATCAAAGTGCATTGAGAAGCACCGAGAATCGCCGCCGTGAAACAGTAAATCTGGGCAGGGTTGCACGTGAAGTCAAAAGTCAAAGGCAAAAATCAGCGCAGTCAACGGTCAAACCGCTGAAAAGAGCCAGAGCCGGTCAAGGTTTTGACCCGCGGTCGCAGTATAGACTCCATGGGAGTGACCCCCCCCCCCCCCTTTGTACGTTATGATCATTGTAGGGGACGTCATTGACCAAAGAAGTGTTTGTTGTCCCCCAAATGAGGACATTGGTTGATTCCTTCTACAGGAAGAAAAATCTACCCTACCTCCCGGGGGAGAGTCTCGTGGGATCATGTGCCACCTCAATGTTGAAGACGCTGTCCCCATCTGGAAGAAGGCCATGGAAGGCGGGGCTACGACTGTCGTGAAACTGGAGACACAGTGCTGGGGAGACCTCTATGGTAGCTTCCGAGATCCATACGGTTACGAGTGGGCTGTACATGTCTGCAGCCCAACTGAGAACAAACTCGAGGAGGAGGAGGAGGGAGGGAGCACCAAAAAGGAGCCTTAGGGACACAAGAAAGCTACGTAGCTAGCTAGCTGATGGCAGTTCCTCAGCATACAGATTGGGTTCTGATCTGGCTATAGCCTCTATATATAACTGCCTATATATCCTCCCCTCTTTCATTATTCATCTCATCACTACTATGTAGTAGTATTAGCTAATGACATCAACCTAGCCTTTGGTGACTTGATTTTCAGTGATCAGTTCTGTCACTATACCATCAAATCTAGCCCTGAGACATATTTCACCTTGATAAAAAATTTGATTTCACCACTGTAAAATTGTTCACCCAATTGAATATTAGTGCTCTACTGGTTGGTCTCTTGTATGGACTCTGAGTCTGTGTGTGCTAAGAAACAAAAGAAGCAATGCAAAGTAAATTAAGGGTTCTAGAGAGGGTGCATGCATGTATTTACTTACTAACACCTTCCAGTTGTGTGGGCTGTGTCGGTTGAGACCCAGACTCCATACCAGTATGTTCCTCAAGTCCATTGGCTTCCACACCGGTATCGGTTTCAGACACATCAGGAGGACATTCTGATTTCAGTTCCACACTGGGTGAATACTTCTTCTTAAACTTGACGAACACCTTGTCCAGCCGACTGGCAAACGTGTCCACCTCTTCCTTCCTCATCCCTATGGCTGCTGCAGCAGTGAAGTAGGCCCAGGGGTAGCCACTGTGGTGAGCCCCCCAGTTCTGGAAGGTGTGGGGTCCGATTACCTTCTTAGACCCTGGAGCAACCACTCTGGAATGAGAGAAAGAGGGGAAGGAAAAAGTATCCCACGCAGCTTTAATATGAAAAGGAGGTGTGGTTTCTATTTGTATATAGGCACTAAATTTGCATTTCACATCTATAGTACAGAGCATCACACCAAGATACATTACTACATCATCAAATTTTGTAGCATAAGCTACTGTCTTGATCACAGGCCTCAGCTACTGTCTCGATCCCAGGCCTCAGCTACTGTCTGGACCCCAGGCCTCAGCTACTGTCTGGACCCCAGGCCTCAGCTACTGTCTGGACCCCAGGCCTCAGCTACTGTCTGGATCCCAGGCCTCAGCTACTGTCTCGATCCCAGGCCTCAGCTACTGTCTCGATCCCAGGCCTCAGCTACTGTCTGGACCCCAGGCCTCAGCTACTGTCTCGGTCCCAGGCCTCAGCTACTGCCTGGACCCCAGGCCTCAGCTACTGTCTGGACCCCAGGCCTCAGCTACTGCCTGGACTCAGCTACTGTCTGGACCCCAGGCCTCAGCTACTGCCTGGACCCCAGGCCTCAGCTACTGTCTGGACCCCAGGCCTCAGCTACTGTCTTGGTCCCAGGCCTCAGCTACTGTCTTGGTCCCAGGCCTACTGTCTCAGCAATGAAGTACTGCATGGGGCCACCCAAGTTCAGGTGTGGTTTTCACCCTTGCTAGGCTGTGCAGAGTGTTCAACAACCTGAGGGAGTGCTCCAGACTTTAATCTTCAGCAGCAGAAACATAACAAGGTCAGCTTCTAAAGGAATGGGTGTGGGGTACTTGAAACCCTACAAACCACTAACTAAAGGCATGACCTTGGCCACACAGCAACAATGACCAAGCATGATCACCTTGTTCCAGACACACTCTTGAGGAATAGCATGGAGCCAAACTCAGTCCAGTTTACTTTGTCAGTAGAAACACTGGAGAGTGTCACACCTGAAAGAATAAACCAGCCTCAAACTCAGTCTTCTTTGTAAAGGCTGCAAAGTTTACTTAACATGTATCAAAATGTCGGCCAGAAATATTACCAGACAAAACATGGTACCAAGCAAGACAAGAAAGGAGACTGTACCAGCTCAGGACCTAGGGATGGCTCCTGACTTACTGTACAAGGACCTAGGGATGGCTACTGACCTACTGTACAAGGACCTAGGGATGGCTACTGACCTACTGTACAAGGACCTACTGACCTACTGAGATGGGGTTGTTGGGAGTGCTCAGAACTCTCTCTCCGTGCTTGGCGGCCACTCCAGCCAGCTTCTCCTTGAGGTACTTGTAGTTCTCCTACAGAAAAACAGACCAAGTATTGCACAACAATCAATGTTCTGGCATAAAGCATAATTATGTATACCTCTTCACCGGCCGACGATAACCTTATAACTCATAATTCCTTTACATTTCAGTTACCATAGATACCTGGACAATTAGCCTCAACAGGCCCTAAGCCACTAGCCTCATTCCCAGGCCCCCCACCCACTACGTTCCCACCACCCCCCCCCCCCCCCCCCCCACCACCATCCTTAGAAGTACAAATACATTAGTAGTACAAGCTCGCTGGGAGCCTGGAACTATCTACCTTTCTGTTGATGCACAGCTGTCGATATCCCTTCTCTCCAAGAGAGAGCAGGGTTATGAATACGTCCAGGGAAGGACTACCGGAAGCCCGACCTGGGAGGAGAACATTCACTTGACCTTCAGCCAAACAGATACTAACCCTCTATGCAGTAAGATTACTATCCAGTATACTAAAGATGTATCACTAGTATATCAAAAGTATAACAGTAGTATACCTGGGTAGATTTGGGCTACATCCTGAATGAAGGCCTCACTGCTGCTGGCCACCACGGCCCCACCCACAGGCACCATGAAGTTCTTGTCCGTACTCTGGACGAAGGCATCCACTCGCCCCACCCTGTGGGCCTGCACGGGATATACATACAGCAAAGGGACTGAGTTGTGGGAGCTGTATTTGCAGGTTCGGGGAGGGGAGGGGAAGGGGAGGGGGGGGGGAGGAGGGGAGAGGGGGAGGGAGAGGGGAGGGAGAGGGGAGGGGGAGAGAGAGGGAAGGGGAGAGGGAGAGAGAGGGAGAGCGAATACCTCTTGTATGAAATGCATGCACTTCGTTGACTGCACTCCATAGGCATTGTTGACAATGTGAGGCACTTGGTGTGTCTTGCAGATCTGCCCCACTTCTGGCACTCTGCACACAAAAAGGAGAGAGAGGTACAAAGGAGCCATCATTCAGACAGACCTATCCAAAGAACCCTTCAACATTATTATAGGGTCACAGTAGCTAGTCTCAAAGTGTGTGTGACCATGGGAGTTTACTGAGTCAAAGAGGATTCAAGTTAGCCTAGTACCAGGTACTTGGATAGCCACGCCCCTAGGCCACATGGTTACATGAGCACCTGAGAATGAGGCCGGTACTTGTACTTGGGTAGAAGCCTGTGTGATGTCCACAGTTCCAGTTACGTCCAGTTATGTACTGCTACACAGAGCATACCTGTCCAGAGCTCTTGGAGCAAAGCAGCTGGTGGTGGTCAGCACGCACACCACGTTCTCCGCCCCCAGCCTCCGAATGTGCTCCTCCACTGCATGCACATCAGTCCTCAGCTCGTCACCTTCCAGAATGTTCTCGATCACCACGGGAACAAGGCCTATTCAGGAACAAGAGGTGTTGGATTTGCATGAGCAGCAACTGTAATTTGTACCTCCAGGCCCTTTCAGCCAAAGGCTGGTCTCCCAAGGGGAGGAGGGGTGAAGAAACGCTTTACCTGGGAGGCAACTGGTGGGATTCGAACCGGTGACTTCTGGTCCACTTTAAAATCAAATTTAACCACTTGGCCACGTGTCACCTCCTATACTAGCTATACAATAACCTATGGAGCTTCAGCACATTGAGTGCTAATTTGTCAAAGTTCAGTTCGTATACATTTGGTACACAATAGTACATAACAGTATGTGATTTCTCAAACTTTACTGTATTTCTACCTGGAATTCTTTCTGCATTCCAGACTTCGTACTGACCCAGCCTCACGCCTCTAAACAGAAGTACATTGAACCGTCTTCCCTTAAGCTTAATGTGCCCTCCCCCCCTTTAGACCTGTTGAATGTCATGTACTCCCCCCCCCCCTTAGACCTGTTGAATGTCATGTGCCCCCCCCCCCCCTTAGACCTGGTGAATGTCATGTGCCCCCCCCCCCCCCCCTTAGACCTGTTGAATGTCATGTGCCCCCCCCCCCCCCTTAGACCTGTTGAATGTCATGTGCCCCCCTTTAGACCTGGTGAATTCCATGTGCCCCCCCCTTTAGACCTGTTGAATGTCGTGTGCTCACCTGCTGACACCATACTTTTGAAGCAGCTCTTTTGGTCGATCCTGGGCCACAGGACGTACTTGGCCTCCGGTCTCTTTTGCTTGAGAGTGAGCAGCACCAGGAGCATGGCCATCCCCGTGGCAACCGGGATCAGGACGCACCGCTTTGCCGCATACACTCCTGTAGGGGTTACAGCAGCAAATGATACTTTGTAGGCAGCTGTGAATTTCGTAATACTCACAATACAAAGTTTCTTCCATGTCTCCCACCACAGCGACCACACCCACTACCACACCTACTTTGTGTCCCCTTGTAGACAGCCCCTTCCCCCCCCCCTCCCTCACTCCCTACCATTAGTTTATACACCGCACTTACCAGCATGCCTGAGCAGGTCGACTATCATGCTGTTGGTCAGTGTAGCTATCAAAGAAGAGCCAGCTGCTTTTGGTTGTATGGCTGTGATGTCACCAGATCGACCAATTCCATGACCAAGTCTAGACAAAACAAAAAAAAAAGTTCACCATTACATCAGCGTCTCATTCACCAGCCGTTTGGTACACATTTTTATACAAGGAAAGGGATTACCTAGCCTCGTTCCCAGTCTCACCCTCCACCCTAGCCTCGTTCCCAGTCTCACCCTCCACACTTGCAGTGCTTCACTTTTTTTTTCCACTACAAGCAATGAAAACTTAAGGGAGAGATTGGGAACGAGGCTGAAAAAGGGGTATAGGAATCAGACTAAGTCTACAAATTGAAAATGGGTAAAATACCCAACAGGTAGTCTCATTCCCAGCCCGTAGATCAAGTGTATGCCCGAGCCAGCGTGTGATAGAAATGTCTACCAGCCGTCACTGTCCAAGCACTATTATGCAAGTAGGATATGTATTGGGAATGGAACCAGCTCTGGATCAGATACCAGGTGATACCTGTAGTGCCGCTGAGCCACCAGGTCTGATACGATCCTGGCCTCCCTCTCTCCAACTCCGACATTCTCTATAGGTAGAGGTTATTGGGTTTAGCAGGACAGGGAATGGCACCACTGCTGCTGGTTGCTCCATGCAGGGCCCACCAGAAAAGTTGTTGCTGTCCATGATGGACAACTCCTGAAGCAGTAGCTGGATGCGCAGGTCACTCCAGCCTTCGTCTGGTAACTTGCGCTGGTGTCGGAAAGCAAAAAAGGTGACTGCAAATTTCCATTTGGATGATATACGTGCAGTAGAACCTGTCAGATCCACGCACCTTAAGCTTAGGACCAGTCTGGAGGTTACTTTATGCATTGTGCATATCATTGTAGCAATTATATGGAAAGCCCAAAGAAAAAATTCAATTCAAACTTCAAAGGCCAGGTGACAGCAGACTGCAGCCGCACACCTGTTTCTTCTGCTTTGCACAGTCTGGCCTACAAGACTTGGACGTCTTTGCCTCCGTAATTAATATTTACCGCTTTTACTATTGCATAAGTTTTGTTCCGTTACAGAAATTGAAACTGCAAATGAAAATAAAAAAGTATCGAACCTGCTGCAGTAGGACTTGTATGTGTTTTTCATGAGTCCTTCTGGCGTCCTTTCCCTGCTGTACGTAGGTTTTGTGTATGGTAGTGGCTGCTGCTTCGTAGGCCCCTTCGTTCATCGTGAAATCCCTGGTGCGCGAATCCTGTCGGTAAATGAGCAGTCTCATTCCCAGTTTAAGAACGAGAATTTGGTGCACCGATGAACGGAATATGGGAATAGGAAACTGATGAACGGAATATGGGAATAGGACCTGCTACCCACCACCCCCGGAAGAAAGTATGGCGTGTGTGACGCAGGCCGCTTGGGCTACGCGCTACTAGAGTTCGTCTCTTACACATTTTGTAAGAGATGAGTAGCTATTACTAAAGTAGTATAATATGTGCAATCCGCATGCCGGTAGTTGGATCAAGCAGGCCCAAGCTGGGGACAATATCTCGGTGGAAATACAGACTGTTATTGGCGATGGTTTTGTGGTTTCTTTCACTGACAGCGAAGGGACTGAGTACAGAGGTGCACTCCTCAAAGTGGAATGCAGTAACTGCAGGTATTGACGTGGACCTTATCGATTTAGAGCACTAGTCTGAGCAGTACTAGCTAGAGCAGAGACACACCCCTAAATAGCCCGGCTCTGTCAAGATGGCCGTTACATGAGGCCCCCACCGTATAGTTAGCTATTCTCAATCAACTGTTGCAGAGTCGAAAGTTGTGCAACTGCTAGCTAGCTGAGTCCAGTCTCTGTGATCATGGCAGAAATCACTCAGATATCTTACTGTAATGAGAATCATGCCATGGTGGTGCACTTCAGTCATAGACTGAATGTTTGACAGGAGTGTCCTTTTAGCCAATGGCTAGTCTACAAAGGAACCCTGTGTCATCAGCATCTTCCTTTATAATAGGCAGCCTGCAACAGCCTGTGTCAGTACCCCACACAACCAGCTGGCCAACCCTTTATCCTTACTACATGATCATCCGTACTCAAAAATGAAGAACTATGGTGCGTTTGTCAGTAGCTATAGTTTAGGAACGTCTAGCTATAGAGTAGCATAACGTTTCTGTTTTTCATTTCAATATGTAGCCAAAAAAGTCTCCACTAAAATGCCTACTCAAGTGCTGCTGCAGTGGAACTCCGTACCTGAACTGACCATTAATGGCATAGCGTCAAGAAAGCAGACTTGCAGGAATGTCTTGGGAACTCAGGATCACAAAAGTGATGCGATCAGAAGAGCTACTGTGGAGGTTGACCCAGAACCTCGCACTAGTGCTCATTCTGGTCTCCTGTACCCTTGCTATGTTCCTGGAGTGGACCGTGCTGCGAAGTTCCTTGCCCATCTGCGAATGAAGGCCGATTTGGAGGAGTTGGATAGAGTGAAGCGCAGCTCCTCCAGGAGTCGGTCTCAGGAACCAAGGTCTCGAAAGAGAATCCGCTCTCCTTCCCCTCTTCTCCTAAAACCTGGCAGGGACAAAGCTGTAAGACCACAAAAGTCAGGACTTACCACTTCACAGTTGGGAAGGGAAGCTCGTGGTGGTAGTGTGCCTGCTAGAATTCAAGAAGTGGGTCTGAGGCCTCCACAGAAAGTGCCTCTCAAAGTCTTCTCTGTGGACTTGCAGAAATTTCCGGTTGGTACAAAGGTGAATGATCGTCTTCATGAGACGGAAAGTTCAGAAGACTTTGATGTTATCATCATTGACTGACATTTTACAGAGACAATAATTTATTTTTTGTAGCTAATAAATGATTATTTTGCACTGTATATATCTACTCAAAATGGAGTCTATGTAGTATTGCCCGGCGATTGGAGAATTGTGCCACCATTTTATTAGTGGCGCGCGCATACGTACAATTACGTTTCAGTCTCGTGATCAGGCGCTAGTTCCGCGATCCGGGCCCGGCCCCCCCCCCCATCATGGCCCATATAATTACAGCAGATTTCAAAAGTCTTACAGCAAAGAAGCTGACCGTGCAAAACTACAATTGAATAATTGTCTATAGCAGTGCATGCATGCTAATATCATTCATACAGGAAATATTCAATTGTGGCCGGCTCAGCAATCTGACGAATGTGCGTCTACGAATATGATTGGCTATTCATTGTGCTGCCGTATAATCATAACCGTTTAACCACGCCTATTTTCCACATAACTAACTGCATACGGTACGAACGCGTACGCACCAGATTGATACCCATTCCAGTACGGAACAAAAACATAGATATTGCTATCTTTTGAAGTTAACAGAGTAGCTTCCGGTATTTGGGTCTTGATTAACTTGAAAATTCCCGGTTGACAATCCAAAAGGCCTCAGAACTGCGTCTCCAAGTTCCTTCAGTTTGCCTGCAAAAAAACAATAAAAAACCTGAAAATCAGTATGGGTAAAATATAAAGGTAATACTCACCCATCATGTCAGCTTTTAGCTTTTCATGCTCCTCTTTGATTTTATCAGGTAGATACTGCAGAAATAAAAGAAAAAAGATTTGTTTGATGCATGGGATTTTATCAAGAATTTTGACTGTTCTTGGAGTTCTTGCGTGCCATTGCTTGGCAAGACACAATAAGCTCACCATGACAGCTTGTCTGGCTGTACTTTGCGATGGATCCAGTTCTAGAACCTTCTTATGATCTGTACAAACATAGTGAATTATAAAAGTGATAAACTGTGCGCCCACAATGTCCCATTGTATTACCTTCCAGAGCTCTCTCATATTCTTTAAGTGCTTCGTATGACTGTGCTCTCCTCACTAGCGCCTTCAGGTAGTCAGGCTTCAGCTCCAGGGCTGCAAAGAGATCGGGCAGAAATTTTCTCGGGAAAATAAGAACTCTGCAAATAATTGCAAAGTAAAAAACTACCCTGTGCAAATGTTTATGTATGCAGGGCAATGCAATAACACCGAAGAAGCAGCAATATAATTACAGTGGAACCTCTAAAATGTGGTCACTCTATAGAGCAGCCACCTCTCTATTAAGGCCACCTTGTTGGGTCCCAATGTACATATTGCTAATGTATTACAATACAGCCACCCTCTATATTGCGCCATAAAATGTTGGTCTGAGGGTGACCACAGTATAGAGGTTCCACTATATACGATTGAGTAGAAGAGAGAGAGCTAATATAAATATTTTCCACAATTAATAGCCTCGGCTAAAATTGTACCTTTTGTGCAGTCGTCAATCACATTCTGATGCTCTTCCTGCAGGGGTGCAAGTGATCAAAGAACGAGAGCAGCCACTGAATTAGGAATGCAACTACGGGTTAGAGAAGACACTAATCAAAGTCATCCCTACCATTTTCATGTAGCATGCCGCCCTGTTGGCATAGCAGACTGCAGACTCTTGTTCACAGCCAGGTGGATACATCTTTAGAGCTTCAGAATACAAATCGACAGCTTTTGAATACTCTGTAAGTGGCACAGAACATGGCCAATGATGCAGTTAGAGTATCATCCATATGACGAAAGTGTCTAGCAATACCTCCACTTTGGAAATTTTCATTTCCTTCCATCTTCAGTTTTTTGCCTTGTTCTTTCAGTTCCTACGGATATAAAAAGAAACATTCTCACTTTGTGACCATCTTCCACCCCCACTCTTTCACCAAACCTTCATTTGTTCCTCCGTTAGCTCCACCTCCTCTCCCTTCACTGTCACATCCTCGCTGACAAAGCGATTATCCAACCCAGTCACATACTCATTCCCAGTGACGTCCTCTGCAGCTGCTTTCTCCATTCCTCTCACCTCAGTTCTGGTAGCAGTATCACCACCAACCTCAGAACCCTGTTCCAATTCTTCGGACAAGCCACAACCTCCCCCACTTTCTGTTTCATGCTCCCTCATGTCCCCGTCTTCTTCATGACTGTTTCCAGGCTCTGATACCGCCATGCTTGCTAGTTGAGTTCTCAAGAGCCTTTCAGTTTCTTGTTGAGCCGTCATCCCTTCTTCTTCCGCGGCTGAGTGGTACTCTTCGTCCGAAGAGTTGTCCTGACTTCTATGCGACATTTTTAATATTGCTGACTCAGCATTATTAGTCACGTGCAGCACGACTGCGCGAACTTGGCTCCTCCCACTCGCGGGAGGTCAATGAATTTCTCAGGCCTTGATCCCAGCTCAAATTCCACTCACCAGTGAAAACAGCTGGGGGCTTGTGGTCTGGGAATGAGAGCAGTCATAAAGTGGTTAATAACCCTTTTCCCAGCCATTGTTGTCTTCCTGGGTATGCCTCCCCTGCTGTGGTCGCATCACAGAAGCCAAACCTTTTGGGAAGAGTGCACACAGAGTGCCCATTCTGGCAATGTTGTCAATGATATTCATGAGCTCTCACAAATATCATTAACAGCAAGGGTCAAAGGTGGAGATTTCCTCCCATTTTGTAATATGGTGTGCCCAACTCAAACTGACGACTATACGTACATCATTGGGACTTAGGATTAAATTAATTAACGTTCAAAAATTGACACTGTACACATACAAAACTCCTGATATTAGCAAAGCTATGTACAGAATAACACAAACAATTCTTATCATTTTCAAACTGCAGAACAAAACTTTATATGAAATTGCTGAATTACTAGAAGGTCTTCTGTTCAATAACTCTCTGGCCGTTTTCATCGTACTCCTTTTTCGAGACCCACATCTTTTTGAAGGTGTCCAGAGCAGCCAAGATGGAGCCACTGCACGTCAGAACAATAAACAGCATGAATACCATAGCTAGCAATCTTCATTCCTGGTTCATTCCCATTTGCCATGTTAGTGAGGAGGTTAGCTATGTTGTATACTATACTCACCCCATCCATGTGGAATACAAACGGTCCTGAGGTGCTGATATCTGGGGGGGAGGAACACACATACACTCAAACACTTTGACTGCATTAGAATTGTACAACTGGGAGGCATTCTCTAAGCAATAAAGATGTCCACCATAACAGCCGTGAGGAAAGAGGGTTGTTTGTTGTGGGTACCCATTGACACCTGGAGGCCAGAACTGGAGCTATTAAATGGTTTTAGTTAAGTGTTATGGTATGCAGGTATGTGATTTATGGGTGATGAGGTTGTGTTTCTCAGTACAGCGATGGCCAATAGGCTCATGCAAAGTATTAGAACATGAGCAGTTTTCTTAGCCTCGTAACCCAGGCCTCCCCTCACAGCCAAAAAAATGGCTGCGAAAAAAGCTGCGAGAGGAGGCATGGGTACGAGGCTACAGTTTGCTTATGTGCCTGAGCAAGACTGCATTACGATGTGAGTGAGTACAGAGATCACATGAAGGACGTACTCTTATCTTGATATCCTTGGGGGTGAGCTTCTTGATTTCTGCTAGCAAGCGATCACCGAAACCTTCGTTGGAGGGAGCACAAGAGAGAAGGACATGATTATAAATTAAAGGACTTCATTTTCCCCGAGTGTGCTGACCTCTAAAGAGTGTTGAGCCTCCCGATAGCACTATGTTGGAGTAGAAGATCTTTCTGAGATCTAGGTCGGACTTTTGGATGGAGTAGGCCAGAACCTACACAAGCAAAGATCTCGTCAGATAGAGGAATGCGAATATCTAACAACCATCCCATCCTTTTTGACGCTGTATGCCTAAACTTGTAACCAGGAATGTACATGATTGTGTAGCTTCAAAGTAGAAATGGTGTTCACCCTTTATTCATTCTGTGGGAGAAGGGCCCAGGGAGAGGTTACTTCAAGCTAATGCACTATAGCAGGGCTACATGGTGCATTGCCACTAACTGCTCCTTAGCCGCTGCATATTTCTAGAAATAAGGGCTTCATGTTCACAACAGTTATCTCCTGCTGGTGATGTACTCACCTCATGGATTCCCTCACTCTCCTCTCCAATGAGATGAGGATGGAACAACAATTCTGGTGCTCGGAACCGCGCCCGGCCAATCTACAGATCAAAGGATGTGCATGTGACCATGCAGAGATAGATAATAAGACCCTGTGATGTGTTATATATTGAATGAGGAAGGGGGTGTGGTCACACACACCTGGATTGCCGATCCATCTGGTAGCTTGTATGAGGTCACTTCAGTGTCAATTTGCTCCTAAGCAAATAGTAGATGTGTGTGTGTGTGTGTGTGTGTGTATGTGCGTGTGTGTGTATATACAGAACAGGCACATAGAGTCACTGCTACATGAGAGCACCGAGCACTATTACAGGGCTCTGGGCAAGGGTCCACCCCCTTAGCCCGCTTTTAAAAGGTATAACAATGTACAGGGTTCTCCAAAAAAAGATTCACTTCCCAGCAAAGTCCTCAAGAGTCCACCACGGGTGGATAGCAGTGGAGAGGCAACACACAACACCATCACACAAGTACATACATCAGGGGTCTACGAAGCCCTCCAGCCTTGAGCTAGTCTAGCTGCTAGACCCTCCCTCTCCCCGACAAAGAACAAGTGTGCGGGAGAGGGAGGGTCTAGCAGCTAGACTAGCCTTGGGCAGGCTCCCTAGCTCCCGACTACAACCATAACCCCTGCAACCTACGTCTTTTTGAGGCTGCTGTGTTACGTGGCAGACTTTTTCCTTCATGGTTCTGACTATCTCAAATTCCGAGGAGGTCTTGAAAATGTGTCCTTCCCTCCTCAGCAGTAGCTGCAGGTAGCGGGTCACATCTCGTCCGGCCACATCCGACCGCAATATTGAGTGGGGTAGAGCGAATCCCTCGTATATCGGCACAGCATGGGTGACACCGTCTCCCGAATCTAACACCACACCAGTGGTACGACCTGTAGCATAACTGTGGTGTGTGTGTGTGTGCATGTGTGTGACCCTCCTCCCTCAGTCCATCGGCTCTACAGCCTCCTTCACAAGCATGCCTAGGAACGAGGCCGATCTACACTGCAATACTAGACCCTCCTCCCTCAGTCCATCGGCTCTACAGCCTCCTTCACAAGCATGCCTAGAACGAGGATGATCTACACTGCAATACTAGACCCTCCTCCCTCAGTCCATCGGCTCTACAGCCTCCTTCACAAGCATGCCTAGGAACGAGGCCGATCTTTACTGCAATACTAGACCCTCCTCCCTCAGTCAATCGGCTCTACAGCCTCCTTCACAAGCATGCCTAGGAATGAGGCTGATTTTCACTGCAATACTAGACCCTCCTCCCTCAGTCCATCGGCTCTACAGCCTCCTTCACAAGCATGCCTAGGAACGAGGCTGATCTTCACTGCAATACTAGACCCTCCTCCCTCAGTCCATCGGCTCTTCACAAGCATGCCTAGGGAATCAGACGACCAGCTCCAGTGATACCAGAGGAGCATCTCCGGCAGCTAGACTGGTTTGATTTGTGCTTACAGACTGAGGACCGCCTGCATTGAGATGTACAGAGCCGGAACATTGAATGTCTCAAAGAATATCTGTGTGTAGTGTGAAGAGAAGACAGCAATTATGGTGTGCCAGTAGCATTCCACAGCACGCCCACAAGGCAGAATGATAGCAAACAGGAAGCCAATCAGGTACCTCTGCAGCCTTCAATCTGTTTCTTCTGGGGTTGAGTGGGGCTTCTGTCAATAGCACAGGATGCTACAGGAAATGAGGTCAGAGTAAGACCTCCAGCAGAAGAACAGTAAATGGGAGAGTTAAGGCTGGCCTCGGAACCAATGCTTGGGGGAAGTAGTTAACTTTTTGTTTGTGGTCCTGTGGTTCGCGGCAGGAAAATATCACGTTACAACAAAGAAAGCTCATGTGCAATGCCTAGCCTCGTCCCCAGCCCCCCCAACTTTATTCGGTTGCACGTAGGTAAATCGGAGCAACCGAATAAAGCAGGGGCCTGGGAACGAGGCTAAGCAATGCCCACCTCACGTGAGTTGTGATATGATATTTTAACCCTACTGTGAATCATGAGACCACGAACAAAAGGTTTAGTTTCCAAGCTCTTCATTCTCTGTTTATTGGGCCGTGGGTTTCCAAACTGTCTCATACCCAGACCATCTGCCCTTTTCCCTCCTGGTATTGGGCATGGACACATGGGCATGAGACTAAAGAAGCACATATATAATACAGAAAAGCCACTCATTTATACTCCCACTACTAAATTTCAGTGGTGTTGCTTACGTCCTCTGCTGATGCCTTCAACTGATCTTTAGAATATATGAACTGCATCAGGAGGAAACACAAATCATGGTTTGCAACTGTGAGCGCTACTGAATCAGAACCTTACAACTTACATTCCAAATTTGTTCCATGTCATTCCAATCTGTCACAATTCCATGCTACAGGGGAATAGAATTATCAACCAAGAATTGTGAATAGTGGCAGCCTATTAACTTGACTACCCAGTCTCAGTCTCATCCCAGCCTAGCCCCACACAAAGGTCAACCAACTATTGCAAGCACTCCTTAGCCTTCATGTAGGACTGGGACAAGGTCACAAGCCCATGCCGGCCCTCACCTCAATGGGGTATCGGATGTTTAAGAGCCCCCGGTGTTCCTCTGCCTTAGGGCCTAGAAACACATCTCCCTCCAAACCCCCAGCCATCACACGGACGTGCTTGGGACGTCCAATGCTGTATGGTAGGTCAGCAGAAGTTTACAATTGAGCGTGAAATAACAAACAGCAGTAGTCTTGTGCCCAGACCACACGGGGAAACAGAATGGGTTGGGAATAGCTACTTGTCTTTCAAATTTGTTTTGCCACTAATGAAATTCATTCACCCACTACGTACGTATTAGACTAGTACTGATATATATCAATATTTGCCACAGCTATAGCTGCAGTAAGAACAAAATCCAGTGTTCCCGGACCACTCATTTTTGTGTGTGAACTGAGCTCGAGACTACTGCAGCTAGGGAGGAATTCGGATATCGCTTCACTCACTAGCTGGGGAAGTGTATCTTGGGGTACTCCTCCCCTGCAAATCCAGCCTTGATGATGCCTGACCCCTGTATGAAGACAAACGGAGACGTTTCCAAATAATGAGCACCATCTTCTGTTCTAGGAGTGTCTCGGCCAGTCCAGTCGCCAAACATCCGACGTCTTTAGTCTAAACGAGAGGCCACCTGGCTACCGGGCGACTTACATTGTCGATGACAATGGGTTGGCTGGCTATCATATCGTATGACATCTTGAATGCTGGGTCCTTCGGCTTTCCTCTTACGGATGGTAATCCGGTCACAGACCGAGATCAAAGGTATAGCTCACGTGACAGCAGAGTGCGCTTATTTGTAGACAACGAACAATGAAGTATGGTCCCTTGGTTATCGACTTCATAGTCAGAATTTTACTGGCTCTAGTATTCTGGTAAGTCTGTCTTGTAGTCTGTGTTTCCTAAAATGGCTGTGACTTTCTCTTTTCACTGCAGCATTCTTGAGGAAGCCAGACCGTTCCACAGAACCATCAGCCATGAGGAGCTGTTGCTTTACAGAAACCTCCCCTCGTCAGACACCATGCCAACCCCAGTACTTTTAGTGAGACCTTTAATTGAAGTGGACTTAAAATTAATTTATTGCTTCACAGGCCAACCCTTCGGTAGCTATAGGTCAGTTAGGAAATAAGCAGTAACTTTCTGTTCACGTGCTTATACACCAAGGTGTCCGACAACGATGAAATCTCGTACGGTTTGCTCTGAAATCACAGCTGAAATCAAGTAAATGAATCTAAAATCACCTGTATTGGCCCAAATGCCCCGCCCAACTTCATATATGGCACCTCCCAACTCCGTACACTATGTTCGTCTTGCTAGAAATCAGTGCAGAAATATCTTGATTTCGAGATCTCATACACTTTGCGAGCTCATGGTCTCGGCAAAAAGTCGGCTGGGAACGAGACTAGTCTGACCCCTTGTTATACACTGTGTGTATGTATCTCATCTTATAAGTTCCTGCTTACACTTAACTCCTTTCCATGGACATTACAAATTAAAGAAGCTTTCCATATTGCGAACTACTGGTAGAGGTCATGATCAATTGTTATTTACTGTTTCACAGATCACTGCCCTAGGTGTGCCGGTGGCATTCTTTGTAGTGCACACCCTAGTTTGCGGAGACAGGTATGACCTCACACAGGCGTTACTAGGTGAGATCTAGTCCTGGACACCCAGGTGCTTAGCTCTGAATACCCGAGACTAGGTGAAATTCTAGCCTCGTTCCCAGGCTCCACTCCCCAGCTCTTTTTTTTGATTACTTTGTGCAAAAAAAAAAAAGCTGGGAAGTGGAGCCTGGGAATGAGGCTAGTGAAATTCTACTGTTAATGATTCTTGCTATACTAGTGGCTTCATGAGTGTGATGCTGTATTCTAGACTTCAGCTTTGTGGTTTGAAAAATCAGAATCAGGCTGCTACATGTAGTTGGAGGCTACTACAGCATTCCTGAGCTCGAGAGTCATGTGATCTCCTCTTCCCTTAGGTCTGTCACTGGCCGCTGCTTTGACTGCCATAATTATCGACGCTCTTAAACTCGCTATAGGAAGGTGAGGTATAAGTCATGTTTAGCCTGCTTTAGTCTAACGTCAGTTCTTCCTCAGGCCGAGACCAGACTTTTACTATCGTTGCTACCCAGAGGGGTGGCGGCAAGAGCAGTTGATGAGCGATGGTCGTGTTCAGTGCTATGGCAACCCAGACACCATTGAGGAAGGCCTGAAGAGTTTCCCAAGTGGACACACAGGATGTTAGTGAGTATCCTGAATAGTTTATCCAGGGTGTTAGTAAGTATTCTGATAGTTTCCAATAGTTTTTAGTGGATATCCTGATATGAGTACTATATACTGTGGTAAGAACACAATCTCCCCTCCACACACACGCGCGCGCGCACACACACACACACACACACACACACACACACACAGGGATGTTCTCATGTTTTGGTTTTCTCTCGCTCTACCTGAGTGGCAAGCTGCAGTGCTTTCGTCCTCCTGGCAGGGGGCAAGCATGGCGGCTCTGTGTGGTGGCTGTCCCACTGCTGGCCGCAGCTCTGGTGGGAGCATCACGGATCCAGGACCACAAGCATCACTGGGAAGGTATGGGAATCAGACCAGTAATCAAATGGGCACTCACTGCTTAGCGTGGTGACTAACATGTCTATCCAACTCTTTGCAGATGTCGTCGTTGGAGCACTTATTGGTGAGTAAAGGCTTGTAGCAGTATTGTGAAGGTAAACTGGCATTGTGTGATTAAAAGTTAATTAATTAAGGTGACTGCACGGCTTTGCTTTGAATGTGGGGCTACTCACAAAATTAATGGTAGTCTCGTTCCCAGCCGCCATCAATTTTATACAGTTTGTTTCATATCCTCCTCCAGGGACGGCTGTCACCCTCGTCTGTTACCACCAGTACTACCCCAGCCCCCTCGCTGCCAAATGTGGCTCGCCCCACCCTCCTCTCTTGGAACCCCACCCCCTTAGCCACTCTCCTCCATTCACGTCTGCCAGAGGTGGCCGGACTGACTCCAGTCTTCAAAAGAGCTCTGATATTGAAACTGTGTAGTGTTTTATTGGGTCCACTTTTTCCAGTCATATTTGCATACAGTGGAAATGAAGACATGGGAGATCACGTACATTACATGTTACAGACTAAATACACAGACTATAGGCCTCCCCTCGCTCATAGCCGTGGAAAAAAGACTCGGCATTTTTTTCCACAGCTGCGAAAAAAGCTGCGAGGGGAGGCCTGGGTACGAGGCTACACAGACTATAATATATATGGTAAATGTCCTTGCATACAATGATTTTGTTTGTACAATGTTACTCATTTTATCTTCCAGCAAGAGGATCTTCACTACATTGGTAGCGCAACACAAGCCAGGTCCGTTCCCACGCGACCTGCCTCCCTTCCACCACGGGGTCACTCTCCCAGAATGCCCTTGAGCTGACCATGCACAACTGAAGTCTGCTCCATACTGCAGTGGGGAGAGACAAGAGGCATGGTATATCATTCCACTCGGTAGATAGCTACTGTGAAAAAAAGTTACTGCAGAATGAAGACTGAGGTTAGAGTACAGAGGTGTCGACATCATTACCTTCTTCCAACTCTGTTTGCCCTGTGTGTAGTGTCCAGACAGAAATGTAATTAATTAACCAGTCATAAAGAGATAGAAGAGGTGGTCACATTCTCAGTTTCCACTCTCAGAAAGAGCTGTGGAGTGGAGATTGGGAATGAGACGAAAGCGAGGGCCACTCACTGTTCAAGAGCATTCTCCAGCAGTCTTTCAATGTGACGAAGATTCTGAAAGTTAAAAAACATTGTAACTTAGAAATAATGTCACATTATGGATCCTGAAGTCTCGTACAGGGGATAAGTATGGGCAGTCTCGTGGGCCAGACTGTGAAGAGTAGAAGAACAGTCTGGCAACTCGCATCAGCTTTCCGTAACTGCTGCAGAAATGATCCCTGATTGGATAGCTGTCACAAGGCTTTTGAAGTAAAAATTTTCTTTGGACCTTCAATATTTGCATTTGTGGCTGTTACGGAAGGCTGATGAGTCACCAGACAATCCATGCAAGGGCTAGTCACTGACGTATCGCCTGTAGAAGCATTTGCAAACGGGTTTCAAAATGGAATCAAGCGATCAAGGTAGTTGTTAGGAGATGATCAAGGGATCAAAGTGAAATCCAAGCGATAGAAATCAATGGATCAACAGCTTTTCTCCGATATTAAGAAGGGTGTGGCTGCCGTTTTGTCCTTTGAACCCCGTAAATCAAGCAAGACATTCAGAAGGAACAATCAAGCGATCAAGGACGATTTTTGCCAATCAAAATTCTTGATTCCGTTCACAAATGCTTCTACAGGCAACGCGTAAGTGACTACCCCTTGTCCACATGCATGCACAAGATTACAGTTCTTAATATGGACACAAGATCAAAAGTTCTGTAGCTAAATTGTGGTGCATACCGTTAATGTATGTTCCATTGAAAGCTCCTGACTGGCCATTTTCTTTGCAGACTTCAGCAGCACCTGGATTATGGCGAAGACATGTGGAGAAGACGAGAGGGGAAGTCATGTATACCCCACACTATTTTTATATTCTTACACTGACCTCTCTGGAACCAGAGTGCTGGCAGATATTCTTGGCTATCTTCCCGCACTCGATGATCTCCTGCTTTGCAATGTACGCCACTCTCTCCTTAGTGGCCTTGCTAGGGCTCTCTCTCGACATGCTACTCGCTGGGATGGAATTGGGACCATAATATGGCCTTCAATCTGGAATGCGAACATCGCCGGTAAGCTTCGCTGACCTTTGGACTTAAACCTAAGCGTTTCGTTGACGGGACGTTCGTACGACTATGGCCGCTACTACCTCTGCAGCAGGTCAGAAGCTCTCAAGAGATGATTGGCGCAAGAGAAAGGAGTTAGAAGAGGCCAGAAAGGCGGGGACTGCTCCCGCTGAGGTTGATGAAGAGGGGAGGTATTAAATGAAAATGCCCAAGCCGTTTGCAGCGGCTAGAAGTGACGGGTCGGAGATGAGATTTTTATATTCTTTTATTCCTTCTCCAGGGACATTAATCCTCACATTCCCCAGTACATCTCCCAGGCACCTTGGTACGTCAGCTTGGGAAGGTGAGCTAATCTTTATTCTCCATTGGCGTTCGTTGTGCGCACACATACACCATACAAACATGAGCACATCTTCGCAGGCCAACTCACCCTGGTGGAGGAGTGAGTCTGGTTTATATGGATGGCACGCTCAGGCATAATTTGCCTGTGTGTGGCACAGAAAACTGTTCATACTGTCCTGACTCACTCCTTCCCTCCCCCCCCCCCCCTCCTGAGTGAGTTGAACTATGAGGTCAGAGTGCATATGAGACACTGCACATGCACACTTATTACACCACTCTTCGTACAAATAATATCCCAGTATTTGCTGTCTTGTTGCCAGTCATTAGCCAGGGGTTCATTTAGAAAAATCTCCAAGGGGGGGAAGGCACTTCGGAAGACATTTGGGGGGGGGGGGGGGGGAGCATGCGTATAGTGATTTTGAAGGGTTAAAATTCCCAAGGGGGGCACAAAGTTTCCATGGGGGGGGGCCTCCCATCACATGACCTCCTTCCCCCCCCCTCCCCCTCCCTCCCCAGACCTTCCCTGACCCACCAGCGTCCTCAGGAAGAGAAACAGAAGCAGTTCAGTGACATCAGTGAGTGGTACCAGAAGGGCACGCAGAAGAAGGCTGCTATCAAGTTTCGCAAGGGTGCCTGCGAGAACTGCGGCTCCATGACCCACAAGAAGAAGGACTGTCTGGAGGTGTGCATAGCTGCTAAGATGTAGTGTGGCTCAACTCTAGCCTCAAACCGAGGTCTTCCACCCAGGGTATTTCTCACAGCAGTGGAGAGAAGGTCTCCACGACTCAATTTTTTTCACGTAAACGTTTGGGCAGATGGGGCCTGGTACGAGGTTGCATGTAGCTCAGCTCCTAATCTGATTACCCTCTAATTAGCATGATTATGTATATTACTCAACATCATTTAAGCGTCACAAGAATTGCAAATTGGATTGGCACATTTTTGTGATTCATCGTGACAACACCCATTTTTCAACAAACTCTCATTCCCATAACCTCATTTCCCAGTCTACATGCAACTTAGTCTGGGAATGAATCTCTCTATCTCTCCTATGCACTGTAATTAGTGTAATAACGGGCTGGTGCAGGATCAAACCTGATAGCCTTCCCCTCCATGTCACTCCTCTAGCGCCCCCGGAAGACGGGAGCAAAGTTCACGGGCCAGGACATCCGTCCTGACGACTACAACCAGCCGCAGCTCTCCTTCACGTGGGACGCCAAGCGGGACCGGTGGAACGGGTATGATCCCGACGACCACCAGCAGATCATAGAGGAGTACCAGAAGATTGAGATGGCCAAGCGGCAGCTGAAGGCCGAGAAGCTGCAGGCGGAGCTGCTCTCGGGGAACCTCAGTGAAGCCGTCGTCAAGGTAAGGCTGATGTGTACAGTTGAGAGCTCATGAACTATGGAGGTACATTTGTATACCGCCACTCATAAGTCACAATAGTCTCGTACCCAGGCCACGCGGGGAAAAAAGAGTTTTGCGTGGCCTGGGTACGAAGCTAAAGTCACAAGTCTCGCCGCCTGTGTGTGGCGACCCAAAGCTTCTTTGTAGAATGGGGTAAAGATAGCCTCGTACCCAGGCCTCCCCTCGCAGTTTTTTTTCGTAGCCATGGAAAAATGTGCTTCGAAAAAAGCTGCGAGGGGAGGCCTGGGTACGAAGCTATAGTGTAAAGATGTATGTATTCTTGTGAGTACTATGTATAGTACTCATGGCACACGCTGTCCTCCAGCGAGTGAGGTGATTATAGGATTTGAGGGACCCCATCTGCTTCCTACCCACTTATCCAGTCAGGTTGTGAGCTTTTATTATTATAGTCCGTATTTTATACACTTGCGTCTGTGTACCGTGGCCCAGCTTGTCGTCTCATTCCCAATCTTCCTACCACCCCCTCCCCTAACCTGTCCTCTTGTAGGAGAACCTGGCTGGTATGCAGAGAGACAGTGACGACAGTGATGAGGACGAGGAAAAGTACGCAGACCAGGCCAACATGCCGGGCACCAAGTTCGATTCCAAAACCAGGCACACCGTCCGGAACCTGCGCATCCGCGAGGACACGGCCAAGTACCTCTACAACCTGGATCCTAATTCTGCTTTCTACGACCCCAAGACCAGGTCCATGCGGGAGAACCCGTTCAAAAACTCCAACCAAGACGACTCACAGTGAGTAAGAAGATACTGAAGCTGCTGAGGCTTTCCAATGTACAACAAGAAGGTCTTACGTATCTTAACACTTAGGGGACGGGCCAGTTAGTCCAACTAAATAAAGTCTGGGCAGTTGTATGTTACACATCTGTCACAATATTCCTTCAAGTGTTTTAATGCAGCATTAGAACTGGCCAAGGTTTATTTGAAACCGCTCGTAATAATATCCCTTAGGGGACGGGCCAGTTAGTCCAACTGGACTTTTAAGTAAAGTCTGGGCAGTTGTACATGTATGTTACATATCTGTGACAATAGTCGTTCAAGTGTTAACCTTAACACATATTTTCTTAGTGTGTTCTAAAGGTATATTACAGAGATTGATCATGTGATCAGATTGGCTTAAGCTCACGAAGATTGATACTTAGGGTTGGTACTAAGCCCTTCAGCCAGTTACACTGTATTAGTTAGTGACCAGGAGTGAGGCTGTGCTGTCATACTGCTGTCCCCTACTTCCTCGCAGGTTGCAGTATGCTGGGGATAACTTTGTGAGACATTCCGGAGACATCAAGGACTTTGCCCGATCTCAAAGTAAGCTTAGTGTCAGTCTTGTACCCAGGCCCACCCCCACGAGGCTAGCTCAGTGCATGAGCCTCCGAGGTACTGCCTTCCGTGGCTCATGTGCTTGCTAGCGTGCAGTGCAGTAGAGGCAAAGCGTATGCACTACAATGGAGTCGCCTGCAGAGAGGCTAGGCGGCGGCTTTTAGGAAGGCTACGTGGGCAGTAACACAGAAGTAGCGGTAGTGAGGAGCGGAGGGAACATCGACAGGAGGTTCATTGACAGGAGATAAGGATGATTCGGTAGCAGGAAAGTCATGACTGCCATTCCGCTCAAAGCCTTGGACTGCCTGAACAGTCAGCTGAGCAGCGTAATGTAACTCGATTCCCGCGAGGCTCTCTGCATGGAATACCATGTATGCACTAATTGGATGATAAATTACGAAGTTCAGTAATCAATTATCCAACTATCAAGTTTGAATTCTAGCAAGGATTTGATTAATCAATTTATCATGAAGTCTGCTCATCAGTTATCAAACTATGGAGTTGAACCCGCCCACTCTTCTCCTAACTCCAACCCAACAGTGTTTGCCTGGGAGGCGTACGAGCACGGGACAGACATCCACCCGCTGGCCGACCCCACCAAGCTGGAGGTGATGAACAAGGAGTTCCGCGTGAAGAAGGAGACCTTCAAGGGAGAGCAGCAACAGAGCATCCTGGAGCGCTATGGCGGGGAGGAACACCTCGATGCCCCGCCTAAAGAGTTACTGCTGGCACAGACGGTAAAGAGAATGTAATTTCATTTTTATTTTTGACCCATTTCTGAAACTTATACCTCTACTCCAGGCAACAAAAACCATTACATATACATGGCTCATCTGACAGGACTTTAATCACAGTAGATATTATTTCCATGTAATAATACACTTCTTTAGTTAAACAAAAGCCTGTGCCTATGGGAATTGTGATTAACATGCAATCACGTGCTATTTTGAGAATAAATGCACTTGCAATAAGCAAAATTACACTCACTTTGCTCGTGCAATACCACATCGCTTAATTTTCATTTCGAGAGTAAATATCCAAATGGCTGATGCCACGAAAGCGTATGAAACAAGTAAACCACGCAGCAGTCCTATGTGGACTCTGACCTCTTTCCTCTCAACAGGAGCACTACGTGGAGTACTCCCAGCTGGGGAACGTGATCAAGGGGCAAGAGAAGGCTGTGGCCAAGTCGAAGTACGAGGAGGACGTCCACACAAACAACCACACGGTAGTTGCAGCTGTCTGATTGTGTGTATGTCACACACGTAACAACCAAGCATGCACATAGTCTCGTGCCCAGGACCCTACCCGCGTCTGGGAACGAGACTAGCATACACACACAGGGAATGTTACTTTACATGCAACATCATTCCCACCTCCAATGAAAGTCCTGTGCGAACGCCTGCTTAGGATGGCTTGTTAAGTAATACTACCCGTGGGATTTATTCTATCGCACAAGTAATGTGTATGTTAAATACATACATGTGCGTGTAGGTCCGTGTGTTAGATTTCTTGTTTCATGGGCACTTAGGAAGTTGGGCTTGACCCTATCTAATCTCTTCCCTCCTATATACAGTCTGTGTGGGGCTCTTTCTGGGAGGAGGGACGGTGGGGCTATGCCTGCTGCCACTCACTCATCAAAGGTTCCTATTGCACAGGAGAGTCTGGAAGGCTAGCTAGAAAGGTATGCATCCTTCCCACATATACAGCTGTTGTGTTTCTGGGAACCTTCCCACATATACAGCTGTTGTGTTTCTGGGAACCTTCCCACATATACAGCTGTTGTGTTTCTGGGAACACAAAACACACTTGAAATAGAAGTTGAATAGAAAGTTGAATGACACTTACTTAAAACAAGACTAAGGCACCAAATACATGTACACACATCAACTTACATGTATATACACAACGAAGCTCACACCTAAGCCATTAATGCATGCAGAATCAATAACGTACATAAATGACATGCATAGACTAGTGCAACACATTAAGAGCATTAGCTACCATAGACTGCGAACTACTGCTAATGAGTTCAGAGGCAGTTACTACAACCATAGATAGTAGAGTAGAAGGACACTCTACTATCTACACTACAACAGTGAGGATCCCTATATACCCCTGTCCTTTATGTGTATGATGTCATACTGATTTCATTTATGAGATGTAGACAGTGTTGCTTTCTTTCCCAGGCGGGCCAGTCAAGTTTCATGGTGCGGAAGCCAGCGGATGAAGAGGATGGGAGTGAAGGGGAGGGTGAGGGAGGGAAGTCCCTGTCATTATTGGAGAAGCACCGCGCTGAGCGAGGCAAGAAGAGCAAGCGAGAGCTGAAAGAGGAGCAGAAGAGAAGAGAAGAACAAGAGGAGGTTGAGAAAAAGAAGAGGTTGAAGGAGGTAGGGTGACTGCATGGTAGCGTGTGTTGTTTTTTTCAATCTGTTAATAAACTGGCACATAACTGTAGCCAAACAAAAAGACCAAAGACCAAGATATTGTAAGGTACCGATTTTGGCCGTCATGCGGGTTTGTATCTTCTTTAGAACCAGCGAAAATGATGCTTGTGGAAAGATGGTGCTTGCTTTTTCTCTGCAGTTTATAATGACCGCAGAACAGAGACTGAAACTAAGATTGATAGCCAAGACCGTACATACATGTAGTCTAGGGTAGGAGTTAGGCCTCAAAGTGGGTAATTTGTTCCTTTCTATGGAAATTGACTTTGGGATGTCAAGTTCCATTAGCAAGGAATAAATTACCCACTTTGATGCCCAATTCCTACCTTGATACTCAGACTTCTGAAATTCAGGTAACCACTAAATAGTCAAAACAACTGCATATATTGCTAGGAAGGCAAGCAGTAGGCAGTTACTGGTAGCTGGCTCTCTTCTCCTCCTCAGGCCATCCAAGCCGAAGAACTGAGGGAGAAGGAGGCGGAGCGTGTTTTATCCATGGATGAGCGGAAGAGGCCCTACCACTCCATGAGGGCAGAGGAGGGAAGAGAACCCACTGACGAAGAGATGGAGGCTTACAGGTAAGCTATAACCGTTGTGCATACAAGTGGATGCTGATTTAAGCACTATATATTAGTGTTGTTTTAGTTAATCAAAAGTTTTAGTTAAAACAAATTTAGTAGAGGCCAAAACAGATTTAATTAGCATACTAAAACTGAAAGTTCCCCTGATGACTAAACTATAACCAAACTAAATTTTTTTGTCCCCAAAATGTACCATTTTAGTTAGTTAACTGATTCAAAACTAAAAAGTATTTTAGTAATAGCTTAGACATTTTAGTTAACTAACTATAACCAAACTTAATTATGCACTCTAAATAGAGTTTTAACTAAAACTAGAACTAAATTATATGAAGGCATACTAAAACAACACTACTATATATACCCATGCATAGGCTCAAAAAGCGGAGAACTGATGATCCCATGGCACAGTTCCTGGAGAACAGGTAGACGGCGGTGCAAGTCTTAAGTCAGGAAATCACTGTATGTGTCACGTGACCTCTGTATGTGTCATACCCCTACCTTACACCTGTGTTATATCATTTCGTCATGTGTGTTTCTAGTCTTGTGAATCCCTTGTGTGTATGTGAAACCTTACTTGCCATAATATTATTTTGAGGAAGTAACAGAGTTTAGACCTATGGTATGTAAATATGCTTTGATCTTTGAAGTAATGATACAATATACCTGGTTACAAATAGACTGCTATGTTATGCAATAGTTATGGCCCAGAGTGCAAATCATGAAGCCTGAGGGTGTGAAGATATTATAGAAGCCACAGTCTCATTCCCCTCAGTTGGAGTCTCCATGAGGCCCTCAGTCGGAGTCTCCATGAGGCCCTCAGTCGGAGTCTCCATGAGGCCCTCAGTTGGAGTCTCCATGAGGCCCTCAGTCGGAGTCTCCATGAGGCTTGCGAGCCACTCTCTGCCTTTGAGCTGCGAGAATGAATTCCAGTCTTTCTTTAAGAACCAAAGATTAGAAGCAGTATCTTTCTGGATCTTTGTTGTGGCAGCGTGGTTCCCTCCTGCAGCATGCCACACATAAAAATCGCTACCTGCCAGAGCCTTACATAGCGCCCTACAAATGTAGATGGAAGGGAGGATGACAACTTTGAGACCGTTTCTATCGATGCCAGTTACGTGGACGTCCGGTAACAGTTTCAATTCTCCGGTAGTGGACCACATAGTATTGAGCTCCAGCAGTGCATAGTTTAGCCTGTACTGATCATCCATTGTCTTCTTCTTATTCATCTTCAGCTGTTTAGAAATTGTCTTCCATAGAAACTCTGGAATGACAAGAATGCAATTATACAGCTAGTGCTGTATAAGGTACATTATTATTATCATGCCTATAAAGTGAACTTACCTGTTCTTGGGGTGCTTCGAAACTCAACTACGCCCATACACACCGTGAACCCCCAGATTTTTAAACCTATCTCAAAAGGCAACTTCGCTCTGGTGCCCACAACATCACTGTCGGGAAACTGCTGAAACAGTGACTCGGGGTTCCTCAGTATGATTGCATCAGAATCAAAGTGTCGGACATCGAATCCCCAGTGGTTTATGACCCTGATCACAGCCATGCGTGTCATCCAAACCTTCTGTACGTGCACCTTTGTCTTGGACAATACTGATCTGTATGGCACATACAGAGAGCTGATCCCTCTGCTGGTTAGAAAGTTGTGGAGAGAGCGATCAAAGCTAATGACGAGAATATTTTGAATCGGAGGGTCAGCAATGACTTGGGCTGAAATCAGCCAATTAAGGACATTCCTTTTGAAATCCTTGCTGGCTGCTGTTAGGGTCACTGTTCTAGCTGGGCTGATGGAGATGAGGAACGCCCGCAAGGCCTTCACCCACGGCCAGCTCTGGATCCCTCTAATGGATATGTAGGCAGAGGGATGGGGCAAGGAGAAGTCCTCTGAAAATGAGAACGTGCTGTTTCTTCTAGCGGCTGCAAGTAGATTCGTACCGTTAGAACCTTTCACAATATTAAACAATATCAAACGTTAAATTTAAACGTACCATTGTGTGCGAGGCTGGTCGATTGCGTTATCTTACTAGCGGCTATTGTTCGCCAAACGTCAGTCCACTTTTGAATCACTTTCATGTCGCTCTCTCTGAGGTGCGAGTACATGAACAGAGTCGTCACTCCAACTATTGCCGCAACGTACCACAGTGACCGTATAAAGTCACGTCGAGGCATAGCTTACAACTTCTGATTATCGGATAGGTATGGCTAGCCCATGGCTCAAGGTGACAACGCACGAGCTGAAAAATTTCTATCCCGAGCTGCGAAGTGCTGCATCCTGTTAAGGAAGCCTCACATACGAGCCCCGCCCTTAACGAAAGTGCAGCGCTCGCAGCGGTGGAGAAAATCTTATGACTCACGTAAACAGTAAGTATAGGAGCCGTGCCCATGTTTTCTGCCCCAGGTTGTCACCACCTCCATAGATAATATAACGGAGCTATATTATCTATGATGAGACGAAAGGTTTGAGGGGCACAAGACTACTCAACCTATCAAGTCACTTTGGTTCTCCATCAAAGTCATTATCAATTAAAACTTGAAAGTGGAATATAGCTAGCTATGGATAAAAAGTCAGAAGGTGGATTCTAAAAGAATGAACTTCGAGAAATGCATGCACAATTTTAAAAATTGTGACAAAAAAGTTTCATTTAAGGTTGGAAATGATCCTCTGCCATACTAGCTATAGTTAATATGGGCCAAATTTTTTTAAACCAGCTGTAAGGTAGCTACAATTATCACTTGGACAATTGCTGAACAAAGTAATTTTTAGGCCATGCCTGGTAATAAAGTACTGAGAAAATAAATATCTAATTACGTCTTTCTGTAAGTACTTCCAGCCACTTTCTGCCCGTGAGTTTTGTGATAAGACTATACCAGTCTTTCCTGAGAAACCAAACTTTAGAAGTAGCATCCTTCTTCAATTTTGTCTTGGCAGAATGACCTCCCCCTGCTTCATGCCACACGTAAAAGTCAATATTTCTACCTTCAGGGGCCCTACACAGCCCCCTGCAGATGTAAATAGGAGAGAGAATTGCCACATTCAGACCATTGCTATCAATCCCAGTTATATTGATCATGATGTCCGGTTTTGATTTTCCAGTAGTGGACCACTTAATTTTGAGATTGAGTAGTGCATAGTTTATCCTGTATTGATCATCCATTGTCTGCATCCTCAATCTGGAGATGGACTTCCATAGAAGCTCTGCTGGGAAGGAGAAGAGTTAGATCCATGAGCGCTAGCTGCCAGTGTACAATAGTGCATATGGATACAATCATGTCACATCCACTTTCTTTAATCTAATGACAGCTATTGATAGTGTGTATAAAGCTATATAATTACATGTATGTCACCCTTAACATGATTACTGTGGTATTTTAGATTAGTACACTCAGGAATTCAAAGGGGGTGAAATATATAGCACGCATGAGGCTAAGCTAAGCCGAGTGCTAGTTCCCTTCTTGAGTGTTCACCACGGCAACCCATGCTATCACATAATTATATAAGCTTCTCTACCTGTGGTATTATAGATAGCCTCGTACCCAGGCTTTCAGATTTATCTCACAGTCATGGAGAAAAATTCATTTTTCTCCACGGCTGCGAGATTAAATCTGGGTGTGGAAAGCCCGGGTATGATCATGAGGCTAATTATAGACACATCTGTACAGCAGCATCCGTGGTATTACAGAATATTCATCTCCTTAACTTACATGAGAACACATTAAATGGCAGCAAGCTATATATTGTGCAGTCCTGTTTTCTTCTTAATGCCATTGGTAACTCATGCATAGGTGTATTAAATAGCTCCACTTGCCTGTCTTGGGGGTGCTCCGAAACAGGACAGCTCCCATACACACCGTGAATCCCCACAGTTTTTTCCCGATGTCAAAGGGAAGCATTCCTCTAGAGCCCACGACATCGCTGTCAGGAAATTGCTGGTACAATGGCTCTGGGTTTCTCAAGATAACTGCATCAGTGTCAAACTGTTGGACATCAAATCCCCAGTGGTTGATGAGCCTGATAACCGCCATACGTGTCATCCACACTCTACTCAATCCTTTTGAGCTTTTCAGCACAGCTTCATGGGGCACAAATATGGAGCTGATTTGCCGTTGTGTTAGGAGGTTGTGGAGAGATTTATCAAAGCTAACAACTAAAACATTTTGGAGTGAAGGCTCAGCAATCACTTGGGCTGAAATCAGCCAGTTGAGAACATTCTGTGTGTAATCCTTGCTGGCTACCGTCAAGGTCACGGTCCTTCCTGGGCTGACAGAGATCAGGAATTCCTGCAAAGCTTTCACCCACGATGCGCTCTGAATAGAGTGAATGGATTTGAAGGCGGAGGGATGAGGAAAGGAGAAGTCCTCTGAAAATGAGAATGTACTGTTTCTTGGTATCCTACGAAAACCCTGCGGGTGTACACCATAGGTAGTATTTTCGTCGTCTCTACTTACGAGACCAGTGATGTCGGACTCAACAGTAATAGCAGCTGAAGACAGATTAGCACTGTTGAAGTCTTGAGTGGCACTATTGTAATTAAGGGTAGTTATCCACCACGCGGCTGCCCAGTTTTGCCTGCCCACGTCATCTTCTATACTGTGTGCTGGCCTGTAGACGTACATAAAATACGCAGCACTGAGCAGTACCACTGCCGCAACACACCGTATGCGCAGTGGCCGAATACACCTACACTGAAGCATAACTGATCTACATGAAGTCCAGCTTTCTGTCTGGAGGTAACGCCGGTGTTGCGGAAGAATGCGGATGCAGCCCCGCCCCTCTACTGCTGTTTCAGCAAAAATTAACGGCGCGTGCGAGAGTAGGCTCAGTCTTGAGTGGCATTGTTCCCAGGTTCTTCCCCCTTTGAAGACGAAACCTCCAAAATGGACTTGCAGGTACGGTATTAACTGACTAGAGAGCCAGTGTGTTGGTTTGGCTTGAGAGTGTTAACATATCCATAGTGTAATTGAATTGATAGAGAGAGCTTGCCCTGATGGTCGTGTTTTCTCATGCTGTTCTTATATTAGGCATTGAAGATTGAAGCAGTTGAGCACACAGGGAAAGAGCTTGGTAGGGGTGCTTATGGAGTGGTGGTTGAGCTGAAAGTCTATGGACTGCGCTGTGCCGGTAAAAGGATCCATGAGGAGTTCTTCACGACTGTGACCCCCGAAACAAGGCAAGACATCCATAGCCGTTTCGTTGAGGAATGCCTTCGACTTAGCTGTCTCCGGCATCCAAACATTGTTCAGTTGCTGGGGGTGCATGAGACGAGCTCCGAGATGCCGCTGCTCGTTATGGAGTATCTACCGCTGACGCTTTCGAAGTGTGTCGAGAAAAATCCCAAGATTCCCTCATGCCTAAAATACTCGATTCTGCTGGACGTGGCCCTGGGCCTGGTCTACCTCCACTGCCAGTCTCCGCCCCTGATTCATCGGGATCTCACGGCCAACAACGTGCTACTGACTTCGGGAATGAAAGCCAAAATCGCCGACTTAGGAATGGCCAAAATCGCGCAGCTAAACCCCGCCCAAATTTCGGCCACGATGACCAAGTGTCCAGGCACCCCTGCCTACATGCCACCAGAGGCACTTTCCGACAAGCCTGCCTACGACACCAGTCTGGACTCCTTCTCGTTTGGGAACCTCGTTCTCCATACCGTACTCCAACAGTGGCCCCTCCCCCTTCCCATTCTGCAAGGCGGTGATAATCCTCGCGATCCCAATCACCTGAAGCCACGGAGTGAAGTGGAACGCCGAGCACCGTACATCAAACAGATGGGCGAGGCCCATCCGCTGAACGACCTAACAGTACAGTGCCTGCAGAACTATCCAAAGCATCGTCCAATAGCTGCCAAAATCTTAGAAGAGCTGAAGCGTGTCGCTGCATCTGACCCTGTACAATCTCGCAATCAGGTCAATATGGAGACCGAATCCTGTAAGCTAAAGAGCTGTTTGAAGGATAGTGACACTGAAGTCAAGAAGCTCCGTCAGGAACTTCAAGCACAGCTTGAGTTGCTCCAGGCGAGAGAGAAAGAATTGCAAAGTCAGAAACAAGTGCTGCTTGCAAAGCAGGAGGCCATCGAAAGTCAGAGGAAGCAGATCCAAGCCATCGGAGGAGAAATACAGGCACAAGCTCAGGAGATCACTGCCAAGGGCAAAGAGCTTGCAGCGAAGGATGGGCTGCTGAAGGCAAAGGAGAGAGTGGTGGAGTGCCTCACCTCTCGAGTTGAGAGTCTCCAACAATCCGGTGACAAGGTTAGCCATAAAAGGAAATCCTAAAAAGCCCCTCCAATCTTTGAAGAGTATACCATGCTAGTTTCAATTTCACGTTAGTTTGTATGTGTTTCAATATGTAGCTACTTCAGTACCATAGATAGTGAAGCTGCATGGATTCTAATTAAAGCACATGCATAATGCATCATGATGTAATGATTATTACAGTGAATAAATTAATTGCTGTGTTGTTAGCTTTGCTACAATGTATGCTGTGAGATGTCTCTGTTCCATTTGCACATGCAGTCCCCATACCTCCTAGAGCCGAAGGTAAAGCTCATGTGGAGCCGCAGTCCAGACCTGCCCGTGGGAATGAGACAGGGACAAGCTGCAGTCCTCGGTACCAGGGTCTACTACGGCGGTGGCAGTGGCCCTCCCAACTCAAACAGCAGCCGTAACATCTACGCCTTCGATTTCAGTAGAAAGAGGTGGGAGACTTTGCCCCAAGCTCCCTACCTCTATTCCGCTCTCGTGGCCCACAGGAGGCAGCTTGTGCTGGTGGGGGGGCAGATGGCTGACACAGGAATGGCCACGGACAAGCTGACGGTTTGGGATGAGGAGGAGGCCAAGTGGGTGTATTGCTTGCCGGGCATGTCCGAGCCGAGGTTTGCAGCTACCGCAGTCAGCCATCAGTCGTTTCTTCTTGTAGCTGGAGGCTTCAGCAGTCGGGTACCGTTGAGCAGCGTCGAGATCTTCAGCGATGAAGCCAACGTTTGGCACCAAGCTCCGGCCCTACCGGTGCCGACGTACTTCATGAAGTCTACCTGTCACCGGGGATACTGGTACGTAGCGGGTGGCCAGGAAGAGGGCTTCTCCGTTTTCTGTGGGTCGCTCGATGCTCTGTGCAGCAGCTCCGAGTCTATCGCCTCAGTGTGGAGTAGCCTTCCGAATGTACCCTTCGATCTCAGCAGCCTGGCGATATTCGGGCAGACTCTGGTGTCGGTTGGTGGTAAGAGCAGAACGGGACAGCGTTCCTCCCATGTCCAGGCCTACTGTCCCCATAGCAACCCGTGGGTGCACATCGGGGACATGCCAATTGCAGCCAGTGTAGCCACCACTGCCGCCCTCCCCACGGGGGATCTGCTGGTCATGGGGGGATGCACCAACGGTCAGGACTACTCCACTGCTGTGCACAGGGCCCGACTTGTGCTGACGTAAGAAATGAAGTTTTTTACAGTCACCTTCGAAAATCATCAGCTCTTTTCAATCCATTCAGTGAAAGTGCAGTCGTGCCATTTGTAATAAGTCATTTTAATTTCAATGCTGTAAGTCATTAATTATCTGTTATTATACCCACTCCCTCATTTCTGTAATCAACCTTTTCTCCCACTGTAGTCTCGATTTATTGACGGAAACAGTCAAAAGGCTGCAGATATATTTACCACCAGTCCATTAATGTCATAATTGCATAATCTATTGTTCAATAGACTTTTACCATTATGATGTAATGGGGGTAAACGTGAGCACACACACACCACGTGTACAATCCCATACGTGCCACACGAACCATATCCATAGCCAGAAAATGATTGCAGCACTTCACAACACGCATGACTTCAGTTATCCTTTGCAGCAACATGCATGCTTGCACAATGGCATCTACATTACTATCTTTGACCAACAGTATATCGCTATATGAATTAATCTACATCTAATGCCATGGCAATCCCATGTAATAAGTTCCACAAACACTAGTTGAAGGGCTCAGAACCACTTGTGCTTGTACTATAGCGGGACGCTCTAGCCATCCTGCTGCTAACATACAGCTGTGATCATTCTAGGAACAATTCCATTTAACGCACATCACCTGTTACAGGCTTTACAGCCAAAAATGTTCACCCATCTGACGGGAAGTCAAGGTGGCGCGTTCGGTTACAGACTGGGGTCGGAACGTGGCCTCCCCATTAATCGGGTCGAGTGTTCGCACGCGTGCAATCTGATTCTTGGCTTTCTAAGCCTAGCCAATACGTCGGTAACTTCCTTCTGGACTCCGAAACTAAAAGGATGACTGGGTACCATGGATAATACACACTAACGTTAGTGTGTATTATCCATGCTGGGTACGTATACGTTACAAGGCCTCCTGTGATTCCCAGCCATCGCCTATCCAGCGCTCCGGGTGTCTGACACTCCAGGAGGGATGGGAGGCTCCCTAGGCTTTTTTCTTCTCAAGTTCTTTTTTTTTCCTCCAAGATTTTTTTTTTCTCCTTTTTTTCCTTCAAGTTAAGTTGTTCTCTTTATAGAAATGCCACAAAAATAATTTAATTTGAATTTTATAACATTTAATAGATATGTTATTGGTTGCTAGGCTTTTTTCCCTCCAACTTACACTGTAATTTGTTTCTCTTCTAGAAATACCACAAATAGTCATCTATCTATCGTTACTAAGCCTGAGAAGAATTGTTTGACCGACCAGGAGCTATAGGCTTCTTTTTTTTCTTCTCCAAGTTAAGTTGTTTCTCTGTATAGAAACACCACAAATAGCTAGCCATCTATCTATCACTACTAAGCTTCCTGTTTTTTTTGCAAGTCTGACAGGCTGATGGCTACGGAATTGTTCAGTAGCTACCAACAGTCAAGTCATTAGGAAATGCACACTTGCAGTATAAGCCCTTGTAGTGGGATTGATGAGCTCACGATACTATGTTTATCCTTATACATAATATACGTGCAGTGACTGAATGGAGATGCAGTTTGTATGAATAATGCAACAGGAAAAGTTGTGGCGTTCCAGTAACTTTTTGGGATTCCATAATTATCCCTATACAGTGCATGTCTCCTCATTGATTTGTAACGTAATATTGTGCATGATAATGTGCAAGGAACTACAGCACTGAGATTGCTATGTACAGTGATATACACAGAAGGTGAAGGGCCAGTGTAGCACAGTAACACACAGGCAACATACATACACACACACACACACACAGAGAGAGAGAGAGAGAAACAACATTCCAGAGATGACTACAGCTGTGATTCTGGTTCCCAGAAGCTCTTCATTGTGGACTGGACAGGCCAGAGGTATGCCACCGCGATGCCCGGTACGCTGCGGCCGAAGACTAACGGCGAGACTTCTTTCCAAGTGCCCTCCTCCGGATTGTACTTTTCAACAACGTCCACTGTCTTCACACCATTGTAGCCACCGATGGCATACACCTCGTCTAGTGTGTGCGCATGATTGTGTGTGAGAGAGAGAGAGAGCACGAGAAAGAGAATTGAAGCCTTCACCTAATATTATGGTCGAGAGTATTTTTGTGAGAGAATTAGCCAGAGTTGGCTCCCTACCTCTCAGTGCCGTGACAGCAACTCCAGTCCTGCTGTGGTGCATGGGAGCGATGAGGCTCCATTGATTGCTTGATGGGTCAAACCGCTCAACCTCACACAGCCACTGACCTGCAATGGCGGGGGGGGGGGGGGAGAGGTCTTCTATAATCTTAGCAACCACCTTAGCAATGGGCTAAGTATTTATACACCCCACCCCCAGGCTACTACTTATATACCCTGTGGGGTAGCTTTGGCTCTCTTGGTATAATCATGTAGTTACCTCTCCCTCATCGTATAACCTATACTTACCTGAGTCATAGCCTCCCACAGCATAGAGGCAGCCATTGAGAGCGGTGACGCTGGCTGCCCCGCGGCTACGGTGCATAGGGGGCATGTCTTCCCACTCGTCCTGCTCAGGGTTGTAGCGCTCCATGGAGTTCAGGTTGGACCTTGTCCCGTCGTCACGGTTACTGCCACCCACCGCATACACCAGGTTTTCTATCACTGCAACACCTATAGGAGGAAAGAAAGGAAGGGGGGGAGGGAGGGGAGGAGGGGAGGGAGGGAGGAGGGGAGGGAGGGAGGGGGAGGGAGGAAGGAGAAGAGGGAGTTGGTGCTTTAGTAAAATAGACTAAAAAGAGTAGCCAACGGCTCAAAGTGTAAACTAGCATCTACAAACTGCACAAAGCCATCCAACTCTGTGAACAGCACTAACCGACGTTCCTCCTGGGAGTCTTCATGGGTGCGATCTCACTCCAGTTGTCTGTCTGAATGTCGTATTTCTCTGCAGTGCCCAGGATGGACTTGCCGCTGTAGCCACCGATGGCGTAGATGGCGTTGTACAGCACCCCCGTCCCAGCGTCCCGCATGTCTTTGATGGCACCCACTCCGAGGTTCATCCGTGGGGTGAGCATGTGGGCCACTGGTGCCCATCTGGGGGGAGGGGTAACAGGAGGGCCTAGGGTAGCCTTGTGTACAGGCACACATGCACGTTTCATTTTAGTCTCGTTCCCAAGCTCCTTTTTTTTTTGCACAAAGTAAAAAAAAAAAAAATGGAATGGAGCCCCCGTTTTTATTACTCTGTGTGAAAAAAGCTGGGCACCACTCCAATTTTTTTATACTCTGTGCAAAAAAAAAGTTGGGCTCCACTCCGTTTTTTTTTTTACTCTGTGCAAAAGAAATGCTACATGGTAGTGGTGTACCTCACACAATGTCCAGGCTAGCAGTGTGTGCTACATGTACATGGTGATAGTGTACCTCACAAAATCCCGGGCTAGTTGGTGCGTGTGCAAACAGGACCTTACTCTGCTCCACTTCCCTCCCACACTGCTCCACATCCCTCCTACTCTGCTCTCACCTCTTTGTCCTGGGATTGTAGCACTCCACCGCGTCCGTGCTGGTCTTGCCCTCCAGGTACCCTCCGATGGCGAACAGCAGGCCCTGGAGGACTGCCACACCCACCCCGCTCCGCCGATACCTGAGGAAGTGCCACATTCAGATATCCAGCTGAAAGCCACCTGAGACTACTCAATCTAATTGCCATCGGTAAGACCTTGGTTCACAAGCAGAGCAACAGAGTCCAACAACAGCTGGACCACTGCCACACTAATGGGAACCTCTAATGTACATGTAACTTGGTGACTAATTAACTTTTTGGAGTCACTACACAGGCACTTTAATGCGCAAAGAATGCTCCGCACCGAGTACACATGACACAGGCCTCAGTGTATCAAGTGAGAGGCTACAGGTCGCTGTGAATGAACTCCACGCAGTACTCACCTCATCTGGGGGATGACGTCCACAACCCAGCGGTCAGTCTCCGGGTCGTAGCACTCCACGTTGCCCAAGGTCTCGTGCTCTGATACCCCACCTGAGTGAGAGCAAGGCAAGGACTGCAGTGAGCACAGTCACACACACATCATGTGCACAGAGTCACACTGAACTGGCTGCAAACGATATACGGTTTGTGATTTACCATGCAGACGGACGGGACAACTCGACATTAAAACACACTAGTGTGGGGCTCAGTCAAACTCGTCCAATCAACGCACAAACAACTAAATTTTATCACTAGTACAGT
This sequence comes from Phakellia ventilabrum, assembly GCA_963921505.1. NCBI lineage: Eukaryota > Metazoa > Porifera > Demospongiae > Axinellida > Axinellidae > Phakellia > Phakellia ventilabrum. The sequence continues at coordinate 7,062,433 of OY997383.1, forward strand.
AATGGACCTTTCTTGACTAGCTATAAATTATATTGCTAGCTCTATGTGGGATGCCTTGCCCCCCAAAGGCTGACAGTATACTATTCACTGAGAAAGGCTCACTGTAAAACTCTGTCCTCTATCTGTTGCCCCACTACGTACACTCGCCCTAAGCCTCGTCCCCAGGCTCTCTGCGTGTTGCTGGAGAGCCTGGTACATTTTCTCACGTGATTTGACTGACTTAATTGCGCGTGGGCAGGGACCGTTCGAAAGACGGTTGCACTTCTCTACCTGCTGCTGGTGACATTGTTTCAGCGCTTGGTCTGTGGCACAAACGGGCTCCAAAGAGTAGCTGCTGCCTTCCTGCGTTGTCTGAGAAATGCAGCTGTCCTCGCCCACACAAAAATTCACCCTTCTACCCTACGCGTCACGCACGTGAGAAAATATACCAGGCCCACAGCTGCGCTAAAGTGAAACCGCGCACGTGGGCCTGGGAACAAGGCTACACTCACCCAGTATATGGACAACCTCTCCAGCTCTGAGCGTGTCCCTCGGCCACCACTTCATAGGAATCTGAGTAGGCAGCCGGCACAAGTGAGAGAGACCGTTGGGGTAGGAGTCGTTGTACAGCGCCCGGGCGGCCTCACGGATCAGCCGCATGCAGGGCTCACTGGAACTGACCAGAGAGTTGGCTGCGACCTCGACTGCGAAGAACTCCTGCCCGAGGAGGGGCAGCTTCACCATGTTCAGGAACTCATGAAAGTGGGTCTGTCTCTCAGTATGGTTTGCCTTGGTCCAGCTGATGAGGGCGGTGAAGACGGCTTCCTCTCCGTCCGGCAAGTGGAGGTCATTGCTACTGAGAAAGTGCTTTATTCTGGAGTAGGAGATTGAAACGAAGCGCTCGTTCTTAGACACTTCTGTGAAGTTCCTCCGTGCGAAGGTGAGCGCCGCCTCCAACAGATCCTGACAGGACTGGAACTCGGCGAAGTCTGCCACGTCGAGACAGTTTGAGCAGTCCAGGCGCTCCTGGAGGAACTTGCAGCAGGCCTCTCGGGCACGAAGCATCTGGAGAAAGTTGGAGGCAGCCAGGAGACTCTGAGCATTCTCCTCGTTAATCTCGAGCGCACAGGTGTAGGAGAACTTGATGAGGGAGGCGAGGGCGTCTGCGTCCACCCCCTGAATGACCACCCTCCTCTGCCCACTCTCTGCCATTTGCCGACAGAACATGGCTCGGAAATACATGCTGCTGGCGGCCAGGACTACGCGATGAGCACGGAAGCACTGCTGGTCCACAACCAGCTCGACGTCGCAGAGCTCCTCGTTTCGACGGAGCTGCTCCATGCTCTCAAGCGTCTCCTTCGGAAGGGATTCATCCACAAAGTTTGGCATCTTCCCCCCACAAAATTTCTGCTGATTTCAGAGAGACACAGAAGAGATACAGCAGCAGGGAAAGGAAGTGTGCATGTGTGGAATGGAGGAGGGTCAAATAAGCGGCTGGATCCCTGAAGATAGGGATGCAGGAGGGCGGTGGCGGGCTCTGAGCTTCTCAAATCCTCTCAGTGTGTCAAACCCAGGGAGAGTCTATGATTGCAAGATTATGACAGCCATCAGGCGGTGATGGTGTGGATGACGATCAATGGGCAGTCGTTCTCAGTCTGACCTGTAAATGACAATAGTTTGGCAAATTAGAGACCTGTAACTGCTAATACATGAGAAATCAAACATGGTACGTACTTGTACATGCACGCGAGTAAATAAATACTTAACATCAATCACTTAAAAACTGCAGAACACCGCGTTGTTGTTTTTTTACATACATGTATTCTTGTTATGGGTGAGAGGTTCTCAGGCAACTAAGTCAAGCAAAATTCATGTTGAAAAGTGCACTGTTAACTGGTCTCATGACCAGACCACAAATTTCCGTTTTAACCCTGACCTGGGCATGGCCGCTTCACTCGCAAACTGAGTCTAGCTACTATACTCTGCTAGGAGAGAGACGTGCAATTCGCAGTGTACAACGCAGCAATGGTCCCTCTATACTTCAATACAAAGTATTTGACTGAACAGTGGTCAGGTTAAAACCTGAGCAACCAATCGGAATGGTGACGCCAGCCTTCCCTTCTGAGCACTGCCATCAGTACAGCACTCAAGCTGCACACTTTACACGGCTCCACTGCATTACCAACGGCTGCACAAGCACACAGAAACAACACACTCACATGTACCTCCCCACACCATCACCTTCAGGTGTCCCATTTCTACCAAATGCACCCACACTTCATGTGGTATTTCAAGAATGGAAATTTTAAAAAACTATACATGTGTAGGTCCCCACCACACTGCTCCTCAGGCCAGTGGGTGAACCACATGGGAATGCAAGTCGAACTGTAGCCATATCAGGTCAAGAGGTACACACATGTGCCCCTTTAAATGGCTTTAAAAGAGAAAAGCATGTACTTTATATGGCTCATGCATCCTCATCGGAATGCACTGGCATGCAGCTTCCTTTGTTCCAAGGTCCCCATATGCATACTACCAGGAGCGCTTCTCACGTCATCATGCACTCCTGATACTACATACTACACACTACGATGCCTAATATTAAACTGCCATACCAGCCTTCCAGAAGTTGATAGAAATGGTGAATTGGCCAGGCTCCCATTCTATAGAGTATCTACATTACAGGGTATATGATTAGAAATAAAGTACAGGAGAGGTACCGTTCTGGTTTGCACAAGAACACCATTGGCCTCAGTCTCACATACATTATAATGTTTAGTGAGTGGAGGTGCACAACACGTATGCCTGGTGAGCTAGACATTTGGGGCAGCCGCCATCTGCCAGCCTTCCCACAGGAGTAGGAGCTCAATACGCATGACCACATACTCGAGACATTCAGGTAGTATGAACATCCAGATCAGATCTGAGGGTCTTATTCTCAGATCTCATTCCTATTTCACATCAGACGGTCTCATTCCCAGGTCATATCTTATAGCGGGAAATTTTTGTATGGTACAAACTTTTGTGTTTTTCACAGGCGCGTAAAGAAGGACATGTTAAATTTTGAATACACGATCATTAGTGGAGAATCTCAGAGAAGGTTATAGCCTGGCGAACGTTCTTCCAGACGCCAGAGGGCCACGATCTACTAGCTTCTATTAGCCTCATGGCTGACAAATTAAAATGACGCTAACGACACAGTGAAGAGTGATCACACCACACAGACACAGTCCACACTTCTGGTACGGCAGCTCTGCGGTAGGTACAGCACTCCGAATGCCTCTGCAGGTATAGTAGCCTTTACTGCCATCGCTTTAGACATGGAACGGCTCGCCACGTGTAGCTGAGGGGTGTGGTCAAGGGCTTGTGTTGACGCGTAAATTAAATTTTCTTCGGCATTTTGGTACTTTCACAAATTTTTTGCAATTGTGAAGATTTCCCGCTATACGGTATCAGAGGGTCTCATTCCCAGCTCACATCAGAGGGTTTCATTCCCAGTCCACGTTGAGGCTCAACATCACTAGGATACTGTAAGCAATCCTTTGCCTTGATGTGGACTGGGTTTGAAACTAGACAAAGCTGGTTCCTGTGGGATCCCATTTCCTTCCTCCTATGTTCTGGGATACTGATCCCTGGCAACACCACTATCAATACGTCATATATAGTCATATTTGAACACCCTCCCAGGTCCGTGGTCTACATACGATTCGTGGGCCAGGCTAAACTCTAGTTTTAGTATTCTACGCTCACCCTGACTAACGTACCTTCATCTGCAGTGGCGGGGAAGGCCAAAAAAGAAGCTTTGCTTGTTAGCTGTACTTTTGCCCCGATAGTATATAGCGACAGGTAACATGACGCGTTGTTTGGGCACGTGACTAAAATTTTTATTATGCTGCGCACCAGTTAGAATATACACGATGCCGGAGTGTGTTGTGTGCGGAAGTGATGATTTCGACCTTCTGGACGGTCTGTTCTTCTGCACAGAGTGTGGAACTCAGTCGCAGGTAGCTCTTTTTTTTATCTATTAAAGCCTTATTAGGCCACTTTAATAGGATAATTACCCTTTTGGTGACCCGACCAGGAACGGCTGTAGCCCCGCCCCAATTAATTAAATAATTATGCCACTTGAGTGCCCATTGACGAGAGCGCATAAAAAATGTTCCCCAAGGGGGCGGGAACATTTTTTTACGCGCTCTTGCCGTTGACTATACTTCAGTCAACCCATTGATGTTCAGTGGTGAACGTAGCCTCGTTACCCACCACTCACCCACCCCCACAAAAATGTGTAAATGGTGTGTACCAGGCTGTAGATGGTGGCCACGGGATGGATAATAGAGCCATCTACTATGGTGGCAGCGACCAAGGGCTAGTTCACGTACATACTTTACTAGAGCAGAAAATTAATCTGTTCCAGCGCGGCAAACTTTGAAGCTGGAGACTAGCCAATGTAGTGATGGCGGATGGTTGCAACTATATAGAGCTGAGATGTGGCTGCAATCACGGATGGTAGCTACTACTGTGAGAGATGCCATTTTGAATCCAATTTTATATTTTTCCAAAATTTTTTTATGCTTGTTTGTGTACATACAAACGTAGGCTAACTATACATGTACATCATGGTTATTTGCCGTGCTACTGCTCGGCAATTAACAGGTAAGCATGGAGTTAATTGGGTATTATCAGGTAAAGTGCTAGAATGATACAGGTGGCAAGAGTCTCCGTCAGGAAGTGGATCGCAGGAGAGTTACCATTCTCAGTGTTCTCAAAGGTTCGTTCGTGTTCAACGCAGCGGCTAGTGGGTTTATCATCATCGCCATCTTCCACCTGAATGGCTACAGTGGCAGTAGCACTGCGACTGCAACCGTCCACTGCTTCTACCGTGATGTCATACTGGGCTTGTTTCTCACAGTCGAGCTCCTCTTGAAGCACAAGATCGCCTGTCTCTGTGTCCAGGTTGAACAGCTGCTCAGCCTCAGTAGACGGGATGCAGGTCTCACCCACGTCTTTCTGTGTGCAGATGCTCTTTATATAGTAGGTCACTTTGCCGTATGATCCCAAATCTAAATCTTCAGCATGAAGAGTCATAATTGTGTAGCCAACACTGGTGTCTTTCGGCACCATTGAGTCATAGCGGGATGTATCAAAGTACGGAGCTTCGTCACATACGTCAGAAATGACGACATAAACTGGCAGACGTGCCATGTCCCCGCCTTCTTTCCCCTCTGAAGCAATCAAAGTTAGATTGTAAAAACCAACGTCTTCCCGGTTCAGTGGTTTGAGGTTCTTCAATAGCACATCCTCAATCTCCTGCGTGTCTACATCCTTAATAATATCAATTCAAATGTTCCATCCATGTCGTCTTGGAGGGTATATATTCGTGTTCCATTGTCACCCTCATCTTTGTCGGGGGCCTGTGGCAGGCGATGAAACTGTCCAATTGCTTCATTATCGTCCCTGAACATAATCGTTGGAGAGGAAGTTGTAAAAGTTGGGACCTGATCGTCGATGTCTATGACGTTTATCACAAGGTAAATGCAATCAATAATCTCAAGGAGCTGATTAAGCTCAAAACTGGCTACTGAGATATTGAATACGACTGGTGCGACATGGTTTCCAAGAGCATCAGCCATGACCTCTCGATCAAAATCATTTTCGGATGTTGTAATTATCCCCGTCTGTTCATCATGGATGAAGTATCGCTCAAACACTGGCGCAGCATTCTGGTTAACGAAGATCAGAAGGAGAGACCCAATGTGATCAGGAAACCTCTCCTGAAAATTGTAAACCCTGGTTCCTTCTGGGACATTTTCAGGAATGCTGGTGGTGATGGTTTCGATCTCCAGTGGACAAGACGATTGCTGGCACTGAACTTGCAGGTTGAGGGCGAGCAGTAGATACAGTGAGGCTAGAAAGGGGTGGGATGGAGCCCAGTGCTGGACCATGGTTCTGCAATGTCAGTAGAGTGGTGAAGTGAATTGATGGGAGGCAGCTATATTTGGGAGAGAGATAAGCAAGGGGTGTGACTTTGATGTCAGGCTCAATGAGTATCAGGACTATACATGTACTCAGCTATGGCTATATAAGGACTGAGCTAGGTAAATAGCAGTAAAGGCTTTGGACTGTAGCAACTACCGTCTATAGCTAGTTACGGGACTATAGTAACTAAAGATGGGTTCTTAAATGGCAGCCGTATGTATACCAGTAGCTATCAGTGGTGGATCCAGTGCAATATTTGCAACGTTGCATGTGTTTCTAACATTTTGTCTGGGCATGAGAGGTGCTTGAAAAACAGATGCAGGTGTTCAATTGCAACATTTGCAACGCTTGCAACACACATGCCATACAAGTATCACATATTATATGGTGATGGGCATTTGTTGCATGCAAGTAAAGCAATACTTGCAACACATGTACACATCTCCATGAATCACTGCAACATTTGCAACAGATACGCAGACGCATCACCATGCCACAATTGTAATCACTGCAACACTTGCAACACATGCAATATTAACATGCACACACGCAACAATTGCAGTATGTATGCTGTAGGATCTGCTTTAATTGCGAGGTTATAATATTAAATTGTGAATTGCGAATCCATACCTAGCCTCATTTCCAGTCCACACAGTTGTATCTGTTGCAAGTGTTACAGTGATTGTCACATCTGCAACAGCAGATTGCAACAACAACACCACTATCGTTACATTTCTGAAATCCTTTTCGACCCAACCCAGATACTGCCATATCTAAAAGAGGCCTCCACAGTCAATGAGTACGCAGAGAGGACTAATAAATCCACTGGCCTTGCCAAACATTTTAGCCTGCAATCCTTGCCCATCTATTTACTCAACGTGTTCCTTACAAGATTGGTATTAAATGATACAACTGAGTTTATAAAATAAGTTAACAAGAAGTACATTGGCTCAGTAGCTTTAATTTTTACCTGCCCGTAGTGTAGAAGATTAATGCGATGTTCACTGTCAGAAAGAGCTGTTGTGTCTGCACTCTCACAAGTTTTCGGTTGGGTAGCCACTGATCAAACACAGTTACTGCTGCTCTACTTCTATTAAACTAGGATTTTGGGTAGTACACTACAATTTTATAGTCGTTGAATAGCAGGCTACGGTTATGTAATGATATGTAATAGCTAGACCATGCGTCTAGGGCTAATACACAAAGCATTATTCAATTAATCGCATTATTCAATAATGCTGAGTGGATAACGTTGAATTGGCTCCTTCCCAGACTCCCCTCCCACGCGAGGATCATGCGTGGGAGGGGAGCCTGGGAAGGAGGCTACGAGATAAAGACAAGGTCTAACTAACTTATACCACCCACACAAGTCACACACAAGACATACAAAAGATAAAGTAAATTTAACGTGATCAGAGCATATAGTCACAAAGCACATGTCTCTCGCTCCCGAAACCCGAAACTAATCTGCCTCATGCCGAACGTCCCAGCCTCAGATTCCAGAGCTCAGGTAACAGATTCCAGAGCTCAGGTAACAAATTTGTCTCAAATATCGGACCCTGAAAGACTCTCTCCCAGTCTGTCGGCATGCTTCATCCTAGGAGAGAAAAATTTTCATCCTCTGCTAGCACCCTCACGTGATATGAGCATACAAAAATTACAAATCTGGCATGTTCCATATAGTGCTTGGAGGAAGGCTACAGTATTGTAGATGGCAGCGATTTGATACAGATTTTTCTGAACAAAATCGAAACCAATTTGCCATTTAAGTGTAAGTGCCAGAGGGTCGCTAACCACATTCTGCTGCATATTCTTTTGGCAGAATGGCAAATTTATTGGTAAAGTATAATGAGGGATATTTGTTACTAATTAATGTGAACGGCATAATTAGTGCATATTATGGTATAGACTATGAGGTCGGTAGTTCGAATCTGGTCAAGACCAACCTTTTCTTTCTTTTTTTTTCTCTCGCAATTCATGATTTTTTTAACAAATTTATAGCCGCTTGAAAGTTTGTGAAGAATAATAAGTGGGAAAACAAAGCATAAACAGCGTGTTTGTGGGAATCAGGCATAGCATAACAGGCAAAATCTAAAGCATAAACAGCTGTTTGTGGGAATCAGGCAGAGCATAACAGGCAAAATCTGAAGCATAATGTGCCTAGGCCTAGATGCATTGCTAGCAGCAAGGAAAACATATCTACGGCACCAGTAGCAGTAGTCTGGTAATTTGCTATAGCCTCTTAGGAATGCAGTGTTAGCCTTTGATGGAGTGAGGTAAGGCCGTTAGGCGCTGTTGGGTCCGAAGTTTACTCTACAATGGGAGACATGGATCTGACCAAGAGCGGATGATGCCAAGAGCGGCATAAAAAACTTTCCCCACACTGCATAAGTAGCGCTACCTGTCAACAAGTGTAGAGACAATTACTTCATGCACTTGTATGGCTCATGTGCAAAGCCTACTAAGCCATGCAAGTGTAACCTACTATGCAAACAGTGTTGAAACAGCATGCACCAGAGTGTATGTGACACTCCTCTTTATGTAGCTAGCAGGTATAGGGTATACACTAGCTGCCAAATGTAAAGATTTCAGGGGTGGAATGCAATAATGCTTCTACGTATGAAGGAGGGATAGGAGAGGGGTGAAACTTACTTTGGGTGAAAACTAAATAATTCAACCTAGGGGTACTCCACTCTCAGTTTCTGTGAGGAGTTGTAGCACAAATAAAACCTTAAGGCCAAGTGTAGGGGGTGTAATATGATAAACAAATGACGTAATTAATGTTTGATATGAAAGGAGGTGGTCATGCACAGAGGAGCGAAATATGATACTATTGTAATGTTTGAGTGAAAATTAACCTGACGCTTAATTCTCCACTTAATTTCGGTTTCTGTGAGGAGTTATGGCCAAAACCAATTACATTTTATCTACTATAGCTGAGATTTTGAACCCATCTGGCATAATTGGCCTCTCTGCGCTCGGCAAACATGTTCTGTATTCGTACGAGTAAAAGTACATGTTATTGTGTATTATTTCCATTTAGTGCCTACCAATGGCTAGAGGTCCATTGCTTGGGCTATACACTTGAGGTTAAGCATTCATGTACACAGGATATCCGTGAGGAGGTGTCTGAGGAGGTGGGGCCGGGCGACTCGGGTTTCGTCAGAACACTGAAGGAGAAGAGGAGTAGAAAAGGTGAGCTCATGGGGGAGTCGATTAGTCTCGTGCCCAGACCTTGGCTCCTCCCCCTCGCCGGACGTCCTGCGAGGGGGGGAGGAGGCAAGGTCTGGGCACGAGACTAGGAGTCGATATAGTGAGCTGGGTTAGATCTTATAACAAGGAGTTAGTAAATATTATGTTGTTTTAGTATGGCTTCATATAATTTAGTTAGTTAAAACTCTATTTAGAGTGCAAAATTAAGTTTAGTTATAGTTAGTTAACTAAAATGTCTAAGTTATTACTAAACCTTTTAGTTTCAGTTAACTAACTAAAATGGTACATTTTGGGGACAAAAAAATTTAGTTTGGTTATAGTTTAGTCCTCCGGGAAACTTTCAGTTTTAGTATGCTAATTAAATCTGTTTTGGCCTCCACTAAATTTGTTTTAACTAATACTTTTGATTAACTAAATACACTACTGCCTAACGGGGATTACCAGATGTACTTTTCCCGACGGAGGGCGAAAAGGCGGCTGGGAACAAGACTACCTTACATGCCCTTTACTTTCTCTCGGGAAAGCAGCTGGTTTGTCTTAGACACTGACCTAGTGAGTCATTGTTTTACCCCCCACCGAGGGAAAGCCTTACGATTAAGGGTGGGGATGTTAATTAATTAACTCACACACTCCTAGCCTCATTCCCAGGCCACATCCCCCGACGAAAGAACTTTTCGTGGGAGGGGGTGTGGCCTGGGAACGAGGCTAGCGCACTCCCTGCCACTTCTCTTCTTCTACTTTCCTTTCTCTCTTCTCTCACCTGATTTGGATCCATCCCACTCTGGGAAAGACAAGGACAGTTCTGGGGAGCCTGAACGTACCCCCCTCAGTCACCTGGAGCGCTTCCAGCTTGTCCTACAGAAGCAGGCTGATGCTCTCATCCAGCTGGGCTTCAACCCCTCACTCAAGGTATGACGGCTACAGCTAGCTCACTCCCCAAGTATTGTGCCTCATTCCCAGACTAGGCCTCCTCTCCACTCCACACTACTATGGAATGGAGACTGAGAATGAGAGCAATGGAATGTAAACCTTCCCACTCCAGGAGGCACTGAGACTCATCTGGTTCCAATACCTGCGTCACTACAACTACGCTTTCCCAAAAAGTGTGGCTACTACTGAAGATGGCGTATCTACCCCCAGAACTTCAGAATCCCTGGCCACCGCTCCTCGAGCCAAGCCTCGTGGCTTTGCACCGAAGCGAAAGGCTCCGGCCAGCCGTGCTGGCAAACGTACCCCAGCCAAGCGAGTAAAGAAGAGCGACAGTGGCTTGTACGATACTTTCCCCGAGGACGATCACTTGTTTGCAGATGACTCAGATGAAGACAGCGGGTGTGTTAATGGGCGTGAAGGCACTCCAGAGAAGCTGACCGGGCAGGAGCTGTACTTGAAGCACAAGGCAGAACGTGTTATAGACAGGACTGTGCTACCGGGGCCGTATTATTTCTCAATGAAATTTACCATCCCACTGACATACCTCGCACTGCTGTACACGGAACAGAATGTCCTTCTGGCTGACCTAGTAAGGTTGGTAGTGCCAGGTTAGCTTTGTCTGGACACCTAAACCACTCCCTCTCTCTCATCTCCCTCCTTCCTTCCCTCTCTTCTTCCTTTCACCCTCCCTCCTTCTCTCTCCCTCGAGCTCTCTCCCTCCTTCCCTTTGTCCTTCCTTCCCCCTTCCCTCTTCCTCCCTCCCTCCCTCCCTCCCACCTTCTCCTCCCTCTCTCCCGCCTTCCCTCCTTTCCTTCTTTCCTCTCCTCCCTCCCTCTCTCCCTCCTTCTCCTCCCTCCCTCCCCTCCCTCCCTCCCACCTTCTCCTCCCTCCCTCCCTTCCCTCTCTCCCTCCTTCCCTCCTTTCCTTCTTTCCTCTCCTCCCTCCCTCTCTCCCTCCTTCTCCTCCCTCCCTCCCCTCCCTCCCTCCCACCTTCTCCTCCCTCCCTCCCTTCCCTCTCTCCCTCCTTCCCTTCTTTCCTCTCCTCCCTCCCTCTCTCCCTCCTTCTCCTCCCTCCCTCCCCTCCCTCTCTCCCTCCCTCTCTCCCTCCCTCCCTCTCTCCCTCCTTCTCCTCCCTCTCTCCCTCCCTTCCCTCCTTCCCTCCCTCCCTCTCTCCCTCCTTCTCCTCCCTCTTTCCCTCCCTTCCCTCCTTCCCTCTCCCTCCCTCCCTCCATCCTGTCTTTCCTCTCTCTATCTCCTTCTCACAGGTGGGTGAGAGAGAGCAAGATACCCTACCACAACATGATCACTCTACTCCCCAAGACCATATTCTCTAATGCAAAGGACTTATTGAGCGTGTTTGCAGCGGTGAGTAGCCTCTAGCAATGCACTCACACAGTCCTAATGCAGCTATGTAACAGCCAACATGCCGGTTAGCTTTGTGGTGTCGGCTTTTGTTACTTACAAATGCTTTTGTTGCTGCAAACGACAATAGACCCCTTACCATTATGATGTAATGGGGGGGGTAAAAGTGAGCACTAAATGGAGAAAATACAGGAAAACATATGTAAACAAGCATGTTCTTATGTTTTCGTACAAGAAACATACATCCAAAATATCCGAACGCGAAGTACGCATAGCAACGAGAAATGTTGAAAAATGCAATTATTAATAGTTATTTAATTTCCAGTTTCGCTGCACATAGCTTGCCATTGAAATTCGGTACCTAAAAGCGATAACGTTCAAGGCCTAGGCCGATAAGAAGGATGCCTAAGCTAGCTATTATATCTGCACAGGTAATTACCGTTTAACCAGGTATGGGCGGGGTCGGAATGTAGTTATTAACTAGTTGTTGCTAACGTAGTCATGTGCGGATCACGTGTTGGGCCGAGACTCTCGGCCCACGTGAGGACATTTTGGTGAAACTGACATCAAAGCACATGTTCTCATGTATTTTCTCCATTTAGTGCTCACTTTTACCCCCCATTACATCATAATGGTAAAGGGTCTATTGCAAGGGTGCAGGCCTACAAACAAAGCTATAACCTAACCCTCTATAACCCTCTATAACCACCTATAATTATCACCCTCTATAACCATCTTTAACCCTCTATAACCATCTATAATTATCCCTCTCTGTACCATGGTGCGTGGGTGGATGAAAGGCACCGCTACAGTATCCATCTGCCATACATCCTAGCGCAGCCTTTTGAGCTGCTCATACACCCTAGGGAGTATGGTTGCCGGGCATCTAACGTTGAATAATTAGAGTAAGTTTGCAGAAAATAAGAACTGTTCACACCACTATCATGATGCCCTGTTGTAGTTCCTCATAATCTCTTGGGTTTCGTGGGTTGCATTGGTTACCTTTGTCGTTACCGTAAGTTTCACCCTTTCACAGCGGATGCTAACGGCAGACGCTATCTACCAAGCCGCCCGACAGGTCTACTGTCACATACCCCTTCCCAAGATCCCCGCCCCAAGCGCAGTTGAGGTCTGCCACACCCTCATGGACAGGCTCAGACTGCCAGGTGAGTCCCAATCTGGAACCACACTGAAACTTGAAGCAAATCAGATGCACACCACATTTCAGTGCTCCAAGTTTTCGGTAGTTGTGACACAAATGATACCCCACACTTACAGTTATTGGGGTGAGCCTGAGCGAGCCCCACACTAGCGTGTACGGTGGAACAATTTTATTGTGTGTACGTACGTCTGTACGTCCACCATACCGCATATGCACTTGTCCTCCAAATATCCGACAACAGTTCGCATGTTGAGCTCACGTGCGTATTCAAGTTTACTTGCACTAGCACTTGACTTCGATCATGCTAACCCTCTTGATGGCTAACTGACAGCAAGAAAGAAGAGTGGACAGCAGAAGATACTATCACAGTTAGGGTATGTGCTAGGTGACAACGTAGTGCCCGGAGACCCCAGATGCGAGGCCCCAGTGGAAGAGAAAGGTCAGGCGCTAATAGGATAGAAAGGGCCAAGAAGAGAGAAGGATAGCAGGTACTCCGAAAGAGAGAGAGAGGCAAGGCCTCAACGGGAGAGGAACCGTCAGTGAGAGAGAAGGGGAGCTGGCATCCTGGAGGAGAGGGAAGCCAGGCACCAACGGGATAAGGAGCGCCAATGAGAGTGAAGGATAGCGGTACCCAGTCTTAGAAATTAGCTGGCTGCTTAGTGGCCAGCTGGGGGAGAAATTTGAAAATTGGGGCTAAAGCTCCTGAAATAAATACTGCAGGTACACCAGAGGAGATGAAGGCCAGACGCCCAACAGGAGAGTGAGTGCCAGTGGGAGAGAAGTGTAGCAGGTACCCTGGCCTGGAGGAGAGAGAGCACCAACAAGAGAGAAGAGCAGCACAAACCTCAAGATGAAGACAGAGCATGCAGGATCAGGAGCATCACTGGCAACATACATGTCACAGGATCCATGCACTTTTTAACCATAAATAATGTAAACGGTAGTCGCACAAAAACGGAGTAAAAAACATGACCAAACTTCTGAAGTTTTAGCAGCTCTAAAGCACATTCTAGGACCGGACATCCCTCCACCAGATCTATGTCATATTCCTGTGACAGCTAGTTATTGAAAACTCCCAAGGAAAATAATTGTATTAGCAAGAGACCAAGGGGAAGGTGAAAGTGTGGTGGGCTGGCTCTGACGGCAGGGCAGATGGAATGAATGTGGGATATTCACCTAGTACCTGTGTGTGTATTCCTGTCTCGTGCCCAGCTCTTTCATAATAAATGGCCTGGGTGTGAGGTCTAATTTCTTGGCTGAGAAGTTAAGATACAGGACATACAACTTGTCCTTAGAGAAGAAAAAAGAAGCCTATAGCTCCTGGTCGGTCAAACAGTTCTTCCCAGGCTTAGTACTGATAGATAGATGACTATTTGTGGTATTTCTATAAAGAGAAACAAATTACAATGTAAGTTGGAGGGAAAAAAAGCCTAGCAGCCAATAGCATATCTATAAAAATAGTTATAAAATTCAATTTTAAATTTTTAAAATGGTATTTCTATAAAGAGAACAACTTAACTTGGAGGAAAAGAAGGAGAAAAAAAATCTTGGAGAGAAAAAAAAAAGAAACTTGAGAAGAAAAAAAAAAGCAAAAGCCTAGGGAGCCTCCCATCCCTCCTGGAGTGTTAGACACCCCGGAGCGCTGGATAGGCGATGGCTGGGAATTACAGGAGCCGCTGCTGTAACGTACCCAGTCATCCTTTTAGCTTCGGAGTTCTTCCGGAGAAGAAAGTTACCGGCATATTGGCTATAGGCTTAGAAAGTCAAGAATCAGATATGTACGCGGGTGGCATTCGAACCCGCGACCCGATTAATGGGGAGGCCACGTTCCGACCCCAGTCTGAAACGAACGCGCCACCTTGACTTCCCGTCAGATGTTGGCAAAATTTAGTCTTTTAAACCTGTCGGTGATGTGCGTTAAATGGAATTGTTCCTAGAACGAGCGCAGAACTGCACATCAGGATGGCTAGAGCATTCCCGCTATAGTACAAGCACTGGGGATAAAGGTTAGGTAGCTACAGATAGCGCTATGAACCTAGCTACCTAGTCTCGGGTACCCAGACCCGTCTGGGTACCCGAGACTACTAGCTACCTACCGGTGGGTAAAGTTTTAGTCCTGAATGTGTATCATTCATTTGAGTGGACGCACCACGCTCGATCAGGCTCGCCCCTCGATGATTACCAGCATCTTACTAGTAGTCTGCCTTTCTTTTGCTGTGCTGCAGTAATTTGTGCTCAATGGTGATTGGGTTATAGATCATTGAATAATGATTGTACGTGTAATCTCCTTTTCTGCTGATCCTATGAACATTGCTATGTCCTTGTTTTCATTACCTGGATAGCTACTGTCAATAGCATCATTTTTATTCTCCCTCCTCAGCCAGTTTATACCCGATGGTTGACAAGGCCGTGACAGTGATCCACACTCCCAACTTCCATGAGGACTTTGATGGGGTACGACTGAAGCGCTGGGATGTGGGATGTCTTGCCGTCATCGTGATGGTCCTGAGGCTCGTCTACGGGCTGGATGACAAGCTGGAGATGTGAGCTCCAACTGGACACTGCCAGGTCCAGGCTCAAGCATTCCATTTTAACAGTGGGCCCATGCCACAGGGCAAGACATGAAACATTTCTAGCAAATGCCCGCCTCTAGGAAAGTACCAAATTTAACTGTTTGGAGACTTTCTGCTGTTGAGAAATGGAGCCATGTTAGAGTGGCTATCACCACTTAGTGGCTAGCCAAAAGTAGTGGAACGCCTTTGATGAAAAGGCCAACGCACTCCTTCAAAGCCAGGCCTCATCATGAGTGCTAGGAGAGTGAGTAGGGTTTTTGTGGTGTTTCTTTTTTTTTTGAAGTACTGAGAACGCATGTGCTTCCCCAGGCAGTGATCTGAGGTTGTTTCTGGGAACTGCTATATGCTGCCAGAGCTCATTGTAACAGCACAGTGCTGCTGAGCAAGAGAGCAAGTCTTCTGGTTTAGAGAACAAAGGCAGAACATTAAGAGACTCAAATCTTATAGAAGAACTGCACCCCTCCCCTAGCCTCATTCCCAGGCTCTCCCAACTCAAACAGAATGGGAGAGCCTGTGAGCGAGGCTATCCCTCCCCTCTCCCTCTCTGCCTGTATGAAATCTAGCTGGGAACACTCTTTCTCACTCCTTTCAGGCAACAGGCGGTTGCAGCTGAGGCAGTGTCACAAGAAGGCCTGGACCCGAGCAATGCCCTGTACGTGTGGCCGGACTGGGTGCAGCTGTACTGCCATAGCTACCAGCAGTCACACAGGGGAGGTATTCCTATGGACGAGAACGAACTGGCAATGCTTCGAGAGTGTCAGGACTATCTCGACTTCTGCAAGCGTAACCTTGTGAATACTCGTCCATTACCGAAAGCTAGTCTGGGAAGTAAGTGCAATCTAGTGTGTGTGTGTGTGTGTGTGTGTGTGCGCGTATGTGTGTGCATTGTGTAGAATCACTAAGCAGCCCTTACCTTCTGCCTTTGCAGGCTACTATTTCAACCCAAAATTCAATATCACCATTTCGGAAATCTTCAAAACCTATCGCAAGAAACACCAACGAAAACAACAGCTACAAGAAGAGGATAAACCGACAAGTGCCACCACCAGCTCCGAGCAAAACCATGCAGCCCCGCCCTCCTTCACCCCGAAAATGGTTCCCCTCAGCTTCTTTATGAAACACTCAGGGACAGCAAGGTCCTACAAAGACCACCACCTCCTCCCTCCCACACCCAAGAGCGATCATCTCCTCGACGTCCATCTCCCTCACTCCCTGACCTTCCTTCTCACTGTCTGCTCTGAGGTGGTGGGCACTTCTCTCAATGACCTCTACTCCTTGCTGCTTTACGTGGAGGGCTTCTCTGTCAAAGGGACATTACACCCACTGCAAAAGATGATGGAAGCACTGGGTAGGACTTCACGGTTTGTATGAGATTCCTCCCTCCCTCTAAGTCTTACACACACACACACTCACACACACACACACACCGGTCTGGTTCCCAGCACACCTGGGTATGAGACACACACTTACTGTCATCCACATGCCCATGTCACCCACAGTCAACACACCACTTTGTATAACATTCACTTGACTTTTTTTTTTTTATACCAAACAGTCATCTGTATATAATGCCTTGTATACTAGAGCAGTGCGTGCATGCATGTGTACACGCAGAGCAAGAGGAGAAGAATGTATGGGAAAATCCTCCCCCAACATACATTACGTCCAGTGTTCGGTAGTACTGTGTCAAACTTCTAGGATCCTGTAGCTCCCATTTTGCTTGCAAAGAAGTCCTCTGTGCTCGTACAAAGAAACAACCTCTCTTTCTCTCTGGATCTGGACGGCTGCATTATTTTAGTAGCTACACAACCAATTGCCTAAGTACCTTCCACAGATCACAGCTCTTCTAGTCTCAATGCAGCCCCATCCACTTTTGGACACCATGTCGCGTGCGCGTAGAGGACCAACACTGGGTGCTCCACCCTTGCCTCGACAGTGCTGACATGGGGAGGAGGGTTGATCTAGTGTGTGCTCCATTATGTTCTTGCCTATTACTTATAGTCCCTTGCTCTTTATAGTAGTATAACTATCATAACAATACGATGAAGATACAACAGTACTAGACCACTCAATGAGTGACTCATACACAGTGGCTTATACTCATCGTCCCAAACTTCAGTCTTCCCTTGCATGTCCATTTCAAAGTTTGCCTCTTCACATAGCCCCTTCACGATATGTACCATAAACTGATACTTGAGCAGCTGCTAGAGTCTCAAGAACACGCCTCACTTTTTTCGAGACTCAGCCCCAAAGTTGATGCAAGAGAAGCCAAGAGGAAAGGAGCAGCCTCAGCCGGGAGGACTGTGTGTGTGTGTGTATGTGTGAGAGAGAGAGAGCGGCACTATTGTCATTCAAAATACTGGCTGCCAAAAGTAGCAAAGAGGTAATGAGGTTCCCACCTTCCCTACCCAGCTGCTCTCCCAGTGAGGTGACTCCCCTGCCTTCGATGCCACAGGGAGTGATATGCTCAAACCAGGAGAGGTCCGTGCTGCAGTTCAAGGCCAGTCCATGGTAGGCCACCCCATGAGTCACCTGAATACCTGGGGGGGGGGGGGGGAGAGAAGGAGGAGGTCTTTATCTTCTCAATGAGATATATAATTAATGGGGTAGAATTTATGCTTATACAGTTCAGTAATTTTACATTGATAGTTTTGAAGACAGTTTTGAATTTCTAGCCTAGTGGCTACCTTAGCTTGGTTAATGCTAAGCGAATTGCAAGATGTAGCAAATGTAACCATGGCAAAATCTCTGATAAAGCATACTGTATACTGTACAACACACACCTATGGCGGCGATCTTCTTGGGCCCCACCCACACCCCAGTGTATCCCGTGGTGTGGGCCTGCACTCCCAGCCCGCTGCACACTGCTATCGCAACATCCTCCAGACTCTGCACATACTGCTTCACTCCAACCTGAGGAGGAGATTGAAAGAGGAGGGAGTGGGCGGGAAGAGGCTTCACTGTCACATGACAACGTTGCCACGGAAGAACGATTGTCTCATACCCATTCCTTACTGTATGGGAACGAGACTAGGCAAACACTGCACTACCTTCAGTGTCCTGAGGTTCAGGACGGGGTAGCAGACGAGCTGTCCTGGGCCATGAAACGTTGTCAGACCACCCCTTCGAATCTGAAAAGACAAAATAACCATATAGGATAAGTACTCTCATACACAGACTGCAGGTGGAGGGTCTCATGCCCAGACCATACATAGGTTGTGGGTCTGGGAACAAGACTAGGGGATAAGATCAGACTGGAACCTTGAACACTTCCGCCCCCAAGCTCCGAAGCTCCCCTGCCCTCAGGGCATAGTCCTTCTCCCTCAAACCAAAGGTATAGACAGGATCATGTTCACACAACAGTATCTCTCCAGCCTAGCAGAGAGACAGGAGTTTCATCCTTGGATAAACGCCCATGGGCCATAATTGCAGCTCAACATCATAAGTAAAACGGTTACCTTTCCAAGGTTATATTTATATTTTTCTACCAGAGACTGCTGCAGAGCCAATCCGGCTGCATAGGAGATTCGTCCCAGGTTCCTTACGCCGCACACTTTCAGCATGTCTTCAGTGCGGTTTGACCCCGCCCCTTCTCTATTAAAACGCGACTAGCACAATTTCGAAAAAAAGCTGGCAGTACAGTATACAGTACAGTGCAGTGCAGTGCAGCCTAGCCAGGGCAAGCATTATGGCAATGAAGGTATCTCCGCACACTATTCCTGGTGCTCTGCAGCCTCAGAACAGCAAGGCATTCGACTGGTGAGTAGCTGAGCTGTATAAA
Organism: Phakellia ventilabrum; assembly: GCA_963921505.1. NCBI lineage: Eukaryota > Metazoa > Porifera > Demospongiae > Axinellida > Axinellidae > Phakellia > Phakellia ventilabrum. The sequence goes on from OY997383.1 coordinate 7,081,409, forward strand.
ACAGCCCACAGGTGTGCAGAGCCTGTTGCTACCTTGGAAAATTGCCATGACCTCCAACCTTTCTTTCCTTGGGCACCAGGGGCTGGCAGGGTCTGCTGGCATACGGTTGCCATAGCACAGTGGTAGTGGTAGATCCTCGCACAGTACAACCTCTGCAGACCCTCTCCAAGCACAAGACCACTGTCACCAGGGTACGTTGAATAATTTGCATCACTGTATTAGTGTAAGGTATACACACATAGTGTTTGTTCCTCCCTCCCTCCCTCCCTCCCTCCGCTGTGCTCCTCCCTCCCTCCCTCCCTCCCTCCCTCCCTCCCCTGTGCTCCTCCCTCCCCTGTGCTCTTCCTTCGTGCCTCGTCTAGGTCCGCTGGTCCCAGGAGCGCCACCACCACACGCTGGCCTCCCCGTACTCTCTACGTCTTGCCTCGGTCGACTCTGCCATCAACTGCATCGTATGGGACGTGGCTGAAGCCACGCCCATTGCCGAGTTCTCACTGGGGAATAGATCTCTGGTGGACATACAGTGGCTCACCAGCAATGTAAATGTCTGTCTGTCTGTCTGTCTGTCTGTCTGTCTGTCTGTGTATATAGGAAGGGAAAGAGCTTTATTTTCTACATTATGGAGTTAGTCTGACTTCCCGTTTAGCGGACAAATAACTGTAAACACCTAGCTTGGCACACGTACACATACATGGCTGTTTGCACTAATAGGACTTGTGTCGTGATTTGCTGGCAGTGCTGCTCAGTCCCAGTTCCATGACAATCTGGAATGCAGACACGGGGACAAAGGTCAGCAGGTTCACCTTCACAGAGACCATCATGGCCTTTGCCTTCAACCCATTCCAGCCGGAAAACCTAGTCTGTGAGTTTCGGAATGGTAAACTGTGTCTTCACTGCATGGACACACTCGTGTATGTACCAATAGAGGATAGCTTCGTAGCCAGGCCTTCCCTCCCAGCTTTTTTCGCAGCTGTGGAGCGCTACAAGGGATGGGTACGAGGCTAAATTGAGACTGCAACTCAAACTGGTTTCTTCGTCGTTTTTCGTTGACCTGACTATTTTCTTCCCCAGTGCAATCTCCAGAATGCTTCGTGTTTGTGAACGATTTCAATCCCAGTCGAACCCCCACGGGGGGCGGAAAGAAATTTTACATGACGGCCCCTGGAGGTGGAGGTGGAGGAGGGATTCATGGCTCCCACGGCCGGCATCCTCATCGGATACCCCGGCGACTGCTCTCAGGAGACAACCTTAAGTAAGGGAGTGGGACAGATTAGGGAGGGGTGGAGCTGGGTAGGGAGGGGGTGGAGCTGGGTAGGGAGGGGGTGGGCCAGGTTAGGGAGGAGGTGGAGCTGGGTAGGGAGGAGGTGGAGCAGGTTAGGGAGGGGGTGGAGCTGGGTAGGGGCAGAGCAGGTTAGGAACAGGATATAAAAAGTGATGGGCAGTGTCCTTACTATTCAAGGACCCACTGTCCGATACCAGTGTCCTTACTATTCAAGGACCCAATGTCCAGTACCAGTGTCCTTACTATTCAAGGACCCACTGTCCAGTACCAGTGTCCTTACTATTCAAGGTACCAGTGTCCTTACTATTCAAGGACCCACTGTCCAGTACCAGTGTCCTTACTATTCAAGGACCCACTGTCCAGTACCAGTGTCCTTACTATTCAAGGACCCACCGTCCAGTACCAGTGTCCTTACTATTCAAGGACCCAATGTCCGGTACCAGTGTCCTTACTATTCAAGGACCCAATGTCCGGTACTAACATCCACATTGCCTAGCCTCATATCCAGGCCACGTCCCAAGGTATGAAGCTAACATTGTCCACTTATTTTTGTGTTTGGGGGAGGGGGGGGCGGGGTGACCTGGGTACGAGGCTAATATTGCCCCTACTGTGACCCTACAGTAGTCCATCATTGCCACTCCTCACAATAAAGGTTACGTGTGTGACATCCCCCAGGGGAGAGGAGACTGTCTCCCTCACGGACTGCCTCCAGCTGGCCTTCTCCCGTTCCCACCGCCACCACCTCCTCATCCTCTACCCCCGAGAAATTGTCATCATGGACGTCGCGTCCAAACAGGCCGTCGGCTCTGTCGTCCTCGAGAGAAACTCCTCCTCCTTTCTCCAAGTGATGCCCTGCAGGCAGCGAGATGTCCTGTACTGCCTACACGAGAATGGTTGCGTGAGTGTCCGGGTCCAACAGGACCAGATTCTACCCGTGAGTATCCCGACCTCCCCCCTCGATGCGGCAGTCCCCCGTGGGATCCTGTACGAGCTGCACTGCCACTCGGAGCCTCTGAGGATCAGTAAGACTTGCCAGGTGTTTTCCGGGACCTGTTGTCCCGTGACGGAACAGCGTGCGGCCGTGCTCACCAGCGAGGGGCGGATCCTGCTCTGGGACATGGAATTTGAACAGGTTTGGGATTCAGTTCCAATCCAAAAGTGACTTGTATGTACACAGTACACTAGGGTCATTAATCAGGGTTCAGTTTCACCAAAATGTCCGCACATGACACGAGAGACTCGGGTCGAAACGTGATCCTCACATGACGACGTTAGCAACAACTATTAATAATTACACACCGACCCCACCCCTAGCTGGTCAAATGACTCTTATCCGTGTAGCTACTGTAGTAGTATCCTTAGGCATCCTCTTGTCGACATAGGCATTGAACGTCATCGCTTTTGTATATCAAAAGTCGACGGCAGGCTGCGTGCAGCAAAACTGATGTAGTTAAATAACTATTAATATTTGCATTTTCAAAAATTTCTCGTTGCTATGCGTTCTGATTTTTTGGTGAAACTGGGTTGGGAGTACCGCATACTTTACCTTCAGGTTGGACTCTATGGGCAGGAGTTGTCAGAGGAGCTTGGGCCTCCCGTGACGTTGGTGACGTCTCTTCCCGTTCGGACGGGATCCCTGGTGGACCTGGAAGAGGGGGAAGAGGAAAGGGTGACGTGGGGAGGGGGGATCACGCTGGCTGACTCCATCGCACCGTACTGGTTTGCACCTTCCGAAGGTAGTGCTGTTATATACTTCATACATGTACTTGGGCACATGTATACATGCACGCATGCATGCACACACACACACACACACACACACACACGCACACAAACACACACATACACACACACATAAACACACACATAAACACACACATACACACGCATGCACGCACACGCACACACACACACACACACACACACACACACACACACACAGACTCTCCCTCCACCTATGGCCTCTTATCACTCAAGCTGATCCTGGGAGGGCTATGGTCGGGCATCTCGGGAACACCGACTGCCGTGCGCATGTGTCCTCCTCTGACGACCAAGAACTGGTCCTTCTACGCCCCCCTCCTGGCCGTGGGGACGGCCGGGGGCTCCATCCTCATCATCAACCTCTCCACCCGAGCGCTGGTCCGCGAGTACTCCACCCACACCTGTGCTGTGCAGTGAGTCTCACCTCCATCATGGCACTGCCTCTGCACTCTCCATAACACACACGCCTTTCATCCAGCCCACTTTCTTTCGCAACACCGATTGCTTTCAGTATCGGCATGCGATCAGTGCTGCGGAAAGAAGGTGGACTGGCTCGCGAGACTACCTTTCATCCTAGCCCTACTGATAGCAGACTTAGGACTATAGGAAGGGCTGCCCCAAAACCACGTGTCTGTATATCTGCGTACGGACAAAACATTGATTGCCATAAAACACATTTTGAGTGTATTCTCAAGTGGGAACATGCAAATTCAGTATTTATGGCATATGTACACACATACAATACCATGTGTTCACACACACACACACACTTATACACTCACTCTCATACACCTACACGCACACACACATACACACACACACACATACACACACACACACACACACACACACACACTCACAGAGGCATTGAGTGGGCAAACCACAGCTTCTTCGTCTCGTACGCCCACACCACACCCAACCCCTCCGGCCACGTCCGCAACGAGATAGCCACCACTGACCTCCAGACGGGAAGAGTGACCTTCCTCAAGAGGGCAGAGCCAGACAGCAATAGCCACACCCCCATTGAAACCATCAAGATATCCACCCACAGGTGAACACTCAAAATAGTTAGGAAAGTAATGATCTCTGGTTTGGTAAATAATTTCACATTGATGCCTTATTCCTAAGTCCCCCAAATATCAATTTGCTGTGTTTACAAAGAGTAAGATGTGATGTTTTATCAATGCTGTTTGTTACCATGGACGATGGAAGCTTCAAGAGGGGAAATCCCTATTACGATGACACAGCGATGTCATAGCATTACTCTGTCCCCCTAGGAACTACCTGGTAGTGAAGTACAAGGACCGTCCACTGGAGTTCTGGGACGCCCGGACTCTGACCTTCATTCGTGAGGTCGTTTCCAACCCACCCTCCTTCAGCTGCATCGTAAGAAGATCAGTTACACTTACTGGTAGAATTTGAGCAGTCTCATGAGAAAGTTAACAAGCATACTATGTATGCACACATGCACACTGTCACATGCGTACACGTACGTACATGCACACACACACACACACACACACACACACACACACAGGAGTGGTACCCCACCCACACAAAGACTAAACCTCACAAGTCAGACTCCAACCTGGCAACAGGGATGGGAGTGACTGTCGACTTTGACGTTGCCATGGGAACTACCGAGAGCAACAAGAGTCAGGTACATATAGACATCAAGTCTAGACATCAAGTCTAGACATCTACAAATAATATATACCACTATTAACTATTAGCCTCAAGATGGTTGTCAACCTATGTGAAGGTTGCTACTCCGTCTTCAAATGGCAGTAGACTGTACGTTTAAACTTTTGATCCATTGACAGTGAATACTACAGCTTTCTACAGTTTATCGGCCTCAAAATACAGAAAAAAGTTACCCTCCCTCCCTTCTCTAGACCCAGGAGAGAGAATTGCTGACAGTGATAGACGACAGTGGGGCCATGTGGCACATCTCTATGGAGGGATCAAGGGTCAGGGTTATTAACCCCAATCCAGTCCAGGTTAGTGGACGTTTTTGTCTCAGTGGTCGGGCTCTTACTAGAGTTTCGAGACTTGTTTAGAGTCTGCATTTAAATAGTGATTTTAGCGAGTCTTGGGAATACGTACTAAAGTTGGCATAGCTTAGCCTCGTACCCAGGCCTGGGTACGAGGCTAGGCATATCTGGTATCTAGCCAAAGATTGTCCAGTTTGTGAATTGAGTTCACCTGGGTGCTCCCTCCCCCCTCCCCTCCCCCCCAGACCTGGCTGAACAATCCCACCTGTGCCACGTGGAAGGGCGACCTGATGGTGGCTGGGGACGTGGAGGGGAGGCTCATCTTCTACGAGGTCAAGGGACCTCAGGCCAGGTACTGCCGTGCAGGTCTATGGTCTAAGATACGTATGACTTTGCTTTCATCCCTCTTTGTTCTGTATAGGACGGTGGAGACTGCTCGTGGGGCGGTCAAGAAGCTGCGTTTTGCCCCAGGCAAGGGCAATACCAAAATGTTCGTCCTCTACAATGTCAGGATTGATATCAGAGACGCTGTGGGGGTGAGTAGGGTGCCTAATCACTCTACATTTATTTTTAGTTCTAGTTACATGAGCTTTATCCGGTCACATGACTTTATCCAATCAAATAGTCTGAAACTAGTCACATGACCTATATCCAATTAAATATTCTGAAACTAGTCACATGACTTTTATCCAATTAAATATTCTGAAACTAGTCACATGACTTTTATCCAATTAAATATTCTGAAACTAGTCACATGACTGAGCTCCACAACCCCCCCCTCTCCAGGATGCTCTCCTGGGCCAGCTAAAATGGGGCAGTGCGAAGGAGTCCCCTTCCCAGTTGGTGGTAGAGGACGCAGACTGGGCCACATCAGACAAACCCATCCTCATCACCAGTGATGGCTGTATCCGGGTGTATGACACCAAATTGCAGAACTGCCAGTCGGCCATCAGCCTGCAGGAGTTTGGAGGTACGCGTTCACAAGGATTGGTCTACAAATCAAAGCGTTAGGGGGGACTGTGAATGTGTTATTTATCCTACATCGCCATGGATATAGAGCAGGGAGTTTAGGGTGCCAAGCTCCAGTTATAAATAAAATAAATGGGCACTGAGCAAGCTTTGTGCTCAATCTCATGTCTGTAGAGCCCATCTTCTGTCCTGCTGCGGTTCCACCTCAGTCCTCCCTCCGTCTCAAGTCCATGCTGCAGCACCAGCCATGGAACCTGGACTACTCCCTAGACCCGAATGAGTGAGCTTAACAAGAAGTTGATTGCTCACCTCAAAAAGGGTTTTTCAGAGTAAAAGTCATTTCACACACATGCATACGTACAACACACAGACTTGACGATGTCGATGCCATTATGAAAGGAGTAAGACATCAGCTTCAAGTGTTACCAGAGTGAGTGCACCAAATAGTATGTCCTTACTCCATTAACAATGCACCTCGGCAGTTGCTCTAGAAAACAACAACTGTCTCTCAATCCTAGGGATTACTGGCAGTGTCTGATGGACGCTCCCCTTGGTACCCCACAGCGCTCCCTCACTGCAGCCAAGTAAGGCAATCCTGTCATTTATACTTCACCGTACACATCACCAGTCACTCCCTCCCCCCTCCTTCCCTCCCCCTCCCACCCACCCTACCTCCCTCTCTTTCCCTCCCTCCCTCCTTCCCTTCCACCATCCCTCCCTCCCTCCCTCTCTCTTTTCCTCCTTCCCACTCTTCCTCCCTCTCTCCCTCCCTCCCTCCCTCCCTCCCACCCCCCTCTAGCCTGTTTGGTGATGAAGGTGAGGTGGAATTCTGGAGTGTGGCCCTCTACTACATGCTCCGGGAAAAGAACAGGCTACAGGACCCGAGATACACTGTGAGCTAATCCTCCGCTCTCATAGCACCCAATAGCTACATAGTATTTAATAATTCACCCAGGTTAATGGCCCTAACAGCCTTGGTTGCTAGGCATGTGTACGTACCCAACACCAGCATCGATAAGCTGCCATACTTCATTCCTTGACTCCACCCCCTAGCTGTTTCACCGAAGATCTGCACGGAGCTGCCGAGCTCTTAGCCGAGTGATGTTGTCTTTCTTTCCCTGTAGCTGTTCAAGAACGCTGTCCCTCGCAACCCCAGCAGTGACATCATACGGCCAGACTCTGGTGCCGCCATCAAGATCATCCCCTCGCTGAGGAAGAGTGTGGAGGACTTCCTGGGGCCACTGTCAGACAGTGATGGTGAGGGAGGGAGGGATGGAGGGAGGGAGGAGGATGGTATTGTGCCATTTTAATGAGTCCTTGATTTCACGAGATTCTCATCTCAAAGAGATTCACAATATTATTTTAAAACCACAAAATGCTTTGAGGAGTACCTGAGACGGCCTGAGAGTCTCTTCTTTCTTTTTCACGCCCCTACACATGATCACACTCTCTTTGCTCTCTCTCATTTTTCTCCCCCCCCCCCCCCCCCTCTCTCTCTCTCTCTCTCTCTCTCTCTCTCCAGAGCCACCAAGCCCCTCCCCCTCTGGCTCTGGTCCGCCAGACACGCCTCCCCCCTCCCTCGACCTCTCAGGCAGAGACGTGGTATCCATGCTACAGGAAGCTAAACTGAAGACGGTGCTGGAGACTCCGCCCCTGGACCTCCACTGGGACCTCCTCTGTGACTCCGAGCTCTACCAGGTATGGATGAAATAACGATGTTTACTGTGAGTATTAAGTACGTATGTGTTGCATCCAGAGCCCTGCTACGATACAGCGAACCACTAGGCATGCTAGCTAGCTGCGTTTATACAAACCGGGTAAATAGGCGCCAAAATTGAGCATTGTACACACAGATTAGCGACATCATGATGATGTAATGTTATTTCCTTATATAGAGGATGCAGCTGGAGAGGGCTCTGCTTCATGACAGCAATAGACACACCTATGACCAGACCAGAAAATGTGCCGAGACCCTGCTGCTCCTGGGACAGGTGAGGGGGAGGGGGAGGGGTCTCTTGTATAGACCCACCCTCTCTAGTGCTCATTATCCTGCCTCATGCCAGGGAAAATCCCCAAGGAAATAAATATGTCATAAGACGTTGTTTTTGGGGGGGGGGGGGGGGCGGGGGGGGCGGGCGTATAGTGAACAGTATTCAATTTTGAAGGGTTGAAATCCCCAAGGGGGGCACAAAGTTTCCAAGGGGGGGCGAATGCACCCACCCCCCACCACCACCAAATGAGGCCCTGCATACATAAGCTCACCTTCTTTCATCTTTGAGAAATACAGCCTGTACAACTGAGCTGTGTCTCCCACCCCCCCAGACTGACAGGGCTGTGCAGCTGCTCTTGGAAACGGACTCTTCCAATAGTAACTACTATTCAGATGCACTCAAGTAAGCTGTTCCCAGCAGAATTTTTGCCCTCCGTCGGGAAAAGTATGTCTGGTAACCTCCCTATTTCGGTTCAAGTACGCCGGAATGTTATTGTAATTTAACGTGTGACATCACGTAAGATTGCATTGCTGTCAATGTGCAGTGTACAACGTGATGTAACTAAGCAATGATTACGTGACACATGCAATGATTGGAATACCGTGAATCGAAACGGAAAAGGGGGGTTACCAGACATACTTCTCCCAACGGAGGGCGAAAAATCGGCTGGGAACGAGACTACACGTAATGTATGTTGGGTTTGACTAGTCTGACAAAAGTATTACACCAGTACACCTCTTCTGTGTCGGCCTCACTGCCAAGTCTGCTCCTTGGCATTCTTATTTGATGATGTCCTTTGCTTTCTTGTGTGTCAGAAAAACAACTCCTGCATTCATGACTACACCTGTTCCACACAAGCCCACAGACTGTGGAATCTTCAATGTGTCGGTGGAAGACCCATGCACAAGAGCCTGTAAATCTAAATCGCTTAAGCTTATGGTGCAATCAACTTAACCTATTGCCAGCCCTAGCAATGAAGTAGATAAGCTAAATGAGCAGTGTGGTCACAGTAAAAAAAAAAGAGTTATTGAGTTGCAGATGATGAGCATGTTATATACATGGACACAAAAAGATAGTATGAGTTTGTGGAGGGGAGTTGGTCAATTATGCAGAAAGCACATTAGAGCAGTGATCATTCTCAGCCAATCCTCACTCATCTGTATCGGATGAATAACAGACTGCTAGGCTACATTTATTTTCCGTGTGTTTCCACATTCTTGACTACCTTCCTCCAGATACTCCCACTAGCCTGGCAAGTACATGCAGCAGCTGTGTCCGTGTGTGTAATGTATAGAGTCTGACCATTTTTGTTTACTTTGTGAGTTTCATTTCTCAGCTGTTACTAAATATAGACTGGGCACATCACTCCACAGTCTCTTCCCATTGGAAAACAGGCATTACCAAAACACTAGCCATCTTTCTTGCCCACCTGTGGTTTGTTTCATAACGTGGCACACACTTTAGGATTTAGTACATATGGGAGATTTTGATTGATCAGCCAAATCTGGTGTTGCATGCTCTTACTCCTTTTCAGACTGCTGCCCTCCACTCTTTCGAATGTGACATCCAGATTTGAATGCTATTATCTTTCTCTACTTCCTCTTCCCATCTCCTTCTCCCAACATCTCTCCTAACCCTTTTCCAGGGCCTGCTTGGCTGCCACCATTCGTTCTTCGGGTGCCTCTCAGAGCACAATAAAACTGGTAGCTACCAACCTCATTGCCAATGCCAGACTAATGGGTATGTGCTCTTCTTGTTTTCTCATTCTTTCTCTCTCTCTCACTCTCTCAACGACACCATTCCCTTCGATGTCCTCCTTCACTTCCACTTCCGTTATCCTGCTTCTGTTTCCAATGTTCCTCAGAGGGTGTTCAGCTGCTGTGTCTGATTGACAAGGGGCTGGATGCCTGTCGCTACCTGCAGACGTACGGGGAGTGGCACATCAGTGCCTGGCTGGCAAAGACAACGCTCAGCGAGAGGGATTGCATTGAGGTGTTCTCCCGGTGGGCTGACCACCTGGCATCTGTGGGGGTCAACCAAAAGGTCAGTAAAATACCCAGTTTTGAATTACCGGTAAGTCTGAATACTGTTTTGAAGGTCTAAAGCTCAAGAGCAATGAATTGGAGGATAAAATGACTTCTATAACCTTTTGATGATAAGGAGCTGGATGGGTGGGGGCCCTGCCATTTCTGGTTAGATACCCGAGGTTTAGTCTACATTAAAGGGTTTTGTTCCCTGTCGGTTAGCTATCTGCAGCTCAATACACTCACTATTAGTAACTGAGTATGAAGGTAACCTATGCTTACCAGTATGAAGGTAACCTATGCTTACCAGTAACTGAGTATGAAGGTAACCTATGCTTACCAGTATCATTCAGGCAAGAGCAGGTGCAGTACTCCACTAGTTTTCACTTCTGTTTGCTCCCCTCACAGCACAAGGCTCTGCTCGTCCTCCTATCCTTGGGGCAGTTCCAGAAGGTTCTGGAGACACTGTACAGGTGGGCTCATTGTACCAAGTATATAGCCTCTTCCCCACATGCACAAACGTAGCCTGGGGCTGAGGCTACCAAGTGCACAATGTCTGATTCACAGTTGGTCACTTGCTTTGAATCTTCTTGTCTTTATTGGCAGCATGAGGCATTTCGACCAGGCAGCTGTCTTTGCCGAGGCTTGCTTGGAGTACGGACTGATTAAACCCAGCAAAGAGACCAGTATCCTTATATGGGTGTGCACACATGTGCATCTATTGGTAGAAATTATTGTACTGCACTACTGTCAGTATTCAAAATGTATGACTAGTGCTACTATTATGGGAGGCAGCTAACTTAGTAGTGAATGTTAAAAGGACTTAGTACTGCCATACCGGTATATAATATAGCTATATCCCCAAAAATATATTGGTACTCCCTCCTGTGATAACATGCAGTGGCAGTACTGCAAAAAATCAAAACATTACCATAAAGTTTGTGCTGTTTCTGATACTGAAGGATGTGAGGAGACAGTATGAACCACTGCCCTCACTACTCAAGAAGCGTTGTGAGAAAGTGATCATTTTTATACAGTCTTACAACTAATATGCTATGGTACTACATTGTAAGAGAAATGGCCTCCCAGCGGCTTCTGGTGCTGCATGTTCCATAACCCCGCCCTCCAGCTCCCCTGATCGAAGCCGTGTTCTTGGAGTATGCCCGCTACCTCTGGAGCCTAGGGCTGTCCAGGGGTGTCCGGCACTACTGCGGGAAGGCAGGGGAGAATGGAAAGCAGCTGCTAGAGCAGTATCTCACTCGTGGACATAAGAAGCAGCCGGATCCTCTAACTTTCAGCCTAGCGGAAGTAACCAGCTAGTAACGATAATCATACTGTTATTTTATGTATTTTTTTTAGTAAACTATTGTACTAAAATTTTAATGTAAAGGTTGGACCTTACAAATTTCTGAGCCAGTATAAAATACTTTTCCGACATCATAAATTTAAGCGGCGCGCGCAGTCGCATCTACCACGAACTGTACTGTGGTATATTGGTCTGCACGGGAGCTAACTCTCAGTATAGACTCCCCTCGCAGCTAGCGTATAGCGCATAGCCTAGCCGTGGAAAAACGCGCGGCCGACATCACGTGATGTTTCCTGCCCCGCGCGGCCGCGCATTTTTCCACGCACGGCTGCGAAAAAAGCTGCGAGGGGCGGCGCCTGGGTAATAGCGGAACTATGTAAACATGCGACATAGTAATTGATGCACTACCGTCAGCAAAAGTGCGAGTATGCCATTGTGTTTGCGCTTTGATAATACCTTTGGGATTGGCTCTGTAACTACATGTACAATAGCTAGGCAGTATCGGACTCTAGCTCTGACAAGTGCTGCTTGAAGATCCAGACAAACTGGTGAGTGTGACACTGCGTGTGATCTATCTATCTATCAATATCCTTTTTGTAACTATAGCTGTAGTGGCTGTATCAAGGACAGTATTATAACCAGTTTTGAGTGTGTGTACCTCTATGGCTGTATGAGTCTAAAGCCAATGACTGTAATTGACACTAATCCCGTATACAAGACAGTAGCTGCATGGATGCACTTGTTTATTGTGGGTGATAGAGATGATCTTGCTTTGGTGAAGAGCTCGATATTTAATGAGGCAAGTCAGCCTGTCGTAATACTGAAATGAAACCGCCTTGTTCCCAGTCTCCATTCCATTCCCAGCTTTTTGGTGCAGGAAGTGGAGACTTTTGAACGAGGCTGACCTAACAGCTCTAAAGCTGTTACACAGAATGCCATGCTTATATATTAACAGTCTGTCTCTTGCAGTTTTACCAGTAAACATTTTACTAATGTTTCATAGCAGCAGCGATGGCTAAAGCAACAATCAGGCGGGTCCACTCCCTACCCAAGCTCCGCCTCAACGGCCTAACGACAGGCAGCCCTCTGGACTGTGATAGCGCATTGAGGTCGGCGTCTCCCATCCTGAGTGCTCTCAGTCCCACCACAGAACGGTCCCTCTCTGAGGTATTTGGTTTTGATCCTGCAGAACACGAAGGGAGGATTACCACGGTGTGGCCGCTCAAGTGCTCCTACGTCGTCAAGGAGATACTGGACACGGAGCGGGGATACATACAGGCACTTGGCAAAATCATTAAAGTAAGCCATCAATAACACACAGATCATTTAATGGTCTCTACAGGTGCTAGTATAGACTCAATCACACTTGTTCCATACATGATAATGGAGATTAGGGCAATGCAGCTGTATATCTTGAATGCATCCTGGCTATTCTCGTGGTCTTGACAATTTCTTCCAATGCTCTGTATACCTTATCATGTACTCATTATCCTGTTCAAATGGCTGCCAACATGCATTGCATACATCCAGTGTTGTACCCGCTGCTTGTTCCCTCACACAGGGGTATGTGACTCCATTGTACGGCTACCTTTTGTCATCTGGCGAGGGCCCCAAGTTCATTAAGACTGTCTTTAGCAACATCATCAAGCTTCACAGCGTCCACTTGTGAGTTTTTACAACACAACCCATTATTCGAGTACAAGTCTTCCATCCGAGACTGTGAGCACACCTCTGGGTAGAGTGAGGTTCATGAAAATTTCTTAGTAGAATTTAGTGAAGTCTTTAAATGGAAGTTGCACAATACAGCAAATTAGCAATGAAAGAGTATACAGTAAAGGCCATAACATGCATACCATAAATGCAAAGTAGTTCATTTCATGGGCTTTTGTGCATGCATGCCTCATCCTTTAGCAATGAGGGGGAATTTGGTGATCCCTCAGTCCTAGAGTGGTAACCGTGGCTAATTTGATGGGTATTGACTCTTGACAACCGTGGGAGGTTTCTAAACAAGCTGGTGTACATTAGCTGGTATTGTCTACGCCTTTAGTGCAACAGAGGAAACGAGGCACTCAAAAGACAGAAGCGCTGGCCAAGTTATGCCAGCTGAAATGGGTAGAGTGCCTAAGCGTAACAAACTCCAATTGATATTATTGTACTGGCTTGACTGGCATTTTGCGCCAGATGATGTATGGACTATGGTATGCTTTTGGCGGTTTCTTGAGACGTAGGTGCAGCTGTACGCAGCACCAACAGTGTAATCATTTTAAGGGTAATGTGGTAAACGTGAAACAGTTTACTGCACCATGGATAACGGATTTTTGTTTGGGTTTTTTATCCTAAGAAATGGTACACGTATGTCTTCCAGTGAGTTACCACCCCTAACAATGGTCTCACTGGCCAGACTCACTCTCAGGAGGATCCATGCACTGTGGAAACTTTTCATTGCACGAAGGAGTGTAGATATAGTGCTTTACATCATGACTACCAACTGATTTCATTTGAGCTCTACTGCAGTGACTTGTGGTGCAGCTGTATTAATGACTGCTGTTATCTGATTGGCTCTTCATACATTTGAAAAAGAGGCATTAGAAAGCTATATCTACAGTATCTAAACTTCAATGTCTTTAAAGTAAAGATATTACTGCCCACAACAATACTCCAAAAAAATGCTATCATTCTAAGTTTATACTACACACGGTAGCCAGATTTTTCTGTAACTGTGTATGAGTTACCACCTGCACTATTATTGAGTTTAGTGAAACGTAAACTAGTCTGAGATTATTGATAATCCGCCATTGCTCTCCAGGGAATTTTTACAGCGGCTACAGGAGACCTGCACAGATCCACGCAAGTTTGGCCAAGTGTTTATTGAAAGTGTAAGTTTAAACAAAAAAAATCATTGTTTTCATTTGCTTAAACCAAACCTTGGCTTGCTGGTCACAACAAATTTTGTTTTGAACTTTTTTCCTCTCTACTCCCTCTGACTCAAACTTATTTTGCTCAGGATTTCAGCCAGTACACATTGTACTGTACCAGCTACAGCAAGGCAAACAAGTGTCTGGAGCAATCGCTGCAGGACAGCAAGAGACTCCGGGCATTCATTGATGTAAGGACCAGTAAGGACATACACTCAGTGCTCACACTCATTGGTTGAGGGGGGTCACTTCAGATCCCTGTAGGATTTGGTATTATTCACATGGGTTGTGATATTCCTTAATTCTTTTTCCAGCAATGTCAGAAAGGCATTGGTGAAGCTCTTCCCCTCAACTCCCAGCTGATCAAGCCAGTACAGAGAATTGTCAAGTACCGCCAACTCTTGGAGGTGCAGTTCAAAGATACATAGTTATTATGTCCATGCCTAGATCGTATGTGAAGGTTATTCTGATGGTTAGTCTGTAGTGGGATATCCAGAGCTATACATGAGCCATGTCACTACATTGTAAGATAGCAGCTGCTAGTCCTAACCATTCAGACATTACATTGGCAGCATAGAGTCAGCTGAGACTATGGAGCATAAGTATATTATATATATATACACTGTATACACACCACTAATTTCCCTGATAGTATACCAACACAATATGGATTCTGTAGTCACAGTGAACTGTTTGTGGAGTGGTTAATTTCCTTTCTGTTGGTGTTTTTCTAAGCATGGAGATAGTGTGTATACAATACACATGTCAACACTGTACATGCTGCTGCATGCTGCCTTCTTATAGGGACTATTAAAGAACTTTGATCGTGATAGAGAGGAAGCGCGTGCAAGTCTTCAGGTCAGTCAGCATCTTTGGTGCATTCCCAGGCTAGCTTGTCTTGCAAAAGACTGATTGGCCACCTTGTGAAAAAAACACAAAAAACACTGGTGACTGGAATTCTCAGAATGAGATTGGAATTCTGGGAATGGGTGTATTATAACGTGTTGACATAGTCTAGTCTAGTGCCCGGACATTCATGCCCCCCCCCTCCAGCGAAACCTGGTGTCCTAAATGAAATTTTTTGTCACAAACACCTTTCCGCTTTGGAATTCCAAAGCGTCCAATCAGATTGCAGCTTTTAGTCCTTCTGTAAAGTTGCTATGACGTTAGTTCGATAAATCTTGAATACTATTGGTCAGTTTGATGAATTAGAATGAAAATTTTAAATGTACCGCATATACAGTGACCAGTCACATACCATTTTTATTTAGCAAATATGTAGTCTGTGACGAGAAATTTCCCTTAGAACACCAGATGCTCTCATGACGTTCTTTCGCTGGGGGGGGGGGGGGTGCACGAGACTAGACATAGTCAACTAACAGCTCGTATTGCTGACAACACTGTCCAGAATTTTACAAATGAACCAATTCCTAGGGGCACATAGAGAGGGCAGCCTCACTGGCTCCGTCCATACTTGTCCACCAGAGTGGCCAAGCACCAAAAGAACAAAGAATGGTCTGCAATTTTGACTTCCTATCTGCCTTTCCTGCATACTTTCACTTTCAGGCTGCTCTTGAGAAGATGTCGACAGTTGCAGAGGAGATCAACACAGCCTTCTATCAGCCGGTGAGCTGGTCTCGGTCTAGCCGGGCCGGCTACTTCTCTTGTTGTATGCATGGAACAAAAGTGGAGGGAGGGAGAAAAGAGCCTCCTGGCCCCACCCCTTCTGTTTCTACCTCACATGCATATCGCATATTATACCCAAATTGGAATCTAGCGCCACTTGCATGTCTGAGTGTAGAGTCCCTACATTGGGAAATAGATCTTGAGGTGTAAACATGCTGGGACCAGACCTGGAGGCACAAGAACTTACAAGCAAACAAGCATGTTGTTATGTTTTCATAACATCACAACACGTTCTCTTGTGTTTTGTGCTCGTTTTTACCCCCCATTGCATTACCATTAGAGCACTTCATAGCCTAAGAATTGTAATTCCTCAGTGCTCAAAGCTCTGGAGTTAATTGAGGAGTGAGTAGGGGCGGGGCTTTACATAAGGCGAGTGGGCCCTTTATGGAGGCTCCTGTACTGCCAGTAGTCCTCAAGTTGAAAGGTAACTTTGCCCCACCCCTGCAGAAAAAGTGCAGCAAAGTGTCTCCATCCATCATTGCCTGGAGAAGAAGCAGAGAAATCAAAGGTCAGCCACTTTGATGTATGCACACACATGCACGCACACACACACACACACACACACACACACATACACATACACACACACACACACATACACACACACACACATACACATGCACACACACACACACACACACACAGCCTGCATAATTGTTACTGCGTGGTTTTAGCTCTCTGTTTGGAAATAGCATCTATTAATCACTAAGGTAGACAATGGTGATTGGCTCAAAGACGCCTGTCGTGGCTAGAGCTCTCGAACTACGATCCCAAACAGCCCAGCCCTACACACTTGATTAGTATGTTATCCACTGGAGAAAGCAGCTAACTACAGCAGACTACATTAAATTAGGAGCGGGGAATTGGTCAGTGAGCCATGACAAGTACTGCATAGCACGAACATAGATTGAAAGTCACAGTATTCCTTTTCATACTATGTGAATGTTACAAGCCTTTCTTCATCAGCTAGCTTTGAATACATTTCATTTGGTGGTGCTTGCGTGAAAGACGTAATCTCATTCTCAGGAGTTACAGGAGGCCGTGGGGATGATCGAGGGTGTGAAAATGTTGCTGTACCCTATGAGTGGCTTCCTTCGATCCACCCACTCAATTAATTGGTATTCACATGGCTTGTAACTCATTATGCTTTATTTACAGCCCAGCAAGCCGGCTTAGAGGGGGGGGGGGGCTACTAGAGCTCACAGCCAAGGCCTAGGTCACTAGGAAATGATGAGTGCTAAACTCTCATTTGCAGGAGGGAGAGAGAGATCGGTTCTATAGTAAACTTTGGCTCGAGTTTCTGTTGAAGTGCACACCCACATCTTTCATCTCCAGGCCACTGTATGGTGACGCTGTACGCATGCTTTGTACATGTAGTATATACATACTTTCAGCTGTCTAGACTAGTCATCGCCTTGGCAACGATAGCTACTAATCTCTCCCCAATCACCCCGAGTGTATTCCTCCCCCTCAGTTGCATTGACCTGCTGCCCTTCCATTACCTGCAGATCTACAGAAGAGCCGCACCCTTAGCCACGAACCTTCACATGCCCACGTAGCAAGGAGTACCTCTTCTGTTCAGCCACCCCTCGTACCGTCATCCAGATTTGTGACTATCTTGCCACTGGTCAACGGACACAGGAACCACCAGGTTGGGTTGGAACCCAGGCAGGTTGTACCACCAGGTTGGGTTGGAACCCAGACAGATTCTTACCATGGTATTCTTTTCAAAGAGTAGTTTACAGCCTAGAATGTTTGAGTGCTACAGATCAAAGGCAACACGGCCGTGTTGACAGTATCACTGCAATAGCTGGGTGTATAGCCTGTATTGAAAAGGAGGCACATCTAAAGTAAATCCAGGGGGCGGGGTTCAAAAACATGCACTACAGAATTGTGAGTCACATTACTATAGTGTTGAAGGAAATTCTCGGTTGGCTAGTGGAATTATTTGAACTATGTGTCCTTAATTCCAACCCGAATAGTTGTCTCGAAGTATCATCAAACTACTGATGTTTCGGTTGCTGTACTGCAACGTTCCTCAGGTCACTTCAAAATATAAAATTCAGGGGGGGGGAAAAGAACCTAATTTAGTGTATTTAAGTTGTTTTTTCTTCTAGTTTCGTATTTGATGTGCCCTAAGGACGGTTGCAGTATGGCAACCAAAATATCAGCAGTTTGATGATACTTAGAGACAACTGTTCGGGTTGGAATTAAGTTTCAACCATGGGCTCAAGAACAGGACTTCAAATAACGAGGAAAGTTTTATTGTATCTCACTAGCTAGGCCAATTTAAGGATTGATATGTAGCCTAGGCTATTCCACTCTTGGTAGCAACTGGAGTGAGTGTTGGCCTCAAAGCTGTGATAAAAAAAATAAGGCGATAAGACCAAGATTGAATTCGTAGGGATAAACCCAATCCCACCGGATAAGACCTAACATACTTGTCCCCAGGCCCACTTGTACAGTTTACTTTAGCCATGAGAGCCTGGGAACGAGGTTGGGTTGATGGTGACTTCATGGCTGGGTTAGAGGTGGCTCATTGGTAGATTCATGAGACTGTACTCTCTGCACACCTGCCACAGGTCGCTGAAGCTCGAGTACATCCACGCCTCTCCTCTGAGGCTCTTGACCTGTCTACAAGCGATCGCAACCACTGCTACCACGGGCACCACGACAAGATGCCCTGCGTCTCAGAGCTGAGAGGCTTCTTTGAGAGTCTCACCAAGGAGGGGCAGAGGGAGCTTGAGAGGCGGGAGAGCTTCAGAGGTTAGCAGCTGGCAGTGTTCAAACTCAGAAATACGTTTCTCAGAAGCTTTACATTCACATCAGGCAGCTAGCCTGGGTAACATGGTTTACTAGCTGCCAGGGAAATTTAGAAAAAGCTTTTTCCAGGCTTCCCACCAGGCCGCCTTTTAAATGTCCTGCATTTTTCACCAAAGGAAATGTGAGCCACACACAAACCAGGAATTGTAAAGGGGGAAGTCTACAGTACGCAGGGCACATGTACAAGTTGCTAAATTCCAGCAGAAAATACTGTAGACTTTCCTTCACAATTAGAGGAAATTTACCTTTTTTCCCCACCTTTAGAAGCATGCCCATAACTGTGCCCAGTTCTCCGTCTACAGGTGGACTCAAGCCCCACCCCTCCTCCCTCCCTTCCCCCACACACTCCCCCAAGCACTCCCCAAAGTCCCCACGGCGGCGAATATCCGGCCCACTGTTACACTTTCGACTGAGGACGTACAGCATCCACCAACGGTCCGAGAAAATAGATAAGTTGACGAGTGAGCTCAGAAAAAAGATGCTCACCCAGAATTGAAAAGAATCAATTAGCTGAGTGATACGTATGAATACTAGTACTACACCATGCAGTAACGTATGTCTGTATACTATCACTATACTACGTGACATCTTTGTATACTATCGCTACACTGAGCAGTTAATGGAGTCAATCAGAGCTCAGTTAAAAAAAGCCACTATATTGTATTTTTAACAAAATTTGATCCTGTATGTCACACTGTCTGCCATTGGTTGATATAAAATAAGTTACATGTCTGTCTGTCTGTCTGTCAAAGCCAAATCACCACACTATGTATCACATTGCATAGACTTTGTCATATGATCAGCCATGCAAAGAGCATGCATGCATTATCAGTTATGTAGTTGTAATCTACAATCATGATAAATAGGGGTGAACACCTCGCGCCACCAATATACTTGACAATACATGACAACCAGGGTAAATGGATAATCAGATATACAGCAGACGAAATTGAAAGTCCTTATCAACATCCCAAATATACACAAAGGAAAGAGACAAGATTGCAAGACTGTGATAAAATACTCTATAAAATATTGGCCGGATCTGGTCCTCGCATGTGGCTAGCTAGCTAAGGGCGTAGTTGAAGTTGTAGCCAAACTTATCCTTAAACTTCTTTGCACTGATGCTGTCCAGGGCATCAGCAACTCTCCGCAGAGACTTCTTGCTGAGCACCTTGCGCTCCAGCCTCTTTCGAGTGGTGTCTGCGTGCGCAGTCAAGTCTGTCAGCCCAGGGTACTTCTGTGGTCGTTTACCTGCACAGAGGAAAGTGCCCGGGGGAAGGCAGTAGTCAGGTTTTAGACTGGTGTCCAAGTGCCTTACTATTCAAGGATTGAGTAGTGGGCTGTATTTAGAGTAAGATTACACCTGTTACTTCATACTTCAGCACCTCTAACAAAACAGTGGGTAAAACACCCTTTCTTTTACCTTTTCCCTTAGACTTTTTGCTGACGACTGGCTCGATCCCTATGGTGTAAAAATGACAAAATGTAATACAGATGTTCAAAGTATGCATTGTGCACTGGACTTGACCATGATACCTAGCCTGATACCCAGGCTTCATACCCAGACTTCATTACCAGACCTCATACCACCCAGGCTTCATACCCAGACCCTCATACCACCCAGGATTCATACTCAGACCTCATACCACCCAAGCTTCATACCCAGAAGCAAATGGTCGAACTGATGGAAAACTAACCCTTTGCTGCCATAACGTCTCCCTGGATGTCCTGCCAGGAGGGTCCTGCTTCACTTGAGCCTGCGTGAAGAGTGGCATTATTAGTGGTGTAAATGAGAGGGGCTTCCCCATAAGTAGCACACTTGCCCCGAGGGCTATACCTGAGTGAACAGGGTTGCTATTAGTGTCGGTTCTTGGATCGGTGACGTCAGTTGGGTTGCCACGCTCATCTCTTGGAATGATTACTCCATGAAACGGGCACTGCAGGGGTGATAAGTGCACAAGTATGGTTGATATGCCGGCAGCAGTCTCATTTCCAGGCTGACTTGGAAATGAGGCTAGTGCATAATGACCCCACCCATCTCAGCAGCTCAGCCTACATGTATGTGAGAGCTCTCTACTCAGAGATGAACGGATGTTCTGACGGTGAAGAGAGAAGAGAGAGTATAGGAAAGAGCACCACAGCTATGTCTGGCTAACCTTGAGGCGATCCCTTCGTTGGCAGAGCTTCCCATTGGGGAGGAGGGCCCGACACGCCCACTTCACTGGCTTAAACTTGCCAGCAAACGTTATTGTCCTACACTTCATCTTTGCCCTCTCGTCCTGCGGAAGAGAGGGAAGAAGAGAAGAGGAACACACTCCCACTTCTTTTGTCGGCCATTGCACAGCCGTCTACTGTAGCAGAGCCTAGCCTCGCTCTTGACTTGAGAATCTAAAACTAAAAGTGAGTGCCTGGGAATGAGACTGCGCAAGGTCTTTGTCAGAAGCTTTTGCAGAACCAGTGTCCCATTTCTCACCTCGGATAAAACCATATCCTGTTCTGGAACCCAGAACCGATGTAGAGAGCCTGGCAACCTGCAAGGGAAGGGGGAGACCCTCTCAATTAATATAATTACCAGAGGTCAGCCAAACCTAGTCTAGCTCCCAGACTAAAATCCTTATCTACTTCCCAGTTTGGGGTCTGGGAATGAGGCTAAGCCCAGCGTCCCGTGCACTCACACCACGGTGGTTGGCTCAACGTCATCCTGGCTCTCCCAGCTATAGAGATCGACTCCGAAGGGTACCACAGGGGCCCTTGAGAGGAGTGCTTGCTTAGCGTCAGCTGTTCTCTGAGCTCCAGTGGAGGAGGCTTTGGACCTCAGCTGGTCATCACTGGTCGATGGTTGATTGCTGGGTCCAGAAGGGGATGTAGAGAGCTGGGAGCTGCGGAAGAAGACCAGAGATGGTGACAATCTGACCTTTCTATGAACCTCACGTGCCTAGGGGTGGACTTTTTCAGCCAGTCTGGTTCCCAGCCCTCCCACGCCCAGAGGAAACTACCAGTTGAAGACCCAATTGACTTTAAACTTAAAAAATTCAGATTTGTGTGATACAAGGCTGTGTGACCACACTAATGGATTACATCACTCTTTCTCTAATTATTAATATTTATCTTCAGCATGTACTCTGGGGGTCATAGGTCAGTCAACTTTCACAGGCCCTGCCCACCTATGAACATGTTGTTCCCTTAACCTAAATCCTCACAACAGGACTGTTTTGACTACATGGGCGGATGAATTTGGCTTCCATTAAAAAGCACTACCTGTGTTTGTTAGCGAAGATAGTCACGTAGTGGGGGATGCCTGAACCAACGTAGCCATCACAATGCGAGCCTAACCTGCTTAAACCCATTCGCTTCCTAAGGATTGCAATCTGGGCTTGGGGTGTGGTCGGGTCCAGTTCTGATTCCATGTGGCGGCCGGTATCAGTGGTAGTGGTAGTGGAATGGGAATCAGCCGAGATCCTCCACTGGGGGGATGTTTCTGCAGGTGGTTTGGGCTGCAGAGGTGGCTTGCTGGTCTCTTTAGCATTACTTTCAGGTGAAGAGTTCTCTGCATAGTGGTTAGAAACACCAAAAACTATTAGGGGGTGGGGCTCACCAGTAAGAGGTGTGGCTTACCGGTAGGGGGTGGGGTTCTAGAGATGATGTTCAGTCTCCCAAACTTCTCCTCAGTGGCCAGCAGTTTGTTCTTGAGATCAATGGCCTGCCTCAGACTCTCCTCATCTCCAGCCTTGGTCAGCCACTGGGCAGGAAGGAATATAGCTCACACACACACACACACACACACACACACACACACACACACACACCTCCAGCCACTTGCCAAGATCAGGCAGGTACTTCTCTCTGAGCAGTCTCTGGTTCTCTCTCAGTGTAGCCAGGATGCTGCTATTGTCCGCGTCTTCCACCACCCTCACCCGATTGGACAGCTCGATCTCAATTGGGATGGTCATCCCATGAGAGGTGAAGCCATGCTGTTGGAGAAAGAGAGACTCCTCCCCCTCCCTCTCTCCCGGTACCTCCTCCCACTCCACCTCCGAATCATCACTGCTTGAACCCTCGTCATCACCCCCGGCAACCCCAGTTTCAACTCCACCTGTTCTTACTTCCTTGGCCTCATTCCCATCCACAGCCACGGTCCCATTCCCATCTACAGAACTAGCCTCTTTATTGTCTGGAGCCTCAGCAGTGGCTGTTTCCGTCTCTTTGGTCTGACAACAGCCGCTGTTTTCTCCGATCAAACGTTCCTCTTCCCCCTCCTCCACCTGCGAAACACCAACTTCAGCCCCCGTCTCTTCCTCCTCTGCGTCACCAAACTCCTCATTGCTAGAGAAGTCACTGCTTCCCAGGGAAGCAAACGACTCAGAGCTAAGGATTCTTCGCCGCAGCCGGTGAGAGCTTTGCTGTTTTGCCTTTCCTGTAGGACTAGTGGATGGAGCAAAAGTGCTTGTCTCTGGGACGTCAAATCTTGGGAGGAGGAGGTTAAAGCAGGCGTCCATCTGGCGCAGGCAGTCCTCAATATTGCACTTCTGGTCTGCAGCAGAGGAAGCGCTATAAGCAATAACCATTATGATGTAATGGGGGATAAAAGTGAGCATTGAATGGAGAAAATACAGGAGAACATGTGTAAACAAGCATGTTCTTATGTTTGTGTACAAGAACACTACATCAAAGCACATGTTTGCTTGTATTTTAGTGCATGCTCCCCTAAGGCTAATGGTAAAGGAATCACTTGCTCAGCAGACATTTCATTTGCTGTGACTCATGCAATATTATTACAGCTGTTTCTGTCTCTTTCGTCTGATAACCCCAAGTAAGCATTAGTCTCATTCCCAGACAGCATGGGAACGAGACTAGGCCTCCTGAAGTCGCAGTCCGTACCTCTCATCTCCTGTTTGATCTCCTGTAGCCTCTGCTGACGAATGGTCCGCTGTCTGGCTTCCCTCTCCTCCCGCCTCCTGCGAGCCGCTTCCGACTGGGCCACCAGCTCATCAAAATTCACCTAAGAGACGTTATGGCATATCAGTATTCATTGCACCTACCAAAAGTTGCATTACAAACCAGCAGTTACGTACTTTAATATTCACATCCGATGATGTATTCTCTGTGCTGTGCTAGTTCATAGAGGCTGAACTTTACAATGTACTGATATCAGGTACTGCACCTTCTTGTTGTGCTTGAGGTAGTTGAACCCCAGCCGGAGACGGGGGTATCCCTCTCCGAACTTCTCATTCCAACCGCGAATGGCCAAGAGGCTCTGCTCCTTCAGCCGCTGGGCAGCTGGGCGGGGCAGGGGGAGGGGCTGCTTCGGGTCTGTCCCCGTCACCAGACTAGCAAACCTGCCAGTAGGGTGAGATAACAACATTGGATGTAATTCCAGCCAGTTGATGCAGGGAGGTAAACTCAGCACGGTATAGGAATGAGGCAATAGCAAGGCATGGAAATGAGCCTATGGCAAGGTATGGGAACGAGGCTATGGTAAGGTATGGGAATGAGGCTATGGTAAGGTATGGGAATGAGGCTATGGTAAGGTATGGGAACGAGGTATGTACATTGTAGCCTCATGGCTTGGGCTATACACCATTAACAACAAAGTGGAGACTGTGACCAAGGCTACTTGTGTTACAACAAGCAGGCAAACAAACTTTTGGAATTCGGAGATGAGGAGTTCCCGGAAGATGTGTGATCTTTGAAAGAGCTCGTTAGAGAGCTGAAATGCGGACAGTCGGATCTCAGCATGTTCTTCCACAAGTTCTTCCATCACTCGATCATATGCTGTCCTCACATATACATCAGCATTTCTGTGAGGAGGGCGAGAAGGAGCATAAGTTTAACCTGTGAAATGTGTTGTTTTTCTAAATATATTGGCACTAATGATGTGATGATCATGATGATCAGCTGCAGCTGCTTATGAGCGATCAAAACACACTCACTTGCATATTTTTTTGACTTTCTTCAAGAGCTCCTCATTCAGAGTTGGCGCTCCTGAATGGGTGAGCTGCTCGATTAAAGAAATAAGCTCTTGGCGGACAGAAAGATCCATGATTGATGGATGGCACTCTGCCGTAGGTTGTGCTGAGTCAGCACTGCATTTCAATTTTACTTTTCCAATTTTCCGATAAAAGCCGCATGGTAGTACCAAACAGAGTGTCAAAATTTAAAGTTGAAAGTGCAGTCATGGTGATGTCTCGCAGATTCTTGCTGGAGCTAGCGTCAGTTGCTCTTCTGGCACTACTGTGTTCATGGGGCGCCTGCAGCCAGACCGGCGACCCCTTATCACCCGAGGGCGGCTACTACAGGCGAGAACACTCTCTTGTCCAGCCATTCTTTGGTGAGCTTTCGGTTTCAAAACTGCCATTAATAATTTATCCGTGATTAAAAGGTTGGCTTATCACTCAGTTCCCCCGTAATAGTTAGACCATGCTTGTAAGTTTTATATAACCTCTGGGGTGAGTGTATTTTTGATAAATCCTGAGGAACGTGCATGGTCTATTAAACTTCTGTCCCCCACAGCACTAGACTGGGACTGATGTAGCCTACATAGCATTGGTCTCGTTCCCAGCCGACTTTTTGCCCTCCGTTAGGATAAGTACTAAATTAAAATAATACAATACGCCAACATTCCGGTGTACTTGAACCGAAATGGAATAGGGGGGTTACCAGACGAACTTTTTAACGTGTGACGTCATGCAAGATTGCATTGCTGTCAACGTGCGGTGTACAACGTGACATAAGTAATCCTTATGTGACACAAGCAATGCTTGAAATATCGTGAACCGAAATGGATACCAGACGTACTTTTCCCAATGGAGGGCGAAAAGTCGGCTGGGAACGGGACTAACGTAGCACTGGACTGGGACTGATGTAGCCCACAGTTACTGGACTAGGACTAATGTTGCATGAGTGTAAACTGGGAGTAAGGGCTGGCGTCTTGGGGTGGTAGTATTCAAAACCATGGTGAGCTTCTATACTTGAGTTCTTGAAAGTGGGGTTACAACGTTTTACTATGTGTTGCTGTGACCTACCAAAATTTGCAGTATTAAGCCTGTGATTCAGGTGGTGAGTGGGAGTATGTGACCCCACCCCTTAAGTCAGGATGTATTATGGAGGAAATAGGGGCTATGTTGTAATTGACCTTTTAGCATTATGATGTAATGGGGGGGGGGGGGTAAAAGTGATCACTAAATGGAGGAAATACATGAGAACATGTAAACAAGCATGTTCTTATGCTTCCCCCCCCATTACTTCATAATGGCAAAAGTTCTAAAAGTGAATCAGTAAAATGAGCCACTATGAGTGCCATGTCTGTGTGAGCCCCGGGGGTGCATCCAGGATATTTGTGACCTGGATTTTCCAAACCCAGCCCTTCCCACATTTTCACTAAATTTTCAAATTTTTGCCAATTTTCAAGCTATCATATCTTGACAATCATTAGAGAGACATGAATGATTCTTGATACAGGTAGCTTTGCTTGCTTCACTCACTTTAGGTACTTTGCTCACTCCGCTTGCTGCCAGCTTGCTTCACTCGTTTCAGGCTAGCTTCAGCTACGTACCTGGTTGCTTTGCTCATACCCTCGGAGGCATCTGTCTGGCTATAAGTCAAGGTCCAGAGCCATTAGATGAGGTGACAGACTTTTAACATATTCTTGTGCAATTGCATGTGATAAGCGATGTCGCGTCAGTTGATGACGTGTGTGATTAGACGACATCACATCATTATGCACTGACACACGGATAGAAGATCTGTATATTGATGGCTCTAACTACGGACAAGATCCTGCAATGTACGTGTTAACTTTTTAGTCGGTGCAAGTGTTTGTAAGCTAAGAAAGAGCATACCACAAGTCGTTAGGGTAATCGACCATCTGAGTGACATCATCTCTCCCCTTCCTCCAGGCTCCGGCATGGACGTGCCGTACTGGGAGTTTCGTGGCAGCACCGTGGTCACCAGCAGCTACGTGAGACTCACTCCGGACAAGCAGAGCATGCAGGGAGCTATCTGGAACAGTGTGGTACGCTGGACAGAGGGAGGGAGGAAGGGTGAAACTAAAGCTTGGGTAATATTAAGGACATGTTCACAACTCTTATTAATGTACTGTAGCCAGGTCTGTAACTATCAGCACCCTCAAGACCTCTCACAAGCCCATGCATCCATCTCTAGAAAGGATATATGTTACATTATGCGGGGTTTGTGAGAGGTCACTATGTACATATACTTTCTAGAGATGGATGCACGCAATGTGCTTGTGAGAGGTCTTGAGGGGTGCTGATAGTTATAGACCTGGTTCGACTGGACTTGGGCAGGTGTCTGTGGTGCTCTAGCTGCCGGTACCTCAGAGTATCCCTCAATTGGGGGAGGGGGGAGGGGGTCCACTTGACAGATTTGCTGTTTTGGATGGTTTGGCTGTCTGTCACATCACATCTTGCGATTTTTTTCTTCTTTTAGCCGGTAATAATGCACAACTGGGAGGTACTGATCCATTTTGACGTGCACGGCCGGGGTTCGCATCTGTTTGGGGACGGCTTTGCGGTGTGGTACACCAAGGAGAAGAGTGAGCCAGGTGAGGTGGCTGCTGGGATGGCTCTTGCAGGTTCAGGAGCACATTGAGCTAGTGAGGGAGCGGGTAACTCTGTATGTGGAGTACATAGACAGCAGTGACTTTTTGACTTTGGTCCGATAAATGTCAGACCAACTCAAACTTTATGATCTGGCAGGCTTCATTGAACACAGTGAGGATTATGGTCTGACACATTTAGAAAGTCGGTTGTCCCTGACATCATAATTACATCACTACCCATAATCGTTTAGTTTTCAATTCAATAACCTATTTAGGCAAAGAGAAGTCTGACTTGAGAAGGTAAGGCTACATGCCCACCACGAGTATATAAGCTACCGGTAGCCTAGCATTTCTGCACTTGGCACCTAGGGTTCTGTGCTGCAGTATTGTGGACGGCTTCCGTAGACCAGAATATGATATTCATAGCATTAGCAAACTTGGCATCAGCCAGCAACACAGTCAGATTAAATAGCGTTATTGAACGACCATATGCAATGTTTGCAGGGCAATGTCCGATGGCCGACAGCTTTGATTCACTCTGGACAGCAACATTTGAACACGGTGGCCATAACATAGTAGTGCCGCATCTTCTCCAAACTCTTGTTGTAGTCAACTCCTGGAAGAGACTAGCACTCACAATCATGCACTGAGTGTTATTGACGTTCTCCGTGAGCATGTGCACATAGCTTACTGTTCTCTAGTTGGAGTCTGTAACCCAGCCGCCATGTTTGTCTATAGCAGTTACCTCACTTGCCTTCGCCACCCTCCTGGTACATGTAGGTAACATGCCAAGAAAATCACTACAGCTTTTACCACCCCCCTCCCCCCCCCCACACCCCACCCCCCACACACACACACACTTACACAGGCCCAGTATTTGGTAACCGTGACTACTTCACTGGACTGGCCGTGTTTTTTGATACCTACAGTAACTTTGACGGAGAGCACTCAGTGAGTATGCAGCTGTTTGTATGCACATGTAGTGTACCTAAAGTTATGTATATACATACACATCCAACACACATGCACACACTCACACATGCACACACACACAACACATGCATACACACGCACACACAACACACACACACACACACACACACACACACTAGCACGAGCACCCCTACATCTCAGCAATGATAAACAACGGCTCTCTCCACTATGACCATGACAGAGACGGTACTCACAGCGAGCTCTCAGGGTGTTCAGTAAGCGATGCCATATCAGACACACAAGCATCTGTCACAGCAGTGATTTCATTTATGCTTCCTAGGCAAAGTTTCGGAACTCCAAGTATGACACATATGCTGCCATCTCTTACATCAACAGACAAATAGTGGTAGGTGCACCTGTCGAGCTCTCAAGCTCCAGCTAGGCTAGCTACCTCCCAAATCAGGCTCTATTCCACTACCCCTTTTAGCCATTACCTAGCAAGGTTTCGAACAGAAAGGGGGGGGTGCCCCCTCCCAGTATTTTGGGGGGGGGGGGGGAGGGGGATGCCCCAGACCCCTCCCCGTAGGTGGCGTGACTCCACATGCAACATCTTTTCCACCTCCCGCAGAAATATCCTGTATGAACCCCTGTGTAGTATACAGTGCACCTGCTGCTGAGCAGAATGTGACTTTACCATACCGTTTTTTGATATCTGAACATCCGTATTTTAGAGTTCCTGTACCATAAAAATGAGGCTAGCTGCCGGTAGCCTCTGTTCTTCTCAAATTCCTTCCCTTCCTGTGATGCAGGTCTTGTATAACATCCACGGCAAGCCTGAGTGGGACGCCTGCTTTGTTGTCAACGATATCGACCTGCCCACGGGCTACTACGTTGGGATCACAGCTGTCACGGGTGACCTGGCAGGTACTGTCAGAACCCCATAACCCAGAATTCCAACCTACATAGCCTCATTCCCAGCCCCCCGCTTTATTCGGTTGCACGAAGGTAAAGCTTTGTGCAACCTAATAAAGCGGGGCCCTGGGAACGAGGCTATGTAAAACCCTAAACCTGAACCTGATTTTATTCTCTTTTTTTTGCAGACAACCATGACATCATCTCGGTGAAGGTGTATGACGTGGACAACTTCAATGTGGAAGAGGGAGGGACACAGGCTGAGGTAAGTTCCCCGACTGCCTGTGGATGGTGTCCACGTCTCACTGTATCATCCCTTCATCTCTCTCTCTCTCTCTCTCTCTCTCCCACTTCAAGGAAATGGATTGGTCAACAGTGATGCCCCATGCAAAGAGTCAAGAACCTCCCAGAGGTAGGTGTAGAGTATTACTTCATGGGGTGTATAGAATTGCACATATTTCTGTGGACTACTTGTACCGTAGGACTAGTTGTAATGGCGGGGTTCTAATAATTGTGAATAGTGAATTCGTAGCCAGGTCACAAAGTTTAAAAACGCAACGGATAGACTATTGTGCGTGTGCATCCTATAACAGGGCTGTCCTATCGCAATTAGTACAAACACAATTACCTTTCAAACCAGCGAACGCAATATTTTTACTACTCATTTAAATCCAGTCCTACAGTATCCTGGTACAACAGAATTATATGCTAGGTAATCCTATGCATTCGGGATGTATACATGTAGCTGCCATGCCAATGCCCCCCCCCCCCCCCTGTACGTTATGACCAGTGGCCTAGGCCCATCTAGTACACCAGAGATGTGGGAGCATGTAATCTGTGATGTCACATGCAAACACCCTATGGTAGTTTCATAGCAATGAGCTTACTGTACTCTTCTCTCCCCCCCCCCCCTCCCCCCAGATCATGTTGACACAGTAAAGCCCCTGTTCGGTGCCAACACCTACAGAGCTATCTCGATAACCCTCATCATCCTCCTGGTGGTAGGAGTCTTGGCTGTCATTGGGGGCGTCGCATTCTTTAACAGCCAACAGAAATCACGGAAACGCTTCTTTTAGTAGCTGTAGGCAGAGTTTTATCATGTGTGTATTAGTGAGTTCTGTTCTTTCCTTGTGCAGGCTATTGCCATCATGTTAGAGTACATCGAAAATACTGCACCCTTGCTCATTCCAGTTGCCTCCAAACAGGAATACCAAGATGGACACTGCATAGTGCCTAGTTTCCCCCCATTACGTCATATGGGAAAGGGGTCAACTACTAGATATGAATGCAGGTGGCTTAGTCTCTCACTGGTAGTTTATGCCCTGTTTCTTTCCACCTATGCTCGTTCCCAGGCTTTCCCCTCGGCCGGGATGAGGCTACATGTGGAAGGCAGTCCAAGGGACCAGAGGAAAGTGTCAAGCTTGTGTTGGAAAGACTCTACATGTTCTTTGCTTCATAACACACCCGGAAGAGTAAACTTAAGCAGTGGCAGTTGTACATTTTCTGATGGTCTGGCTTGCAAGACTAGATGTATATACCGGGTAGGCTATTGGCGGCGTTGTAGGAATCTTGACGTCTTTCATGCACGTGCACCATATTGCCATTTTAAAAGCTCCACCCTGCACCCACGCCACACTGTGTCGATGGCGCTTTGCTGCTTCTGGCGGGCTACAAAACTGTATAGACCTATAGTATGGCTGCATGAAGGAACCAGGCTGTTCAGCAACGCTACTGGAAATGGTGATGGCTTTACCACAACCGAGCTAAAAAAGCTGCAAGCAGAAGTACAAAAACTACGAAGCCAACTTCATCTGCCGAGCACTGAGGCCACGCCGAAGCGCGCTATAGCTGTTACTGTCGGCCCGACGTCTACGCCACTGAAAGTTGTGAATAAATATTCTCATTTATACACTGATTTGGGTATTCCATGCCTCTGTGTGGCCCCAAGTATCACTCACGTATGGAGTAGCAAATTAGCAAAGTCTGTAACAGGCCATCTTCTCAACGCGCTTGATACCACCCTAACTGGTCCATGTTCACTAATTCTTCATCTCTTATCAGGGGCGACCACAGTCCTACTTCCGACGCTGTGTGAAGAACATGCAAGCAGATCTCCCCTACTTCAGACCAAATTTCCCCCAGCTTGTGTCGTTTTTGACAGCGGCCCTGCTGATTTCACCTATGAGAGTGGTACTGCAGCAGCAAGACACATATATGACCAAGGAGGTTTCAACTGGTTGACATACTGGATGGCAAGCAGTGTTGGTATTGTGACTGAGAAACTGGTTGGGACAAGGAAACGCTATGAGCTTCGTCAATCACTTGATTCCACACTTTTGGACATCCCTCAGCTGTTTCTATACTCGGAGGCTGACACTGTTTCTCTCTCTCCGTATGTGGAAGGTATTATGGCAGAACAGAGGTCCAAGGGGAGGAATGTGACAAGCTTCCGTTGGAAAGACTCTCTACATGTTCGTCACCTCGTAACACACCCAGAGGAGTATAAAGAACAGGTGACTGCATTTTTGAAGAGATGCAGTCTGATTGAACAATAACTAAAATCAGAGCTAGTGTATGCTTGTCATATCTACCATACAAGTGGGTCAATGGATGTTATTACTAATGGCCAATTCAAGTTACAAAGGTTACTGCAATGGGCTTTATATAGCTCAAGTACGAACAAGACTGATATTTCATATCTAAAAACCAGCTGGCTGTTTGTTTTTTCACACAAAATTTAATCATCCAACTGAAGGTTGTGTTCAGCAACTAGGCTAAAGGCAGCTGAATATTTGTGCAATTGAGGTTCAGAAATTTCCTCGATAACTCGGAGACGGCCAATTTTTCTTCATATGCAGGTTGAATTAATTACTTTGCAGTAAGTGACTAGCTACCCTATGGAATGTAGCTACTAGCTCACTGAGTTTCAGCTCTTCATTCTAACAATAAGAAAATATTCACCATGCATATAGTAGTTCAATAAAGAAGCCTGTGTGTTCATTGTTATTAACATAATTAGATTATGATGACTAACATTAAAAGTTTGTCGTTAATCAGTCAGCTTTTATATTGAACTTGTGCTCGTCGTCTAGTCTCGATTCGCTCCCCGCGCGACAGGGTAGTCTCGTGCATGCCCAGACGGTACGCGGTCACGCTGAACGTCTGGGCACGAGACTATGACGGGGCGTGCCTTGTCGAGACCGGTCGACCATGAGTACACGTACGTGTACTATACTAGGCAAATGCAGGGCATTGTGGGGCGAGCCTGAGCGAGTGCACAGTATACATGCATGATGGAGTTATTGCAATGACATGACCTTAGATTGTGATCACTAATGGAGATGGCCATACATGGACATATGAAAAAAAAACGCTATCACAAATGGGATGAGGGTCCCCAAGACAAGTGTCATTCCGGCAGGCAAATGATTCTGTGAGTAGGGGACACCTCCAGTGCAGCCATTTGTGCATGGAATTTCTGCATCTTGGCTTGTACAGCACGCTGTTGAATAGCCTCGTTCCCAGGCTCTTGCGTGGGTGCACTCGCCGCTCCCTGTGGCTCTCTGTCATGTTGTAGCCTAATCTCCCTCTCTTCCGCATTCCAAGCAGCTAGTCTCTCCCTCTGAGAACTACTCATCTGCTGCAGCCTCATCTCCATCCCTTCAACACTCTTAGCAGCTAGTCTGTCCCTCGTTTGCTGCAGCCTCGACTCTCTCTCATCCACAGTCTCAGCAGCTAGTCTCTCTGCTTGGCAGTTTCTCATCTGCTACAGCCTGGCCTCTCTCTCTTTGGCAGTTTCATCGACTAGACAATGCCTCCTTTGCTGTAGTATAGCGTCTCATTTCTCAGCAGCCTGAGTGCAACGCCCATCTCTTTGTCTTTTTAACCAGACATTAGACAGAAATAATATTTTAGCAGGGGATCATACTACCAGAATGCTACCAACCTTGCTTCGGGTTTCTCGGAAGCGCGACGTTCCCCTTTCACGATCTCGCTGTCTGCGAAGCCTCTCCTCTCTCGCTGCACTGGTAAGCTAATTGTTGTACTTGAGATTTCTCCTCTCTTTCCCAAAGCATCTTATGGTTTCCATAATCTGCTAAGCTAGCAAACGCACGCGATTAACATTGCTTACGTAATACGTAGACGCAAAAATAGAATTTTGTACCATATTCGGTAAGACGTACGTACTAAACATATTTATCCATGTCGAGACTAATCTTCGCCTGGAACAATAGCTCGAAATAATTACGATTTGTTTCACGTGCATGGTATTTTCATAATTAGCTCCACCCTAGATATTGGGATGGCCTTTAGAAGAACTGTAAAGCTGTATAGATCTGTACGGCTACCAGAAGGGACCAGGCTATTCAACAACGCTACTGGAAGTGGTGATGGCTTTACCATAGCTGAGCTGAAGAAACTGCAAGCAGAAATTAAGAAACTACGAAGCCAACTCCATCTACCGAACACTGAAGCCACGCCGAAGCGCACAATAGCTGTTACTGTCGGCCCGACGTCTACGCCACTGAAAGTTGTGAATAAATATTCTCATTTATACACTAATTTGGGTATTCCATGCCTCTGTGTGGCCCCAAGAGTTATTCACGTGTGGAGTAGCAAAGTAGCAAAATCTGTAGTGAATAATCTTCTCAAAGTACTTGATACAAACCTAAGCGGTCAATACTCACTTATTCTTCATCTCTTATCAGGGGCGACCACAGTCCTGCTTCCGACGCTGTCTGAAGAACATGCAAGCAGATCTCCCCTACTTCAGACTAAATTTCCCCCAGCTTGTGTCGTTTTTGACAGTAGCCCTGTAGATTTCACCTATGAGAATACCGTCGCATCAACAAAGCACATGCATAACATAGGAGGTTTCAACTGGTTGATATACTGGATGGTGTACAGTGTTGGTATTGTGACTGAGAAGCTGATTGGGACAAGGAAACGCTATGAGCTTCGTCAATCACTCGATTCCACACTGTTGGACATCCCTCAGCTGTTTCTATACTCGGAGGCTGACACTGTTTCTCTCTCTCCGTATGTGGAAGGTATTATAGCAGAACAGAGGTCCAAGGGGAGGAATGTGACAAGCTTCCGTTGGAAAGACTCTCTACATGTTCGTCACCTCGTAACTCACCCAGAGGAGTATAAAGAACAGGTGACTGCATTTCTTAAGGAGTGCAATTTAGTATAACTGAAGTCAGAACAGTAACTGTGTGAATGTATAGGTAGCAAATGTATGCATAATAATTATAGATAGATAGACATTTTTGTGTCGGCAGCAGGCCAAAGCTGGGTACAGTACAGCAATACTAGACAAAATATGCGTATTCATGAAGCTAAGGAAGAGTGTATTACAAAAACTTTTTTGTCATCCTAAAACAGGATTTAGAGTTGTGGTTGAGAAGTTTACAAAAGGAAGCGAGCTATCACATTAGTCAAAGTGGAAGCTATAATAATAGTAACTAGTAACAAGAACTACAATAATATTAATATGGTCAATCACTTAGGTGGTACTTCACAAACTCCAGATTCGATCATGTTGGCACACATCCGAACTGCCCCATTAATTAAAACAGAGCTTGGTTGAAAGAAGCCACGAGGTCCAACGCTGAGTTCTCGGGTCCTGCAATCTCGGTCTCCCATCACCAGATAGCTCCGTCGCCTAAGATTAAGTCCTTGTGGTAGGCCGCAGAGTCGGATCTGTAGGAATATTAATGTAATGAAAAAGCCCATGCCGTGGGCAGTCCGTGGTCACCTGGATTCCCAGGCTCGATCTCCCCCCTCCCCGTACATGGGCTTAGGAACCTATAGGCAACTTTTCTTACTAGATTTTCATTCTCTGTTTGCTGTTGGTTCTTGAAAAAGGAAAACATTACACTGTATTTGTAATTGAAGAAGGACTGTTTATGTATGGTTGCTGGAACACTCGAGCTATAGCTATAACAAGCTATGAAATTTATGACTCTACTTAGCAGTAGGTGTACCAGTGATCACGAGTCAGGGTATAATTATATCAACCTCTGCTCGAAAATACAGCAGTGATATGCAACTACTACCCATTGTATTCACCTGCACAATATCTCCGGCATCAATGAAGCCAATGTCATCGTAGTACACAGTCGCCACATCAATGTGGATAGAGTATCCACCTTGAGGCAGCTCCACATCCTCCACCACTTCCCCCTCAATTACTATAGGGAGAAGGGAGGAAGGAAGGAACAAATAGGAAGGTGAAACCTATAGCTACATAGTGGCTATTTGGTGACCTAGACCATAATTGTAGCAGATAGCAAATTACAGGTTTTTTACTATAATTATGATAATTACGGTAAGATGGTAAGAAACAGCAGGAATTGCAAGTGTTTTGATTCTACAGAGCGGTGCATGGGGGCAGCTGCTTGCTTTGGCTCATTTCTGTCAGAGTGAGGTAACTTTGAATTTTTAACCAATGAGATTTTCTGTGATCATGACCTAATAAGAAAAATTGCTATTAGCAGCTAGCTAGAGCTATAGCCTCGGCCCCCAGATCGATTTTCCACGCGAATATCAAAGATGAGGCTTTACTGCAACTAGATTAGACTTGAAGAAACTATTTACACGGTTGTGAAAAAAAAAGCTGTGAGGGGACCCTGGGTAGGAGGCTAATTTCAATAGTAAATGCCATCTAAACCGCTAGGATTAATAACCAGTATTTGCAAATTAAAAATTAATGTCAAAATTCAATATATGTGAGAATAATGTCCTGGCGCTAAATTCTCATCACTGACGCTAAATTCTGCTACATAAGCAGCACAATACTGGTATTTTTCCTATCATTCTGGAAGTATTCTCAATTCTTTATGGTTCTTTTTCTTCCTAAGAATACTTCCCTCAAGCCTACTATACAGATACAGTGGTCAGAATTACTGCTGAGCTATGACTTACTAAACTGCTGACTGCAACAACTGCTTCGATTCAGCCTCTCAAATAATTGCACTGCAAAGGAAGAAGAAATAATCAGTGAATGGTTACGGAAGAGTCATATATACCGATCTATCGAACAAAATACCTCGGTTTGGCATACAAGAGGGCCTTGGTGGGCGTGCTGGTTCAGTGGGAGGGGGCATATCACCAGGTGGAGGGGATTTCCTCTCAAAGGTCAGAGTAGCCAGGCTACAGTTGTCCATCTGGATGGAGCCACTGTTAGCAGAGAATAGCTCAAGACACACTTCAACTCTCTCCTCCCAGCGATCTCCATCGCATAGCTGCAGCCGGCTTACACCCACAAATTGATCAAAACTTGGCACCTATGGAAACAAATCAATTTGCTCAAAGCCTTCCTATAGCTGTGAACACACAAATAATGCTCTTGTGGCTCACCAATTTGCTGAAAACAGTAGCATAGGAATATTCAGCATTCACTTGAAGAGTAGTAATTTTGGCCCTTTGTCCATTCAGGAAGCTACCACGTGATCGAACACTGGGGAACCGAATACTAAAAATATCACTGTCGCCTTGAAGCTCCCGTATCAGACCATCGCCACCTTCCTGACTACTCCCTCGGGTTGCAAATTCAGAGACACCGGCAGAAGTACTGTACATGCAGCGGTTCCATATCTCCCTTTCTGGTTTATGAGCAATGGCAAACAATGGGCTGAACTCAGAGTTTGGAGGGAGGAAACCATGACATAGCCTACTGATTCTACTCCGAAGTACAAGCCTGTATTCAGCCACTCCTTCTGCAGTACACTCACGGTTTCGGCCATCAGGATCGTAGTACTGCACATTGCGATTTCGGCAGCAGCACAATCCGCACAACAGAGGACCATTAAAGTTACCAGGACATATCCGATCGGCTGTAGGTGGGTATGTATAGATAATGTGCATGGATAAGAGAGAGGATCACACCAGTTTTTATCAGTGAATTCTTGTGTAAACGCAACTTGATTATCTTCAGTTAAACATCTGTCAGTTGACAGATCAAAGAGATCTGATTGAAAAATATGGGCTCTATAGCTATGTACCACAACATATAATATTATGTAGTAGCAGGCATAATGACAGCTACATACTACAATATACTCACACAATTGCTGGCAGGCTGGGCTCTCAGGCGGAGGGAACGGTTGCTGGGGTGGCTCGAGGTAGTCCAGAAAGGTGAACTCAAAGTAGCCAAAGGAGCAGTTACTAAATTGGACTGAGTTACGGGGGAAAAGTCGCGGTGACTTGGTGGCAGTGGAGAACAACTCCCCGCAGTACTTTAAGGACCTCGTCCAGTCGCTTCCATTGCACAGTCTCAGCTGGCTGACACCCATCATACGATCGAGGCTTGGGGCTATCATGGTTGCTCCTGACACATACTGATGGTTGCTGTCCACTGTGAAATTGTCAGTGGTCACATTCACTCCCAAGAGGGTGTCGCCTCGTATGGGAACGCGCAGACCCTGCCAAATATCTCGAATAACTTCTCCCTGCTGTCTAAATTCTTCTCTTATTGCGCTGGTGGCACCAATCTGAGATAACAGAGCCACTCCAGCTGAAACATTTTCCATGCATGCATCCCAGACACGGTAAGACGAGTTGTGAGAACACCCGACCGGGGGAGACCAATGAGAGTTGATGAAGTAGTAATCCGTTTGGCACTCACGAATCCAGGTGCTCACAAATTTCATCTCGTAGCGAGCTGGCGGGGCTGTACACTTAGGTTCTGGCCTTCGGGGATCAAAGAACTCCAAGTTTTCGGAAGATTTGCAGCAGCAGGTAGGGCAGACTTCCTCACTGGGGCGGTTAGGAAGTTTGTTGGGACACTCTGCAATAACTGTATCGCATGGAGAAAGCGTATCTCAACATGTGCCAATACAGAAGTGGGTGGTATGTCAGTGATAGTATTTGGTGTTTCAGTGCAGTAGGCTATTTGCAGTACATGTAGCTTATCAGAGATGTAAATGAATCAATCACCCTCTTCATGCAAAATCAGCTTTTATAAAATTATGCAAATACATTGTAATGTAAATACAAAATAAATAATCTTACTGTACTAATAATAATACACCGTAGAGCTTTCATTGTGCGCAGTATGCTAAGTATCACACTCCCTCTATGATGCAAACAGCTTACGTTCCATGAATAGCTAGCTAAGTACAATTAGCTAACAAGAGAACAGTAGCTGCCATCCGTGGATCGATATATTAAATAATTACAGATTTTGAAGTCTTAATAACCTATACAGCTCTTGCTTATCAGTAACTCACCTCCTGGTACGCACAGCCCGGGTGGTCGGCAGTTCGGCATGGTGATGGCAGAGCAAGCCACTCCAAGAGCGACGAAAATCGTCAGTTGCAGCATCTTTGTTTGTTTGATAACTCAGGCAGCCAGGCTCTCGCCTCTTTGCAACTCCAATCTGAATATAACCTACAGATTATGCGACTCACGGCAGTTGACTTTGTGAAATATCACGTGAACATTAGTCTCATAAACCACAGATTGATAGTAGCTACTATCTTCAACATAGATCATGTAATTCACTGCATGGCTGGAATCTAGAGGGTGTGAGCTCTACTCAGGCTGTGATATCGTAAAAGTAGATTTCTATAAGAGCTGAACATTTGATTTGTCATGATCATGCCACATAGAAAGTAGCTACTCGCTTCTTCTTTTGTAACCGGCTTCAATGAAGGAGAGTACCCTAAGTAGCTATAGGGGCTGTGGAGACTACGTATAGGATAGATACCTGGCTAGAGGGATTTAACCTACTTAAACACCCGTGGGAACCGAGGAAGTGTTAATTGAGTCGAGGGCGGAGCCCGAGACTCAATTAACACTTCCAAGGTTCCCAAGGGTGTTTAAGTAGGTTAAATCCTGAGAGCCAGGTGTCTATCCTACTTAGACTATATAAACAATCTAGAGGTGCGAAGACATCAAAGTGCTGGATACTGCTTAGCAACTACTGAGGGCATTAACCTACTTAAACACCCTCTACTAACCGGCATACTTCAAAGGATTTACCTCATAAATTATTCATATATGGTCTAATCAGGGTTAAGTAGCTAATAGGGAATTTCGGTGGGATCTAAGAGTCGACACAAAATAACTGAGTATCGATGTCACTTAGTCATTCCACTAAACCGTTGAGTGTGTACATGCACAGATGGTGCATGCTGGGCTAAACCACTCAATGTTCTCTGAGTCAACAAGCATGCACGATATTAGCTACACAATATATATAGCTATGAGTCTAGTCCTAAGTTTGAAAATTCAACAAGCATAATCATCACCTAATAATTCAGTCTTGATCGAGCTAGAGGATGAGGCTTGAGTGTTACAAGTATGCTTGATACATGATTCTGGTCTTAAATCCGAGATGAGAATGACCTAGACCTTGCGAGGGTTTGGCTACGCGAGACTAAGCTTGAGCATAGATGCTGCATAATTACGATTGTAGTCCTGAGGATGAAGCGCAAACCTTTTTAGGGACACACTTTGATTTTTGAATTTTTTGTGTGGTTCCATCCAGGCACACACATACAAAAACCCACGTACTGTGACCCATAATTGAATTATCATGGAAGGGACAGTGGGATGAAACTCGTTGAATATCGAAGTGCATTCTTTTCTTCATAACTTAACTTGGTTCCTGGTTTGTAGTCTCGCGTGTGAGTCACTCCAGCCCCCGCCTGGGGGCTGCCACGCGAGACTAGGGTTGTAGGTGTGCTCTGTTCAGCGCTATCTGTAGCTAGTGACAAAGTCTCACGAGCCAGCCCCGGGCAGCGGAAGGGGGCTGGCTCGCGAAACTAATCTGTAGCTACCTAAACTTTATCCCCAGTGCCTGTACTATAGCGGGACGCTCTAGCCATTCTGATGTTGATATGCAAGGGGTGGTCACTCCATTGGTCAAGCAGTCAAGGACAATTTTTACCAGCCCTCATTCTGTAGTTAATAATTATAATAACGGTGTTTATATAAACACCCAGGGCTAGGGTTGGATTGGGATCCCAAGACATCAGAATGTAAATAATGCAGGCTACGGTTTCTGATCTGGCGCCCAGACTGGCTGGCAATTTTCTGGCGGGCTGACATTCACTTTTCATTGGTCTGAACTGCAGATTTGAACAGCGTTTTACGCGCGAATTTTGCCCGTACAAAACCAGGGACGAGCTGCATTTTACTTCAGTACTGAGTTTCTTGGCTGTGCGGAATGTGAGTATTTTGCTGATGCAGTTTCGAATTGTAACTTTGAATTGCGCGTGGCAACCAAGCTAGCATAGGTTGGAGCATGTATTCCGCTTGGTCAGCAGAACTAGCCTCGCCGAATGCGTGGCCTGGGAACGAGGAGGCTATGCAGAAACTAGAGCTGTAGCTAATAATGCTGTATCTCGTGTTACCACTTTTTATTTATGTGCCTGCTTCTCTCACCCCCGTCCAGTCATTGCAAGACTGCAAGAATTCCCACGGTCGCCGCCCTACTGCCGGAGCACAGCTTTAGTATCCCTGCCACAAGTACAACACATCCCACATCCCAGCCACCACAACTACAGCTCATCCCACATCCCAGCCACAACCACAGCCACCATCCTACCAAGCACAGCTGAACACAACAGGAAAATGTGAGAGAATGTGCATGCATGTGTATAAAAGATAAAGTACAGCATGCGTGGCACGTGAGCAAACGAAAAACTGCACTGGTCAGCGAACACAACGGTGTTAAAAATGCACGTGCTGGGTATGCTACATGCA
This sequence comes from Phakellia ventilabrum, assembly GCA_963921505.1. Taxonomy (NCBI): domain Eukaryota; kingdom Metazoa; phylum Porifera; class Demospongiae; order Axinellida; family Axinellidae; genus Phakellia; species Phakellia ventilabrum. The sequence continues at coordinate 7,122,280 of OY997383.1, forward strand.
GGTGCATGACATAATGTACACTATTGTGCATGATGTACACATGTTTGATATTGTGCATGAGCAATGCGCAAACTAGTATTACTGGAAACTATACTGTGTATAAAACAAAACATTACAGTGCCGAGTGAGAAAGAAAATACAAAGAAAAACAAAAAACGGACAGTTAGTTATGCAGGGATGTCCCACAAGGTGGGCCTGGTATAATAATATTGTGTTATTATAATAAATGTTTGACATTGTGCATGAGCGATCCGCACATTAGAAGGTGACGCGCGGGACGTGGCTGACCAGTGCCAGTATGCAGTAAGATGAGTACTCATCAAATTGGGTGGTTTTATTATTATGTATAATGGTATTAAAATTGCAGTAGTAATATACAGTGTACATGTATACAATATGATCTTGGTGAGTGGTCATGAACTGCTATATATGGTGTATGTTTTTAATTGCGTTTCTATTGTCTGTGCACGTGTTTGTGTGTGTGTGTGTGTGTACATGTTTGTGCAAGCCTCAACACTCACTAGCTGAGCATAACACACATTGCACGTACAAGCCTCGATTAAGAGCCTCAGTCGATCGATTTCTTTGGAGACTGCTCCTGCCAGGACACCTCAATCTATAGCTAATTATTGGGGAGGCAACGTTTGTTGAAAATGTAATTGTTTGATCTCTCTTCTAGGTATTGTAACAAGGTGGCTTTGCTTTGGTCTCAGAATCAAACTTACTGCCTTAATTAGGTTTAATTCAAGCCTGGTACTGCGACAATCTTTAAAGCTTGGTATAGCTGAGCCTTAGGTTTGATTTGAGCCCGGTAGCTACTACTGCGACAATCCATAAAACTTGGTGTTAGCTGAACCATATGTTTGATTCAAGCCTGTGACATTTTGGTACGGGTCAAACAATCAAATGACGGTCAAAATTTCTTGACCCCGGTCTTAGCTGTGACTACAGTGCATATGGGAGTGCCCACCTCTTGACATGCAGTTAGTTGTGCGCTCATTCTAGGAACAATTCTATCTAACGCACATTACCGAAATATCGTTACAGGTTTATAAGACTACATTTTTCAAACCTTTGGCGGGAAGTCAAGGTGGCACGTTAGTTATAGCCTGGGGTCAGAATGTTGCCTCCCCAATAATCAGCTCGCGGGTTCGAGGCACTCGTGTACATATCTGATTCTTGACTTTCTAAGACTATAGCCAATATGCCGGTAGATTTCTTCTCCCGAGGAATTCCAAAGCTAAAAGGATGACTGGGCACGTTACAGTGCCTCCTGTGATTCCCAGTCGTCGCCTATCCAGCGCTCCGGGTGTCTGACACTCCAGGAGGGATGGGAGTCTCCCTAGGCTTTTTTTGTTTGTTCTCCAACTACATGTAGCTAGGCCTGGGAGGAGCTTTCTTTTTTTTTGTTATTTTTTCTCTAGGGTTTTCCTTTTTTTTCCAAGTTAATTAAGTGCTTTCTCTTTATAGAAATGCCACATAAATCCTGGCAGGAATTGTTTTTAAGTTTGACCGTCCAGGAGGGAGGAAGGCTAGTAGGCTTCTTTTTTCTCCAACTTAAGTTGTTTCTCTTTATTGAAATACTACAAACAGTCATCTATCTATCAGTACGAGGCCTGGGAAGAATTATTTGACTGCCCGGGAGATGAAAGCTTCTTTTTTTCTTCTCCAAATTAAGGTTTTTCTCTTTATAGAATACCACAAATAGCCATCCATCGTCACTACTAAGCCTGGGAAGAATTCTTTTCGCAGCCACACACACAGAATGCTAACAGAATAGTTGGACAAATCATTAGGAAAATTCATGCTTGCAGTATAAGCCCTTGTGGTGGGTTTGATGAGCTCATGATACGTTTTTTTAATATCTTCTTAATCTTGTTACTGTTACTTAGTACTATTTGCTATTGCCTGCTTTGCCTTGGTTTTATCTCTTAGTCTTCTGCATTGCCTGGCCTGCTGGAGTTCAAACAACCTATTGTAACATTATTTCTTTTCTGTTTTTGTTTTATTAACTGTAAAAAATATATAGTAATGTCTTAAAAAAAAGAAGAGTAGCAAACTTAATTTAGCATGTGCTGGTAGTGTGATGAGAAAATCTATTAACATTGCAGCATTACTTGGCCCTATGTGGAACTGCAAGATGGGTGGCCCAGGCTAAAACAGTGGGTCACACACCCCTGACTGAATGACTTCGGCACATTCAGAACCCTCTAAGTTGAAGTTCCGTTCCAGACAGCCACGCCTCCCAATAACAAGCTGGTTGGTGCGGCACTCTCTCTCTCCCATCAGTAGGTAGCTGCGATTCCGGACAATCTTGTTCAGCCCGTTGGGCAGGCCACACAACTTCACCTAATTTGGGAAATTGCAAAATATCCTTCAATGCAGCCGAAGGACACATTATGATGCTAAAACTTATGTGGAGGGAAAAAGCAGTGGAATGAAGACTGGGAATCAAGACTGGGAATGGAACACATTATTGAAGGTTCTGTGGCTGGATTATTGTCCGTGAGAAACATTCCCATAATTGAAATGATCATTTCCAATACCATTGGGCTACAAGAGGGTTTCCATAGCTATAGCAAAGATACTCCTCGTATTTTATATCCACTATGGGTTTCATGGAATGGATATGATGTTACAACACTTTTTACACAATAAAATTTTATACAGGCCTGTCCCGTATATGAGAGCTTGCCAAATCTCCCATAGGAGCCCATATAAATGTGCATATGTCTGTGAGGTCATATCAATTTACGTCAACTTAAAAGAATTGTCCATACCTGTTGCGCATAAAATTCAAGGGGTTTTGTTGCCATAGTGACTCAAATCCCTAACGTAAGTTTTATTGGTATTACTGCACACTACATAAGTAGCATACATTCAGTGTCCGTTACCTCCACTGTGTCTTCGGCTTTGATCAGTCCTACATCATCATAGTGGACCTTTTCCACGTGCACCAGCAAAGAGCGTCCACCTTCAGGCTCTTTCTGCTGCAGCAAAACCTTACCCTCAATGACTACATGGAGGAATGGAGGGAGGGAGACAGTGGATAGGAATAAGCATGTCTACGGAGGTTCATTCTCATAATACAGTTAATAGATGTGGGAAACAATGAGTGTTTAATTTCATTTTTAGAGTTGTCTCTGTGTATCCTGGGGCCATAGCAGCAGACAAAATCAGAAGTCTATCCAGCCAACTCCTTCATCTAACATACGATCGCAGGCACAAGGTTAGCCACTATATAGCATAATTAATAAAGTGGTTTGATACAGCTCTCGGGGGCTTACCAAATTCCTGTTTGCAACAGATGGTTTGGTTCAGGGCTCCGGCTGTAGGTGAGAGATATATAGACACCACATGTTCAAACAACAAGCGATATTGTAGTGCATGGGCCTCTCAATGCAGCCCTTTTTAAAAGGGCTGTTTAATTCCCATATCCAGAGGTGAGACCCCTGGCCTGGGAATGAGACTTGCCTCTGACTGGAGCACATTCTTCAGTGGACTGTGCCTCCTTTTTTGGTTTGGGTGTCTGTCTCACGAAGTGCAGGGTAGCCACGCTGCAGTTACCCTTCTGGATAGAGCCACTGCCAGCAGAGAACAACTCCAGACAAACATCAGCCGTCTGCTTCCAGCTGTTTCCATCGCATAGCTGCAGTCGACTCACACCAACAAACTGGTCAAAACTTGGCACCTGAAGAATAAACAAGAGAATGGCTAAAAGACATTAACAATACCCATTATTTATTGAGGCTTTGTTCCCAGTCTCGAGCCAATATAGAGACTGGGAATGAGACAGCTTAACAATTGCTCCTCTACTTATCCTTTTCTCACCAGTTTGCTCAACACAGAGACATAGGAGTGGCCGGCCTCCACACGGATGCTAGCAAACTTGGTCTTCGCTCCATTCAGGAATGGCCGACGTGGGTTTGTCCGGGGGAATCGAACATCATAGAAAGCATCGTTATTAGTATCGAGCACTCGTCTAAGCGCAAGCAGGCCTTGCGGACTTTGTCCATTCCTCGCAAACTGAGAGACCTCTCTAGAAACGTCGTATAGGCATCGATTCCAAATCTCCTTGTCTGGATCATGCGAGACAGCAACTAGTGGACTGAACTCAACGTTGCCACTGGTAGGAAAGAAATCGGGAGTGCACTTCCGAGACATCCGACTCCGGAGGACAATCCTGTACTTGGGTCTCCCAGCTGCAGTGCATTTCAGGTTTTGACCATCCGGGTCGTAGAAGTCCACGTTCCGACTCTGGCAGCAGCACGATCTACAACCACTAGGTGCGTCCTGGGGGCAGATGCGATGAGCTAGAATTGTTAGTGTGTGGGCACAGGATAGTAGCGGAATGCACTGAAGCCATAGTAGTTCAAAGTCCTATTATATAACCATTAAAAATAGACAGTAATTTAATTAGCATACTGAAATTGGAGTTAACTGAAACTAAATATTTTAGTAATAGTTCAGAATGTTTAGTTAGCCAACTAAAACTAACAATATTTACTGTTACCTAACATTTTACGAGACAATCACCTTCCAATTGCAAAAACATATATACTCACGCAGTTGCTGGCAGGCTGGGCTCTCAGGCGGAGGGAACGGTTGTTGGGGTGGCTCGAGGTAGTCCAAGAAGGTGAACTCAAAGTAGCCAAAGGAGCAGTTGCTAAACTGGATGCTGTTCCGAGGGGCAATTCTCTCCGTCTTTGTAGCAGTAGAAAAAAGCTCTCCGCAGTACTTCAGCTTTCTCTTCCAGTCACTTCCATCGCACAGCCTAAGCCTGCTAACGCCCATCATGCGATCGGGGCTGGGTGCGAGCATTGTAAGCCCACTCACGTACTGGTGGTCCTTGTCTACAACAAACGTGTCACTCGTCTCCCCGACTCCAACGATCAACCCCCCATTGTAGATGCTGTGGACAGCAGCCCCTTGAGCACTGTACTCCTTAGTTATAGTCCGCACATTGCCAGTCTGGGACACCTGAGCCACGCCCTTGGAGACGTCCAACATGCAGGCCTCCCAGACCTCATATGAGGGGTCGTGGGAGACTCCAGTTAGGGGGGACCAGTGAGCCCCATTAACGTAGTAATCTGGGTTGCAATTACGAGACCAGGTGCTCACAAACTTGGCTTGGTAGCGGGCAGGGGGTGCTGTACACCTCGGCTCTGGTTTCTCCTTGTCATAAAATTCTAAATTGCTGGAGGATTTGCAACAGCAGGTGGGGCAGTCTTCATTACTGGGGCGGTTGGGACGTTTGTTTGGGCACTCAGCAACAACTGCAGGGTGTACAGGAAGATAAAGGCTGACTTTAAAGTAATGACATCAAAAAATTCATGATCCTAATTATCTTTGCTCCCGGTCCTGAGAATGAGACTAAGAACTTTAATGGCATGAGGGTGTAGACTGATATTTCCTATCTAAAAATCAGTTGTTGTTGTTTTACATAAATCATCAACTGAAGGTTGTGCTCAGCAATAGGTCAGTCTAAGCTAAATGCAGCTGCAGCTTGGCCAGTCTCATCATGTATGACTTCCAGCGAATTTCGTAGTGCGCTTCCAGTTAGCGATCAGAACGACTTGAATTTAATACCATCGTTACCTACCACTCTTTCGCCGTCTAGGCAACGCAAAACTAATCTAGCTTGACGTACCTTGGCCTATTGAGCCTGCAAACTTTCAGTAGCTTCCACTGCGCTCGTGGCTATAGTGGCATATCACATAGTAACGGAACGAAGTAACTTAGCGCACGTGATAATTGCGGACGAACACACACACGTACACACGCACACACAAAGCCAGAAAGTCGTCTGCATGTTTTTACATTTCCAGTGACAATATAATAGAGTATATAAATACAATAGTAATTTTGTTCACACCTGGTAATATTATGCATTAATTTTGGTTTAGTTTGAAATATGCAATAATAGTACAATGTACAGCAGCACTGAAACGGAACCCACCTCTTGGGCTGCAGAGATCTGGTATGGGGCAGCTGGGAGCCCTAACAGCACTGCAGGCTGACAGAAGAACCGCAAAAATAGCTACTCGGAGCATCATGCACACATTAGGCGTAAAAATGAAGAAGTGTGAAACGCATAGCACTTTTATAAACCAGCGCCGGCCGTCATAACGCCATCGTCAGTGCGCGCGCCGTAGCCCGGCCACCAGTACTGCGCATGCATAATGCCAACATCAGATGAATTAATTCTCATAAAATTATTAAATTTTATAGTTGCAGTGAACTTAAAATACACTCATGTAGCTGCTTCATAAGGCAACATAAATAACTAGTGAGCAGTGCCGTTGGCAGAGAACTAACCACATGTACTCTAAGAGAGGTTGAATGGAAAACTTGATGAAGAATAAATATAGCAAGCGATTCAAGTAAGAAACAGATGACTGTAATGCACATGACGGCTCATCTGTCCACAAAGCTGAGACAGAGCTCATGGTCCCTAATGTCGCCCCAACCACCATAGTTTTTCGCTTTCTTTCTGGGTGCTCCTGGACTAAGCCCACCGTCTACGTGCAGGGTCTCAGGGAAGAGATGTTGCTTCTGTCCTTCTATTTTTCTTCTTATTTTATCTGCCTCTGCTTTCTCGTTGCAGGATTTGTTGTGATGGATGCCACTGGTAGGGAAATGAAAGAAGATATTATAGCTATTGCAAATCCTGTAATCCGATTGAACCTGCAGGTTGCAATATTTAGATACCACCAGTTGGTAGTGTATTACGGGGTTTAGTTGGTGCATGAGGGTAATATAGTAATGGTTGAGGGCAGGTTAATGCACGAGCTGAAGGTGAGTACATTATTTGCCCGAGTGCACTAACTAGCCCTGTAATGCACTACCAGGACTTCATTTGGGGGGGGGGGGGGGGGGCCGCCCATTCGCCCCCCCCCCCTGGAAATTTTGTGTCCCTCCTTGGGATTCACTATACAGACACCCCCCCCCCCTGAGTCTACCAACTGGTATCTAAAGGGTTTAGTGCTCTCACTGACCCAAAACAGCCGTAAGGTCTTGGGGTGTCATTTAGAAAGTGTGTATTATCAAGATAATGCACACATGCGATTTAAAGCGCTGTCATGTGATCAATCTGATTGGTTGAGGGTCACGTGAGTAGCACTAAGGGCCAGTAGGTGTAGCCTCCAACACTTAGAAATTATTTCCAAATACTGGAGGCTAGCTAGTCATTTCGTTGATACACTGCCAAGTGTAAAGTTTAAGGGGGGGTGTAATGTGGTAATGTTTGGTATGAAGGAGGAGTCACCAAGGAAGGCTTACTACAGCTGCCAGGTTAGTAGAGTTTGTGTGGCCTCTATATAAATAGAGATACGAGCGCTATTAACCGACGGCATGATTGAGTGATGCGAATGGTCATCACAGCTTTCCTGGCATCACGGCTAATCCTTGCAAATACGTCACAGATAGAGACAACTATCTGCCACAGACCAGTCGGGGGTTTTCATAGCTTCTCCAATAATTATCACTGTTATGCATGCTTACGGGTTAGTTGTTATTCTTGCAACAGGTTGGCTTGCAACCCGTCTCACCCCACCAGTGATTCAATACATCCACATCTGTACTCGCCCGCTATACTGTACACTTGGCAGTGCGATTACCCTCGTTAAATTCAAAGATGTAACTACACTATAAAAGTAAACTTCTCCAGGCAGGCTCAGCTCACCAAGTGCCGATATGGAATATTCGTGGTGCCTTCAATACCATGACCTTCAAGTGCCTCTGCAGACAGGAGGAACCTAGCAGGTTGAGAGACCAGTCCCAGTTGTAGTCGTCATACTTGCAGAAGTGCTACTCGGAGAGTGGAGGTGTGTGTATGAGTGTGTGTGAGTGTGTGTGTGTGTGTGTGTGAGTGAGTGAGTGAGTGTGTGTATGTGCATGTGTGAGTGTGTGTGTATGCAACAGTAAACACATAGAGGTAGGTGTAATGGTTGGATGAGCATATACTAATACACGCACCCACATCAGAGGACACCTAGCAACAGTGTAAATGAACTCTTTAATTTGCAGTTATAGGACACCATAGCTACTGGTTTTCACCTGGACAGCTAATCCATCCTACTTTGCAATCTCGTTTAGGCCTTGGTGAAAGTGAGCAAATTCTTACACACCTCCAAGGAGTGAAGCAATTCTTTCTTTCTATTTTACAAAAAGATCGCCATGCAGTAAAATGCTTGCAAGATCTCCAGATTCTGACCTATGGTTTTAAAGTCATCTTAGCCATGGAAACAGTGGTTCTATTGTCTCAATGCTACTCTGTGATTGTGACTATAGGGTAGACTTGTTCTGTAAAGCAGGTGTCTGTTGTCTTCCCAATTAAGGAAATAAGGAACTAACAATACTTTAAATTGAGTACCAACAGTCAGCTTGGCACATCTGGACTTACCTCAGCACAAGACTTGACCGTGTTCCATGCCTTCCTGTTCATCCCAAATCCCATGTTGTTTTTGCCTGCATTCCATATTCCAATGGATGCCTAAAAGAGAAAAACAGGTGTAAATAATGTTATGTCTTAGATGCAAAATAACAACTAATGCCCTCGGCCAAACACACCGTCATTTCCAATATATTATGCCGAGACTTTTGATGGGTGGCAGAGACCCTGCCACTAGAGGCAATAGACCCTTTTGATGGGTGGCAGAGACCCTGCCACTAGAGGCTTTGATGGGTGGCAGAGACCCTGCCACTAGAGGCAATAGACCCTTTTCCGCTGTAATGTAATTGGGGGAAAAGTAGGCACTAAATGGAGAAAAGACATGAAAACAGCATGTATTTCTATTTAGTGCCTCCATTACATCATAGTAGAAAAGGGGGTGAACCCTCACTAGAGGTAGGCTAGAAGGGACTTTCTCGGGGAGCAGTCCATTGTGAGAAGATGTGGTTTAAGATGACTGGGGGTATTTATTGAGTAAGATTCGAATTAAGTAAAGCCCTAAAAATTAGAGCTAATTTGGACAAAACCAAGGATGTATTAAGCCACCAGAGGTCAATGTGCGACAGAGGTAATACTCTTATGTCTCCCACCACCAGAGAAGGCCATCACCCTCCCAGTCTATTCCAGGAACAAGATACATGTATCTAGCTCTGCTGTGACCCACTGTGGCCTCCACTCACCCGCTGACTGAGTCCAGCGTAGTTCTTGACCTTGGTGTACATCCCCATGTTGAGGAAGTCACACTCGTCACATTTCCTACAGGAGGATGGCACTGTCACAGACAATAATCCAGTTAGGTAGGATCCCCTATAGCTAGAATCTGCACCCATGTGATGAAGCCTTTCAAATCCCATTCATTACTCTAGACTACACTCAAGCATGTCACTACTAGTGACTTTTTTTTTCATTGTCTATAAAAAAAACACACGTAAACACAGGTTTCATAATATTATGAGCCATTATTTCATAGCCTCATCCCCAGGCCCTCGTTTGTTGTACGTTGCTTTTTTTTTGGCTACGTGAAGGAAAAGCAGAGGTTTTACCTTTGTGCAATCGAATAAAGCGGGGCCTGGTAACGAGGCTGAAGTTTATCTACCTATACAATTCCATTGGATCCAAAACTAGGTACACTGTGTACTCTGAACTCACTCGTTTCGTAGATCCTCCAGTTTCTTGGCCATCACGATGAAATCAGGCGAGACGAAATGGTCTTCCTCCAGGAACAGCACGTAGCCGCTGAAGTTCTGCATCTCACGAATGCGATCAAATACCATGTTGATCTGTGTGTGTGTATGTGGGTATGTGTGTGTGCTTTTAGAACTACCCTACTATTATAAGCAATACTTATGCATAATCCTAAGGAATTTACAGTTGTGTTCCCGAGAAGGAAGGGGTAGTTTAGGAAAATTGTAATACACAGACATCATTAGGAAGGGAGCGTTTTAACAGTGATGTCATGGAAGGGAGCGTTTTAACAATGATGTCATGGAAGGGAGCGTTTTAACAGTGATGTCATGGAATTTTATGTGTACTGAGTATTGGGTAACGATGATGTAATGCACATACCTTCCACCACCAGTGGTGTTTGATAGCTGTGACCTGAGCCTCTCGGTAGTGTCCAAATGAGTCGGGATGTTGTGCATTCGTACAGTTTGATGCCAGTGCTCTGTGTGTGTGTGTGTGTGTGTGTGTATCAAGAACACATAACCAGAAAGATACTACAAGCTACTAAAAAAAGGATCCACTGATAGTAGTGAGCTACTAGACAGTACTGGCCCCTCAATTGGTCACTCTTAGTCACATGACTAGTTACCATAGGCAACATACACACTCTTACTGTATAACGCCATTGCTCCGCACTCCTAAGAGCATCACACCCACTCCTCCGCAGCATGACTGGCATACCATCCAAGCGCCCCCCACACAAGAGGTAATGAAACAAACAACATACACACAGATGGTATGTGGAACAATGAGCTATTACCTGAATGTACCTGGTACAAGTAAATGGCATAGCCCCCACAAATGGATCCAGATACAGTTTCATCATGCCTTTGTTGCTTGGACAGAGGGAACTACTTACTGCCCTCTCATGCATACAGCACTGGCTGAATGAGAGAACCGTTGTTGCTACATGTATAAACTACACCGTGGTGATCTGTTCAAGGCAATACTGAACATGTATCACATGCCCTTATAGGGGTATGATACGTGTGAACCGCTCTCAAGCTCCCACGTTCACCTACATGTATCTTGAGACTCCTTATAGTAGCTCTTTCTAAGGGAGCAAAGGCTAGGGTCTCGAACACACAGGGCCTTCTCCCACACATTTATTACATGCTCTTATAGTTAATTATACAATTTGTCACTATAAGTGCTGTATGTGTCGGACGTTCTTATCTCATTCTTCGAAACAGCTGGTTGTCTCACGCTGCTCTTTGTATACATGTAGTATACATTGTTAACTGAGCGGATAAGTTACGGGGTCTTAGTCAAAGGAAGAATAGATGGCAGAGGCAGGGCAGCTGTTACTGGGTGGCTACTCTCCTGCTGCGCAGCGGAAGAGCCAGTGAGATCCGGAGAGCTCTCAAGGAACATGTCCAACATGTAACACCACTCACCCCAAGCCAATCAAGCACCAACTTACTGACAACATACAGGCTTAGCAACCAACTAAACAGTAAACAAAATACCTATCACTAGCACCAATACCCACTCCATGCCCTGCATAGGATCATAGGTGTATTAAATAATATTATCATCATGGTAACTAGTCATGTGACTATGGTTATTATGTAAGTTCAAATATATATCACAAACAATACTGTGTACTGGTAAGCTCTTGAGCTATGGGTACAACAGTAGCATCGTACAGTGGATCTATCGTACATATAGGTACACAGCCTTCCATTGCTCCAAACAAAGTCTGTGGCCACTAACTTGCTTGCATACACAGCGACTGTGACTAAGATGTCACTATACTGCAGTCCTCCATTGCTCATCCTCGGACTCAAACTATAAACTCCACCCATACGTACATAACTTTCATTAAGCATTTATTTCCTGTTAAGCGCATAATTGCTTGCTGCCAGCTCCTGTAAGCGCATGCGCTAAACAACCAGTATTTATGGATACCATGAATACTAGGTAGGGTGATAAGATAAAAAGGGGTGGAGTCTTGCCTGAGGGGCCTACGGGGAATACTTGGATTATTCAAAGCAGCTGCTAACTCACTGTTCTTTGGTAGCGTCCCTGGGGCAGTCTCCTTTGGATTGGCCTGGGAAGGAGTTGGGGAACAGCTGAAGAGAGTGGGGGTAGTACACCTGTACCACCTGCAAGTGTGTGTGTGTGTGTGTGTGTGTGTGTGTGTGCACTGTAAGCTATAACTTAGTTTGTCACTACAGCATGGTAATTACTTTCCGTATCTTCAAACTAAAACAAAGTGTTGTGGTGACAGCTGGGGCTCAGTCTAGTCTAGGATTAATTTTGAGCATAATAGGTACAAGATTGCATGAGGAATTATGCTGGCATAATAGGCGGTGTATTGCTATTAGGCATAATGTGCACAGCTACAGACTTGAACAAAAATTTTTTTTCCTGATTTTGTCCACTAATGGAGTATAAATACATTTTAGAATTTCCTACCTTGTAGTAAAAATGGCCTTAGTAGAGAATCTGAGGATAGACTGATGCAACGACTGCTAGCAGCTCTAATTACTGCCCACCAGAATTGAGCATAATAGGGACCGGCTAAGAGCGTAACAGGGGCATAGCTGGGGAATTAGCGAATAACATAATAGGCAGGAAAAAAAGCATAATTTCCTCATACATAATCTTGTCCTGATAGTTTGCAGGAAGTATTATTCACAGCCGGCCTGTCCCTTAATTAGGGCATGAATATTGCTCGTTAGCAATAGTATTATAAAACTGTAATGCCAGCTGGATAGTGACTTGCCAGTATTGATGATGAAAAGCAAAAAAACACAAAAGCTTGTGTATGGGGTGCTTCTGCTTTTCCAACCGCCACACCCCATTAAAGTCTAATAATCCATTACATCACAAACCCATTCCTCGTCTCTCCACATGAATACAGAAAAGCAGCTGTCAGAATTGCTATAATGAGCTACTACCAGGTGTTACCATGGTAGCCAAGCTTACCCGCCCCCCCACAACACACCCCCTTTACCACACACAAACCGTAAACAGGAATCATCAAAGCAACCTCAACGCTACACTGCCATGAATCCTCCATCTCTCCTACCATGAATGTCACTCCACACGTGTCCCGTGTCCCCCCCCCCCAACCAAGGGGAGAGAATGAATAAGTCAAGCACTAACATGAATATGCTCATAGCTAGGTCATAGATTAGACCACACACACACACACACACATGCGTGCATGCACGTACAGACAGACACACACAACAGACAGCAGAATTCGAGAATTCCAGATTTCAAACACATAGGTATAAGGCCACAACACAGAGGGTAGCATCCCCTCCCTTTTTCAATAAGTTCTTATGTTGCCATTTGATCCACCCACAAAGGAAAGATACAGCCTAATGAAATGCCAGCTGTCTACAGAGCACCCCAGCTACTGCAGCTCTCTGCTCTTTTTCTGGATAGCAAAGTTACTCAGCAATTTGTGAAACTTGACCCCATATCCGAGCGAGGGTGTAGCAACTACATGTAGTAACCTGGAATTCAGTCCCAACTTACTGGCAGACACAGGACATGGAGCCACTTCCAGCTGACATTACTGTCTACTACTCATGGTAGGGCTTGAGGTATTCCCCAAGGGACATAGTGCTGTCTCTAGAGCAAGACACATAATTATGTACCTTACTGGGACACTAACAATGCATATCCTCCCACTTCCTAGCGTGGGGGGGTATGTGCTCCCCTGAGAGCATGACGCCCAAGTATGCAGCCACTGTAATGGAGTAAACTGGCTTATTAAGGACAGGACTTACCCTACAGAAGTCGATGGACTGGACTAGTTCGTTCATCTCATCATAGAAGTAGTCGTGGCTGATTACCAGGAGCACGTTCTCGATCCCCTTGGCCTGCCTAAGAGACTCCAACAGCTGCTTCAGGTAGCCCTCTCTTCGATGCACCTGAACTACCAGTACTAGTCCATTGGGCAAGAGAGGGGGAAATCTGTCGGCATTTATCACTCTCTGTTCTGCGTTCAGTTTCAGGACAAGCTGCCGCAAAAGCTCGAGAGAGTCCGGCCCAGTTTGGCTTGGAGGTGGAAGGCGGGGCATTGCCTCATTACGTACTATGGGAGCAGCGGCAGTAATGTTTTCAGCGTTTGTCTGATTATACTTCTTGTTTTCATTGCCATTCACGGGAGATTTCGTGGGTTCTTCCTTCACAATAGTTCCTAGAGTCCGCTGTACTTGCTGTGGTCCTTCCTGTTCGGTGTGGGCGTCAAGCTCCACCACTTCTTTGGGTAACCTGCCATTTGTATGCAGAGGAGGCCCAGCATTGGTTTCTCTTTCTCTCTCGTGACGGGTCAGATAGTCATAATGTACATCATGTTTTTCTCCAACTGAGTTCAAGTGAATGTTGCCAGTCACCATCCAGAAAATGACAAAAGTAAGCAATACGAATACTAGGGTGCCCAGTCGGCGTCTGCGGCCACACAATCTCCAGGTACATCTCACAAAGCTCATTTTGTTTGGTTATTTTTCTACCTATCAAGGTTCCTATTACAGAAGGTAATAATGGTTAGTCAAGCTTAGCATGTGCGCAGTGTGTAGCTACCTACCATACAAATTATGGAATCCTTAGTCTACATGAGGGAATCCTTTAATAGAGTTCTTTGGCACACTCAGTCGCGACTATTTGTAAGCAAACAGTCCCTGTTGCTACAGCACCGCAGCGGTAGCTAGGCCATTAAGAGGGGGCTGGTGTTTCACATCTACGTACTACTAAAACCCAAAGCTGGTAGCCCCTATAGCTAAGACTACTTAGTAGAGGGTTCGCCAGGCTAGCCTGACTCGAGAGAGTATGGCTACGCGAGACTACACCAGGCTATGTTAAAAGAATCGCTAGTCGGAATTGTACGGATAAGATTATTTACATCACCAACTCACCGAGCTAACGTAATCTCAGAGTTCTAGTTCTTTCCATCCAGACTGTCTCCATCACTGGTCGGTGAAAGTGAAGCGCACATTTGTATGTCTTCACAGCACATTAACATTTATAACCACATCCTTAATTGTTTCCGCATGCAGAAAAGTGGGTGTGGCAAACCTGTGTTTAGTTTACGGCGTAGCGATGGCCTACTCTCAGTTTCAGGGCCCAGTACCTACGGTGAAGTTCAGCGCATCCCACCTCCCCGGAAATCTTGCCGTCTTGCAAGGGCTGGAGAACGAAACGAGCCTGACCTTCGCGGTAGCGCACAGGAGCTGCGTCAGTCTGGCCCACCTGGCGTCTGGGGTCTGCACGCACGAGCAGGCGACATACGACGAGCTGGGAGACAAGGATACTGCATCCTTTCTCACGCAGGTTTGGGAATGCAGAAGTAAAGCTCATAGATAAGATGAAACGAAGTTGGTATTGTGCGCTTTATTTGGAAATAGTAAACACTGCATTATCAGTAGTAGTACTAATATCCCCAGACTCTATAGCAGTAGTATACAAATGCTAATACGTTTGTGCGTGTTAGTGCAATCTGAACCTAAACAAGCAGCTTCACCCCTTTAAAATTGTATGTGTTTGAAAGGGGGCGGAGCTCTTTAGTCAGTACTAAATGTGTTTCTTCCAGGTTCGATGGTGTCGTTTGCACAATTCCAGAATCGTGCTAGTGCTGACATCATACAAAGGATTCAAGGTAATTATCCACCCGTATGTGCATGAGCTTTACATGGTATTGATGTAGTCTCGTGCGCCAGCCATATTGTTTGTTTACAACGGGAAAAAATACAGCTGGTGCACTAGACTAGTATTGATGATCCAAATTCCATATTATTCTATTTTGCAGATTCTGGAATGGAATGCGTCCAGCCTACTCTACAGCCATCACATAGACACATTGCAAGGATCTTTAGGTGTGCTCAACATCATGTCATAATCACACTGGTGTTTCCGCCAACCACCTTTATCTTGAATGTTTTACTTACAGAACGTAGCTTCGCAAGAGGCGTCACGGCTGTCGGGGATTGCGTCTGCATTGGTAAGTAAGCCCCATTGTATATATAGGTATTGCTTTGACGACCACTTTAAGAGATCTGCACGACTTCAGTCAGTATGCATAAAGTGTACTTATTGCGCAAGCGACTATGCAATGCGGGAACATAACGCATGAGTGCTAAGTACAAGCAGGTTAATTTCCGTTATAGTTGTTGTTCTTGTTGTGTCCACACATATGTATTAAGTTGGGCAACCAACTCTTTAGGTTGTGTACTAGTAGTCCAGGGGTGTACATTACCAGATGGAAGTAGCAGTCCAGGGGTGTACATTACCAGATGGAAGTAGCAGTCCAGGGGTTAGCCTCGTCCCAGGCCACACACATTACCAGATGGAAGTAGCAGTCCAGGGGTTAGCCTCGTCCCCAGGCCACACACATTACCAGATGGAAGCTAATACAGGACATAGTAAGAGTATACAATAGCTTGTTTCCCAACAGCAAGGTACTTACGGCTATGTTCTAGGGTTACTCCTCTTCCCCTTACACACAACACACACATGCACACATATGCACACACACACACACACACACACACACAGGCACCTCCATGGGTGCCATCCTGGCCTTCGAGATCCCCGCTCAGGGCACGGATGTCGCCCTCCTGAGGCAGCTGCAGGGCCACATGGCTCCCATCTGCGACATCGCTACTAATGAACACGGAGAAGTGGCCAGCTGTGACGAGTCAGGCATGATCATTGTGTGGACTGACCCCCTCACCAGCCCCGATAGCTCCTTGGTCATCGATCTGTCAGGGTGAGGAACCATGTTCAGAGGCTCCACTCCACAGAAAAAACAAATAAACAAACAGCAAAACAAACTGGAGAGTGGAGCCTGGGAGCAAGGAGAGTGGAGCCTGGGAACAAGGCTATCCACAGTAGTGCACAGTGACCTGGTGAAGTATCATAATGGCCTTCTGGTGCTGGTGTGTGTTGTCACTAATTATAAGCTGCTCAGAAGGTTGTAGCCAACTGCCATGGCCTTTAATTTTTGGGACTCCAAACAAAGTCCTGAAATTGCCAAATTAGATTAATGGGTTGGTTACTGTTGGAATTCATTTGGCTTTGAAGACAGGTGTCTTAGGTTTCACATTAATGACCTTTTTCTCATCCACCCATGCAGCGGTGCGGTCTGCCTTTCTCTCTGTTTCTGGAACAACACTCTGATTGGAGGGTTCACCAATGGCAAAATCCTGCTCTTTAGCGCAGATAGCGGAGCAAAGACAGTGGAGATCTCTGCCCATGCCAGATGCATCAATGCTCTGGATGTGGCCCCTAAGACTGGCCTGGTACGTACGTGTGTGCAGTCTCATACTCCTCAGTTCCAATGGCTGTTGAATGGCAGTCTAGTGAGCAGGCTAGGCTGACAGCTCGCTGTGCAGAAGGTGGTTAGCTGCTGGTCAGCTAGGAATCGCTGGTCAACTCCAGGTGCTGAAGAGGTCCAAGTAGACTAAAACAGCTGTTTGTGGTTTAGCCACACATGCAATGGGCTTCTATTTTCACCATGCTTGTGATAGACTTTTGGATGTCTTCTCGAAACAAAACAGCTGCCTAACCCTGCACTAGACGCCATCCCTGTCTCTACTTCCTTTTTTGCATACTGTAAAAATGTGCTACAAAAAAACTATGGAGCAGAGACTCCATCCCTTGGGTGTTTGTAGTCTCTGCACCAATGTATTGTAGCGGCGCCACTGTTGGCCAGTGGATTGTACCTCTCTACCCCCCTACAGCTGCTCTCTGTGTCAGAAGACGCCACGGCTGCAGTGTGGACGCTGCCAACTGACAGCAAACCCAAGGTGATGTAGCCCAGGGGGTGTGGCTTGGGTATGAGGCTAGACCCGCTTTTAGCCATCCACCCCTGACTTGGTATTGCAAGTCAGTTTCACCAAAATGTCCTCACGTGGGCCGAGAGTGTCGGCCCAACACGCATGTCTAACGTTAGCAACAACTAGTTAATAACTACATTCCGACCCCGCCCATAGCTGGTTAAATGGTAATTACCTGTGCAGATATATAGTAGCTAGCTTAGGCATCCTTCTTTATCGGCCTAGGCCTTGAACGTTATCACTTTTAGGTACCGAATTTCAACGGCAAGCTATGTGCAGCAAAACTGGTAATTAAATAACTATTATCTTGTCGCTATGCACACTTCGCGTTCGGATATTTTGGTGAAACTGAAGTGACAAAAGCCTGGGTGGAGACCTGGGAATGAGGCTAGATCCTCTTGTGCTTGCTGTTAAGCGGTTTCTCTTTTATCCCACACACTGCACATGATCAGGTGTCGCAGGTGTTCTCAGCCACCATTCCCAATTCCTTGCTATGTGGGGGGAAATTCTGTGACCCCCAGGGGGCAAAATTCACCCTCACAGCCTATGACTCTGCGAAAATAATCACTTTCAGCAAGTCCGGATCTTGAGGGTCGCCCCTCAATTAGAAACTCATTAGTGAACTCTCGTGGCAACAACCATCACTTTTAAGTACAACTATTATGTCTATATTATGTACTATAATATTATAGTCAACAAGAGGTGGGCACTCCCATATGCACTGTAGTCACATGCAGCTAAGACCGGGGTCAAGAAATTTTGACCATCATTTTTGCTGCTTGACCGTTTGACCACACTGCAAAAGGCTCTTGATCGTTTGACCGTACCAAAATGTCGCAGGCTTGAATCAAACATATGGTTCAGCTAACACCAAGCTTTAAGGATTGTCGCAGTAGTAGGTATGGGCTCAAATCAAACCTAAGGTTCAGCTATACCAAGCTTTACAGATTGTCGCAGTACCAGGCGTGAATTAAACCTAAGTAAGTTTGATTCTGAGACCAAAGCAAAGCCACCTGTTACAAGATCAACTGAGGCTCTTAATCGAGGCTTGTACATGTAATGTGTGTTATGCTCAGCTAGTGAGTGTTGAGGCTTGCACGAACATGTACACACACAAACACGCAGTGGGGTACGTGCACAGACAATAGAAACACAACTAAAAACATACACCATATAATAGCAGTTCATGATCACTCACCAAGATCATATTATACACGTGTAGTGTACACGTATTACGACTGCAATTTTAATACCAATAATAATAATACCACCCAATTTGATGAGTACTCATCTTACCGCATACTGACACTGGTCAGCCACGTGGATCGCTCATGCACAATGTCAAACTTATTATAATAACACAATATCATTATACCATGCCCACCTTGTGGGACGTCCCTGCATAACTAACTGTCCGTTTTTTTGTTTTTCTTTGCATTTTCTTTGTTGTGTTTTATAAACAGTATAGTTTCCAGTAATACTATATAGTATAGTATAGTATAGTATAGTATAGTATAGTATAGTATAGTATAGTATACCCATTCTAGCCATACGTCGCGTATCGCTGACCAGTCCAGTTTTTCGTTTGCTCACGTGCCACGCATGGCACCAGCACCTGTACTTAATCTTTTATACACACATGCATGCACATTCTCTCACATTTTCCTGTTGTGTTGACCTGTACTTGGTGGGATGTGGGATGAGCCGTACTTGTGGCTGGGATGAGCTGTGCTCGGTAGGGCGGCGACCGTGGGAATTCTTGCAGTCTTGCAATGACTGGACGGGGGTGAGAGAAGCAGGCACATAAATAAAAAGTGGTAACACGAGATACAGCATTATTAGCTACAGCTCTAGTTTCTGCATAGCCTCCTCGTTCCCAGGCCACACATTCGGCGAGGCTAGTTCTGCTGACCAAGCGGAATACATGCTCCAACCTATGCTAGCTTGGTTGCTACGCGCAATGCAAAGTTACAATTCGAAACTGCATCAGCAAAATACTCACATTCCGCACAGCCAAGAAACTCAGTACTGAAGTAAAATGCAGCTCGTCCCTGGTTTTGTACGCGCAAAATTCGCGCGTAAAACGCCGTTCAAATCTGCAGTTCTGACCAATGATGTCTCGGGAACCCCATCCAACCCTAGCCCAGTGCGTTTATATATACTTCGTTATATAGTAACTACAGAATGAAAATTGTCCTTGACTGCTTGACCAAAGGCAAAAATACCCCTTGACCTGTTGACTACTTTTTGACCCTGGTCTTAGCTGTGACTACAGTGCCTATGGGAGTGACCACCCATTATCTATCAGTAGTAATTAAGCCTGGGAAGAATGTATTGGATTTATAGGGTTCTTTTTTCCCCCCTCGAAGTTAAGTTGTTTCTCTGTATAGAAATACCACAAATAGCCGTCTATCACTACTAAGAATTCTTTTCAAGTCTGACAGGCTGATGGCTACCAAATTACTCAGTAGCCACGCCTCCCAATAACAAGCTGGTTGGTGCGGCACTCTCTCTCTCCCATCAGCAGGTAGCTGCAATTCCGGACAATCTTGTTCAGCCCGTTGGGTAGGCCACACAATTTCACCTAATTTTGGAAATAGCAAAATAGCCTCCAAAGGACACTTATAAGTACTAATGTAAAAAATTATGTCGAGGGAGAAAGCAGTGGAATGAAGACTGAGAATCAAGACTGGGAACGGAACATGCAAAAATAATCACTTTCAACAAGTCCTGATCTTGAGGGACACCCCCTCGATTAGAAACTCATTACCGAACTCCTTGGCAACAAGCATCACTTTTAGAATTGTACAAAATGAATGTATAATTAACAATGCGAATGACGGCGTACAGTATAAGAAATCAGGATGTACATTATAGAGTGGCAGAAGTAGTAATTGATTGTCATTGTGTACAAACAATGATTGTCATTATTGTCTTGAGTAGGTTCCCCATGGCTCGTACAGCTATGTAGCTAAACTTCTGTCTCCAGACAGTCTGGGCGCAGCTGCAGCGTTTTGGAGGTTACCTGCGTTTGTCTGTGACGTGTAGCACGTGGGTTTGAAGCGGGAAAGGACGGGAAGGGCGCATCAGTTGGCAGGGAGGAGGGGAGGAGCTGGGTGGCGCTATCGGGGCTCGCAGCAGGGGAGGAGGAACTGTTGGTAGTGAGGCTGATATTTTGGTTCAGGAGTGGCTTTCCGCTCATAATCGAGGGCTTGGGATCCAGGTAAGGTTGCGGTCTTCCATTTTGAAGGACGTAGAAGGTGCCACTGCTGTCCTCACTTGGGGCGGTTTCGGTGGTAGAGAGGGCGAGAGTTAGGGCATCACTGGCACTAGGAGCACGTGGGGATGGCACCTCCTGCCCCACTGTTTGGCCATCTGCATTGGGATTCACTCTCATGTAGCCCTGTGTGAAACAGATGCACATTTAGGAAGGTCACAGTGGCATTTTATGCATGACAATGTAAACTTTGAATAATGCGTTGGTTCGGCACTGGGATCCCTCTCCCCCTCCCCATGAATTTTTTAAGGTGATTTTTTTTTTTGATACTCAGTAGTTTATTAGTAGCTAATTTTCAGCCTTTTTGGGGCCCCAGAAGCAACCTCAGAGCATTAAATTTCTAAAAGTTCCTGGGGGAGCATACCCTCACACCCGCCTAGGGAGCGTGGCTCCACACGTGACATTTTCCCCACCCCCATTGAAAAATCCTGTATGAAATCCAGATTATGCTGGTCAGGTTTAAATGAAGATGGAAGGGGAATGAAATGCTTCTTTGATTGCAAGCTGGAGCTGTATGGGCTGACAATGTGACAATACTGTCTGTTAGCCTCGTCCCCAGGCTCTTTGCGCTAAAGTGAAACGCGCACGTGGGCCTGGGAACAAGGCTAACTGTCTGTTGCAAGAGTGGCTTACGTAAGCCAGAGAGAGAAAGTTGTCAAAGGTGGAGATGAGCTCTGTGAAAGAGGGACGGGCGTTGGGGTCGTCATGCCAACACTGCAGCATCAGGTTGTACCTGGGAGGGAGGAGGGAGGACTAATTAACGTCAGCTGGGAGGAAGGGAAGGATGGAAACTCCAGGAAATGTAGCTGAATCAGACAATTTTCGTGGTATTGTCAAAATTACAGGTGGTATGTAAATTCTGACATTTTTGACCTCACATGGGTAGACTTGTGCTAACGTTCACATTGTCAGATAATTACACAACTAACTGTAATGGATCATCAGAAAGACTGTACAAGCACTTATAACCTTTGTCTTTCACTAGCCTTGTTCCCAGGCTCCACTCCCTAGCCTCACCCTGTGCATAAACAAAGTACGTTATTAGGGTATGTGCCATGAAGCGGAAACTCACAGCTCATCCGTGCAGTTTGACCCCGTCGGTTTGTGGAGTCTGTGTCCTTCCTGGAGGTACTTGATCAGGCTCTCGCAGCTGTGGGCCACTGGGGAGCGGCCGTACGGTGTTCCGCCAAACATCAGTATCTCCCATAGCACTACACCAAATGACCAGCTGTATGGGAGGGGGCAAAACACGAGAGCGTAACCCTTATTAATAATCCTTGGTTTGGAAATCAGGAAGTAGGCTAGAAATGAGTTGCGATGGTAGAAAAAAAACGTTTTATATGTCTCATGGTTGCTGGTCTGAGGGATACCTACTCCTCCTAACAAGCTTATAAAATGCCAAAGGTCTGCTAGGCACAGTTCCATGGTTTAGCGGTTAGCACCTGCTGGTAAGTAATTCAATATAAGTGGAGTGAGTCCTTCACAGGCATAGAGTGTGTAGTTTATTAATATTTGAAATGCCAAACTATGGGGGCAACTTTACAACACTATCTGACCAATCAGATTGCATTTTCTCTGTATGCGTAGTATTCGGTTTACCCTCATATACAGTGGGTAAACGAAATGGCTTCTTTGCCTAATCTGATACGAGTTCCTTACACATCACTCTTGTAGCTGTGTACTCTCTGCTGCAGCGACTCCATCGCCATCCACCGCACAGGCAGCCGACCCTGCATGGAACATACATTCATGTAACGAAAGCCCTGAGAAATTATTGAGTTGCCAACCAGAAAGAAAAGACAACTAATGGTGCAGCATGGGGACTCCGTGTTTGTATGTACGTGTGTAACACTACTGGGATGCAATTTCCTGTGGGCGTGGCATTGCTTCCGTGCACGTGCAGTGCATGTGCAGCAGAGCCAAAGAAAGGAGGGCATGAGCTACGATGGAGTCGCCTGCAGAGAGACGGTGGCGATTAGGGAGGCTACATGTGCAGCAACATAGGAGTTGTATATAGCGTAGCCTCGTTCCCAGTCTCTGCTTCCCGCTTCTTTTTCGCAGGTTGTAAAAAAAAACGTTTTTTTACAACATGCGAAAAAAAGCTGGGAGTGGAGACTGGGAACAAGGCTAATATAGCGAGGAGAAGAGGAGGGAACATCGGCGAGAGGTTCATCGATAGCGGGTAAGGCTGATTTGATAGCAGAAAAGTAATGAACGCTGTACTCGAAGCCTCGGACTGGCTGAATGGTCAGCTGAGCAGCGTACAATTCCTGCGAGGCCATCTTCATGGAATACCATGTATGCACTAGTAGCACAACTAATTACAGTAACTGCTAGGGACTAACGGGTGTAATCTTCCTGTAGTAGTCCTTCTCAGTGAGGTCCCGGGCCAGACCAAAGTCTCCGATCTTTAGGAGAAAGCCCTCCGCTATCAGTACATTCCGGGCAGCCAGATCTCGATGGATACACTGCAAGGAGAGAACAAGAAGCGGCCATTGCCCTTATCCCTTGGAATCTTCAGTGATGCAACTACAACTGTTATGTCCTGAAGTTGTAACTGTTTAACAAACCTTCATTTTTTCCAGGTGCTCCATCCCCCTTGCAATCTGGAGTCCGAAGTCCAAAACATCAAAGTAAGCCAGTCCTCCTCCAGCAAGAGGAGAATCACTCTCTTCTGCAGCCTGTCTCTCCCTCGGCCCCTCTTCTTGTTCCGCCCCTAGCCCCACCCCCTGCTGTTCTCCAACTGTGTCACCCAGCTGCAGGCTACAGTAGGCGCACATGCTCGAAGGAGAGTAGATGTAACCGTCCGGGAGTGACACCATAGACTGTCTCTCGGCCTCAGGCTCGGGTACGTTGGTATATGAGGGACTGAATAATGGCGAGTTCTCTTCCCGAGATGTTCTGCTAGAAGAAAGAGGTTGCGTCAAAATCTCTTGCTCGGACACAACATTGGTATACGTCGGTCTGACAAGAGGCGGAGTCTTCTCTCTCACGTCTTCTTGGCTGAGAGATACAGATGAGTGAGGCGAAACTGACAGATGCCTGCACTCACACTCGCCCTCACTCTGGTTGTAGTACTCGACGTAGTCCCGTTCCCCGCCTTTGGGGGGAGGGTAGTGGTACGGATCTTCGAGGCAGGGGCGATAGGCACACCTCCCTCCGGCTACAAGAGGGGCCAGTCTGTCGTAGTTTGAGGAGAGGTACTTTGGCGCTAGCTGGTTGTAGGCGAACGCTGGATTTTCTCGTCCCTCTCTGTTCTCAGCTTGGCCCTCGCGGCTGTAGTAGTCATCACTGTAGTAGCGGTAGCTGTAGTCGCTCCTCAGAAGCCGTAGTAGCCTTCTGGCCTGTGCCAAGGAGACGGGGTCAGCTAATGAGGAATCGCTGGTGTGGAGGTTGGGGTAGTCGTCTAGGCCCCGCAGGTGTTGGAGCTGATGCTGATGGTAGCTGCAGAGGTGGACTGCACTGTCGGCCAGGGAAGTCAGGTGCTGGGGTGTGGCTTGGGGCGGGGCCTGGAATCTGGCTGGGTTGCTGTTGGTCCTGCATTCGGCGAGATAGGATTTGAGGCTCCCATAGACAGCAAACTCCATCAGAATGAAAAGAGGTTCGGAGGCTGCATCAGAGAGGAGGCAAACCACACCTTTTTTAATTACATCACACAGAAATCACACCCCACGCTTTACTTAAATGGCCCTAACCCCACAATCCTGGACACTTTATCATTGTGATGTACATGTAAGTGAGCAGTAATTGAAATAATACATGAGAACATGTGCTTTCATGTAGTTTTCTTGTATAAAAACACAAGAACATTCTTGTTTACACGTTTTCATACATTTTCTCCATTTAGTGCTCACTTTTACCCCCCATTACATCATAATGGTAAAGGGTCCAGCTAAACTAGCTGTAGCCTCAATCCCAGACCTCCCCACAGACCCTCGCTCACTTCACTTGCTCGGCAGGGAGGCCTGGAAAGATTACATGTTCCCGGCCTCTACTAGTACTTAAACGTTTTTCGTGGTAGATTACATTAGTGGGTGGAGAGGACGTGAGAAAAAGATCACGACAGATGAGTTAATTAGTCACTTAATTCACTCAATCACCTGTTTCTGAGCATTGCCCAAGGAAGTTGACGATGTTGGGATGGGGCTCCATGGTCTGCATGATATTCAGCTCGTCATTCAGGTCATCCCGGTCTGACGGCCTGGCGATTGCTGCAGGAAGACATGTCAACCCAAGTGATCTATTTTACTTTCAATTCTGGGTTATAGTTGGCACAAAAAGGCAAAGCCTAGAACTGAAGTCTGCAAGCAAGGTATTTGTTAAATAACTTACATTTTAAAATCCTTCTTTAGTTTCATTTGGAGCTGATCAAAAATTATTGTAGAGGAGGGGCTGACATGTTATCCCAACCCCTTACCATGTCCCCCGGGCACTCCCAAGGGGAGAGCCCGGGGGACATGGCTACTAGCAGTGGTTCACAAGCCTTCCTGCAACATTCAATCAACAGTGTGAGCCGATCAGTGAACAGAGTTCTGTAATTTCATTGGTCGACACTGTTGGCCGGTGCTGGGATACCTCAGTTAGTACCGGGATGTTACAAGAAGGCTGCAAACCGCTGTACCCGAGGCCCGCCTAGGTCCTGGCATGCTTCCAGACCAGTGTCTTCGTAAAGTTAAGAAGGCCAAATGAAATCCTACAGGTTTACACACTAGAAAGAGTCCCTACAGTGTTTACATGTAGTGTGGGCACTGGGAGTAGTCCCTCAAAGGGTCTTTTTAAAAGCTACTGAAATCTTACGTTTGAGTGTTTTCACAGCAACAACGTTTCTGGAACTATCCGGACAGATTCCCTCCGCCAGGGCTCTCCATACCTGCCCAAACTGGCCCTCTCCTGAGAGAGAGAGAGAGAGATGAGAGTGGAGACTGGAGACTGGGAATGAGACACATTACTGCACCAACTCCCCCCAAGGAAGACCTCTGAGTTCACTCCTAGCTGGACCCAATAGGTTGGGAATTAGTTGCATGTACTAATAAAATTACTGCATAAGTGTCTAAACAAAACTATAAAACAGGTATACTATAACCTATGCTCAGTAATAAGGGGTGGGGAAGCAACCCCCCCACTCTGCATATCATATCTTACATCTTTTCCACACCCACTAAAACATTTGCATGACCCCAATCCCAGTTAGTGTCTACATTAACAATATTGAGACTCTATATTTAGTGGAAAACAGTAAGCAACATATGCAATTCCCCCCCCCCCCCAAAGAAAATACTTTACCTCTATCCCCGCCAAAAAAAACACTCTACCTCTACCCCCCCCCCCCCCAAAAACAAAAACAAAACAAGAAACAAACAAAAAAAACACTCTACCTAGGACCTCCTTTAGTTCCAGTCTCTCCCTGGGAAACTCCTTTAGTTCTGGACTGTCCCTGCGAAAATCATCATCAATAACAATGGGATTGGGAATGCCAAGCGTGTAGGGGGGGGGCTTGTTCTGCAGACGGAACCTCAGGATCATGCATGCTATCCCAGTGACGGCCGCCAGTGCAATCAAACTGAAGACCACGACCAAGGCAGCTACCCAAATGGAGATTGTGTCCCCTTGTGGCTCCGGGCTCGGCAGGGTGACATCAAGAACAAGGAAGTTGCTCCCGTGATCAGAGTCAGACGCTTTGCAGGAATAACTGGCAGAGAAGTTGGTATGTGCGTTGCAGATGACTAGAGCCGTCTGTTGCACCCAGACGAGTGCTTCAATCTCCTCCTCTATGACATCTCTCTGGCCTAGGGAAACTGCAAACCGATCACTGGACCTTCCCCGGCAGAGACCACGAAGCGTAGTTTCATTTAGAGCTCCGTCGAGCTTGATTGCTTCCTCTGGCTCAAACACAGTGACTCGTGCTCCCCCCTGCTGCACGGGAACGGTCTCCCAGAAGAGAACAGCACCGTAGGTGGTGGTGGCATTGCAGAGAAAGGAGTGGTCACTGCTTATGTTGATTTTGATCGTTTCGGGCACAGAGGGGCGGTGAAACTCCGGGGGCACTGTTGCATAGCCTAGCAAAGAAGGAGCAGACGGTAATGGCAAGTTAATCTATTAAACGTATTCCTACAAGTCTCCCTTTACACTAATGATCCTCTGTGCTGTGGCTGCTTTGTTGTAAGAGAGCTGTTGTTCAACCAGTGGACTAGAAGACACGGTACTGTGCGATTAGTCTACTATGAGCTAGCCAGGGTGATGTACACACATTTCTAGGAAGTGTGGGTTCAGTAATTTGGCAAGAATTAGCGAGAGTTTATAGCAATGAGACATACAGACATGCCACAGCCCGAAAGAGCATGAACATCATGAAACATTTTGCACTATGGGCTGGTAAAATGTCAGTGGAGAAAGACTGGACTGCTGTGACCGACAAACAGATACCGAGATCGCCAAATTCTGACATCGAGAGAGGCCAGGCCAGGCCACATTTACACCCACCTCAGATTAAGCAATTTTCAAGGCGCAAGTTAGCAATTTTCAAGGCGCAAGTTTCTATGTGCCAGTGTTTTACTTGCAAAACAGTACGTGAAAAGCATGCATGTGCACATTAAATAAAATACGCTTAGAGAGAGTAGCTTCATACCCAGGCCCTGCTTTTTTCGGCTACGCAAAGGAAAAATGGAGCTTTACCTTCGCGCAACCAAATAAAGCGGGGGTCTGGGAACAAGGCTACAAAGAGAGTAATTTCACTTTTCCAGTGTGCCACTGACAATCCTCACAAAGGCTTGCCTCCATTGCGGTACCAATGTTCCTAGGTCTTCACAAAGTAACCTTTTGGTCAGTGACACAACACTTGAGCACACTTCCACAGTAGAAAGAACCAAACTAGAGTACACGAGCTAAACTCACTTGCATTCACCGAGTACTGGAGACTCTCCTCGTTCTTCACATCACTAATTGAGAAAATAGTGAGAGTATAGTTTCCTGAATCAGTAGGCGTGATTGCATCGATCAGCAAAATTGACAGTACACGATTAGAAACATCCGGCAGACAAGTGTCATCGAAGCCAACAAAAACTGGAGCAAAGAAAGCCGAGTAGTGGGGCAACTGCGCCCGTGACTCCATTACAGCAGGCAGCAAGGTATCTTCAACACAGTCACATTCATTGCAGTTTTCAATAGGCATTTTAAGTGCGTGAACTCTCTCGCCACTCGGGCCCCCAGCTTGCCAGTACACAGTGCCGTTGGTATCAGGTGATCTGACTTCGAAACACAGAACTTCTTGTCTTCCAATAGTGGAACTGACACTGGTGACTTGGGGAACAGGCCTCGGCACGGAGGTTAGATCAGCTGTGCAGGAAGAAAGTAGTCATGATATACACCAAGCTTTACCCATAGGGGAGTGAAAGTAGCCACTAAATGGAGAAAATACACTAGAATATGAGCTCTGATGTAGTTTTCGTGTATGAAACATAAGAACATGCTTGTTTATGCTAATGAAGTTTCTTCAATTCCAACCAGAATTTCACATCAAAAATATCATCAAATTGCCGACGTTTCGACTACAGTGCTGTACCTTCTTCAGGGCACATCAATACACAGCTCGGAATACAGTCACTTAAATACTAAAACAGAGAAGCTAATTAAACAGATACTAGCAATTCAAAATCTGCATGAATCCCTAATAAAAACTTACTAACAAAGACAAGAAATTCAAATTCTGATTGGCACAGGTCTCCCGTCTCTCCAGCAGTGGTGCAGTTAAATATCGCTTTATGAAGGCGGTTAGTGACTGCAATTGCTGGAATCAAAAAGTCTCCTGTTTCCGTCACGTTGAGATAGTCCATGATGAAATCAGGAGTATTTCGTCCTGTTCTGTTAAAGTTCCCCTCAGGGTAGCGGAAACAACCAGTCCACGGGTTTTCTACTACTCTGGTAGTTTCATTTAAGCACCAGATGGTATCATTTCTGGCAGGGCAGCCATCACACATGAGTAATTTCTCAACATCTTGTGTGCCTCCCACACAGCCTGTGGATTTCAGATACCAAAAAAAAAAAAGTACTTAGATGGCACCAAAAAGAACAAACAGACAGTCTGGTATTGACACTGTGTACTGCTTACAGACATGGGAACGTGGGAACCGGGAACCTGGAACTAGAAGAGACTGGGAACCTGACAACCAGCATAGCCCTGGTGAATGAGAGGCTTTACACTACTAGTCCGTGGGTTAACATACTTAAGGTTTCCCAAAGTCAGGTACTGGGCAGAGTGACCATGTTGAGTGAAAACACAGGAAAACAAAGCACACAGTAGCTACCGCACATTAAACAATGTTGAGGAATGCTAGCGCTTCAATTATTTCATAAACTGCGCTCAACAAGCAGCTACATGTATTAAAGGTGCTTGTACAATCGAGCAGCTAAAAAAAACAAAAAAACAGTCATGACATGTGCAGCAATGATTCATGGTATAAATGTCAAATTGGTCACCTAGCCCTGCAGGCTTTGTGCGCAATACTGTATTGGCAACACTAAAATTCCAAATTGTCCAGTAAACCTTCCTTTGGGCAGCTTTGAGGCACTTATACTGGGGAGATAGTATTACACGAAACAAAGTGGCTAGAGAGCCGGTAAATCCAACGGTTGAGTTTAAGAGGACGGGCTAGGGTTGGGATAGGGCTTAGAGGCTAACCGTTGGGTTTAGAGCTAGCTGCGTTGCATTAGTACCGAGATACACGCTAGTTCACGAGTGCGCATGCGCATACATCCCTGTATAAATCGTATATAGTTTACTGGCTCTCTAGCCACGTCGTACACGAAATCACAAAGCATTCTTTGGACACTGAGGAGAACCTCTAGCTCTAGGAAGCTGCTTGAAATGTTGCCTTTTATTATAAAAGGGTCAGTGGAAGATAATTGGACTTAGAATCAATGCCTTAGTTGGCATAGCTCAGTATTGGCTCTTCGTGCTTACCTTTGCATAACAAAATTACTATGAACCATAGATAACAGCGTATAATTTATGCACAATTTATATACTTGAACTGCTACAACACGTTAGTGTGTATTATCCATGCGGATTTACCCGTTCTAATAAAACTCACCGGGTTGAGAAGCTACCTTCCACGAAATGGTACTCAACAGCCAGAGCCCCAGAAGCCAGGAGCAACACGATGTACTGGTCTTGCTCCAGGGCACTGCCATACTTGCTGTACATGTGCTCTGTACACGTATATACACGCATAGCAGTCTGACGCAGAGTACAACCCGACCGGAAGTATACAGCTTCCGGGTCAAACAACATCAGACGTTCAAGATGGCACAGCGTACAAAAGCACTCAGACATACACAAGTAGACGTATATACAACAGTACAGTGTACGCGTGTACTGGCAACTGCACGTGCACATGTGTAGCAGACACCAGCACATACAATTAATAAACCGAATGATGAATTGCAATTTATACACCAGGCCAGGACAAGAGAGAGTGGAACAGCTGCTACGACTCTTCCTGTTCACTAGTATCACTACTGCTGTCTGAATACGCCAGAGTGGATAGCAGCAGTTCTTGGACAAAGATGCTTCGGTCTGCTCTCCTCTCTTCCAGTTCTATTTGCTCTTCAGAAGACAGGGGAGACTGAGTGAGGCTGGGGAGGACAGGGAAGAGAGGAGAGAGAGAGAGAGAGAGAAGAGGAGGACAAGGAGTGGAAAGAATTAGAAAGGGTAGGTAGCTATAGGCAAGGTTTCGTTTGGGGAAGGGCAGAATCCCCCCCCCCCCCCCCCCGGGAGGCTTTCTTTAATCTGATATACAAGGGAGCATACCGCTACGCATGTACATTATGTAAATTCAAACATGGCTACCATATAGTAGTACCCGTAGACGATTGTGTTTTTATTACATAACCGAGTGAGTGCTTTTACTGTTATAACACTCACTTGGGCAGAAGGTAGTTCTTTTTGGCGTTCTCCCCCGCCCCCTTCTCACCCCGTCCCTCTCTCCCTTCCCCTAGGT
Source organism: Phakellia ventilabrum (assembly GCA_963921505.1). Taxonomy (NCBI): domain Eukaryota; kingdom Metazoa; phylum Porifera; class Demospongiae; order Axinellida; family Axinellidae; genus Phakellia; species Phakellia ventilabrum. The sequence goes on from OY997383.1 coordinate 7,153,024, forward strand.
GGAGCCGGGCCTCCCAACTGGAGCCTTGATCAGGCTTGGACAGTTGAGGGGGGAACATTGAGGTGCCACCTGCAAAAAAAAGAGTAGCAGCTGGATGAAATTATGCGATGTCCTTATTATTCAAGGAATTTTACCAAGGCAAACCATACGACAAAAGTACCGCCATGCCACAAATGGAGAGGGTGGGGCCGTCCAATAGACCCTTCTGATAAAATGCCATTGGCTACAAGGGGTTTCCTGTAGCTATGGCAACGATACTCTTTGTAGTTTGTGCCCAATAGAGTTAAGCAAATTGGACATTAAAATTTAATGGAATTGACATGACCTCACAAATTTATAATAGGTCCTAATGAGAGATTTGCACTGGAGGTTATACACATGTACAAACCTCCCATATGAGCCCATACAATATGTGTACATGTTTGTCTCCATCAAACGTCCAATTGACTGTACTTTATTGGAACGGGTCCATTTGTGACACAGCCCGCACACACAACGGCTAGCCTCATTCCCAGGCACTCTGAGAAATCAGAAGGAAATCAGGATTTGACCACGTGGTCTGGGAATGAGGCTAGTAATGAGCTAGCCTCGGGGGTGTGGCCAGGAGACACCACCCCCCCGAAGCTAATGGGAGCACACCTGGAATTAAATAAGCAGCGATAGCACCTTCAGAAGGCGGCATGCCACTCGCAATGATCTTGCGATAGATGGGTCTTCTGGACGGTGAGCCTCTCTCGAAAGCCTGTCTGTCCTGCTGTTCCAGTAACTGCTGTATGTGTGAGGGCACGTCAGCCAACACTCTCCGGCTGCCACCACCTCCAGCACTACCTGAAGCACCTGAAGGGCCTGTGTGTGTGTGTGTGTGCATGCATGTGTGTGTGTGTGTGTGTGTGTGTGTGTGTGTGTGTGTGTGCATGCATGTGTGTGTGTGTGTGTGTGTGTATGTGTGTGTGTGTGTGTGTGTGTGCATGCATGTGTGTGTGTATGTACATGTACATGTATATGTGTAGTTACTACAACTGCTATAGTGTTAGACTATATAGCATATGAGTGTAGCTTGGTCTAATTAAAGCCACTTTACACAGATGCTAGTTCAGTACCTGACAGTTGAGAGAGGAGCTCTGTAATGGGGTCAGCGTTGTCCTGCTGTTGACTGGACTCTCGAGAGAAGGCTCCAATGTACCGGTCAAGACCACCCGCCCTCCGACGGCCAATTAGTCGTCGTACCCGGCTCTGTACGGCATTAGGTTCATGGTGCAAAGGTGGTCAAGGGAAAAAACAACTGTAACATTTAAAAATGTTGTGAATATGTTTCCAGTACAGTTTGATGTCTTTTCGCACAGTACCGATCTGTTCTCAGGCTCCCATTACACAGACCTTTCCGCATCATGGAAAAAAATCGCGACAAAAGCTGGTGTGTAGACCTGGGACCAAGGCTTTGGCTAGCCTCGTTCCCAGTCTCTGAAGATTTGTTACAACATGCAGAAAAAAGCTGGGAGTGGAGACTGGGAACGAGGCTAGGCCTTGGCTCCAGTAGGCATGACATCCAGCCCACTAGGAGGGACCATGGGAGATACTCCTCCCCAGACCGACGTGTGTGCTTCACTTACACGTTGCCACTTGTGGGCCTGGTATATCCTCTCATATGCTTGACACGTAGGGCAGAAGGGAAGGCAGCAAAGCTACACTTCTTGTAACCACTTTTCAGAGCCTATGTGAAGTAAAGACTGAGCACTACAACAATATCTGCAGTAAAAGGTAGAAGAGTGCAGCTGTCTTTGCTCGGCCTCCTACCAATGCATTAAGTAGTTAAATCACGTGATAGAATGTGCCAGTGCATGGTGGAGTAGTGAGTTGATACCTGAAAAAAAACATTGTTATGGCACCAAAAGAAAGAGCAGTAAAAAGAGAGGGAGGGGGAGGATATCATAAGCTCCATGTCTCTGAGGGCCCGGTGCTCAACGGTAAGGTGGGTGGGGAGGTCATCCGTCAGGTGATTGGGGTCGCCGCTGGGGTGGGACGCACACACGGGACAGATCACCTCCTACGGGAAGGGGGGAGGGGTGAAAAACATTCTCACATACATGTATCAATTTAGTCAGGCAGTAGTGCAATAGACCCTTTACCATTATGATGTAATGGGGGGTAAAAGTGAGCACTAATTGGAGAAAATACATGAGAACACGTGCTTTGATGTAGTTTTCTTGTTTGAAAACATAAGAACATGCTTGTTTACACGTGTTTTCGTGTATTTTCTCCATTTAGTGCTCACTTTTACCCCCCCATTACATCATAATGGTAAAGGGTCTATTGTACAATGCCTCACACTATGCCATACCCCAACTGGGAGTGCTACGTGCGTCATAATTACCGTCAAACCACAGCATGTCAACAACCTGTTCTCAGAAAGGAAGTCCACATGCTGACTGACCACTTTAACAAGCCAGTCAACACAGCAAAATATTTCGCATGCTTGAAATGATCTCTAGTCAAGTTAACCACCGTGGATGGGATGAGGGATACACCAGCCAGCCTTAGGTACCTGCAGAGTTCCAGAGTCGCTGTGCTGCTTGGTGACGTGCTCCCGCAGCAGAGACTCGGACAGCCCCACCTGGCCGCAGAGAGAACAGGTGTAGGACTGCGGCTGCTCCGGGCCGTGACTCTCGCCATTGTAGAATAGGTCTGAGGAGGAAGCATCGGCCAGTCAATGTGCTTCAAGATGAGCACATGCTCCACCCTTGCCACTAACTTCGATCAATGCCCTAACATACTATGAAGACATAGATAATATTGCAATATTATATATGATGAAGATAACCATGCATGCCCTTGTACGGTAACACAAATCCATATTACCATAGTTACAGAGCTCATCAGCGTGTATTAGCTTTTAAGTGATACACCGAAGTCTACATAACAGGCTTCTAACAAAAATCTAGACTCTTGTATGGAATGTCACCCCCCCCCCCCTCCCCCCCACTCCCCTCTCTCCCTAGCCTCACCGGCATCCACTCTGGTCAGTATGCACTGCATGGGGTGCAGCGTGCTGTGCCGGCCCGTCCCTGTCTCCCCTGCCTCGTAGCAGTCTGAACACAGATCAAAATCGTAGCAGACAAGACACTTGAAGCGCTTGCCTGAGAACCCACCCTTGCCACAGGCGTCACAGCTCACTCCTGGGGGGAGGGGGGAAAACACTCCGCAGGATTAAGTGGTGTCTGCTAATCACCCAGGTCATGCGGTCCTGTTACAGAACCGCTTTATGTTAGAAGCGCACTTGAGGGGGTGGCCCATAGGCAGGGTTTGGTGGGTGTGGTTAATCACATGACCTTTAGTGTAAATTACAGTGTCATGTGAGGAAGTCACATGATGTTAGTCTAAACCCCTAGACATGTAACTAACAACTTGTACTACTAAAGGTTGCTGCAGGGACATCCTCAACTGCAAAAGTTTGTGTTCAGGGAACCTCATTTGGCCTCAGAGCCAGAGTCCTCCATACCAGGAGTGGGGTAGCTACAAGAGTACAAGGGGAAGGAATACGTGCTCCTACAGCTGTATAGACACTCTAGACAGCTACAGCCTATACTAGTAAGATGCTGGTAATCATCGAGGGGCATGCCTGATCGAGCGTGATGTGTCCACTCAAATGAATGATACACATTCAGCAGGACTAAAACCTTACCCGTGCAAGTGATGATGTACATGGTTGTAGGCATGAGGAAATTATACCAGCATTATTTTGAGCAGAATAGGTACAAGATTGCTTAAGGAGTTGAAGGGGTCGAAATTATAGTGGACTAATCCAAAATCAAGTACTAGACCATAAAGCATACGGTTTATAGTATCTCTGATATTTTACAGGTGTATAACTCATGATGTGCAAGCTCTAATGAAAATGAGCAGAGTGCTGGATGATGAGCAGGATTGCCACACCACTGCAGTAGCTTTGTAACTGTCATGGGCTTTTAGCACTGTGGGTGACTGGATGATGAACCCACTTTCCACTCTGCAGTCTGTACTGCTATTGTCGACAATTCACAGAGATATACATGCATAGTACAATCATTTGCAAGGTCATGAGGCTTGGTCTCACGAGACTACATGAGACTGTTTATGTTTACCGGGCTAGCCCCACCCCTGCGAGGTGGTAGCTAGGTTCATAGCGCTATCTGTAGCTACCTAACCTTTATCCCCAGTGCTTGTACTATCACACCAAAATCCATACACTGCTGTTGGAGAGTGTGTAGTGCTACATGCCTTCATTGAATGATTGAAACAGGATACTGGGGTAGTATTGCCGGATCAGCAACCCATTCCAGCTGGCATCAGAATGTGCTCCAACATGCTATTACAGAATGTTGACCTAAAATGTGCCATACGTTTTTTCATTAACCCCCATTGGACTACCCCAGTATTCTGCTACATGGATGGTAAACATGCTGTTTCGGGTTGTATGACAGGGAATTCCAGAGTGTAGGAATTGGGTGTGTACAGCGGGAACGCTCTAGCCATCCTGATGTGCAGTTGTGTGCTCATTCAGACATTCTAGGGACAATTCCATCTAACGCACATCACCGACGATCACCAAAATAATCGTTACGGGTTTGTAAGCCTAAATTTCGCACACGTATGACGGGAAGTCAAGGTGGCACGTTCGGTTACAGCCTGGGGTCGGAACGTGGCCTCTCCAATAATCGGGTCGCGTGTTCGAGGCACACGCGTGCAATCTGATTCTTGGCTTTCTAAGCCTATAGCCAATATGTCGGTAACTTTCCTTCGGGCGGGGAACCAAAACCTGGGCTGCACACGTACAATTGGATACTATTTCTACCCATCATGTGGCTAATCCATCATGTGCCTACCCCATCATGTGACTAACCCATCATGTGACTAGCCCATCATGTGACTACCCCATCATGTGACTAACCCATCATGTGACTAGCCCATCATGTGACTGTAAAAAGACTTTCAGTTTCACTTCCTGATACCAAAGAGTTGTATACAAACGCCACATGCATGTCCACCACGGACAGACAGCACAGGGTGTCTCTGTTTAGAGCTCGAAATAGGCGGGTTTTTAACGAATACAAAACAGAGAAAAGTATGTACTTTATATATTAACATCTAATATAAAAAGCCCACATTATTTGCATTTCTGTTAAGTAGCCCACATACTCCCGACTCTTTCCCTACCGAGCCTATAAGGTTCAATGTGAAAGCCAAACAGAATTGAGGACTTTTGGGCTGGTGTAATAGCAGGTCCTCTTTGCTACACATGTCACCGTGTTTGACTACACCTCCTAGGTCTTCCAAATATGATTCTTTCTAGCAAAGTACACATTACACATTAGGGTATACACACACACACACATTAGGTTTTTTTGGGTTTTGGTGTGTGATATTTTTAAGGATAACTTTTACCTAAAATAGGTCAGGCCAAAGATTGTCGTAGAATGGTATTAACCCTTTAACGCCCATTGCGCATGCGCATATATCACTGAACTGCCCACAGGAATTTAATTTTTTCACGTGCATGGCAGTGCATGCTGATTACAGTCTCGTAGTGAAAGGTAGAGCAAGACAGCGACTGAACTTACGGAAGAACTGAAGAGAAGAGCTCCCAAGCTTCATTTTGATACCGGATTCAAGTGTGATTGACAGGAAGAAAGCCATAAGCGGCAGCAGACTTCTCGGGCCCGGCGATGTTGACGATTATCACCGTCACCTACCCTCAGATCCGGCTGACAGAGGCTACAAAGGATTATCAGGACATCCCCACAGATCTACAGCAGTGTTGTACCTTGTGTCTAGTTGATTACAGAACCGCTAGTGCCGTTTAGCAGCCTAGAATATCCGTCCTTGTTGTATCCGTCTACTAACAGACGTTACTCATTGTATAATAACTCACGAACGGCATGGGGAGGTCCCGGAAAATAGTGCTTAAATGAACGTATTTACTTGCTATGACATCGCCATTCACAAAGGGGATCTCCCTGGAGCGAACTCTTCCGGTAAAATCTCGATCGTTTTACATGACGCATATATGCGGCATCGGGCGTTAAAGGGTTAAGCGGTATGCTTTCTTATAAGTAGTCATGTATAGCATGTTTTCCTAATACATCAGCCTAGCCTCTTTCCCATGCTTCACACACTCTTTATGGTGGAGTGGAACTTGGGCCGCATGGCTACAGTTCTCATAAGTCGGCCGGTCAAACCAGCTTGGCGAGTTTAGGGTCAGCAAGGGTCATGTTGTCACATGACTGATACCGCTTGATGTTTTTGGAAACAGCTACAGGCTAGATACTCTAGCTCTAATCTGTTTTGTGTTCTGTGAGTGGCAGAACTACATGTAGCCATCTGCAGTTCATTGGTCATTGGTGGCCTGGGCATTAATTAGAATTCTCACGCGACGTGCTTACCACTGTGTCGGGACAGGTGACGTGACATTTTCAGCATTCAGTTGCTTGGTAGATTTGAGCTGTTACAATGACAGGCAATTTGTACTACGTGAAGAGCGACTGTGTGGGAGAGAAAGGAAAGTGAAAATAATTTCGGTCGTTTTTAACAGTCGTGATCATCTCAGCAATCAAGTAGGCCTAAGCATACACAACTGATATAGCTAATCATAATCTTCTGTGCTAGAAAACACCACAAGGTGACGCTGGCATACCATGGCTACTGATCCACCCTCTAGCCATGTCGCCCCACATCATAATACGATACAGACTATCGTTTCTTACCGGATGAGAGGGTCATGGGCAGTCTCCTTATGCGCCAGGTGTAGTTTCATGGGTATGGATTGAAACAGCTTCACAGATGGTAACTATTAACACGATCTGCATGCAACAACACAGTCACTCCACACGGCCATTTTTACTTTCAGGCGTACGCAGATGACGATGCGAGACATAGAGGGACTTCCCCTAATTAGCAGCCCGTGTCGCTCTCTGCGCATGCGTGTGCAGAAGAGGGTGTGTCGCCTAAACATGAGAGGCGTGGCAGCTCGTAAGCTCTTTTGACAGAAAAAAAGCGCAGACAGTGACAGTTGTGAGTTATAAAGATCATATTAAGTCTCATTAAATAATTAATGTCCTTGGGCCGCAAAGATAGGTTGGAGCATGCAAGGAGGGGCTACTAAAACTGCAGCTGATCCAGTTAGGCCAAAGTCTGCATGCAGGGTCACATAGAGCCAGTTATGCTACAAGGTGGTGTTGAACCAGCTTTAATATCATGCAAACGTTTATTCAAGTATGCAGCACTGTTTAATATGCTACTGTTAATCTGCTTCCACTTGAGGCCTTCTTCCCTTCTCTCTTCCAGTTGGAGACATCATGGCTTCCCATTCACTGACAGCTGTAGCCTCAGTTGTGTCGGTGGTAAAGGAGAAGACAATAATCGCTCTGAAGATCAACACCCGTGGGTGCGAACGCGTATTCTACCCGATGATAGTCATCGTTGTCTCGTGCCTCTCCCTGGCCCTCCTGGCAGTGGCAGCTGGTACTCCGGCCTGGGTGGAGGTCAGCTGCAACCCATACTGTCATCGCTTCCTGCTCTCAGCATTAGATCTTGCTTGTGATTGTCAGAGTATCTTGCATAATTTACCATATACTGCTTATCTGCACTCCCAGTTTTTTTTCTTACATACAAAAAGAACCGTGAGTGGAGTTTTTTTGCATGTAGTAACTACATATGAAAAAAAAGCTGGGAGTGGAGAGGCTACCCAGACCTCTGAGCCTGTGTAGAATTTTTGTCTCATAGCTGCTCCATAGTTGCAAAAAAGTACGTGAGGCTAGTCTCTTTCAACAACTTAACTTACAGGCCAAAATCTAGAATCGCCCAACTATCACCAAAGTCTGGCAGTGTAGTATTATCAGATTCTCTGTTCTATCTTTTGATTCATGCAGGTGGATGCATTCCAGAATGAGGAGAGCAAGGGGTCGATCACCTTTGGGCTGTTCAGAGGATCACACAGCGTTCAAGTCACTGTTCCTTCGCGGCTTTCTGAATCCTATGACATCAGTAGGTTGTAATAATTATAGTGTTGCATGAAACATGAAACAGGTGCTCTCTCTGTCTGAAAGAAGTCAGGCTCTTTTCTGTAGCATTCTGTGAAACAGGAACTAGCAAATCACTGGAGAGTGAAGCCTGGGGACATTTTCTCTATGATATTCTTTCTCCCGAATTTTGGTGTATACTTAGCTGTATGTACGTAGCAGCACCGAAATAATTTTTGGGGTCAATCTCTCCAGGCCATAATAGTGTATCAATTTGTGTAATTAGATGTACTGATGGCTGATTTCCACTCACCCTGTGCAGGTGATCGTTTCACCACGGAGACCTTCGCAAACGTGTCAGCCATTCCTCTCAGCAGGGTTTACACAACCTTTGCCTTCGACCTCATCGCGATTGTGCTCTGTGTGGTCACGGTGGCTGTCACCCTGCTCAACTCCTACCAAACAGTCACTACGTGGTGGAAGGGACCCCCCATGATGTACACGCTCACTCTGTTTACATGTGAGTACAAAGCATGGGTATAATATGGTAATTTCCCCCCCCAAAAAACACACCTACCTGTTCTAGCAGTTTTGTAGGCCAGGCCTACCCTTTTTTGTGGGGGGGGGGGGTGGTACAAGAAAGAAAGCAGCTCTTCCTACGCGTTGCCAAAAAAGTAGGTGCCAATCCATTCAGTTTCTATCGCTGCCGAGAACAAAGTTGTAGCTATGCACTAATTGTAAAACGTTCTTCTTCAACAGCTCTCATTGGGTTCATGGCCCTGGGCATCTTTGCTGACTTCTTCATCTGGCAGCTGGTCGGCACCGCTGTTCTAGTCCACAGCACTGGCTTTGAGCACCTTCTCCTCACGGGCTACACCACAGCACAGAGGGTGGGCTACTCCTTCTGGCTGCTCTTCATAGGTAAGTGATATCTAATACACCAAGCGCGGGCACAAGAACTTTTGATCTTGCTAGCCTCTCTTTCATACAAAGAAAAGGTAGTGGGTGAGGTATTGACTACTAAAGTTACCAATACTTGAAGATTCAGCCTATACTTATTTGCCTAACCTGTAGCAACAAATTCATCAACTGTGGCAATTTATATACTCCTGCAGTATATAGGCAGGAACCTTGCAATTGTATGACAGTTCACCCTTAATCATTTCCAGGTGCCACCATCCAACTGTTTTCAACTCTGTTGTCGTGGCGACTGGCTGTGCTAGTGCATCCCAGGAGACCCCAGGACCACGCAACACTGTCCGCCTCGCCCTCAGGGTTACAAATGGGAGACGTGCCCTCATATGCCGGCGGCCTTGCCAACTCCAAGCTGTCAGGCTCCGCAGTCAACTATGAAGGAACCGGTGAATTCCTTTATTAGCTAAAAGTAAACAACTTCACTTGAACAGATATAGTGGCAACATGCAAGCACTTGACATATTTACCAATTATACCCCTATAGTAGTTTTTACCACAGTATTATAGTTCTTTGTATATTAATGTCTTCCTATATAATACATAAGCATTTTTAAACACATCCATGCTGCAATATGTTTTGTACACACCTTATTACCTTCCACATCCCAGTTCTGCCGAACAGCTCACCATTGTGGGCCACAAGTAAGCCAGTTTACCACATCATATAAGCTCTCTATCTAGAGATGCAATCTTTTAGCCATAATATAAGTATTATAATATTCTTACATGTGTGCAAAGTGATAAAACAAAAAAACAACAATAACTAATGTTAAGAGAGGAACCCGCCACAGAACCCTACAATTAATTACAATAACAATACCTACAAATAGATAAAATTTATAATAAATAAGAACTCATTTTCATTCAATTGTTCCCTTGGGAACAAAAGAAAAATGCCCTTGACCATCCTCTCGCATCCTTCTTCTTCCCTCTCCTCTGCTACAATCCTCGCCCAGAAGCAGAACTCTCCAGTTGCGTGGACCTACGATGGCGGGTGAGAGGCTTTCTCCGGGAGTTGGACTCACAGTTCCAGGATTTTGAACGCTGCTTGAAGTGCTTGAGGTCGTCTCTGTGGTCTTCGTCCAGCATCCTCCGATAGCTAATGGGCTCACACAAGTCCTGTAGGAAACGATAAAGATGTGTGTAATATCTAGACTCATTCGTCAAACAGAAATACGAGTTAGAGCCGACTGACCGGGTATTTCTCGTAGAAACACTTGTATCCTCCATCGAGTAGGTAGAGCTCAGGGTAGTAGAGTTTCGGAAAGTCCATGCCGTTTCGCTCTCGATCTTTCTTCCTCATGAAACGACTCCTAAAAGAAAGGAAAGTGGGTCTTTATAAACACGCTGAAGATTTACTCTCACGGCAGAACTCAGAGCTCACATGTCTGGACCCCTCTTTGAGGAGAACTCGCAGTGGAAGACAAAGATCGTTCTTCCTTCGCTGGTGGGGTGCTGGGGCTCCTTGAAAAACCTCTCCAGCAGTTTGTCCTTCTCCCAGATGTTCACAGCTTCCTGAATGTGCCCCCCGTCATACTCGTAAGGATAGCGGCAGTCTAGGATGGTATACCGACTGACCATGCTGGAGAAGTCCCCAGTGAGAAGTTTGGCCAACTGCAAGAGAGGACACAACGGTCATGCAATCTACAAGATCCTTCCAGCCTTGATCCTAAGCCTCCCCAAAGACGGTGGGGGGAGGGGGAGCCTGGAATCAAGCCTACTACTCTTGCCCTTATTTGGTTAGAACAGTGCTAGGAACTAAATAATAATGCAGGTACAGATAATAGACACTTTCTGCTATGATGTAATGGGGGAAGTAGGCTCTAAATAGAGTTAGTCCCCCCCATTACATCATAGTGGAAAAGAGTCCATTGTAAGCGTGCTAGGAGATGACTGACAGTTTGTGAAGTATACAAAAGAGGGCCAACATCCTCATGAACAACTCACCGTCTCTGAAGTGACACACTTGAGGTCAGCGACATTCCCTTTAATCAGTGGCAGAGCGTATGGCTATTGGAATGACAAGAGAGGATCAGATTGCTGACATCCCTATAGCAACCTCAGATGGCATGCTGAATATTACAGCTGCCATTCATAGATGTTTCTGCACGCAAAAGCGTGGGACTGGCTGTATAAAATATGTGGCTGGACACTAAATTTTAAACAATAACTGCACACTCTGCAGCCACAATACAAGAACACAGCTAAACACATACCTTTGAAAAATCTCCTACTAATTCACAGCCATCATTTCCTGCAAACAATCAACAACAAAATTAATCGCAGGTGGTAATAAGAGTGAACTCACACGACATCTGCAAGCAGCGAACACTCACCCGGAGATATCGGGTAGCATAAACTCTCCCCAGAAGGCACAGAACAGGAGTGAGAGCGCAGGAGGGGAGGCCCCTACAATCAGAGACGCTTAATAAGCTGCTGCTCTAGCCATAATTATCCCAATTAGGCACACACAGGAGCCTGTATTAAACCTAAACCCATACTCCGTCCTTCCTCACCCAGATTTCTCCGCGGCTGTGAGAAAAAATCTGGGCGAGGAAGAACCTCGTTCCAGGTCCCCGCCAAAAAAAAGCAGGGGCCTGGGGCCGAGGCTAGGCGAGGAAAACCTAGGTACGAGAGTTTGCTGTGTATGGGGTCAGAGGGTCATGTTCGTGTGCTAGGAACGCACCTTTAGCGATGGGGTTGGAGAACAGGAGTTGGAATCGGTAAAGACAGGGAGAGGTGGTCTCTTGGTCCTCAGCTGCGGAGTGAGCCCACTGCAAGGGCTGGAGCGCTGGAGGGAGGACAAGTTTTGGTTTCAGTCGTACATGTAAATATGAGCAGAAGCCCACTATGGCCGTTTGTTTCCATAACAACACGATCTCACCTTGAGAGAGCCCTTCCTCTGACCGACCAGGGGGTGTGGATGGCTGCCGCTGCGGTGGTACGGAACTGGGGGGGGACGGACTGGTGTGGGGCACGCTATGCCACTCCTGGAGCCACCGACATCAAACAGCGGCTGTTGGGTCATAGAGGCAGAGAGAGGAGGAGATTATTGCAACATGAGAAACAGTCCTTGGATAGTAAGGTCAAAAGGTCGTAGCTTAATTCCAAAAATATCAGTTATCGTATCAATGAACATCAAATACAAAAACTCAGGAAAAAGAGAACCTAAATACACTAGAAAGGTTGCATTGTCAACATAGCAAATCCAAACAATACAGGACGTTTTGATCCGAGGATCTTCTTCAGCTGTGATATAAACACAAATTACTAGTGCTAGCTTGTTACGTGTGCTCTAAATGGGACATGTAACAAGCTAGCTCTAGTACCAGTGTTTATATCACAGCTGAAAAAGATCTAGGGTATCAGAACCGAGTCTGGGTATCAGTTTGCTGACACTCTGGTTGGATTAAGTCACAACACTGCCTGCCTGTATAATTGTAAGTCTGTGGTGTAGTGTTCATACCTTGTTAATGAAAGTTGTTGTAGAAGGGGAGTGTACGAGAGGAGCATTAATTAGGGTAGAGAGGTTTCCCGGCAAGGGGGCGGAATCGTCTTGCTCCTCGCTGTCAAAGACTTCCTCAGAGAAGTAGCCATCACTTTCCGCAGCACTGGTCGTGCTGGCGTGACGATGAAGGGATAAGGGGTTGCAGGGGTGAGTAGTCGTGGGAGACATGAGTGACATGCGTTCCTGAATGTGAGAGAGCGAGGGATGTCAGGTAAAACAGGAATTACCGGTTTAGAAATTTACTGTATAGTGGGAAAATGTAGCAAGGACTTTAATTGGCGGTTTGGCGAATCGTAAAAAAATCACCAAATTTAATTCTCGCCAATAATTAAACCTGACGTAATGCACGTGTATATGTTATGCTACACACAGAAAGGGCACGGGTAGTGAAGTACGCTGCTGAGAACGGTTCGACCAAGGCGGCTAGGTACTTCTCGAAGCTTCTAGATCGGAAGATAATCGAATCAACAGCGAGAAGGCATTGTTCGCTAAAGCACAATTGTTACGTCATAAGCTTACGCCAGTTAAAATCGCCAAATTTAAATTTCACCAATATTAAAACCTAGCCGTTTTCAGCCATTTCGCCAAATTTAATGCTTGCCAAATTTTCCCGCTGTACGGTACACTACATCAAGGAGATGAGCCTAGTGCCACTCCACCCAACCTTTTGGGGAGAAGGCTGAAAACCCTCTTACCAAAGGCGAGTTGATCTGCTTGAAGAGAGAGATTGAGTTCTTCGGGTCTTGAGTGAGTGGTGAGAGGGGTAGGGTGGGTAGGGAGGAGGGGCGGTTGGAGAGGGAGGGGGCTTGGGGAATCTTGACGGCATGAGCAGAGTCCTTTTGGAAAGAGTTTTCCTGTAGCGAAGTGTGTTGAGTGTGCATGCGTGTGTGTGTGTAAGCGTGTGTGTACAATTAGTGATAAGACTGTATGAGGTAAACTCCCAGGAAGTGATATGTGTCATCACATACACAGACTGAAGCCTCACAGCCTGAAAGTCACAGAAAGGAACCTCGTATCCAGGCCTTCCACACCCAGATTTTATCTCACAGCCGTGGAGAAAAATCTGGGAGTTATTTTTCCACGGCTGGGAGATAAAATCAGGGCATGGAAGGCTTTTGGGTACAAGGTTACCTGAAAGTGCTACTCAATCATCATCCATATGTATAACTCCCCCCCCCCCTCCCTCCCCTCCCCCTGCAACTGTGCCACTTTGACCCTCCCCTTTGATACGTTGTAGTAAGTGCCCACGGGTGCTTATTAAGAGGAGTACCTTATCCTCACTGATGGATGCCGACGAAAAGTTTCTTTTCAATCTCCTGCAAATGTTGAACACAGTAAGACTGAGTGCATGCTCCCAATCTACTGAAGGAAGGGGTGATGGTGGCTGACCTTGCCGTGCGGGTCTTCCTGCAACCGCCTCTGTTCAAAACAGAGGGCTTGATTTCATGGAGGACAAATCTTTCGAAAGAGAACATATGATGAAGACTGCTATATAAAAATTAGAAGTCTACTATACAGCACACAGCCCCCTCAGACACCAAAATAACCTGATACCATGCATACCAACCTCCCCCACCCCTCACACCAATTGGCTTCCTCCAAAAAAGGGCCCCTTCTGGTAACCAAGGACTTCTCAGTTCAAACCAGGGTTTCTGGAAGCGCCTCAGGATAAGGATGTGGTCAAGCTACCTAGCAACCAAGCAGTTCAACTAAACAGCTACTTTTCATTCTACCCAAGTCCACCCAGCTTGCAACAGTACATGTAGTGCCCCTCTTACATCTTCTTAGATAGATAATTTAGAAACTTTCGGAGGAAAGAAACTGTTTGCCACACTGGTCTAAGAGAAAGTAGATGTTTGATTCTGATGCCTTTTCGCCCATTTATTGTACTGCCAACTTACAAATGCGATCAGCACAGCCAGTATCTCTCACCTTGCAGGTCCTGACATCCCAGGGCTCCCACTCTCCAGGGGATATTCCACAGCACCACCATTGAGGGAGGCCTCTAGTGAAGAACATGAGCTGCCGCTTTGACTGTCACCCTGACTGTCCCCGTAACCTGAGGACAAAATCAACCCCCAAACACAAACCCATAAATTTAGTCACAGATGATTAAAGAATAGAACTTGAGATAAGAGTCATATCACATATCATATTCACACGTGTAGAGGTTTGGAAAAATGCCAAACATGCATCAATGAACAGACAATGTTTGCAGCAATGTTTATGGATATGATTCCAATTAAAGCTCCCTACCTGCATCTGGCTCAAAAGCTGTAGCCAAAGGCGACTGGGAATTCTCATCCACAGTCAAAGAGAGCCTGCGTCTTGGTGTGGTGTTGCTGGGGGGAGGGAGGGAGGATTGTAGGAGTGAGTGGGTGGAGACAGGGAGTATCCCAGATCTAATTACACTACCAGTAAACAATTATATAACATGGCATGCAGCTGTCTTAACTCTTAACTCTTTAAAAAAAATTACAAACCTCTTCTGATCCTGCATTCCACTTGTGTCCATAGGCGAGAAGGGAGAGAAGAGCTTGCGCGAAGAAGAGCAGCTGAAACTGAGTTCGGGGCTTAGCAGTGATCCCTTTTCACTTTGTCCTGCCATAATTTCCGAAGTGCAACCGTTCGGTAACAGTTCGTATAAGATCAGAAAGAGTCCAAGTAGTGCAGATATGTGAAATTCTAGGCGATCTTCTGCCTGGTTGGCCGGTGACTTGCTCTGTAGCGCAGATCTTGGTCTTCCTGGAGCTAACAGCTGGTGTTTGAAAAATTCAAAACATCAACCAAGTGGCCGGGGCTCGAGCTGAAGGCCCTTTCAAGGGATGATGTAAATGGCCAGTTTTAGAAAAAGGGCGGCTGCTCTTCAGGAGAGGGCATCAGCTCAGTTGGAGCGAGTGAGAATCCCAAGCTACAACGCGCCCTGTTCTGCATAATAATTAATGAATTTTTGTAAAGACCGCGGTTTAGCGCCTGAGGGTTATTGCGCACGCGCGCCCTGGCGCCGCGTTTTTTTTAGCCATGGCGTCATTGAGTAATTGTGGGGGCTTTTTTTCTATGCCGATATATAGCCCATAAGCATGGCGTAGCTACCAGAAGATAAGCAATTCAAATGCAAAATATATACTGGTGCTTATATATGGCATAATAATATATGGTACGCAAGTGTATAGTTTTTATTTCGAATTCCTGACATGCATGATTATATCCCACTTGAGTTTTTTTTTTGAGAATGTACTGCCATCATATAATTATCATACATGTACAGACAGCCAATGGACACTGATGCAATTAGCTTTCAGACCGCTTTGTACAGAAATTATGCACGTCCTGAATAAATGGGACAGGGTGTGATGAAATAAATGACCATGTAGTTTGTATAATTGTATAAAAAGTCAGTTTTTTATGATTTCAGATCACATACAAAAAAATCCAGAAAAAGGAATTAACACAAAGAAAACTAAATGTCTGTTCCATTCAATTCTGCCCCAGCACTTGCACATCTAACAGGCTCCTCGGAAGGTGGTGTAGTAGACACTTGCAGGTGGTCGTTTGAGCTGCTCTGACTCTCAAGTCCACTGTCCGCATTGTCTGTTTCTACTCTGCCCAGCATCAGGCTGTGGAACAGCTTCTCATTTCTCATTTCAGGAGACGAATCCCCCTCCTCGATCTTTCCGGCCACGCTGCTGTCATCGGTGGTCACATTAGTAGCTCCAGCACTCAGAGTTAAGGGTGCGATGCTGATTCCCGTGCCTTTTTGGGTGAAAGAGGAATCTTCTCTACCACCGATGGGCGTGCTTGTTCGAAGAGCCATGCTAATGTCAGCGTCAACTATCTCTGTAGATGTCGCATGCTGCGCCCGCTTCATCTCTTGATACTGAAAGGGTCTTTCTGCCACTAAAGTGGTAGCACCAGCAGGCGTTTCAGGCTGAAGAAAAGGAGAGAGGTGTATAAAATGGACTAGTTTACTATCAGTGACTAATCCACAAAGGTCTCCAATTAGCAGGAGCCATTATCACATTCCTAATAATGTGGTGCTTTCCCACCTTGCCAAGCTGATGCGGAGCTTGATCTTGCGGAGACGGAAGAAGTGATGCGGCACTAACTTGACGGGAGTGTGGGGGTTCGCTGCTAAAAGATACGTTCCACCTCAGCCGGGGGGGTACGATGTACTGCACATCCCAGTAGTTGAAGGGCTTGTTTTTCACCTCAGCCTCCATATCGGAATCATCAAATTCAGGAAATTTGAGTCTCAGAGACCCTGCTCTTGACGACACTCTAGATCCACCACCGACATTTGAAGCAACTGTTGATTGTGTAGCAAGCTTCTGCTTCTTACACCCACAAGCTAGGAGCCACAGCTCTCGAGAGTCTTTTGAAAGTACCACAAAGAACATAAATATGAAGAAACCTTGCAGAGAGTTGAAGACTGCAAAAAGAAACTGGAACACTACCGCGGCACTTTTAACCGTAAATGCAGCAAACACCCAAGTGAGTCCGAAGAGCACCATCACACCAGTCAGGCTGGCCAGTGTCCGGAGCGTACTCTTCCTCTTAGCACTTCTTTCCTTGGCTTTATTCTTCTTGCGGCTGTGGCTACAAATGATCAGCACTACCGTCACAAAAATGATGAAATTGAAGAGGAGAATGGCAAATATGGGTCCCAGGAAGGCGCCGAAGAAGACAACAGTATGACTGATGAAACAGCTGTGGAGTGATGAATAGAGAAGTGGGTTAGTAAAAGGATTATGGGTTTCGAAAATAAGAATGCTCATTCCTTGTATCATATCATCAGGGCATGGCCTTTGGAAAACACGGGCACGTGTTTTTCCGAAGTGCAAAAAACGCTGGGCAGTGGAGCCTGGGAACGAGGCTAATCAGGGCACATTTGTGAGACAATGCTGACCACCTTTTGATATAATATTTAATGGCTTAAGATACGCAGAAGAGGGGTCATTAATATGATGTGTCTATACATGTATGTGATTATTGATATAACTTAGCCTGAGACCCACCCAGTGTAGAAATACATGCCACCCAGTGTAGGAGTAGCCTCGCTCCCAGGCCCACGTGTGTGGTTTCGCAGAGAGCCTGGGGACGAGGCTAGTATAGGAGTATAAGTACTCTATTAGCTCAAAGATTAACATGTGCACTCACTAGTCTTCAGAGATCACATGATCCTGATCCAGCACCACTGGAACAATTACAGCCGGAAGTGGGAGTACTGCAGTTGAGAATAGAGAACCCATACTGAGGCATACATACTATAAATATGCTTTGTATTTGTGTGAAGGTGATATTTATTTCTGCTACAGACATGCTGAAATGCTATTGCACCAAGAAGACTATCTAGACAACTGGACTTACACCAGCAGGTGAGAGTGACGATGACAATAAACTTCTTGCTGACTTGCGAAAATACGAAGACAATCTTCCGGAACATAAGCAGAGCTTCGGCACCCATCCACAGCACAGAGGCCAGTGTGAAGTAGTGCAGAAGCGCAGAGACAGAGATACAGACGTATCTGTTCTCCGTGCGGTCGATACCAACGATGAAGACCACCATCATTAGAGCCATAGCTATGCAGAGCTGCACACGAAATTTAGTACTATCTCGCTGCCGAAGTTTTCTACAGGAAAGACACATAATGCTAAATACACTACTGCAGGTGTAGCTACTTTATGTATATCAACTCATACTATAAAAAGGTGTGTGTGTGTGTGTGTGTGTGTATGTGTGTGTGCGTGTATGTGTGTGTGTGCGAAGGAAGGAACGTACTTGAATGCTACCAGCGTTATGACAGTTAGTATCAGTCCAACGAGAGAGAGAACCACACCCACAAGGGACACAATCTCAATTGCTAACTCGGCATCTTCAGAAAGAGCACTTGTGTCAGTCCTGCCACTGATGTCCTGTAGCGGGGGAGCAGTCAAAACTGAGCTAGCAAAGCATTATCTCTCATGATCACATATGCAGTTCTGCAGAGTACACGGCACATGTACAGTTGCAGTGAAGCGACTGAAGGCAAACCTCCACCCCGGCCCGTTCTCACTTACCACAAGTACAGCAAAGTTTGTGAGGTGGTCACATGAGCATGTCACAATACCATCCTCATTGGATTCCAGCTTGCAGCCGTCTTGTGTCCAAACTGTGTGGCCATATGAAATCAAAGCGTATAATATAAGAACCTGTTAGCCCTTGTCTGGTTACATTAACCAACTCACCCTCTCTCCCAAAGACCCAAGACACACAGCGTGGCTTTGTAAAATTCTGTGAGCAGCAATAAGTCAATATTAGTGTAATAATTAAGTAAGCAAATAATGAGGTACCATTGTCTCTATAGGCTAGCTTTAGTATTGGTACAATCTGAGGTACCAGTGCCAGAGGCAATACTGGCATGTGAATACGATTAGCAATCATGCATGTATGCATAAACTGCAGCCTTTTTAATTTGCCACCAAGAAACATGGCTACAGTCCTAAAACTACAAATTCAAGGCAAAGAGAGTAGCAGCTGACTATATACTTGCACTTACAGGGCTTTGCAGCTGTAGTGCAAACAGGATTCTCTCATTCAGCCTAGATATTTCCTCGCCAGCCACAGTAGCTGCCACTACGACGGTGCCAATTGCATCGTGTAGTCGATCAACATTTGGGGTCTTGTCCAGCGGGAAAAGAACTGCTGTATCGTAGACGGAGAAGAATTGGCCGACTCGTGAGCTCTCCACCTTGGAAAAGACAGACGCTGGGATATATAGGACGGCTGTACTGTCCTCCTTGAGTACTATCCTAAAGCTGGTGACAGCAGTGGTGTCATCAGTGACAGTTACAGCTGGGTTAGTAGTGGTGAAGTTCAACGACGGGGAAGGGACTAAAGGGAAAGGACAAGTGGAATGGTGGGTAATACAGCTGTTTGCAGAATCTTTTCCTGCTGCAGACAGAATTCCAATAACAGAAGTGATTAATTACTGAAGTACTTCCAAGTCCAATTGTATAATTCACCCCCATCATTAGTCTTGTGTGTTTACACTGCAAAGCTTTATTACTTCTGTTTGTGGAATCCTGTCTGCAACAGGCAATGATTCTGTAAACTACTGTACAGTGCCTTAGCAATTGATACAGGGCAAAACACATGAGGTACTATCATCACACCTGGGCTAAAGGTGATGCCAACACCAGAGTCTTGCAACACTCCAACGTCAGTCTGTAGGGCGAGAATATATTTTTAACTGAGTTGTGAGAAATATTAATTCGCAACCTTCTCATTTATCATTCTGAGTAAGCCAACTTCTTGAAATACATACTAACTTGAGAGCATCATAAAGTGGGTCTAGCATACAAGAATAAGAATCACTCTCTTCTCAAGCTAAATATAAGGTACTGCACTTCCTAATAGGCACTAACCGTCTTTGATATGAACGCTACATGTTGTGCACTCCCAATGTACTTGTATAGGCCATCTTCCTCTTCCACAAGACCAACAGAAATGCCCTCAGTCGAGTGCACAATGCTGCAGAGCAAAGCAGAGCAACATTTCAAAAGCTGTATAAGCATCACCTATTATATAACCACTCTATTAGTGAAGCATTTGCTTACTCGGAGGAGTTTCGCTGCAGTACACTTATGGGCCATTTTTGAATGATGTCCACTATCTTCAGAACGTGACCAAAAGACTGCACGAGAAGACAAGATGGGAATTAGTCATAACAGCTAGACAATAGGTTGAAAACTTGACAACACTAAAGAACAGTTAGCTACCTCAGCCATCAACTCACCTCCGTGTCTACGAGAATCTCGTCATCTTCAACCAACTGGGAGTATTCCCTCAAGTACCTGGCGACAACGGATAGATACTCTGGTTTGGTCTCATTGTCCAGCGTGGCCTGTAGGATTGCCACTGCCAACTCAGCAAGATAATCCTTAGAGAATTTCATCTGGGTGGGGAGTGATCAATAGTGATTGAATCAAATATCCCACAACGGCTAGCTACGTGATGTCAGGGCTTAGTGAGTGAGGTTAAAAGTCATCCGTGTATGGTGACATACATAGTCTAGAGTACTCTTGTAAAGGGATGAGGGATCTATTTCAAGCATTAGAGAGATCAGGCTGGGCTCCATACAACACACAACTGATATAGTGCACTCAAATGCAAAACCCATACTCACCATTGCCAAACGGGCAAAGATATCATCCAGGTCCCCACGGCACTCCCTCAACCGAGGGTCCTCCCAAACCCCGCCCTCCCCACAGGTCCTTGTGCCAATGGCCCCCTCCACCACTGGGCCAAAAGCACACTCAGCCTGTCTTTCAACGAAGGGTTGGGTCTCCTCCCACTCATACACGCCCCAGGGGCCACTGGTGTCTCCGCCAGGGCAGACAACTGCAGCAAGAGAAAGGATTAATCAAGGAATATTATAAGTGAGAGAGCCATTTGATGGTGGAACACATGACATCCACTTTTGTAAGCAGAAAAGTCAGCAGTAACAGGTATCTAGAGCTCACCATCAGAGTCAGTGATCACAACAGGAATCGTGTTTAATGGAAATATGACGTCACCGTCACTTGTAGTCAGCTCCACCAAGAATTCCTCGGTCTCCTCTACTTTGGTATCGTCAGTCAGAGAGATAGTGATGCAATGGGTTGGATTCTCAGCAGGGGGCGCAAAGGTCAACTCCTCAGTGAGGGGGGAGTAGTCCTGTTCAGCTGTGAAGGGTACAAAGGAGACATTCAAATTATGATGCAATCAAAGTAGTCAACAGCCCTAGCTATAGGCTCCTAGTCCATGACCAAAAATTCTGTGTACCAACCCTAGCCAAGATGGATACGTATACAATGCATCCTAGTTTTGCAGTATTCCTGACAAAGCTAACCTCGTATTTAGGCCTTCCACACCCAGATTTTATCTCGCAGCCGTGGAGAAAAATCGAGGCTGTGAGATAAAATCTGGGCGTGGAAGACCTGGGTAGAAGGTCAGATAAAGCTATGTCTGAAATTTACTCTGAACCTCCAAAACATGCATGTTGCTACCTACCCACGGCAGAATCTCCATTCTTAGTGGAGAGCATAACAGTGATGCTTCTTTCAATGGACCCCTGCAGCATCACGCAGATGGACACCTCGATATCGCTTTCCTCCACAGTGAATTGCTCCTGCTCAAACACAACCTGGACAGTGTCGTCATCTCGTATGGTCACGTAAGTCGTGGTCGTCTGGCCGAGAGTGACTGCCGGATCCGATGAGGTCATCAAGAGGGAAAATCCCTCATCACCTTCTAGGATAGTGTCACTGACAAGATTGATGCTGGTACAGGTGACACTCTCAGACGGTCCGAAGCGGAGGCCTTGCACTGATGGCCTCCTGTAATCCCGCTCTTCTGTGTGCAAAAGATCATTAATTCATAATGCTTGATATTTCTGCTGAGTGCAAAATTTATTCCACTAGTAAATGTACCCTTTTATCAGCTACAAAACAACTTTCCCTCTCTCACTCTCTCTCCAGACTCTCTATATTTTCCTAGTGACTTCTGCATGTTTGCAGAATTCTTTTAACTACCTAGTACCTTGGGCAGTGTCAGGCTGATCAGTGACACCAAGTGACACAACTCGCTCAGCGATCCCTGTCAATCTAGCGCAGACTTCAACAAAGCCCATCTCCTCAGAAACCTCCTTCTCTGGAGTCTCCCAGCTCACAGATACTCCATCGTTGTCTATAATATCCACTTGTGCCATAGCTATGCTAATGTCCACATTTTCGACACTGGTGGTGAGAGAGATGGTGAAGGATTCGATGTCTTCCAGAATGCTGTCATCTTGGATTGAGATGTTGAAGCACCGGGAATGGCGGGTGACAGATTGGCTGGGCTGGAACTCAAAAACTGTGGATAGTGCTTCGTAGTCTGTGTTGCCTTGGGCTACAGGGAGTTACAAGAGTAAATACATGGTTTGGTGCTTCATTTATTGGCATGGTAACCCATTTCAGAAAACTCACATCATCGCCACGGCTATAAAAGTAATGTACATGTACCTTTTAAAATATTTGAGTGTTGGATCAAACACTGCCCAGGCAGTGTTTTCCAAGGTACTCATGACAAGCATGCCTAGGACACTGTTAAGTAATACTCCGGACATGTGGTAAATCTCCACTGTACTGGATGACTTTATAAACCAGTGTCCTTCTCAGGGAATAGAATTATTGTAGTAAGTTACGCAATATTTGTTAACATGTTTTGCTGCCCATAGCCAAATACACATACTTCATGATATACATGTATACATCACATACCAACTGCCACGCCTCCAGTGTCCGAACTCTCCAGCATAATTGTAACGACCTTCCCCAGCCCACCCATCAAATCAGCACACACCTCCACTGCCCCCGTCCCTTCCACCACAGTGTACACTGACTGGCGTAGGCCGAGGGTGACCCTGTCGTTATCAGCGATGTAAACCCGGGCAGACTGGTTGGTGGTATACCGAACCGCTGGGTCTGTTGATGTCAAGAGGACATTAAAACTTTCCAAATCCTCCAGAAGGTCATCATCATGGATCTCAACATTCACACAGCCCACCAGAGTGTCGGATGTGAAGAGCAAAGTGTGTGAGGTTTCGAGATAGTCTTCATTTCCTGCACGAGAGAAAGAATTCCATCTTGGCTAGGTCGGTTACACAGAGTAGGACATGTTCACTACAACTTTTGCAGATTTTGGTACCTTGATTCAGTAATCTTTGCAACACAAACAGTGATCAGCAAAAGCGTGGCTCATGTTAGAACTGGCTGACTTTGAACTGTGACTACAGTGGATAATTGTTTATCACCTGCCACGGGTATTATTCAATTAGCTCAGGAACTGTGTATGTAGGCAATCCGAGATCAAACACATCCTAAGTAGTTCATACCTGCACGCTTTTCGCTTTTCACTCACTGTTGCAAAGATTGCTAAAACAATGGCAGCTGTAGTGAAACATAATTTTCAGAATGTGCCGCTACCTACCCCTGGCGGTGTCCTCATCCTCAGTGGAGAGTGTAACAGTGACGTTTCTCTCAATGGACCCCTGCAGCCTAACGCAGATGGACACACTGAGATCGCTTTCATCCACAGTGAACTGCTCCTGCTCAAACTCAACCTGGACGGTGTCGTCATCTTGTATGGTCACGTAAGTCGTGTCCCGGCCGAGAGCGACTGCCGGATCCGATGAGGTCATCAAGAGGGAAAATCCCTCATCACCTTCTAGGATAGTGTCACTGACGAGGTTGATGATGATACAGGCGACATTGTCAGACGGTCCGAAGTGGAGACCTTGCACTGGTGGCCTCCCGTAATCCCGCTCTTCTGTGTGCAAGAGATTAATAATTCATAAAGCTTGGCATTTCTACTGAGATACAAATCTAGCTCTTTCATCAGCTACAAAACAACTCTCTCTCACTCACTCTCTCTCTCTCCAGACTCTCTATATGAATTCTGCATGTTTGCAGAATTCATTTAACTACCTAGTACCTTGGGCAGTGTCAGGCTGATCAGTGACACCAAGTGACACAACTCGCTTGGTGACCCCTGTCAATCTAGCGCACACTTCAACAAAGCCCATCTCCTCAGAAACTTCAATCTCTGGAGTCTCCCAGCTCACAGATACTCCATCGTTGTCGATAATATCCACTTGTGCCATAGCTATGCTAATGTCCACATTTTCGACACTGGTGGTGAGAGAGATGGTGAAGGATTCAATGGCTTCCAGAATGTTGTCATCTTGGATTGAGATGTTGAAGCACCGGGAATGGTGGGTGACAGATTGGCTGGGCTGGAACTCAAAAACTGTGGACAGCGCTTCGTAGTCTGTGTTGCCTTGGGCTACAGGGAGTTACAAGAGTAAATACATGGTTTGGTGCTTCATTTATTGGCATGGTAACCCATTTCAAAAACTCATATCATCGTCAAGGCTATTAAATAATACTCCAGGTATGCTTGTTTTTTTAGCAAATAATATTATCGTAGTAAGTTACGCAAAACTTGTCGTGTATTATAAATTGTTAACATGTTTTGCTGCCCATAGCCAACACACACACTTAATGATATACATATCACATACCAACTGCCACGCCTCCAGTGTCCAAACTCTCCAGCATAATTGTAACGACCTTCCCCAGCCCACCCAGCAAATCAGCACACACCTCCACTGCCCCCGTCCCTTCCACCACAGTGTACACTGACTGGCGTAGGCCGAGGGTGACCCTGTCGTTATCAGCGATGTAAACCCGGGCAGACTGGTTGGTGCTATACCGAACAGCTGGATTTGTTGATGTCAAGAGGACATCAAAACTTTCCAAATCCTCCAGAAGGTCATCATCATGGATCTGAACATCTACACAGCCCACCAGAGTGTCGGATGTGAAGATCAAAGTGTGAGAGGTTTCGAGATAGTCTTCATCTCCTGCAGGAGAGAAAGAATGCCTTACTACGTGATGTAATCCTACACTAAAAACGATCCTGTCTAGTTAAATTTGACCCCAGTAATTTTACTACAGATTGTACAGCTGCTAGAAATAGCGGCAATCACTGTGGCCTCTCAACTTGGCCACCCAGTAAGAAGAGCGTATTCGACATACCAGATGAGTTTATGACCCGGAAAATTTTCCTCATTCACCACCCAGATGGTCAGACATAGCCCCGTACTCCTGTCGCGTTGCCATGTCATAGGCCACGACACAAGTCCGAAAAGTTTATGACCCAGAAAATTTCCTCATCCCCCACCCAGATGGTCATGCCAGTTTGTATCAAATGGAAGTTATAAACTGCAGAGTAATGAATGAGCGCCCAAAGGAGCACCCAAGGGGCACTATCCCGCCTCCAGTGTTTTTATAACACAATTCGGAAGCGGGGGTAACACACTTGCGGCCAAACCACACAGGAAGGCAACCAAGTGCGCACAGCAGCCATAGGCATTAATGTGGTAAAAAGGCCTAATACCGGCCCCCATTCCTCTCCGACCCGACTTGGCCACCCAGTAAGAAGAGCGTATTCGACATACCAGATGAGTTTATGACCCGGAAAATTTTCCTCATTCACCACCCAGATGGTCAAGCCAGGCCAGACATAGCCCCGTACTCCTGTCGCGTTGCCATGTCATAGGCCACGACACAAGTCCGAAAAGTTTATGACCCAGAAAATTTCCTCATCCCCCACCCAGATGGTCAAGCCAGGCCAGACATAGCCCCGTCCCCCTGTCGCCTGGCCATGTCATAGGCCACGACACAAGTCCGAAACGTTTATGACCCAGAAAATTTTCCTCATTGCAGAGAGTGCCGCTACTTACCCCTGGCGGTGTCCTCATCCTCAGTGGAGAGTGTAACAGTGACGTTTCTCTCAATGGACCCCTGCAGCCTCACGCAGATGGACACACTGAGATCGCTTTCATCCACAGTGAACTGCTCCTGCTCAAACTCAACCTGGACGGTATCGTCATCTTGTATGGTCACGTAAGTCGTGGCCCGGCCGAGAGCGACTGCTGGATCCGATGAGGTCATCAAGAGGAAAAATCCCTCATCACCTTCTAGGATAGTGTCACTGACGAGGTTGATGATGATACAGGTGACATTGTCAGACGGTCCGAAGTGGAGGCCTTGCACTGGTGGCCTCCCGTAATCCCGCTCTTCTGTGTGCAAGAGATTAATAATTCATAAAGCTTGGTATTTTCGCTGAGTGCAAATTAACACTATTCCACTAGTACTAGTAGAGTAAGTCTGAGATCACAAAACTGTATCCCAGTTATCCTCAAACAATTCCAGCTCTTTCATAAGCTACAAAACAACTCTCTCTCTCTCTCTCTCCAGACTCTCTATATTTTCCTAATGACTTCTGCAGAAACGTTTTCTAGTACCTTGGGCAGTGTCAGGCTGATCAGTGACACCAAGTGACACAACCCGCTCAGTGATCCCTGTCAATCTAGCGCAGACTTCAACAAAGCCCATCTCCTCAGAAACCTCCATCTCTGGAGTCTCCCAGCTCACAGATACTCCATCGTTGTCTATAATATCCACTTGTGCCATAGCTACACCAATATCCACATTTTCGACACTGGTGGTGAGAGAGATGGTGAAGGATTTGATGGCTTCCAGAATGTTGTCATCTTGGATTGAGATGTTGAAGCACCGGGAATGGCGGGTGGCAGATTGGCTGGACTGGAACTCAAAAACTGCAGACAGTGCTTCATAGTCTGTGTTGCCCAGGGCTATAGGATGTAATATAATATATAAATGGATGTTTCATTTAATGGCATGGAAATCCATTTCTGAAAAAACAACCACTAAATGGACTCACATCATCACCACGGTTACAAAATTAATGCATCCTTTATCACTTTGTATGCCCACGACACATTAATGCGACACATTAATGCATTTACAGTATAAAATCTTGTAGGTATCGTGATCCTAGGCACGATCGATGGCCCGAGTTAGGCCGGAGTTCTACCCCATTTTTCTCAAGTTAAGTCCTAGGCATTCTAGAAACGTTCTTCTTGTTGTTTGTTACATTTGCTTCATTAATTTTACATAGACATGCAAAGAGTTAAAATGGGTGTTTGCTTGTATGGGTTAAGCACTGCCCAGGCAAAACATGAGTATATAGGTTTATTCTCGCAGCCATGGAGAAAAATTCCCAATTTTTCTCCACGGCTGCGAGATAAAATCTGGGTGTGGAAGGCCTGGGTACGAGGTTATATATAGTTCAGGCATGGAGTATCTTTTGCAGGTGTATGCATTGCACAATCAGTTGTGGTAAAACAGATAACACGACAAATGAAACAAGCATCAGCAAAACAACTCGCTGCCCATTTATTAATCAAACACACACACTTTACGACATACCAAATGTCACTCCTTCAGCGTCCAAACTCTCCAGCATAATTGGAACGACCTTCCCCAGCCCACCCAGCAAATCAGCACACACCTCCACTGCCCCCGTCCCTTCCACCACAGTGTACACTGACTGGCGTAGGCCGAGGGTGACCCTGTCGTTATCAGCGATGTAAACCCGGGCAGACTGGTTGGTGCTATACCGAACAGCTGGATTTGTTGATGTCAAGAGGACATCAAAACTTTCCAAATCCTCCAGAAGGTCATCATCATGGATCTGAACATCTACACAGCCCACCAGAGTGTCGGATGTGAAGATCAAAGTGTGAGAGGTTTCGAGATAGTCTTCATCTCCTGCAGGAGAGAAAGAATGCCTTACTACGTGATGTAATCCTACACTAAAAACGATCCTGTCTAGTTAAATTTGACCCCAGTAATTTTACTACAGATTGTACAGCTGCTAGAAATAGCGGCAATCACTGTGGCCTCTCAACAGCAGCATCAACGCACGTTCATCAATTACCCAGAAGCTGACAGGCTTTACTAGACCAGTAACCACTAGGTCTGACCTCTCCTGTTGCAGCGACTCCCTTGACTAAATTATTGTCATGCCAGTTTGTATCAAATGGAAGTTATAAACTGCAGAGTAATGAATGAGCGCCCAAAGGAGCACCCAAGGGGCACTATCCCGCCTCCAGTGTTTTTATAACACAATTCGGAAGCGGGGGTAACACACTTGCGGCCAAACCACACAGGAAGGCAACCAAGTGCGCACAGCAGCCATAGGCATTAATGTGGTAAAAAGGCCTAATACCGGCCCCCATTCCTCTCCGACCCGACTTGGCCACCCAGTAAGAAGAGCGTATTCGACATACCAGATGAGTTTATGACCCGGAAAATTTTCCTCATTCACCACCCAGATGGTCAGACATAGCCCCGTACTCCTGTCGCGTTGCCATGTCATAGGCCACGACACAAGTCCGAAAAGTTTATGACCCAGAAAATTTCCTCATCCCCCACCCAGATGGTCAAGCCAGGCCAGACATAGCCCCGTCCCCCTGTCGCCTGGCCATGTCATAGGCCACGACACAAGTCCGAAACGTTTATGACCCAGAAAATTTTCCTCATTGCAGAGAGTGCCGCTACTTACCCCTGGCGGTGTCCTCATCCTCAGTGGAGAGTGTAACAGTGACGTTTCTCTCAATGGACCCCTGCAGCCTCACGCAGATGGACACACTGAGATCGCTTTCATCCACAGTGAACTGCTCCTGCTCAAACTCAACCTGGACGGTATCGTCATCTTGTATGGTCACGTAAGTCGTGGCCCGGCCGAGAGCGACTGCTGGATCCGATGAGGTCATCAAGAGGAAAAATCCCTCATCACCTTCTAGGATAGTGTCACTGACGAGGTTGATGATGATACAGGTGACATTGTCAGACGGTCCGAAGTGGAGGCCTTGCACTGGTGGCCTCCCGTAATCCCGCTCTTCTGTGTGCAAGAGATTAATAATTCATAAAGCTTGGTATTTTCGCTGAGTGCAAATTAACACTATTCCACTAGTACTAGTAGAGTAAGTCTGAGATCACAAAACTGTATCCCAGTTATCCTCAAACAATTCCAGCTCTTTCATAAGCTACAAAACAACTCTCTCTCTCTCTCTCTCCAGACTCTCTATATTTTCCTAATGACTTCTGCAGAAACGTTTTCTAGTACCTTGGGCAGTGTCAGGCTGATCAGTGACACCAAGTGACACAACCCGCTCAGTGATCCCTGTCAATCTAGCGCAGACTTCAACAAAGCCCATCTCCTCAGAAACCTCCATCTCTGGAGTCTCCCAGCTCACAGATACTCCATCGTTGTCTATAATATCCACTTGTGCCATAGCTACACCAATATCCACATTTTCGACACTGGTGGTGAGAGAGATGGTGAAGGATTTGATGGCTTCCAGAATGTTGTCATCTTGGATTGAGATGTTGAAGCACCGGGAATGGCGGGTGGCAGATTGGCTGGACTGGAACTCAAAAACTGCAGACAGTGCTTCATAGTCTGTGTTGCCCAGGGCTATAGGATGTAATATAATATATAAATGGATGTTTCATTTAATGGCATGGAAATCCATTTCTGAAAAAACAACCACTAAATGGACTCACATCATCACCACGGTTACAAAATTAATGCATCCTTTATCACTTTGTATGCCCACGACACATTAATGCGACACATTAATGCATTTACAGTATAAAATCTTGTAGGTATCGTGATCCTAGGCACGATCGATGGCCCGAGTTAGGCCGGAGTTCTACCCCATTTTTCTCAAGTTAAGTCCTAGGCATTCTAGAAACGTTCTTCTTGTTGTTTGTTACATTTGCTTCATTAATTTTACATAGACATGCAAAGAGTTAAAATGGGTGTTTGCTTGTATGGGTTAAGCACTGCCCAGGCAAAACATGAGTATATAGTTTAACCTCGTACCCAGGCCTTCCACGCCCAGATTTTATCTCGCAGCCATGGAGAAAAATTCCCCAATTTTTCTCCACGGCTGCGAGATAAAATCTGGGTGTGGAAGGCCTGGGTACGAGGTTATATATAGTTCAGGCATGGAGTATCTTTTGCAGGTGTATGCATTAGTTGTGGTAAAACAGATAACACGACAAATGAAACAAGCATCAGCAAAACAACTTGCTGCCCATTTATTAATCAAACACACACACTTTACGACATACCAAATGTCACTCCTTCAGTGTCCGAACTCTCCAGCATAATTGGAACGACCTTCCCCAGCCCACCCAGCAAATCAGCACACACCTCCACTGCCCCCGTCCCTTCCACCACAGTGTACACTGACTGGCGTAGGCCGAGGGTGACCCTGTCGTTATCAGCGATGTAAACCCGGGCAGACTGGTTGGTGGTGTATCGAACCGCTGGGTTTGGCGAGGACAGGAGGACATCAAAGGTTTCTGAGTCCTCCAGAAGGTCATCGTCACGGATCTCAATATTCACACAGCCTCTTAGAGTGTCGGATGAGAAGAGCAAAGTGCGAGAGATGTCCAGATAGTCTTCATCTCCTGCAGGAGAGAAAGAATCTTACTAATGGCTGGAGCATGATGTAACCTACATGTACATGCACTGGAGGATCTATTGCAGATTTAGGCCATAGTGTAGTGCATTGTGTAGGGACAGGCAGTTACCGTAGTGACACATGATCCTTAGGGGACAGACAGTTACCATAGTGACACATGATCCTTAGGGGACAGGCAGTAACTATAGTGATACATGATCCTTAGGGGACAGGCAGTTACCGTAGTGACACATGATCCTTGGGGGACAGACAGTTACCATAGTGACACATGATCCTTAGGGGACAGGCAGTTACCATAGTGACACATGATCCTTAGGGGACAGGCAGTAACTATAGTGATACATGATCCTTAGGGGACAGACAGTGGGGCTCAAGAGTGTGTAGTATTGTCAATGGTTTTGCAAGTTTATGGGATGGCAGTAATCAGGAGCCCATAACCCTCCTGTAGTACTGTATCAAGAAATGACTCCCACTGCATAATTGTCATTCTAAACAAACGTAGCTTCACAGGTCTCTCAGAAGTCGATAGCTCTCCACCTCACCCAGGCATGGCAGCAATGCGATAGCAACTGCAAACCATCTGCGTTCAAAGAGAGCAGAGCAAGCTGGCGTGTCGAACACTCCTTTGGAAAACTAGAATGGAATGGTGAGAATCTCGGTGGCATATGCCAGTGAATGATACGCGCATGTTGCTATGTGTGTTGTGAACATTTCGGTATTTTCGATGTGTGTACACGTATAGTTCGCTTCACCACTCTCCACTTTCCATTTCTTAAACGTCCATGCATCCCACCAAATATGGCTAAGAGATAGCTGCCTCACCTTCAGCTGTAACTGCCTCCGTAGAGACAGTGACCGGAACGTCGACACTGAAATGTCCCTCGATGCTGACACAGAGGTTTATAAAGTTCACATCTTCCGTCACGCTGTAAACAGACTGTTCCAGTCTCACTCCAATCGAGTCGTCATCTACCACGGTGACAACGGCTTGTCCAGTGCTAAATGTTACCTGATTGACAGAGATATAGTACTGTGTAATCCTTGCACACACACACACAACCATCTTTAGAGTATAGTGTTAGTACTTTCTTGCATTTCATTGGTCAATTACAGGTCTCTAAATCTCATAGAGACCTGCTAGAGAAAAGCGGGTCTCTATATATAGAGACCTACAACTTTTACAAGTCTGTGCTCTCAGGGTATTCCTGAAGGTATTTACTATTTGTAGAAGTTGTTTACTATAGGCCTGGAGGCTGCATGCAAAACTGTTGCTAGGGCTACACTCTAAATAACTTAGATACCTCAACCAATGGGATCTAACTTATATTTATCAAGTCCCCGCCATTATTACTCTCGCTCATGTGAACTACTATTCCTATTAAAAAAATTCCCTGGTTGTTTTACAAATCAGAAATTATGCCAATGCATGCTTAGCTTGTGTTGCAAACAATGGGATGAGGGAGTGAGCATGCTCTTGCAGCCTTGAGGCATTGTGGTCCTCACCTGAGAGTGAGTGGCATTGAGGAGAAGTAGAAACGACTCCGTTTCCTCTACGAAAGCATCGTTGAGGATGAAGATCTCTGTGCACACACTCGACTCCGAGGGTTGAAACACCAGTAGGGTCGACAGTGCGACATAGTCCACGCCAGCTGCAGACGGAAAGAGAGATATGTGCGAGTGTGGGGAGGGGGGGAGGGAGATTGGTTGGGTGAATTATCAGCAGTCTCAGTGCGAGATTACATTGAGCTGGGCATATATAGCTGGTTAGGGAACAGGTTATTACTCTATTCCAAAGCTAATGTCCCTTTCGTCTTACGCTACTGCACAAGTGCGTTAGCAACAGACTAGCACACTTGCATTTCGCCATCTGCATGTTCTCTCGCCATTTCTGTTTCTAATGAGCTTCTAAAGGGTGCGTGCTTAATGTCCCTGAAATTCCACGTTTAAGATAATTACATCTCTCAGCGAGGTAGGGATCCGATGGTGAAGTGACACAAACACTTGACCACTTAATCTTAATGTTTTTTTTGGCACAGGGCACTGTCATGTCTTGTCTGTGTACCTTCGCACGCCCTTACAAATAAACAAATAGGCCGATCGCAACAACAGAACCTTTTGAAGTAGTCCTTAACACTGAACGACGGCTAATGAAGTGGTATACACAGCGTCACAATATTCGATATCGGTAAATTTAACTAAAGTCCGCAATTCATTATAGCCAAAGTAATGGCTAAGAGTGCATGCCAGACGGCTAGGGCGGACAGGTGAGTTACACCCACCTTCAGCAGCCATGGGAAGTGTTGTAAGCTCTAGCGCTATGTCTCGTTCAATGTTTCCCTCCAAATCCACACAGACTCTCAGCGGACCATCTTCTTCACCAATGCTATACTCAGCTTCTTGGAATCCAATCATTGCCACTGAGGCAGAAGGGAGGGAGGGAGGGAGGGAGGGAGGGAGGGAGGGAGGGAGGGAGGGAGGGAGGGAGAGAGGGAGGAAAGGATGGAGGGAAGGATGGAGAGAGGGAGGAAAGGATGGAGGGAAGGATGGAGGGAGGGAGGGAGGGAGGGATGGATGGAGAGAGGGAGGGAGGGAGGGAGGGAGATGAGAATGGGTCATACTAAGCCACAACTTTGATCAGCATTTCTTTGCATTGCACAAACACTTATCTATTCATTTACGAAAATCTCACACAGACACCTACCATCATTGTCCTCAATCATAATGGTGGTGGACAGCCGGTCAATCACAACCGGTCGGTTCCCGTCGTCCAGAGCAACCTGCACTTGGAAAGCTTCATTTCCCTCCACCAGGCTGTCCTCGACGATCGGGATCTCCACGCAGCGGGTCCCACCGACCCGGCCGGCTACAAAGGTGAAGCTGGAGCCATCTTCAGTGAGGGTGTAATCCACCGAGGCTGTGGGTGGCAAGATGACAGCTTACACACAAATTTCCAGGGTACGCAGCTACTAAATACCAGGATGTTTCGACAGCTGGATTAGTCATGCACTTAAGCCACAGACAGCTGCTTAATTACCACCATACCTTCTGCCTGAGCACGCTCTTGACCTGCCGAGACCAGATGTCCTGTGATTCCGAAGTTGGCCTCTCCCGTCTTCGTCACGCACACACTCACAGTGCCATCACCTTCACCCACGCTGTACTCCGGCTGGGCCACACTCACCGTCACAGCTGAAGGGAATGGAGACCAGGACATGTGATACTGGTAAACTCCATACCATAACAAATGGAAGCTGCTAACTGTTAATAAAAGTCTCAGTCCTGGTCCCATTCCACCTGAGTCTGCAACTCTGTTCTACATGCAGGTCCATTCCAAACTATGCTGAGGATTAGCAAAATAATAAGCTGTTACACTAGAATCACTTGCAGGGCTTCATGTAGGGGGGCAGGGGAGGGCATTCGTCCCCCATTGGAAACTTCGTGCCCCCCTTGGGATTTTAACCCTGCTTACTATTCGCACCCGCCCCCTCCCAAAATGTCTTCCAACATGCTTTTGCCCCCCCCTTGGGGATTTTCCTAAATGAACCCCCGACTTGGACAGATGCCCACTCACCATCATCATCTGTGATGGTGACAGTGGCGGTGGCTTCTCCCTCTACTCTGATCAGCGAGTTAGCCCCGGCCAGCACGACGCTGAAGCTCTTGCGGCGAGTGGAGCTCAGGACTTGATTGTCTCGGATAGGGACGCTCACACACGCCTCCTCCCCAGGACGAAGGACTGTCTCCATGTCGACTGAGTCATAGTCAACACCAGCTGGACATAATCAGCAGGGTGGGTTGGGAGGAGTTACATTAATTCGAGTTAGAGCAGATCTACAGAGACACACACTGCCATATATGCAGTACTGGTAGACAGTATACATTTTTGGCCACACACAACCAAACACAGCAAAAACATCATTCCGGTGTGGCAGTTGTGCCAGCTACAGTACTAGTACTGCCCAGGTCTCCAAGCAATGGCACTAGATGTTATTCTTTCTGGAACTTACCAGCTGCACCGTTTCCATCCATGGTGGTGAATAACACACCCACATTGTTCTCAGTCTGTCCCGTTAACACGGCACACACCCTCACTGACCCCACGTCCTCCCTCACATCGTAGGCCAGCTGCTTGTGCTTCACTGTCACCACTGCAAGGAGGAAACATGTGACCATCACGTGACTACAGTTTATGCTCAACACGACAGTCATGTGCGGAGGGGATGCAGTCACATGACAGTCATGTGCAAGAAACAACAGCAACTGAGTTATAGGTAAAATGCACAGCTAAACAGCAAACAAAAGGTAGGCCAGACGGGAGGGACCAGTAATGGCATGGTACGCCAACCTAGCATGCTGACACACCATTAAAAGCCTGTATCTTGGCAAGCACTCACTCAGAAAATCGGCCCCTAAACTGATATTTAACATACAGGGACGTCTAACATTACATCATTATTATGTCACCCTATGGACCTACCATCATTGTCTAGTATTGTTATAGGCAGGATCTGAGTGTTAGCTTCCGTCCTGCTCTCTCCAATCAGTACCCTCTCGGATCTGGTGCTAAGAACGAGAGTAAGGTTCTCATTCCCTTCAAAGATATTATCTTCCATCGTCTGGAGCCTCGCACAAAAGGTGTTAGTGCTCCTTGGTTCGTTCAGTGGGCGAAAAACCAGTTCTTCCGAGAACGGTTCATAGTCACTGCCACCTACAGTGGGAAGGGGGCAGAGCCATCATCAATAAATTATTTGCCAAGCAGTTTGGTGAGCTAGCTATTAAAATTCATTAGCATGCAACCATTTCCGGTCCTATTCACTGATCACAGGTGCTGACTAGACCATTTCACTCTTTCAATCTGTAAATTTGATATTTTTGTTATCAGGGTCAAATCTTCTCTTTGCTTGTAACTATTGTTTTCGCTAGCTTCATTTCCAGGAAAAATCAAAACACAGAGAAGAGCCTGGTGTCTTTCGCACATGATTCAACTTACATAATTATGCGTGGGTGGGGACTAATAAAAAACGGCTGCATTTCTCACTACTTCATGCTCGGTCTGTAGCACCAACAGGCCCAAAAGATTAGCTACAAGAAGTATGATTCGCTGCCCTTCCTCGGTGTCTGAGAACTACAAGTGCGCTCACTTATGCACAACTAAGCCCTTTCTACCCTCACATGAGAAAAAAAATATCCAGCTTCCCTGATTTAGGGAGCTTGGCAACGAGCTATGTTTTCACTAGACCTAGCAATCTTGGTTTTAGCGCCACTCGAAAATTATGCACCTAAAGGTGGATTTGGGTTTGGCTCTGGGGGTGGCTGTACACAGTACAATAATGAATAGCATAATAGCACAGGCATGAACTATGAAAAGAGATTATGAATAATTAATCATGCCCTTTGGACCGATGAGAACCCTAGTTGCAATCCAAAGTAACACAATCATAGCATGCAGTTACCCTATAGACAAACAGAAACCAAGGAGAGGCTTGAACCCTGTACAAAATCAAAATATAACCTAACCCTAACCTTTACCCAACCCACTAAATTGAGCCATAGATGTTACCCTATGACACACTAACCAATAGCAGTTCCGTCCACTGCCGTGAGAGAGAGTGCGATGTTCGTCGCAAGGATCCCATTGGGATAATAGAAACAGATGAAACCACTGATTTGTCCTTCCTCAATCTCTGATATAGTTCTGCTGAATATGACAAACATAACTAGAGAGAAAGAATAGAGACAGTGTGGGCATCATAGTGCGTGTGTGTCTGTATGTATGCATGCATGTAAGTACCCACGTACAGTCATTATCCTCGATATAGACGGTAGCCCTGCGGTTGTCAGTATGAACTGATCGAATATTGCTTCGAAGCTCAATAAAAAAGTTTTCTGTGTGATTCTCATACAGGAAGTCATTGATAATGAATATGTTGGCACAAACGGGTCTGACTGGTTCTCCTGCCGATGGTGGAGGTCGGAAGCTCAAGTCATGTCTGCGAGGTCTATAGTCCTCGTTAGCTGGAGGGAGACGGAAGAAAAGAGATCAAGATGTGTGTGTGTCTGTGTGTGTGTGTGTCTCTGTGTGTGTGTGTGTCTGTGTGTCTGTGTGTCTCTGTGTGTGTGTGTGTCTGTGTGTGTGCGTCTGTGTGTGTGTGACTGTGTGTGTGTGTGTCTGTGTGTGTGTGTGTGTGTGCCTGTGTGTGTGTATGTCTGTGTGTGTGTCTGTGTGTGTGTGTGTCTGTGTGTCCATGTGTGTGTGTCTGTGTGTGTGTGTGCGTGTGTGTGTCTGTGTGTGTGCATGTGTGTGTGTGTGTATGATTGCGTACCGGTTGCAGTCCCTGGTATGGGAATGATGGAGATGGGAGCAAAGGACTCCAGCGTTCCTGTCAGAGTGGCACAGACCCTCAGTTGTCCCAGCTCATTGACGACATACTCATACTGCTCCAGCTGAACAAACACATCTGAGGGAGGGAGGGAGGGAGGGAGGGAGGGAGGGGGAGGGGGGAGGGAGGGAGGGAGGGAGGGGGAGGGTAGCAGTTAATTAAATAGTGGATCACATGACCTAAAAGGCAATGGCAACTGATGAGTCTCACCACGTTAGAAAAAACAACAAGCTACCTCCTGGTTTGTCTGGTCCGTGGGTGGCAATGTGAGAACCTTAATTACCGAATGCCATCTGAGAATTATATGAATAGGCCACTATTTGGGCATGAAGTCTACTGAGACAGGAATTCATTTCTAAGAGAAAAACAGCGTTCTCAATTTCACAATTGCCAACAGTAACAACAGCAGCAGCGGTAAGGGTCGTTGTGTGCTTGAGTTTCCTGAGCAGGCGTCTGATAAACACACAGTTTCTCACAGTAGATCTGAGGGTTTTGGTAAGGTTTCAGCTTTATGGTCCTGTATTGTGTAAGGAACTCCTTGAATAATTGACCACAACTGGCACTAATGCTAGAGTGTGTCCTTGTGGCAGCTAAAGAATTCTGTCTGTATATCATCGGAATTTTACGAAATGTGGCTACTTACCACAAGTATGCCATTATTGTAGGTAGTAACCTTAGCGGGATAGTATAATACCCAATACTAACAAATATTACTAGTATAGTATGAACATGCTATCAGTATACTAGAAACAGTAGTTAACTACAATGAGACATTGCTGCATACTGCTAGTATACTAAACACAGCTGTAGTATACTACTAATATATGTATAATGTACAACACCCCACAATAATTGAGGCCATACCATCATTATCCTGGATGATAATCCGCGCTTGACGAGGGTTCAGGGCCACTTCAAATGAGCTAAGAACCACGAAGAAGGCTTCGTCGCTCTCGAGCACTTGGTCCTCGAGGATTGTGATGGAGACACATCGTGGGAGGGTGGAATTTTGAGGGAAGAAGACCAGATCTTCACGGATGTCCACGTAGTCTGATCCAACTGCAGGAAAAGGAGAGAGGGGAACAAAGAAGGAAGGGAAGAACTATGTGAGACACACATATATATGTGATATAGCACCACTTCCGCATAGTGAGTATGATAATGTATGTATGTATGTATGTATGTGTGTATGTATGTATGTATGTATGTATGTATGCATGGATGGATGGATGGATGAATGGATGGATGTATTTAGGATTGCATGTATGTGTGCTTGTGTATGAAGGTGATTACAGTATAGTGTAGGGTGAGTGTGGCTCACCCGTTGCAGTTCGCAGGTACGAGATACTTCTGATACTGACGGTGATGGGGTGGCTGATCGCACCAGTGAGGCCTATGCAGACCTCCACGGAAGAGCTGCTCTCCTGAACGATGTACTCGACCTGCTCAAAGCCTGCAAATACTAACGCACCTGGGAAGAAGAGAGAGAGAGGGATTGAAGCTACTGCATGGCCATTTTCCAGGTCAATGCCCGATGTAAAATTTACGGCTAAGATTCTTCTTGGGTTTCTTAACTGTGAGCTAATCATTCTTGCGACAAGATTTTATACGCATGTCTCTCCTACTTAACCCGGGTCCACCAATTGCAAGTAGCCGGAACAATCATGGGGTTTTCTCTATGGCTATGGTTTGTCCTTTAGAAGCCCGACACCTCCATGAAGGGAGGCCTCCTTGCAAATTATGCCAAGCTTTACCATCATTGTCTTGAATTATCACAACAGATACTGGGGAGTCAATGGTAACGTTCCCATCATTCGTCTCCAACAAGATATTAACGGATTCCGTCTGCTCCAGGACTTGGTTATCGATTATGGGAATGTAACTGCCACATTTGGAGGGTGACGAGCCTGGTTCGATGGTGAGTCTCCTTGAAACGAACTGATAATCTTGACCAACTAGAGTGTGGAGGAGGGGGGGTTAAAAACTTCTCAATACACCTTTTGTTCCCTTATTTGGGTACGTAGACTATATACTAGAGAAGTTTGCTAATTAGAAGCATTTTTAAATTCAACAGACACCAAATTTATTCTGACAAACATTAAATTTTAGCCCGACAATGGAGACAGAAATCTCAGTGTGACGGATGATTCACCTGTAGCATTTCCTCCTTGAGTAGTGATCCTGACTTCAATGGGTCTCTCGGTCAGCCCGTGGGCTTGCACACAAAGGAACGCCGCTTCTTCTGACTCCGTGACCAGCCACCGAGGCTGGAGATGACCAACAGTTACTCCTGAAAACAGGAAGCAATTGTAGGTTATTGAAAGGAATTAACAGAGGACAGTAATAAGCTCTATCAGAACATGTATCACTAGTGGTGCTAACTCAGAAAATGATGATCCACTTACTGTCATTGTCTTTAATCACGACAAGTGCCATCTGGGGCAGCAGGGTGACGTCTGTGTTCTCGGTTGTTAGGACAACGGCAAAAGTCTCGTCTGTCTCTAGAACGTCATCATCTTCAACATCGATCGAGAAACAGCGTCTATTAACATCGTCAGAGAAGTCAAGCTCGAGTGTAGTGTCTGTGTAGTCTCGATCAGCTAGAAAGAGGAGGGAGGAAGGGGAGAAGGGTGGACAGGGAGAGGGAGAGAGGGATGGTGGGAGAGGGGAGTGAGGGATGGAGGGAGAGGG
The DNA here is from genome assembly GCA_963921505.1 of Phakellia ventilabrum. NCBI lineage: Eukaryota > Metazoa > Porifera > Demospongiae > Axinellida > Axinellidae > Phakellia > Phakellia ventilabrum. The sequence goes on from OY997383.1 coordinate 7,192,499, forward strand.
GAGAGAGGGATGGAGGGAGAGGGGAGAGAGGGATGGCGGGAGAGGGGAGAGAGGGATGGAGGGAGAGGGGAGTGAGGGATGGAGGGAGAGGGGAGTGAGGGATGGAGGGAGAGGGGAGAGAGGGATGGAGGGGAGGGGGAGAGAGGAAACCTATACTCACACAAGCAGCAGTGAGACTGGAAGTTGAATATGCTTTGTCTTGCTGGATGGCAATGAGGAATTTGCTTTCGAAATTATATTCACGTACTAAACACAACAAACGTGGACTCAACAAGTGGACCAGAGCCCCACCTACCCAGAGAGAGAATGTCCTGCGTTTCCACGGTGACACTGGCTTCAGTCTCTTCCCCAATGAGGCGGGCACAGATGGAGACAGACCCCACCCCTTCCTGTACCAGATAGGACACCTCTTCCAGACCAATGATAACGCCTGCAGTAAAGGGGGAGGGGCTCAATCACTCCAAGTATGAGCCCACTCTGAATGAGCCGGTGTTAAGAGCCCACCCTATATGAGAGCCCACCCTATGTAAGAGCCCACCCTTTGTAAGAGCCCATCATATGTGAGAGTATTGCTGCCCAGTGTTTAGCCTCATATACTCCATGCCAAATCAATGGACACACAGTTGAGATCTTCAAAGAGACTGTATTAACAGATCCTTCCTAAACGTGAGGCGTTGATTGCCAGAGTGCTGCTAGACAAGTGGGTGGAACACAAACTAATAACAAGTGAAGCCATTCCACCAATGGGCAGAGCCTTCTTTCACATAGCTAGGACACACACTAAGGCAGACTTCAAGTGGGCTGGCAGCATCAACAGTGGTAGCACCACACACAGGGCTTCTTTCCAGCTAGCCCAAAGCAGGTGCTGGAATGCTGGACAACCAATCGCCTTTGTGGATCTTCTATGTTGGTTAGGTAGCCACAGCAGAGCAGCCACCTATGCATAGGTAATTAGATCTCTTGCAGGTGGTTGGACAGCAGGTATGAATCAATTATATTCATTAACACATCACTCCAGTGACAACAGAGCACCCTCACTGCCACAATGGGGTCCTTTCTTTAGTTTGTACCAGTGGAAACAGCTACCTTGCTTTCTAGTCTAAATTTTGCATCATTTAATTTTTATTGTCTAATTTCCTACAGTCAACTGACAGAAAATGTTCCAGGAAGTACAGAGCTTCTACTCAGTAAAAGATAAGACAATAAACTGCTTTGTTCAGCCCCTAATAATTCTAGGAATTGCAAGTATGTCATGTATACTGTTGGTAGTAAGCTTCTAAAAAAAACAAGTTAGTTTAGTGACAGCATACTCCAGTACAGTATTTGCACCAGTCGCCATCTGCCAACAGCTTCTCAGCGCAACTAGGAGCCTTTAATCAAGTCTTTTGTAGCACACCCAAATATTACAACATAAATTAAGGAGCTCCCACTCAGTAGACAATGCAACACCCAGCCTCAAGTCCTCCAGTTGTAGCGCTTCCAAACTAGGTTTTATACTGACACCAGGGGCATGTAAAGTCAGTCGGTTTAGTTGGCTCATGCTGACAGCTGCAGTTCACATTCCAGAAGGGCAGGTCTGTGAACCTGTGTGAATCCTTCCTGATTAAGCATAGCTGGAATGAGGCCAAGGAAGGAAGAATTTCCTGGTAGGAAGATGAAAGCTGGAGGTCAAATGAAATTTGGGTATGGGTTTTCAAAGAGAAGTGAAATTGGATGATGTCAAGTTGCCTTTCTTGAAAGGCTTCACTACATCAAGGACCCTCTTCCTCCAATACTCCTCCAATGGTCTAAGTCCCTTGGTGTGTCAAGTACCAGAAACAAAGCTAGCCTCACACTCAAATACGTCTTTCCCTAATTGAATTAGCCACGGATTAAAGTGCAGAATTAAAGTGCTGAAGAGCCAAGTACACACAACGTTGGAGTGTATACAACACTCATCTCCTCCTGCTAAATGTGTCGGACATTTCTGTCGCATACTTGTCCATTGTCGTACACTCACTGGCACCACAGTTCTGTCCATCACCATACCAACCAGTCATTGATCGATGTGTTCAAGACTGAAAGGCTGACTCAGTAACCCATGAATCATAATGCACATACTTTCCCACTTATCAGAGCTAATATTCATATAACAAAAATTTAATGATAAAAACTTCCACTTCCACATGAAGTAAGGCTAAGTGGGAGCTATATATCATTCAAGGTGCACAAATGCAAACAGAATAGAGGATAGTCTGCTAGGTAACTCTGATGGTAGCACAGAGTAGTCCCCAGAGTAACATGCATGTGTGTGTGTGTTTGTGTGTGTGTGTGCATGTGTATGCATGTGTGTGTGTGTGTGTGTGCATGTGTGTGTGTGTACATAGTTACGGGCCTACCAGGTAGCTCAATCTGTAGGTTGTCCACTCTAAAAATCCATACTCCTTCCCTCCCAACATTGCTAGACGTCGCAATGTCCAGTGTGTACCGCGTCAGGGAGGTTGGGAGCGAAAATCCGTTATGACCCCCACCGGGATTGAACCCCACTTGGGCCCCCGGGACCGTTTCATTAGGTACGTCATCATTTGTCCACTGCATGTCATCAGCATACAGAAATATGACAAATGACATAGTGCCGTCAGTGGCGAGGACAGCCTGGAATGTGTTAGTCTATAGGGGAATGAAGAAGGGGGAAAAAGTTAAGCAAACAGCAGTTACTGAGGTAACTGTACATGTCTGGGAATGTAGCGAATAACGTGCAAGCTTCAACTGAAGTGAAGGATCTAATATTTACTGAGAAGATGTCACATGTTACAAATAATGCAGTCTGATTCTTCTTGGGAATCCGATCGGCAAAACTCTTTGGTAGCTCTTCATGTGTAGATAACTGAAGGCTGTCTCCAATCTACCACCACAGAACCTGAAGGCTCATTTTACCCATGCATAGAATGAAAATAGGTATGTCTGCCATGGCAAGGGCTAGCAGACAGTACTGCTTGACGGACTTACCTGTCCTGGTGGTGAGTTAGCCCTGCCAACTTGATCCCAGGTAGCTACAAACAGTACCGTGGGCACAAAGTCAAGGAACTGACTGGAAAAAGCAGACTGAATCTCCCCAGTGGCCCTCTGCAGCAGGTGAGCTGCCCTCGTCTGCATGTAGTAAACATTTCCCACTCTTGATGTGTCTGCATTTGCCCAAAAGGGAGCTATGAGTGTTCTGTGCCAAGGGAAACTCTGAGGGGTGCCTTGCGTCACGCGGGCACCAAATGATAGCAGGCCATCAGTGCTGACCTATATGGGGTGGGAAGCAGGTTAATACACCAGGCCTGCATGCAACTCTAGTTGATCATAGTCTCGCGTGCCAGCCCCCATGGCACGCGAGACTAAGTTGCCCGTGAGTGAGCCAGCTGGTTTGCAGCTAGTCTAGTCATGAGCTTGGTATCAGACTACTTGCAAGAGTGGCCTCTATAAGGTACATAATTTTTTACTCTCCATGTCTCTGGATGATATGCAGGAGGTATCATTCCTTAGCTGACCAATCCACAGTATATTTAATATGTCTAGTGGTCTAATGGTGGCCACTTATAGAAACCTTAAGTATGCACGGTGCAGTCGCTGCAAGATTTAGTGCACGACAAAATTTAATGGGATCTCACGTAAATTGCCGTCTGCCTTTGTCCAAAGAACGCGAAGCCTTCTTCCAGCTCCACTGCATCAGAAGATACTGCATTGCCTTTGCGCAGAACTTGCGATCCAGTGTCGAAGAATTCGTTCCTTGGTATGCCGCCTACCCGAGACAAGCACACAGCTGCAAACACTAGCAATACTGCAGCCTGCATCACCTTAGCTTCTAGCCGACGTTCACACACTTTTCGCAATCTCGGACGCTATACGAGAGGCGTCTGCCGTTAAAAGCAGTCCGAGGCAAATTTATTCTTTGCTAGCTTTGCAGACACTGTATTAATTAAAATCACACAGCCACACACTCCATGTTTATATTCTACACACTGCACTGTAAGGCTTCACTCACAATACGTACGCCTCCACATTACTGATATTCACCACGTGGACGACGTAAGAATTAAGTGTCGGAATGCACTACGACCGGATGCATCACCAGTAATGTGGAGGCGTACGTATTGTGAGTGAAGCCTTACAGTGCAGTGTGTAGAATATAAACATGGAGTGTGTGGCTGTGTGATTTTAACTACGACCGGATGAAATATGCATCACTGCAGTGCGTAAGCGGCTGCAAATACAATAGAGCGGAACTCATTTACCATAAATTTGTCCCAAACACATAGCAACGCTTAAGCTTCAGTACAGAGTCTTATGTATTAGCATTTGGGTGCTAGACAATCAATAACTTAATGCATTGTTATAGCTGAAGGGGGAACCTTCTCACACTGACACCCGCTTTGAAGAATGCATGCTTTGCTGATTGATCTTAGTACATACACTCTTTCAAATCGAGCTTCATTATCCACTCCTGCTTCTATAAAGAGGAGAATTTTTAAACACACCCCTCAAAAAAAATTGCATATTCAATATGCATAGGCTGAGCATGAGAGCGGTAGTATAGAGGTCACATGATTAACATTTAAAAACAATGGTCACTGGAGAGCATAATATATTCATGGCCTTTCATATGCCGAACTATTTGGAAAGATATTTACTACCTTCTTGTGAATTATCTTTATTAGCGGTTGCTATGGTGCTCTGTGCGAAGCAGTTCCCCTGTTTGATCCAACCAGCTGTGGTGGTGTCTACTTACCCTCCACCCATTGCAGCCATTTTGAAACAGACACAGCTGTACAAGTCACAGAAATAGACAAAAGTTTATATCTCAGCCCCCACTAATTTCATGGGAAGAATTCTTCGAGTACAATAAGCTCTGCAAGCACACCTCTTCAACTCTTTTGAAGTAAGTACTTACCAATTATCTCCATAGACATGGAAACCATTAAGTAACTTATACTACAAAATTACCTGAGCCTAACAGTCCAATTGCAGCACCACTAATTACACTATCAGTTTGTAATGTGTCTCAGTGAAGTGTCAGGAATTTGGTTATGAACAGTTGAAGGTCTTGCACAAGCCACAATACAGTAGAAGTAAATAAGTAAATTCAGTAAGGTAAAGAAACAGTAAATAAAGTGCACAAAAGAATATTAGTAAGAGACAAGCGGACAATAATACATGCTACACAACCTGTATGGTAGCACTTACAAACTTTTCCCTACTTACTGTTCCTGAGATTTTAGTGAGAGATAAAGTTTCCCTTTAATATTCTGACGGGTCACACCCTTCATATGCTGGATGATCTGGCCGAGGACCTCCACAATCTTATTGCGGTCCATCTCCGTTTTCTTACCCGTAAACTTCTTTACCAAGTCCTTGGAGGTGATCGGCTTCCGAGATAGGTATCTCTGAACTTCTTCTTCTGATATCGTACTGGAAGACTCTGTCCGATGTTTCTTGGAAGGAGGGGTGGAGGGGTCATTTGCCTGGGAACTGTTCTGCTCTGACTCTCTGTCCCTCTTGTGAGCTTTGCTGGGAGAGGACTTTTTCTGCTTCTCTTCTTTCTTTGCTGCTATGAAAAAAACAACATTTGTGCATGGAATCAGACAAAGGTGCACCAGCTACTTCCCCCACACACCAGCTACTTCCCCCACACACAGCAGCCTTTGATAGTCTATTGGCCTGACTGTATTATATTATGTCTTCCAGATGGGACCCATCCCTGGTTTTAGGGGAACAACCTAAGAGATATAGGATTGCCTTGTAGTGTTGTATACATATATATGTTACTAGGTTGCATCTCAATGCAATCTGAATCGCTCAGACTGAACACAGCTTAGCAATGTTAATACATCTGGTTTATCTACATTAATAAATAGTTCCTTTCCAAACTTAATCCTTTTGTCGCCATTACAACATTAGGGTACGACTACTTCCTTTCTCAAAAGAAATCAAGCTTGGCAGGGCTATCAGTTGCGGTGTGATGCTATGGGAAATTTCATGCAGACTCTCCATGACAACTATCTAAATAAAGCATAGTACATCCTCAAGTTCTGAGAACCTGGTTAGATCACCCAGTGCTGGGAATAGCATACTGTTCCCAGATCTGGAATGTCACAAATTAAAAGCCATCTGGTGGTCAATTTAATTAGTCATTGAGGAAGTTATAGTCTCTATACCGCCACTCTCCTACAGCATTCCACAGTAACTGGAGTTGAACACACGCAGAATGCTTTTGCAGCCACTTCATCAGTTATTCTGCTTGTTTTGTTTACCTCTGCGGTCACAGAAACCTGCAGCAGCAGGAAGCAGGAATTTGATTTTAGTATTGGACACTATGTTTTCCAATGCAATAAAATCTCTCATTGGAATTTCATTCTGTTCCTCTACTCCTGGGAATGAGACAGAGACTAGGACATCCTTATAGTCTCATACTCAGACACTAGAAATTTGAGTGCAGGCTAAGGAGTGTAAGGTTTCTCAATTGATTAGAATAGTGTTGCCCATATATATCTTGCAATACATATTATGCCATTAATACTCTGTCACTATAATACCAACATAGTAGCTCTGATTGCATCCTACCAATCTTCCTATCCACTCAGCCTCATATAGCCTTACAGACCATTCTCCTCCAGATTATCAACCCTCGCACATGCGCGTCGAGGGTTATTGTAGTCAGTTTGTCATTCCATGCAAGATTTCTCGCAAACGACAAGTGCTGATGGTACCAAACTCAACATGAAGGACGAGGTCACGGCCTCTATCCTCTGATGGGTTATTTTTTACATGTTAGGTCGACGGGCCTACTGGTGTGGAGGCGTGCACTATTTAGGGAGCGTCTCCATTGTGAGGGCGGGGCGCAAGAGTTTTGCACTTTTAAACTGCTTTTCATTTTTTTTTGCATGCAATGTGAGCGCCAAACAACACACACTGTCTGGGCCAGTGTGCAGCCACATACCCAGCATACTATAGAGCCAAAACAGGGACTAATCATATCGGCAGCACTTCATAACCGTAATATGATGTTTGGAGCTGACAGGTAGGAGTTCCCCACTCAGTGTCTGATATTACCAACAACGCTGTATCAACTGGCATTAGGATCAGGTAACCGACCCACGCTATCAACAGAATCCCTTTAAGTCATGCTTTCATGGTAATTTCTTCATTACCATAAGGGGACTTTGCTATAAGAGGGTAGTGTTTGGCTCAAGTAGGCACCACTGGAAATTAGTGTGCCATATGTCCTCACTCTTGACTTAGAGGAAGGCCCAGTAGAGTAGATAATCAAAATTTAGCAGTCCTATGGCCTTACGACGTTACTAACAATACTAATACAAACATTCTACCCACTTAAGTTACTGTAGGCTCCTTTGAATATTACTACGGACCCTGCTCTCTGATCCATTCAGGCCATTATCTCAAAAAGACTCTGCTACAACATTTATGCTTCCTCGAGTCTCCCCCATGTGTTTGTCTTCCTTCTTGGCAGTCAGGACCCTTCGCCTCCTTTGTTATGTTTACCGAAGAAGAGACCACTTGCCTGCAATCATTGCACTGCATAGTGTCTATGGAGACAGTATAGCCGCCAGCTGAGTAGCTGGAAACTACAGAGGTGCAGTGTCTACCGCCGCCAGCGGAGTGGCTGGAACTACAGAGGTGCAGCGTCTACCGCCGCCAGCTGAGTGGCTGGAACTACAGAGGTGCAGTGTCTACCGCTGCCCCAGATGTTGTAGCATTCCATTCCAAGTTAATGGCGTGTAAAATTAGGGAGCCACCTGCTTACGTATGTCTTGCAGACAACACCACTTCACTTGAGCCTGAAAATAGCCTTTTCATCTCAATTGATAGCATTAGCTGCTTTGCATTCTTATAGGAACAAAGAACTACTGTCACTCTCAACTGCCATACATTGTAAGTAGTGCTCATTGCCTCTTCCACAAATAGTGTGAGTCCACACGTTTACGTCAACCCCTTCTACGCTAACCCCATGATTAGATAGCCTTACTTGATGATTGTTTGCTAGTCTAATTTCTAGGTCTTTTTTTTTGCCTCTAAAAAAATAAAAAAGACAACAAAGCATAGGTAAATAAAGGCCTGGGGCTACATGCATAAGCTAGCGGGGGGGGGGGGGGGGGGGGCAACAATTGACAATAGAGAATTTTGATGTACATCTGTGCAATGTGATTGGACAGTTACTGGATTCTAATGCACTTAGAGTCCTCTGGACTCTAGTGTGAGTCCACACGTTTACGTCAACCCCTTCTACGCTAACCCCATGATTAGATAGCCTTACTTGATGATTGTTTGCTAGTCTAATTTCTAGGTCTTTTTTTTTGCCTCTAAAAAAATAAAAAAGACAACAAAGCATAGGTAAATAAAGGCCTGGGGCTACATGTATAAGCTAGCGGGGGGGGGGGGGGGGGGGGGCAACAATTGACATTAGAGAATTTTGATGTACATCTGTGCAATGTGATTGGACAGTTACTGGATTCTAATGCACTTAGAGTCCTCTGGATCTCTACATATAGAGTCCGGGTCTTGAGGGAATTAAGTTACTAGGAAACAAGTGTTTACAGTATGTACAGTATAGCCTTTAGTATTGAGTGTCTTCCTGCGTTTTCTTTGGTATTCCAGACACTCTAGCGTCCGCTATCTCTTGGTCTGTCATGGGTGGAGCGTAAGGCCGAACTCCAGCGTTGCAAGTATGGGTGGAGCTCGCCAGTGGGCGTGGTAGTTCATGACTTTGGGCGGAGCTAGTTGCGTGGTCTCGCTCGAACGAATCTAGGGCGGCAAGGAGAAAGCTATCGACGTCGGTGGTTGTCTTGTTGGTGTTTTTCGCCATTGATGTCGCACCATTCGAGCAGCGAATCACTGAAAATGTCCTTGAGGTCCATGCTTCCTTTCGTTTTGAGATTAGGCGTCCATAGATACCGTTGCTATTCTCTAAATAACCTAGACGACGAGTGCATGCGGACTCTACGTGATTTAGAACGCCTCGGACACTACAGCTTGGGGCCCTCGGCGTTCTAAATCACGTAGAGCCCTTGCACTCGTCATCTAACTATTATATAGTCTCTGGCCTCTGCAATTTTTCTTAGAATGTGCCTGGGGGGATTTAGGAATTGTTGTGGCTTGATATTGGCTGATAACATGCTATGGAAAACAGCACTTCAAGGGTATTAGGACACATACTGTATATAGTTACATAATAACATAGTTATGTGTGATAATCTATGGTTTCACACTATTTGAATGCACCTTTTCCAGACTTGGAAGGCGTTGTTGGCCGACTCCCTGTCTTCTCTTCTCCCTTTGCTGGACTCACTAGCATGGCCTCTGACCTCTCTGTCACGTCCGGCCCCTCCTCGTCCTCAACCTTTGGCTCACTGCCGTCCCCACCCGAATGCTTGCTCATCAGAGCTTTGAGCTCCTTACCTGAGAGGAAAAAAACGTGAGTGATAAAAACTTCAGGTGTCAGTAAATCCCCACGGCTTTTGTAGTAGGGAGTCTCCAGGGTGTCATACAGAGGGAGGGGGGGGGGGAGGGGGGGGGGGTGGGGGTGCACGGGGATTTCCCCCACCCCCAGCATGAGTTCCCCCCCCCCCCCCCCCACCCCCCAGAATTTTGAAGTTGACATTTTTTTGATACGCATTAGCTCATTAGTAGCTAATTTCCAGCCATTTTGGAGCCCCAGAAGCCACCAGAAGCAACCTCAGAGCATGTAATATCTCATTCATAAGCCCATAACAATTTGGGTCAAAGGTTGGGTGGGTACTGCAGCACACACACACAAGGGTGATCATTACACTTCTGGGAATTGCTGGCAAAGCACATTACTGGAAGCTATGTACACCCAAGCACTTAGCCAGGCATTCCACGCATGGCACATGTCCAGGCTGTGAAATTAGCCACTCAGCGGGTCTGATGCATTGACAGCTGTGGGTCATATAGGGGACATAATACGTGCAGGTATTCATATATGGCAAGCAGGTATCCTCTGCAAATGGCATTTTCAACTCAGTGCTCATTCCATGCCCCACGCAGACCCTGAAGCCAGTAGCTAAAGAAATGTAGACCAGCTAGGCGTTGGCAGCCATCAGCAGCCATCAATCAAAATTTGACCAGGCACAATTGACCATAATGGGCACTGATTGAGAGCATAATAGCGGCAAAGCTTGGGAGTTAGGGAATAGCATAATGGGGGGAATTTTGAGCGGCTAGGGCCTAATATGGTAACATGGTCATGTCCTGCTTACATCATTATAGCTACAGTATTTAGCCTCGTCCCCAGGCCACTCCCCCAGGCCACTCCCCCCTCTGACTGCGTGGCCTGGGAACAAGGCTACTACTAAGCTGTATGGCAATTCGTAAAACTATTGTGGTGGCATTCCTACCTTGTTTGGTTGCTTTTGGGGGATCCCATTCCATTCTGCCGCTTCATCTTTTAAAATGTTATTTGTAACTTGTAATATCTCATTCATAAGCCCATAACAATTTGGGTCAAAGGTTGGGTGGGTACTGCAGCACACACAGGGTGATCATTACACTTCTGGGAATTGCTGGCAAAGCACATCACATACCCTCACTTCCTAAAGGTTGTTATTTCTGTCATGCATTGACAGCTGTGGGTCATATAGGGGACATAATACGTGCAGGTATTGTATTCATATATGGCAAGCAGGTATCCTCTGCAAATGGCATTTTCAACTCGTGAAGAGCAATTGTAAAAATTTCCAACCAAAAAAATGTTTGGATCAATGTTGTGTTTGTGTATGGTGTCAGCCATCAGCAGCCATCAATCAAAATTTGACCAGGCACAATTGACCATAATGGGCACTGATTGAGAGCATAATAGCGGCAAAGCTTGGGAGTTAGGGAATAGCATAATGGGGGGAATTTTGAGCGGCTAGGGCCTAATATGGTAACATGGTCATGTCCTGCTTACATCATTATAGCTACAGTATTTAGCCTCGTCCCCAGGCCACTCCCCCAGGCCACTCCCCCCTCTGACTGCGTGGCCTGGGAACAAGGCTACTATAGTATCCTACACTGTCTCAGTTCAGTGGGTGGTGTGGTGTTGCTGGACACTGGAATTTTCAAACGATCCATGACCTCTCTCTTGAGAACGCCCAATGAACCATGTCACCTGTTTAGTGTTACTGGCTAAATACCTGATATTAACACCTTAAGTTGTCGGTCTGGCTCTAGCGCATGTGTGTGTTGCTTGGCTTCCAAGAGTGCATGTCTACGATGCTCAGCTTTAAGAGACATATTAGCGACTAGGGGGTGTGGCCTGGGGACGAGACTAACCCAGACTCTGATACCGGCAAACCTGAGACCAGGACTTAAAAACGTGTGAGACAGCGGGCATTTGTATGACGTTAGGCACCAATAAAAAAGCCGCTCGTAGACTGAGACAGGCAAGGATTAGAACTAATAGTAGACCTAACCAAGCTAGCAAAAACTGTTGCTAAGGCAACAGCGATGGGCAGATAGTTGACTACTAGTAACCTCATACTGTCAATTAGCAGGAACTGTTTGTATCAACTGGGAAGCTGGAAGGGACTAGCCTAACCAAGATAGCAACATCCTAGGTAGTGGTATTAGCAAGAACTGTTTCTAATCTACCTACCTAATCGGGAACTATGAATAATAGGATAGTCTCTGAGTTGTCAAAATAATTTTTATCAGCCGGGCGCGAGCGAAGCACATGCCCAGCTAGTACTAATATTGATTTACGTTCCCGCGTGTGTGTGTATGTGTGTGTTCGTCCGCAATTATCACATGCACTGAGTTACGTCATCCATTACTATGCCACTATAGCTACGAGCGCAGTGGAAGGTACAGCTACATTAATTTAGCTTAGACTGACCTGTTGCTGAACACAACCTTCAGTTGGATGATTTATGTAAAAAAACACCCGGCTGGTTTTTAGATATGAAATATCAGTCTTGTTTGAACTTCTGTTCTACGAATGTTTTCGACTCTAACTGGGTACACAGGATCACACAGCACATGACAGAGCTTCATAGGTATCAGGAATTGGCCTAACTTTCAAAGGAAACGCAAAGGCAGATAGCAGTAAGTATATTAATTACCTCAATGTATCCAATTAACAAGAATTGGGTTTCACTTAGCAGGAAGCCGAGACAATGGACTCAGTAAACAGCAGATTCCTAGGGAAACAACTTCAAACAAGCCTGCATTCCTGGGATAGAGCCTGTAACAGGCAAACGTTCTCACAAAAAAAAACACAGTGCAAAGCGGCAATATCAAAAGGGTGCAGCTTGGATAGACAAACATGTATTCTAATCACAGGGACAGGCATACAGATCGAAAGTTATTACAGTATCCATGGCAAATTCCTTTTGTCCAGCAAGCAAGCACCAACCTCAGAGTACCGACCCAGGGGGGTTGTGAAGCTACGCACGAGACAATAGAAATTTTCTATCTCGGTTCACTGCCCTAACCTCCACTTCCTCCTTGTCAGGGAGAGCCTGAGGGCCATGCTATCGTTCCCTTCCCTCTCACCCACGGCCCTCTCGTCCATGGCTGACCCTCTCCCCCCCCCCCCCCAGCCCTCTCACCTACGTCCTTCTGCCGTGGCCTCCCCCCGGCCCTTTTCACCCATGACCCTCTCTGACCCCCCCCCCCCCCCCCAGCCCTCTCACCTACGCCCTTCTGCCATGGCCTCCCCCCCCGGCCCTTTTCACCCATGGCCCTCTCTGACCCTCTCCCCCCCGGCCCTCTCACCTACACCCTTCTCACCCCTCTCACCCACCCCATCTCACCTTCCTCGGTCAGCTCATCTTCACTGGAAGAGGAGCTCTCAATGAAGCCCTTGTCGATGTCCCCTTCTTCCTGTCGCTCCAACTCTTCATCGTCCTTAGGGGCTTCCTTCATTGCCTGTTTTGCCTGAAGGCGTGCATAGACATCAATAAAAACAGTCACTGTAGGGAAGCATTTATTCATGCCTGCAGGCATTTCAAAATTTGTCGTTCTACCCAAACTGTTGACTTCATATTTGTGCAGTTGTATGCACGCTACCGGCAACTGGATAATTGATATGACACCATTTCCTCAAGATAAGGCATTAAAGGAAGAACAGCAAATGCTCCATGCTATCAACTCTGGTTTGGAAAGTGAGGGCAGGGTGAAAGTTGTTGTCATATCAGCTGTCTAGCTACCTCATACCACTGTGTAAATATGTTTGCTACCGTACACTCTTGGTTTCATTTCATATTGTTTAAGGTCACTTAATTGGCTCCTTCCCGGAAACTATTCCTGGTCCTGCTAATTACTAATTTCCTGTAATGGTGATGGCTCTGTCTTCCCAGCATTCCTTTCCAATTAATGGATGAATATTGTCTGTCATATCAATTTCTAGCTACCTATAATATGACTGCCACAGTCACTTCACAGGAATATACTTCCACACTTGATTAAAACTTACTGCAGCAAATATTGAGCAGCCATAGAGCATGTCAAATTTCAAAACTTTCCACACAATATAGTGGTCTCCACTCCAGTTTTCACATCGCTTGCATTGCACGCTGCACGCAACGTAAAAATTAAAAGTGTTCTGAGAAAACATACCCCGTACTCCTGACAGTATACCAGCAATGGCAGAGGAGGTCGAAACCATTTATTGTGCAATGTCATTCCTGCTTCTCAATGACCCACAAAAGGACATTTCCCAGCCCCTAAGTGACAGAGCCACCCAGGCACCATTGGGTGCATGTCTTGTCTGTCAAATTTCAGGAACTCGTTTAGGGATCGGACACTAATCCTAATCAAATCATGTTACTCTTAAAACATTCCAACTAGTACGTCACTAGGTAGCATGCTTCGTTTGCTCTTTTCAGTGTGTACCGACCCGATGTGTTGTTCGTCTATAATACTTCAAGCCTAAGCTACCGTTGCCATGGCAATGCTTCTCTTCAAAGCAAAGGAAGAATGCAGTGGGAGAGGTGGTTATAATTACAAACAGCAGCTTTGGAAAGAGCGCTGCACTGTGGCAGCAAAGGAATCTGAAATATGCTACGTAACTTACCGAAACAGTCAAACAGACCAAAAAAAAAAGGGCTAACTAGCATGTACAAACTTGTTGCAGTTGCTGGTGGAGCACGGTAGCCAACTGATGAGTCAAACCGCATTATAAATAAGGGACAAAGGGCCGGCCTATTGGCCGTCTGGTCTGCCTGTGGTGTGGAATCGGAAGTACCTTCTGCTACATGTCACTCTATAAACTCCCAATTCCTTGAAGTACCAAACCACAAATAGGAAATTTATGCACATGTGATGCTGCACGGCCCAGACGGAACAAACATATGATATTGCATGGATTTGGCCGGCATAAACAGCTGACACAAGAGAGCTACTTCCCTGAGAGAAAACAACTAACAGGACATACACACAGGAATGCTGTTAAGAGCTTGAACAATCTTGATGAAGGCAATTGAGCAGCTCAAAGCATGTAAACGGGTCCGCCCTACTCTAGCTGTGAGATGCAACTATGTCCCACTAGCGACAGAATGCAATGGCAGCTGTATTAATGGGACAATTGTTTTGTTAGCAGTCAGGAATTAGACTGGAATTAAGACAGAGTTTACATAGCGGAACACACCTTAAAGGCCAACCAAGCCGCACACACACACACACAGACACATACACACACACCTGGTACTCATGCTCGGACCCAGACGTGGAGTCGCTCATGTAGTCCACCTCACGCGACTCCCACTCCCCCTCGTCAGTGTCCTCCCCGGCCTCACTGTCGCCGTGCTTCGTCTGCGACTTCTTGCGCCGTTTTCTCTTCAGCAGTGCCTTTCCAGGATCCTTGTTCTGCGAGGGCTTGGAGTGATCTGGAGTGGGGGCAGCTTCAAGAAATGTCCTCAGCTACGTAAACTTCCTGGGCTCCTTCTCCCCAAGTGTGGGTGGGGGGAGGGGGGGAAGCCATACCTAGCTGTCACCGATTTCATATAGAGGGGCACTTTGGGATCTCCCCCCCCCCCCCAAGAATTTTCAATTTCTAGGGGCACATTCTGGCTTTATTAAGGGGGCCACAAAGTTACAGCCCAACTACAGATGAAATACTATCGGTATTCAATTTCTATCAACGGTCAGTCCTCCCTGGTTTTTTAGAGGAGTGAAACTGGCCAATCCTCGACCCTGGGACTGAGGAATAGCAAAAAATAAGTCTCAAAGAGCTAGGCTGCATAGCCTCAGGGCATCAATAGCAGTCCCCACCCCTCCACTGAGCCACCTCAAAGCTCTCACCTTCACCCTCACTCTCCTCCGAAGTGATGTCACTATCTTCACTGTCAGTCAGCAACTGGGGGAAGGTACAAACTCCAGTCAACACTGCACTGCCCCTCCCACTGCCCCACCCACTCCAGACAACACTCCACTGTCCCCTCAGCTCATGCCCTTCTATGGGAATCACTATAAAGCTTGGCACCATCCCATGTATAATGCTATTAAACTGGCGAGAGATTTCTACTCTCTTCTTGGAAGGAGCTATGAGGAGACAGGACTGCCTTCTTTGGAATAGCTATGAGGGGAACAGGAGCATTACTGTCTGTTTACAAAGTGAATTAGTACTCGGCAGCTGGATCATTTCTCTCTAATGAATAGACCCTTTACCATTATGATGTAATGGGGGGTAAAAGTGAGCACTAATTGGAGAAAATACGTGAGAACATGTGCTTTGATGTAGCTTTCTTGTTTGAAAACATAGGAACATGTTTGTTTACACGTGTTTTCATGTATTTTCTCCATTTAGTGCTCACTTTTACCCCCCATTACATCATAATGGTAAAGGGTCTATTGGCATGCACAGGCAGAGTGAACCCATGACCTTCTCACTCATGCTAGCAAATACCACAGCACCATGCGTCATCACTGGAAATTCTCCAGAGGGTATAAACAACATAACTTGATTACATAAACATTAATAACTGTAGCCACACCCACCAGTCCAAGATCCTGTGCCTTTCCCTTTCCCTTTCCCTTTGACGATCCCCCAGCACCCGGCCTCCCGGCACCACTCGGCTCCGCCCCCTCTCCCCCTCCCTCCTCCTCCTCCCCCTCCACCCCCCGCAGCTTCTTGCTCAACATGACGGAGAAGAGATTGAGTGTCTTGTTCCGCCGCTCGAATCGCTCTTCTGCCTCCTCCGCATTAAGGTAGTTATATTTCACGGGAGGAACAAAGTCGTACCTTCAAAAAGGAAATCAGAATTAAACAAATTGTAATGAACTGATTTTTTTTGCATTTAGAGCCTTTGGTGAACATTACATTCCCAGACGTTTGGACTAGCTAGGTTTCCTGGACTGCAGCCCCATTCCCAGTCCACAGCCTCATTCCCAGTCTCCTCTCCACAGCCTCATTCCCACTCTTCACTGTACAGCCTCATTTCCAGTCTCTCATAGCAATTTTGTAATACCCTGACCCACCAACCACTCTCGACCAAACAAACTGATCTATTACTCAGACAACACCATACACACTGAGAATACTAGTGAGTGTGTGGGTCAGGGTATTACAAAATTGCTATTTCATATCTAAAAACCAGCCGGCTATTTCACATAAATCATCCAACTGAAGGTTTACTTAGCAACAGATCAGTCCGAGCTAAATGCAGCTGTAAAACACAGTAACACAACAGAGGGGCCTGAGATGAGGTCAATGTTTTATCCAACATGCGTGCCAGCTAACCAGTTTTGGACGGGGTAGGCCTCGAACGCTCCATCTTGCCCAACGGTGAAGACATAGCAGGAAGAACTTGTGTTAAAGGTGCCCTCCTTCCGACCAATGAAACTATGGACGGGACAGGGCGGAATACAACAAATACTCACAATCCGACTTTCGTAAGTCTTTAATTACTGTATGAGGCACATCCGTCAGGAGACTGCATGTTCAGGAAGCTTCAAAAGTGGCAGGAGCCCTAGCTAGAAGGCATATGCAATTATTAGGGAGTGCCTTAATTGGAATACACACAGGTGACCTCTGAACCAGTGATTGTAGAAATGAGGGAAAGGATTATTACAACTAAGCTATAGAGTATAGACCTTTGGTAAAAGCAGGCACTAAATAGAGTATAGACCTTGCAGGCACTAAATAGAGTATAGACCTTGCAGGCACTAAATAGAGTATAGACCTTGCAGGCACTAAATGGAGTATAGACCTTGCAGGCACTAAATAGAGTATAGACCTTGCAGGCACTAAATGGAGTATAGACCTTGCAGGCACTAAATGGAGTATAGACCTTGCAGGCACTAAATGGAGTATAGACCTTGCAGGCACTAAATAGAGTATAGACCTTGCAGGCACTAAATGGAGTATAGACCTTGCAGGCACTAAATAGAGTATAGACCTTGCAGGCACTAAATAGAGTATAGACCTTGCAGGCACTAAATGGAGAAAATACACGTACAAGAAAACGTGTTTTGATGCACATGAAAACATAAGCTTCCAGCACTTTTACCTGGGTACCCCCCCCCCCCCCCCCCGGGGACCATTACATCATAACGGATAAAGGTCTCGTCTATTGGTGAGGTGACTTACTGTTTCCCGCCTCGTTTTTGTTCTCTTAGCACCCACGGCTTGTCATCGGGGTCGGCCCTCCTGGAAGCCAGCCCCCTTCTTTTTCTCCTCGCTTCCTCTCTCCTCCTCCAGCCATACTCACTCCCCTCCCCCTCCTCAGGCGCCGCCTCTTCTTCCTTCTTTACAGTTTGTCGGTCCAATGTCGGCTATAGCGTGGGTATGTTGTATGGACAGGGGGTTCCAGTTACTAGCTGGGTGTTATTGTACAGAATTAGATATAAATAATTGGCTTACGTTAATGAGCTTTTCGAGGTCACATTTATGAGGCGGCTTGAAGCGCATCACATGAAAGTTCTTGCTGCCAACACTGTAAAAGGAGGGGGTTAAAAGGACGTTAAAGTGATGGTATACGTAAATTGGATTCCATTTTCCTTACTTGGCAAGCTTGACCCTGTATTCATTGTACCCTTGCTGTTGATCACCAGGTGCAGCTTTTGGAAGTTTTGCAGCCATGCTATCAGTCAAAAATTTCTACTGTGTTCAGGTATTTAGATCAAACTCTGTACCGCGTACCGTGCCGCTTCTAGCCAGACACCAGGCGGTCTTAAATTGCGAAATGCAAATGAACTTTCACCTTAATTAATTTAGTCACGAGACTCCAGTCTCAGGAGTTAAGAAGATACGAAGCTGATCATACGTGCGTAAAGCTCCCAAGAGAAACAATTCTCTCATTGAATGGCTGCTGGCTGCTTCGGCTTTCAAGAGCTGCGTAGAACTAGACGGTTCTTTCTTATCGCATGCCTCTTGCTGCTGCAGACTGAAGTCTCCCTAGCGGCGGTACTACAAGGCTACAGGCCTAAAGATGTTGTAAGTAGAACCGAGGACGGTGTCTTTGTTGTTTCAAGTGAGTTAAAAAAGGTTGTTTATTTTTTTTCGAAATTGTCACTAATTAATTTTAATTACAATTTCTTCTGTAGCTGAGGGTAGCACAACTCTCTATCTCTATGGCAGCACCTTCACAAACGAGACAGTCGTGAGGTTCACGGAACACCCCACAAGCTGTGGCGATGATATTTTTGGCGGAGGAAACCTCGAACCTGGTGGAGCTAATGTAGACAGCTGGGCAACTCTCAATACAACTTTCTCTGATATCTCACAAAAATCAACTTTCTACTTCTGCATTTGTAGTTTGGATGCTCCCAACGATGGCAGTATCACCATTCAGTGTAGCCACCAAGGCTCAGGGGAGCGAGTCCGAATTATAGCAAAGCCCCCCTCCGGGGGACTCCTACCCCTGCCTGTGGAAATCCTCTTCATCTTCATCCTGATGATTTTTTCGGGGATGTTCTCGGGGTTAAACCTCGGGCTGATGGCGTTAGACCCGACCACACTCAAGATCGTCATGGAGAGCGGCACAAAAAAGCAGCGAAAACACGCCAAAGCTATCTATTCAGTCAGAAAACACGGAAACTATCTCCTGTGTACGCTCTTATTGGGGAATGTACTTGTTAACAGCACCCTCACGGTGCTCCTAGACAGTGTCTTAGGCAGCGGTGTGTATGCCGTGGTGTCCTCTACAATAGCGATTGTGATTTTTGGGGAGATTATTCCGCAAGCTATTTGCTCCAGACATGGGCTCTTTATCGGAGCCAAGACAATCTATCTGACTTACATATTCATGGTGTTGACGTTTCCTCTGTCGTTTCCAATCAGCATGATACTGAACTGTATTCTCGGGAAGGAGATTGGGGCAGTCTACAACCGAGACCAGCTACTGGAGCTCCTCAAAGTCACTGATGCCCACAACGATTTGGAGAAAGACGAGGTCAACATTATCTCAGGTGCGCTGGAGTTTAGGAACAAGACGGCAGAAGATGTCATGACGAACTTCAGCGACGTCTACTGCCTTGACATTGAGGGGGTATTGGATTTTAGAACCACGAGGGAGATCTATGAGTCGGGGTTCAGTCGGATCCCCGTCTACGAGGGAGACAAACAGAACATAGTTGGGCTGCTGTATGTCAGGGACCTGGCGTTCGTGGATCCCGATGATGAATCACCGATCAGCAACGTTCTAAACTTTTACAATCATGAGGTGAAGTTTGTGTTCCATGACTGCCGTCTGGACGAGCTCCTCCAAGAGTTCACTGAGGGGAAGTCCCACATTGCCATCGTGCAACAGGTAGTGACGGAGACTGAGGGGGACCCCTTCTATGAGATAGTAGGTGAGTGGTGCAACTTCTCTGCCTTGGTGGGGTGGTGTTATTTAGATGGTTTTCATCAAGTAAGAGTTTATTGTTGAGTTATCTCAGTGATATTGACTACTAGCCTCATCCCCAGACTCTCTGCGTGTTTCACACTGGAGTGCCTGGTACTTTTTCTCACGTGATTTAACTTGCATAATTGCTCGTGGGCAGGGCCGTTCGAAAGACTGTTGCGCTTCTCTACCTTTTGCTGGTGACAGTGTTTCAGCGCTCAGTCTGTGGTACAAACGGGCTCCGAAGATAGTCTCGGGTACCCAGACCCGTCGAAAAATTGTAAGAGGGTGGTCTGGGCGATAGGCTGGGACGGAAGTGTACACTCCGGAATGTTATTAACTCATAATTGCCTCCCTGCTAATGCTAGCTTAGTAGATTTCCCTATTACTTACCAGGCTGTACCTTGATGTCAGAGGAAAGGCTGACACTCTGAAGCACAATAGCGCTCTAAGCAGATTGTAAAATGCGATTCAAAAGCGACTTTTTTAATTAACGCACGTTAGAATGTAATTATTAAGCCAATTGGAAGTGCGCCTGCATTCCAGGCGCACGGTACACTTCCGCCCCAGCCTATCGCCCAGACCCTCTTACAATTTTTCGACGGGTCTGGGTACCCGAGACTACTCCGAAGAGTACACGTAGCTCCAAGGAGTGGATTCGCTGCCTTCCTTCGTTGTCTGAGAACTGCAGCTGTCCTCCCGCACACATAATTTTACCCTTCTACCACCCTTCTACCCTCCTTGTCACACACGTGAGGAAAAGTACCAGGCCCACAGCTACGCTAAAGTGAAATGCGCAAGTGGGCCTAGGGAACGAGGCTAAGTGCCTACAATCTCCAGTGTCTTAAAATTCACTTGCATACCTGTTTTGACAATTTATCCAAGTGGCAAGCGTCATGTGACTTCAAGGCTCCTCCCCCCCACCCCACCCCACCCCCACAGGTGTGGTGACCCTGGAGGACATTGTTGAGGAGATACTGCAGAGAGAGATTGTGGACGAGAGTGATCGCTTTTGTGAGTCTGAAGGAAATAAACACTGCTGATCACAGATGTTGATTCTTTTTCCCTTATTTCCGTAGTTGACAACCGCACACGCAAGCCCCGTGAACACAAACTGATGGACTTTGGGGCGTTCATTGATCCCTCCGACAACACTCCTGTCCTCTCCTCCCAGCAGCGACTTGCCGTCTACCAGTTCCTCTCAACAAGTCAGTGCACTTCAACTTCCCTTAGAGTAACTGTTTGCTCCAACGGCCTATGGAGCTCCCAATGTCCCGTGTCTCTCTGTTGGCAAAGATGTTGTACTCCAGGAGCCATTGCCAACCCAATCTTCCTATCGACACTGTACCAATAATAATCAAAACAAGTGATATTACTTAAATCCACCAATACACTTGTCAGTATAATATCATACAAGTAGCTGTGCTCTCTTCAGCTACTCGCTCAGCTTGCTTCAGCTACTGGCTCAACTTGCTTCCGCTACTTCCTCAGCTCACTTGCTCAACTCGCTTCAGCTACTCGCTCAGTTTGCTTCAGCTACTCGCTTCAGGTTTGCTTTAGCTATACCTGCTTGATTCACTCGAAGGTGTCTGTCCAGCTGTAGGTCAAACTCGAGATCAGAAGTAGAAGTTAGATGATGTAACGGACTTCTCGCGTGTTCTTGTGCAATCACGTGTGGTTAGACGTCACGACAGTTGATGTCATGCATGACTCGACAATGTCACATCCGTGAGGCACAGACGGATGGAAGGTAATATCACATGTATACATAGCTAATTAACATTACCTAATCTACAATACGATAACTTGGGCTAGTTTGCAGCCACTACGTACTAATTCCCCTCCTCCAGACGTGAGACCCTTCCACGAAGATTACATCTCACATAACATCCTCAAGCGTCTCCTCCGGAAGAACATTGTCCGCAGCATCTCTCTGAAGGAGGCCAAGAGGGAGGACCTGTGTCTCTACCGGGCAAACACTCACGCCAGCTACTTCATGCTAATTCTGGAGGGTTGCATGCAGGTGGAGATTGGGAAGGACGGACTCCAGTTTGAGAGCCGCTCCTTCAGCCATTTTGGCTCTGAGGCACTGCTTAACATCGCCAGTGGCAAGCAGTCCAACTCACGTCCTCACTACGTTCCTGACTTTACGGTTCGCCTAGCCACCGACTGCCAGATCTTGATCGTGACCTGGTGGCAGTACCTAGCTGCCTCGAAGGCCACCTGTTTTGAGAAAGAGGGACACACGCGGAACGGCAGCAAGCCGGATGTCTTTACAGAAGAGTGGGAGATCGCAGAGTCGACCGAACTACAGCAGACGACTGGCAACAGCGTGTCTACCGGACTAAGCCCCATCACGAAACTGCTTCCGAAGAAACCTACCCAGGGGAGGAAGACAAAGAAACAGCACTCTTTAGACCAGCGCCGCCTCCTGGAGAGCGGTAGCAGCTGTAGTAGTGCCAGCGGGAGCCCCCTCCCCCCTCGTAGCCTCTCCCGGGAAAACAGCCCCTTCAATCTGGAGGGGGTCGATGGTGGTGATAGGGCGGTGAATGGGGAAACGGTGCTTTTAGAGATGGGTCAGGATTGGAGTCGGGAAGGGGCCACTACTCCAGACAGGTGGACTACCGTCAACTCAACGAAGGTCTGAGTGTTTTGTGTGCGTGTGAAGTCCTTTTATTATCTCGTATTGTGTTGCTATCTCATGTTGTGTTGTTTGTGTTAATACCAGTTGGCAAGAGTTCACAATACTATACTCCTCCTTTTCTTTTTGTACGACAAGATTCAGTATCATTTGTACTGATTACACAACTGGCATTGTGGTACATGATCACAATTAAATCACATGCTACAGGAAATTGATTAAGGTAGCCTCATACCCAGGCCACACCCCCAATTTGTTTTTTTTCCCCTCCACATGGCCTGGGTATGAGGTAGCCTCGAACTCAGGTCTTCCTTGCCCGGATTTTATCTCGTAGCCGTGATGTATGTAAAATCTGGGCGAGGAAGGCCTGGGTTCGAGGCTAGCTATGAGGGTAATTGAAGGGGTCAGAACCATAGTGGACTAACCCAAAACGAAGTACTAGAAATTGCAAGATTCACACAAAAACTGAGTAAAAAACATGACCAAACTTCTGAATTTTTAGCAGCTCTAAAACACATTCTTGGACAGGACATCCTTCCACCAGATCTCTGTCACATCCCCATGCATGACAGCTAGTTATTGAAGAGTCCCAAGGAAAAAAATTCCATTAGCAGGGGAGACCGAGGAGAAGGTGAAAGTGTGGTGGGCTGGCTCTGATGGCAGGGCAGATGGAATGGCTATGGGATTTCACCTGTGTGTGTATTCCTGTGTGCCCAGCTCTTTCATATTAATGGCCTGGCTATTATACGTAGGTTTTATTGCTTGGCTGAGAAGTTAGGATACAGGACATACAACTTGTCCCATTGGATTATTCATACAAACTGCATCTCCATTCAGTCACTGCATGTGTAGCTATGTAAGGATAAACGTATCATGAGCTCATTGAACCCACTACAAGGGCTTATACTGCAAGTGTGCATTTCCTAATGACTTGGCTGTTGGTAGCTACTGAATAATTCAGTAGCCATCAGCCTATCAGACTTGGAAAAAATTCTTCCCAGGCTTAGTAGTGATAGATAGATGGCTATTTGTGGTATTTCTATACAGAGAAACAACTTAACTTGAGAAGAAAAAAGAAGCCTATAGCTTCCGGTCAGTCAAACAATTCTTCCCAGGCTTAGTACTGATAGATAGATGATTGTGTGTGGCATTTCTATAAAGAGAAACAACTAAGTTGGAGGGAAAAAAGCCTAGCAGCCAAATTAAATGTTATAAAATTCAAATTCAAATTTTTTAATTATTTTTGTGGCATTTCTATAAAGAGAACGACTTAACTTGGAGGGAAAAAAGGAGAGAAAAAGAAACTTGGAGGAAAAAAAAAAGAAACTTGAGAAGAAAAAAAACAAAAAACAAAAGCCTAGGGAGCCTCCCATCCCTCCTGGAGTGTCAGACACCCGGAGCGCTGGATAGGCGATGGCTGGGAATCACAGGAGGCCTTGTAACGTACCCAGTCATCCTTTTAGTTTCGGAGTTCCCGAAGGAAAGTTACCGACGTATTGGCTATAGGCTTAGAAAGCCAAGAATCAGATTGTACGCGTGCGCCTCGAACACGCGACCCGATTAATGGGGAGGCAACGTTCCGACCCCAGGCTGTAACCGAACGCGCCACCTTGACTTCCCGTCAGATGTGTGAAAAATTTAGGCTTATATACCTGTAACGGGTGTGCGTTAAATGGAATTGTTCCTAGAATGAGCACAACTGCATGTCAGCAACAGGATGGCTAGAGCGTCCCGCTATAGTACAAGCACTGGGGATAAAGGTTAGGTAGCTGCAGATAGCGCTCGAACCTAGCTACCGGGCTAGCCCTGTAAACATAAACAGCCGCCTTGCAAATGATTGTTCTATGCATGTAGATCTCTGTGAACTGTTGATAAATTATAGCAGTACAGGCTGTTCTTGGTTTAATTTGCTGAGCTTCTTCAAGTAGCACATGCACATCAATGGAAGGGAGCTCTTGACTCGATAGCTTTCGAGAGGACGCCATACTCTCCCACTTGCAACAGTATAACTAGGATATAAATACACGCACAATTTAGGTCTTAGTGATAATATTGGCTGTAATTGGTGAAATAACAAGTTCTGAATCAATAGATATGCCTGTGACTGAGCTATTCCATTGGATGATCATGTAGTCAATGACACCTATTTAATGTCCTGGAATAATTTCCTTACGATCAGCCTATGCTAAGACCATAAGTTATAGACATATGCTAAGACTTGGTCACTTAAAATTGAGAGCAGGTTGCAATTGAAGGCTCAGAACCGTAGTGGGCTAACACAAAATTACGTACTGGAATTGCAGGAAAATATACTTACCCTATAAGCAAAATTTCCAAACTCTTAAAATTTCAGCACTCCTGAAACATATTTTAAGAGTATTCTCGCAAGTTTAGGGGGGGGGGGGGATTCAGTACTTGTGTGTTAGACCACTCTGGTTCTGAGCCCTTCAAATAGTATGTATACTCCACTACAAAGATGTATGGTAACATTAACAGATCATACATCCACCACAGCAGAAGTACAAGTGTCAATCAGTTTACAAGAGTGTACAGCCATAGCCTCATTCTCAGTCTCTGCTCCAGTTGTTTTTCCGTCACTTGCAGTACATTAAACAGGAGCAGAGAGACTGGGAATGAGGCTAGCACACTCAGGGTGGACAAGGAGTTTCCAAGCAGGTGTGCTTGTCCACCTCCTGCAAACGGACACTGGCAACCAAATTGTGTGTACATGTGTACGTGTATCATGAGCTACTAGAGTGAGAGATGGAATATGCAGTCAGTCATCGGCTCGCGTTCGTCTCTTCTTGGCCGCTGGAGAGAACACGCCCTCTTCATGAGGATCAACCCGACGACCTACAAGGGGAGAATATGTACAATGACGTACAACGCTGGTACACAATGTAATAAGCACGAGTATTAGAGATACTGAGATGCTGTTATAGAAGTAGAGTGGAGCTTCACAGTTTAGTTGAATCTGTTCAGCCAAACAACTTCCTTCTGCCGACACTCTTTATGCAGCCGTAGCCTCGTTCCCAGGCCTGCAACCCAGCATTGGTCATTTGCAGTACGACAAAAGCATTCGCCGTTTGCAGTACGACAGAAAGTGGAGGTCTGGGAACAAGGCCATACTTTTTGGAGAGTAGTTCTGCAATCCGGAGGGGCTCTTACATGTACCTTCCCTGCTCCTGAGAAGTTTGGGTCCTGAGGAGTCCTCCATCAGCTGCAGCTGTGCCTGAGTGGCCAGGTAGTCCTGTAGGAGGAGAGGGAGAGGGCACTAATATCGTCCCAACGATATATGGTAATGTATTAAGTATGGGGGATGGGAGTTCAGAGGTCAGTATCATGACACTAGTAAAACTCAAAATCCTTGTGCACCCACTCCAGTTTTACTGTCAAACGCATACCATACCCAATTAGAGCATTGTATGTATACTTTCTATATCAAAAATTTCCCAGTTGTACATGTAAGAAGCCTCCAGATATTGTTCTTTTGTCATTTTAGCAAACAATTAATGGGATTGTGTTAGCCTCTGTCCCAGGCTTCTCTTCCACGTGCGGAACAAGTAAGGAGGAGGGGAGCCTGGTCCATTTTATCACGTGAGCATACACGTTTGATGTCACGTTGTAACTGGTTTTGCTTAGAATCTGTGAAGCGGTCTGATAGCAGAGCATAGATACTAAGAGCAGACCGTCAATGAGTTGAGAAAAGAGTCAAAAAGACCGACCGAAGAATTGTTCAAGCTTCCCAAAGAAGAGTGGAACGGCCGCTCCGGCTGCAAAAAAAGAAGGCAAACTTTCTGTGCGTGGGAGGGGAGCCTGGGGATGAGGCTGGGATTATATCCAACCTCTTCTGAGTATTGAGTGTCTCAAGCAATGGCTCTCTGCCTCTGGACGACTTACCTGGATGCTGTCCATCACGTCGGCCTTCATTTCTTCCGCCATCATGTACCTGCAAGTTAGGACGAATCCATGGGCTCAGTTGCCAGGTAACGAGCTAATTAAGCAGGGACAACAGAGATTCAGCTGGCTCACACTTCGTGGTCAGAGCTGTTGTACATGAAGGCATTCTGGAACACGAGGAGCATGTCTCGCTGGAACTCAATGTCCGTTTTGGTCACCTGCAATTGGAAGAAAGTCATCCACATCAATGAATACAGCATAGGGTATATATAGGACATAAATTCTGATTAGTCAATTTTGAGCTCATGGCTCACCCCGTTTTCAATGCTCCTCTTGATGGAGTAGAGGTCCATTGGTCTGCAACAGCAGAGGAAAGCAAACACTTGTATAAACAAGTCACATGCTATTAGGATCAGCTAGTCATTGGTAGTCACCTGAAGATGACGTCTGTGTAGCCTGGGGCATCATCCTTCTTCACCGGGTGAAGGAACAAGTTGGCATACCTAGAGTGAGGGGAGGGGAGGGGAGGGGAGGGGAGGAGAGGAGAAGAGAGGAGAGGGAAGGGGAGGGGAAAACAGAGTGAAGGGTCCCTGACAACCCACTCCTGAAATCCTTGCTGAAAGACACTCCATGGATACCATATTTCTTCTCCTACATGTCAGAACGTACTTGTGCTGTGCTGCGTGCCTCCAGACGAGCATGATAGCCTTCCTCCACTGCCTCTGAGCCTGCATCACCTCTGGGTCCACATCGCTGTGGGAGAGGGAGGGGAGAGGGGGGGAGAGGGAGGGAGGGAGGGGAGGGAGGGGAGAGGGGGAGGGGGGAGAGGGGGGAGAGGGAGGGAGGGAGGGGAGAGAGGGAGGGGA
This sequence comes from Phakellia ventilabrum, assembly GCA_963921505.1. Classification (NCBI taxonomy): domain Eukaryota; kingdom Metazoa; phylum Porifera; class Demospongiae; order Axinellida; family Axinellidae; genus Phakellia; species Phakellia ventilabrum. Next base: position 7,219,711 of record OY997383.1, read on the forward strand.
GAGGGGGGAGAGGGAGGGAGGGAGGGGAGAGAGGGAGGGGGGAGAGGGAGGGAGGAGAGGAGAGAGTGGGACAGATCAGAGACATAATTGGATCACTGAGAGTCTTGTGTGGGCTCCAATCTTCCCAACATCCTTCCAGAAAGTACGGGGAACTACATGCATGCCTCCCGTGCCATATATACCTCTGTGAGGGGGCGGGACTGGGAGCTGCAGTAGAAGGCTGTGAGGAGATTGGCTCATCTTCCGACTCAAAGTCAGGGCTCTCCAAGAAATGACCTCCGACCTCGTCCTGGTTGGCAGGCAACATGTTGTAATTACATTGAGGTTTATCCTAGCGTACATACACTCACCATTTCTGCCGCTCTTCTCTTCCTTGACCGAGTGATCCATTGCTCTATGCCGAAAGAGACCAGTAATTTCCAATCCACATTCACCACTGCTTAGCTTTTTTACAATACACAAAAGCTCCCATTCTCCAAGTCTCCACTCCCAGCTATTGTTCACATGATTGTAGTACCACATGTGAATAAAACTTGGGAATGGAGACTGGGGAATGAGGTTAGGGGAATGGAGACTGGGAACGAGGCTAGGAGAATGGAGCCTGAGGGCACTCTTCCCCACGTACTCTTGAAAGGTGTCCGAGAGCTCCGCCCCTTCCTGATGGGGGTCTCCTCCTCTTCCTCTTCCTCCTCCTCCGGCAGGGGGGTGAGGCCAGCAGAGGGGCGTGGCCTCCTGCTACCGCTGGGAGGGGAGTGGGACTCACCGGGGGAAAGGTTCTCCGGTTGAGGGGTCTGCAAGTATGAAAACATTACATCATAATTACATATACATTACATCATACCACTTAAAATATCAAGACAATGCGAATTCTGTCTACACTCCGCTGGCAATGAAGTCCACAGACAATTAGTTAGTAATAAGTTTTATGTTTCATAGTACTCTTGAATACGCCGCTCCACAGCTGAGGTCCTAAGCTGTAATCAATTCCTTTGGTAACAAGATGTACCTTTCGCACCTGTTGCTGCTCTTCTGTTTCCTGAGCAGATCCCTCCCTCTGCCCCTCCCTCTGGGGAGTCTCCCTTGCAAGCCCCGCCTCTCTCCTTTTGGAACCACTTCTGCGGGTGACGCGCCCCCCTGATGGGGAAGGGGAGATGGAGGACCTGGGCGATCTCGCCTCCTCCATTGGAGACTTTGCCTCAGTGACTACGATTGCTGGAGGGCTGGACGGCTTAGGGCTTGGGGGCGTCTCTTCGGTTTGAGATGCGGGTTGGGGCTCTTCCTTCGGTTCAGTCTCCATTGACTGTTCGGTTGTCTCCTGGGTCTTGACCACTTCTTCCGATGACTCCGGCTTTTCTTGTGAAACTGTTTCAACATTCTCTTCAACCTGCACAAACAGATTGAGTACATTTACAGGAGTGAGTTCTTCTTTTTTTTTCTTGCTAACAACGCAAAGACTCTTAAAAAGTAATACTGGCAGCTGCCATCTTCAAGACTACTTTCTACACCACCCAGAACATTTAAAAAAAAAGTTTTCCCAATATATGTTTCCCAAGTTCTTACTAAACACACAAGCAGGCAAGGTTTCCGATACCTTGCTTCGAACATCACTACCTTCTTGGGCTCCTCCTGCCGCTGGTCAGTTGTTGTCTCTTCCACCGCTGCCTCCTCTGCCACTGCCTCCTCCTTCACCTCCTTCACCTCCTGTTCCATGGCTTCTGCCGGCGTCAGTGGCTTCACATCTGATGGCTGCTTCTCCGACTCCACCTCCTCGCGATCGGGAGCCTTTTCCTCCAATTTTATAGGAGATTGTTGGGACTTCTCCACTGATGAGACTGGCTGGGCAGGAGGTGTGGTCTCTGGGATGGTGGTACCAGCCGGAGGTTCAGGAGGTCGGATGGTCGTCACGGGGGGAGGGTTGGAGAGGGACGATACTTCTGCTGAGAAGGGAGGGAGGGCAGGAGGAGGGGAGGCCGGCTTGTGAAGAGACACGGGAACCACAGTGGCTGTCACCGTAGGAGCTAGAACAGTGGGTTCAGGGACTGGTTTTACTGGTTTTACAGGGTTGGGTTCGGTAGGGGTAGCGGTGGTTTCCATCGGCTGAGTGGGCTCCTCTCGAGGGGGTGGTGGAGGTCGGGCCACGGTTTTTACAGTCTCCGGAGCCACTTTAGTAAGAGGAGGTGCCATTTTACTCTCCTTGGGTGGCTTCACCTCACTGGGGGTTGTCATGGTAACGGGTGCAGGGATTGGTCGGCTGACTGGCTCCTGACGAATTATGACAGGCAGTTCGGGTTTAGGAATAGGTCTCATGGAGGCAACTGGTACGATTTTCTCGGCTGTCAAAGGTGGTGGTCTACTGGGAACAGCCATGGAAGGTACAACAGTCACGGGAGGTGTTACCACTGGAGGTCTAGCTTCAGAGCTGACTGCTGTTGCTACAGAATGTTTAGCAGTGGCTAGAGTGACTGATGTAGGAGCGACTCGAGTGGAGTTAGCTGTGACTGTGGTCACAGCCGAGGTAGAAGCTGATACAATGGTGGTAGTGACGCCAGCCATGCCGGCCAGGGCGAAGTTTGGCTGTTGGACGATGATGTGTACGTCGGAGGCAAGTTGCTGCAGTGAGACGTTGGTGGAGGGCTGTCCAGCCCGGATTGGCTGGCCAAACAGTTCCTCCTTTGGTGTAGTCACTGGCTTGGGGAAGGGACTCTCTTCGGCCATCAAGGGAATGGGGCTGGACACCACGCGCTTCTCGGCTGGAACTGGAACGGGCTCCTTCTTAATGACGATGGAAGTTGGTTGGGTGGGAGTGGTGGGGGCTGGTTCCGTTGGCGGCACTTCCATTTTATGCACCTGTAGCTGCCTCACTGCCTCCTTCGACCCTCTTCCAATGGTCAGCTCGATCCCTTTAGGCTCTTGGTTCTCGCCGCTAGTTCCTGCAGCCGGCTTTCCACCCTCCATGGCTCTCATAGCTGCCTCCTGTACTAGCTGAGGCTGTCTACGGAGCTTTAGCTGCTCCTGGTACTTGGCCAGGTTGGAGGGAGGCTGGGACTTGAGCTTCAGGACATGGACTTCTGGGGGGAGTGGGATACAAGAATTGGCAGATGGCTGGTACAGTGATGGTGTTAGCAGCACACAGGAGAAATAGCCAACGTCATAGCAGACCTTTAGTTTTCAATTCTGCATCCTCTTTGTGAGCGGTTTCCCTATAGCAAGAGAGAAAGAGCGTCCTACATGTACTTGCAATAATCATACGTACAGGGGCCACACTTGGTAATATACATGCATGCACACACACACACACATACACATACAGTTTGATCATGTGGAGGGGAAAAAGATAGTGGAATCTCTATAATGTGGTCATTGTATAGAGCAGCCACCTCTCTATCAAGGCCACCTTGTTAGGTCCCAATGTATGGACTTCTATAATACAGCCACCCTCTATAATGCAGCCATAAAATGTTGGTCCGAGAGTGACCACGGTATAGAGGTTCCACTCTACACGAGTCAGGCACCAACATACTGCTGTATCTCTTGCCAGAGTTGAGGCAGTTGGTCGTCCAGTTCTCCCTTCTCAATCCGGTCAATCTCCTTCTGCAGGGCTCTAGAGCAGAGGTAAAAAGAGGTGGCTGTAGCTAGGGCTGGCAGCAGTGGCTATACCACCCAACGAAGCTCTACCCTACAAGGTCCTTACAGGTACTCCTCCTTGGTGTCTGCAATAGAGTCATTGAGTTCGTTGATCCGTTTCTCTGTTAGCTGCCGCACTATCTGCTCCTCCACTGTCTCGACTGCAGGAAAAAAGTGGATAGCTGAGTACGGAGAGTCTTAGCGCAAAGACAGCCTCGTTCCCAGGCCTCCGCCAAGCTTTTGTTGCTCCCTTTACGCAACACACTCGGAGCGGGGAGGCCTGGGAACTTGGCTAGGGCAAAGACCCTCCCCCCTCAAATTATCAGCTGCTGCTCACCAGCCTCTGGAGCACCATCACTGCTTCTCTTTCGCCTGCCAACACAAAATCATCAAAAAGTTACTCTGCCTTTTCTCTCAGAATGACAACGTACGTACTTTGGAGTGGACGCTTTGTCCAGCATTGCCGAGTACTGGAGGGCACAGTTCTAGAAAACCAAGAAACCAGCACATGTTACGTCTTACTACCACAGCCAACTGCAAAGAGTACCTTCTGTGAGAAGTAATCTGGTGGCCTGACGTCTTTGACCAATGGCTTCACAGCCCTGCTCACTGACACCCTGACAGAGAAGAATGACCATACTTGCACCCTTAATTAGTGTTGCATGGACTGGGTGCCATACCAAAGCCACTACCTCATTCCCAACCGGGACTAGTTCCCAATCTGGGAATGAGACTGATCATGGCCACACAGTATTGTAGTGCTCCATGCAATAGACATATAGTGAGGTGTACTGGAAATCTGTATGGCTTCCATTACCGACCAGTTCTGGTCTCCACTTCGCTGGACGGCCGAGGCAAGTATAAGCTGCTCCCGGATCGTCCACTCCGGGACAGGCCCTGTAGGGATGCCTGAAAGCAGAGGGAGAGAGAGAAAAACATATCGAATAGAGAAGCAGCATGAGGTTTGGAAAAATTTGGGTGATACTATCGTCCAATCTCATTCCCAGACCATCTTGAAATTCCTTTGCAAGGATTTCTCAAGCATACTACCAACAGCTTTGATTCTTATTCTTAGCATAACCTAACATACAGTAGCTACTGGTTACCTCGAGATGTGCTTGCCATCAGATATGCAGACTTTTAATACTGACACTGGAATGACTGGATTCGAACCGAACCACTTTGTCAGAATCCAGAACGGATCCAAACACTAGTCTATGACGTCATGCCACAACAAACGGCATCGCAAGGTGTGTCCCCCCGGAGCTCGAGCGACTGACAGAAAGTGTTCAGCGGAGATGGGTAACTGCCTGGGTGATCCGGGACCCATGGACCCCATCCTCCTCCCCGAGGGCCAACAATGTTAGCTGCTGCGTCGTCTATGCTCTAATTGGGCATATAATTAAAAATAGTATCTATGACTGAAGATTTCCTTCTCCTGCAGTGGCCATCGGAGGCAATCAGCCCCTCATCCATGAGCCAGTAGAGTGGACTTCAGAGGTGCCTCTCACAGAGGGCCAGCTTCGGGGCAAGAGGGATACCTTCTGGGAGACAGCTCCCGCCTACGACGGCCGACCGGAGATCTGGGATGCCCTCAAGGCAGCAGCGGAGGCTGCCGAAGAGGAGGACTATGGCCTTGCTCAGGCTATTCTCAACGGGGCAAACATTTCCCTGCCAACAGGTAGTACACATCTGGTTGATCCCGTTCCTTTTGTTAGCCACGAGAGACCTATAATCTAGTTTTGGGTGCCCTAGCCTCGTCCCCAGGCCACTCCCCCCCCCCCTCGAATGCGTGGCCTGGGGACAAGGCTATGGGTGCCTGGACCCTTAAAAGATTTGTACCTAGGAATCACTGTCATCTGGGTGCAAGTATTGAAGGGAGACTATTGCAGGGGATAACATAGGGAGGTGGTAGCCCTCGTCCCACCATGCTCTTTCACCGCTAAAGGTATGGTGTTATTTCATGTAGCCTCTTAGGGCACACCAAGTTAATTTTATGTTGCTCGGGCCAAGAGACCTTCCAAATATGATCGGTAGGTCGGCTTAATAATAATTACGTGATCAGTCCTTAATTGCGACATTTTACAGGGTAACATACAATTGGGAATCTACAAAGGAATTTGCCCATTTACAGCTCATACTCTTGGGCTTTCGGACGGTCTTGAGGCACTTTTCACCCGCGCACTGAGCCGTAAAACACACACTATTTTCATACGGCATATTTACACGTACATGCATGCGTAATAGATAACGTAATTAATTATCATTTTTGAATCATTTTTGCCAAAAGTTGGGTCTGTCAGGCCCGAGCAGCATAAAGTTAAATTGTTATGGCCTTAACGTACTATAATACAGAACTTCAATCCTTATCCTTCGCTTTCTTAGCTCTGATCATGTGCACAATCGGAGCTATCTCCTTTGTGTACACATCTCTTGTAACCCAGACTTGAATAGAAGTGGGGCATGGCCGGTCTATTTTAGTGGCTACACTCTGGGCTACTGGGTGTGGGTCAGTCAGGCCTGTCAGACAGACAGAGAGAAGGAGGGATCTCTTGCTCCTTTGTAGTACTGGTGTTAATTCACACTCTTTTCAATGGTATTCTGATGAATAATAGTCTGTGGATGAGATCAAAGCAGGAACAGCCCATACTTATAATTGTTGCAAAGTTATCAGTAGCAGCCTATTCTTGCTTTGATCTGAAGCAAGAAATATACTGAGTATAGATCATAGTGATATCCTGACAGCCAGGGCCTGCATGGTGAGAGTCAGGGCCTGCATGGGAAGAGTCGGGGCCTGCATGGGGAGAGTCAGGGCCTGCATGGGGAGAGTCAGGGCCTGCATGGAGAGAGTCAAGGCCTGCATGGGGAGAGTCAGGGCCTGCATGGAGAGAGTCAGGGCCTGCTTGGAGAGAGAAAGAAATATCATTCGTCTCTGCGCACTCGTTTCTCTGTTCACACGGAAACTTTACACTTGGGAGTGTGGTTACCCTCGTAGTGATATAGGAATATTTTGTAGTCTTTGTCATCACAAATTTCAATAGCTTTACTCCTCATCTCCGGTAGGCCAACTGACCGACGCATATGATGAGCTGGGCAACAGATATGCCATCCCCAAGTACTGCCTGTGCAGACCCACCAACATGGAGGGTAGACCGGATGGTAGTCCGGAGGGCAGGCCAGACCCAGAGAGCAGCGAGACCGATCAAAGACCTCCTCGAAGAAAACCCAACAGTATCCACAAAGCCGGGGGGACACCTATGTCTGTTAAAGTGAGACTCTCCACCCTGGGCAAGGACGTCAAGGTGGCAATGCTGAGCAGCGACAGAGTGCGAGACTTGAGAAGGAAGCTGGAGAGTGACTACAGCGTGGCTCCTCCACGCAGGATCACCATGCTGTATTCGGGACGGGTGCTCAATAATAGCACACTCATTAAGGACTTGGAAATTCCTAAGGGTTTTGTAATTCAGGCAATTGTTACAGGATGATGAATTTGAGCCCAAAACTTGTAAACATACCAATCAATGACGTCATGATAGCTAACGTTTTAGGGCGTGGGCCTTTTAACTGGGCATACCTAATTTCCGGGACGGGACGGGACGGGACGGGACGGTTCCGGAATATACGCGTACCTAATTTCCGGGACGGCGGGACGGTCACGGAAATTTTAACTTGCCTAAAGTCCGGGATCAGAAATTTAACTTGCCTAAAGTCCGGGATCATGAAGACAAAGTGCTTACTCTGTATACTGCGGCATAGCATGGTAGTACTGGACCTGCATGCACTTTTCATACCGCTATTGCGTGGAGGGGCGGGGCTATAGAAATTAGCCCAGAATCAAGGCTAATCTAGCCTTGTATCTTGGAGGCAAGAAGAGTGCACAAGACTTGCTATGATTGTACCCCTATGCTCGTATCAATTCATAAACTTCCAGCTTGTACATAAAATACGCAGCTGTTCCTACCTCTGGTAATAGTATAATACATAAACATAATCAGTATCGGCACGCGTGAAAAGCGATCGGTGCTGCAGAACGGAAGGAGGCTGGTTTGCGATTAGCACATGCATGCATGGCCGGTCATACTTTCCCTCTAGATTCATCCTGCGTAGCTACAGACTGACTAACCTTGTCTTCGTGGTGTTATCCCGGACTTTAGGCAAGCTTAATTTTCCGTGATCCCGGACTTTAGGCAAGCTTAATTTTCCGTGATCCCGGACTTTAGGCAAGTTAGAATTTCCGTGACCGTCCCGCCGTCCCGGAAATTAGGTACGCGTATATTCCGGAACCGTCCCGTCCCGTCCCGGAAATTAGGTATGCCCTCAAGAAAACGCCTGAACGTGTCTCAAGAAAAGCCAAGATCGAAGAACCAATCGTAAGTTTAATCAATTACCCCGATCTTTGTATTCCAGCGGGTAAGGCAGAGGGCCTATCGTAAATATCTTCATGGCCTTGCGGCAGCTAGCCTCATCACTAGGCTCCTGTGCACATTCACTCTAGCTACTTGTCGAAGTGAAACACGCTCAAGAACCTACCTAAGCTAATGTCCAGCCATAGTTTGGCTCGTGTGTGAATGAGTGAGTGAGTATACACTTATATTCTCTCATTAAATTTTATGTAGGTAGTTGTGATCACCGGTACCAGGTATGATCACTGTTGCAATCTCCAAGCAAGTCTCCTCCTTAGTTTAAGGCGACCATCATGGCTACAGCGGCGGACATCTTTAGTGGGGTTCCCAGGGAGAAACTGGACTCTCCTATCACTGACATCCATGTTGAACAGCTGTCTTCCAAACTGAAGAGCTGGGAAAAGTTAGTTCCCTACCTTGGTCTATCAGAGGCTGAAGAAGAGGAGATTCGTATGGACTACCAGGGTAGGTATGGGCTCCAGAAACGAGAGGCACTACGAAAATGGAAGCGGAAACAGGGAAGTAAGGCTGCTACATATCGCCAGCTGATTATAGTTCTGTGTTGTGCGCAGCAGAACGAAATGGCTGAAAAGGTCACGCAATTACTAGTGAAACCAGGAACGTCAGACACATCAAACAAAATCCTCGAAAGCTTTCGTGATTACCTAATTGATTGCTACACAGAAACACCCCACCCTTCTCATACACAATGGCCACACTTTAAGATGTCATCCTATATCGACCTCGCACTCAGAGAAGCTTCCGATGTTGACCCAACACGATCCAGCTCTGATAGAGAAACTGAGAGCCAATCAAAGCCACAGCCACGAAAGACTGTGTCACTGGGTGAGTTGTTCACAGTAGGTAGCCATCAAGCTAAGCGGAAGGTGATTCTCATTGAGGGCCCAGCAGGGTGCGGTAAAACGACCTTAACCTGGCATGCGTGTCGGGAGTGGGCAGAAGGAAGGTTTTTTACACAACTTTCACTACTCATACATCTATCTCTTGAAGATCCTGCAGTTCAGTCTGCTCTGTACTCAGCAAAGTGTCTGGCAGATATTATACCACATGAAAGCAGTGAGGTGAGGGAAGCTATAGCGGGAGTAATTTCAGAACGACGTGGCGAAGGAGTGTGCTTTATGTTTGATTCTTGGGATGAAGCGCCCCAAAGTTTGTACTCCCGAGCAAATTCTTATCTCTACAGGTTCGTTGCTGGTACCTCAACTAAAATGCTACCTCGTTGTAGTATCGTTATTGCCTCTCGGCCGGTAGCAGTAGGTCTTCTCTACTCAATTTTAACAGCAAGAATACTTGTGGGGGGCTTTGATGTAACTACAATGGAAGATTTTATAGAGGCAAGCCTAGACCATGATAGTAAATCAAAGGAAGAATTGCATCGTGCTTTACGAGAACAACCACAAGCTGTGGGCCTTCTCAGTCTTCCAATCAATGCTACTATTGTTGTTCATCTCTTCCGTGCCCTCAATTACAAGTTGCCCTCCACTCGCACAGAGCTATTCAAGTCCTTAGTGTGTAATTTACTACTACGGCATATGCAGTTGCGAACTCCTCATGGTTTACCACAGCAAGAAATTGAAGATTTAAAAATGCTACCAGCTGATACTGCACAAAAACTTAGGGTACTCTGTTCTTTAGCATTTCATGGTGTGATGGAGGGCAGACGTGCTTTTGAGACTGAAGCCCTCCACACACTTGGCATAGTTCCGCCTTTGGACACTCTAGGCTTACTACAAGTCCATCAGCAGCTGACAGGATATGGAATCCGCAATCACTATGGCTTTCTACACTACTCAGTTCAGGAATTCCTTGCTGCTTATCACATCTCACAGCTTAGTGGCAGTAAACAAACCAAGACTATTAAAAGGATTCTTTATAGTGCCCCACTCAGTCCTGTGCTTCCATTTTATGCAGGACTCACAAAACTTTCCAATGATGGTGCCTGTACTGTTCTGGTAGAATCAGTTAATCAATTTCAATATGATAGCCTGATAGAAATGTTTATTTTTATTCCTCACACCGAATCTTCTGACATACGAAGGCTATTGCTAGCACTTATCAATTGCATTTATGAGTCACAAAACGCTATGATCTGCACCCGAGTAGCACTACCTACCTCACACGTCCTACTTTCTGTAGATCCAGAGTTGGGACCCATATTAAATTTTAATTTTTTGGGGCTAGATCCATCTGACTGCTTATCTCTTGGCTTCTTCATTGCAAACAAATGTGTGGAGCAATCATTAATAGTTATACTTACAAACTGTTTTATTGGTGATGCTGGTGTGGAAGCTTTAACAAGACAGCTCATGCGAATAGATCCACTTGTGTCAAATAAAGTCAGCCTATTGTTATGGAGAAATCCAATGAGTCATAATGCTGTAAAATTCATTAGCATGTTTTTGTCTGAAAAGTCTGTTCTACGTCACCTACACTTTGATGACTGCTGGCATCCCTCGTCATCTAACCTACGAACCACTCTTCAGTACCTGATTGAAGGAGTAAGCAGAAGTTGTTCGCTTACCGATCTTTCCCTAACTGGTTGTTGCCTGGGACCACAACATGCTTACCACTTGATTCTGATGATTACAGTTTGTAAAAATCTTAAGCTACTTGACATTTCATCAAATAATTTACGGACTACAATTCCACTTATTTTAAAGGCCCTAGAACACAGCTCGATTGTGAGTCTATCGATGGATGATTGTGGTATTGGTGACCAGGAGCTGTTACTGCTTGGAGAGTTGTTGGAAACGAACATGGTACTTCAGGATTTGAGCATCAAGGAAAATCCCTTTTCACGCTCTACACTGACCTCATTTCTCAAGCTCATTAAAAGTTCCAGTTCCAAGTTGATAGAACTGACTGTGGATCACCTGTTAACTGATGAACAAAAGACCATCTGTCCACGATTGAAAGTTGATAATTTTGTTTTAGGGGAATATTTTGCTGCTGAGGTTTTGAAAAGAATTAAAGCAATGCCACTACATGTTCTCTCTAGATTCTATTGTGAAAGTTAACATATAATAGCAGTTGATGTCATGCGCCTCCAAAAGTTCACAGATGTACAGCTGTACTTGTGAGACCCTTAATATTGCACATACAATAATATTGTACAACTTGCACTGGAGAGCCAATCAAAGCCACAGCCACAAAAGACTGTATCACTGGGTGAGTTGTTCACAGTAGGTAGCCATCAAGCTAAGCGGAAGGTGATTCTCATTGAGGGCCCAGCAGGGTGCGGTAAAACGACCTTAACCTGGCATGCGTGTCGGGAGTGGGCAGAAGGAAGGCTTTTTGCACAATTTTCACTACTCATACATCTATCTCTTGAAGATCCTGTAGTTCAGTCTGCTCTGAACTCAGCAAAGTGCCTGGCAGATATTATACCACATGAAAGCAGTGAGGTGAGGGAAGCTATAGCGGGAGTAATTTCAGAACGACGTGGCGAAGGAGTGTGCTTCCTGTTTGATTCTTGGGATGTAGCACCCCAATGTTTGTACTCCCAAGCAAATTCTTATCTCTATAGGTTCGTTGCTGGCACCTCAACAAGAATGCTACCTCGCTGTAGTATCGTCATTGCCTCTCGGCCAGTAACAGTAGGTCTTGAATTGTATTGTGCTTTACGAAAACAACCACAAGCTGTAGGCCTTCTGAGTCTTCCCATCAATACTGCTATTGTTGTTCATCTCTTCCATGCTCTAAATCACAAGTTACCCTCCACTCGCACAGAGCTATTCAAGTCCTTAGTGTGTAATTTACTACTACGGCATATGCAGTTGCGAACTCCTCATGGTTTACCACAGCAAGAAATTGAAGATTTAAAAATGCTACTGAAGCCCTCCACACACTTGGCATAGTTCCGCCTTTGGACACTCTAGGCTTACTACAAGTCCGTCAGCAGCTGACAGGATATGGAACCCGCAATCACTATGGCTTTCTACACTACTCAGTTCAGGAATTCCTTGGAGCCTATATATACCCACACTTTATTTGCTATTCGTTCATAGCAAGGTATTGGATCAATATGGCTAGGAACAAGACTGTCATACAGTTTCCATAAATATGGCAATGAGAAATTTTATACAGCAATGTCATGTGCACCATGACATCATGAGGATAATGTTGGTAGGTCCTACCTAGCCTTTTGATTAATCCACATGAGCACATTTCGGGTGAAACTGTACAGCATAATCAGTTATAATAATTTTACTTGTATCTTTAATCCATACACCACGCAGAAATCTACAATATAGATGTATCAGAGTTTATGTTACTGGTACTGTACTTCTATCCACTTTTTCCAAAACAATCTTTGTAAGTTCTTCAAACCTCGCATTAATTTGTTTCTGTAAATGCTCAAACTTCTCATCAATATAGCTCTGTAGTCTCTTCTCTAGAGCAGCCACATCCACTGGCATACTAGAACACTCTGGATCATCAACTGTTGGTTTGTGTTTATCAACACCAATTTCTCCTGGGGGTTCTTCACTCTCTGTATCGATATCAGTGACTGGTGGTGGAGGCCTCAGCTGTCTGAGAGCAGCTACCATTTGGTTCAGCTCTGCTGGTACTGCACTGTGTGAGCCACTGGATGTACGCACAGTTTTCTATATACAGGGAGTAGTGACACAAATACTTGTACACTGATAACATATCAATCCAACTTGCAGACTTGCAACTGACCTCAGTTTGTAAGTTCTGTAAAGAGGAAACCAGAGTCTGCAGAAAAGGTGGAAGGTTGTGGGTAGGTAGAGACCCCAGCATCTGCTGAACATCATACTGAGGTGCAGCTGAACCAACTGAGGCACTGTACCAATACGAAAACAGACATAAACATACCAGACACCACAAAAAGTGAAATTTGAAGACTCACAAGCACTATTCCTGTGGCATTATAATATGCAAAATGTATATCCACCCAGTTTACCACAGGGCTCAAGCTTTGGATCAGTGTATGCCTGCAATCTAACTAGTACCCACCTCAAGACATACACCACGCATACATATTATAATGGATCAAGCATCCACCCAGCACATAGGCTTGCAAGAACGGTTTCTAAGTAACTAGTAGTCATGGTGAGTCTGACACAGATCTCACCTGGCACTCAGTCCTCCGTGGTCCTCAGTGACTATTAACTCCACCCTATCAATCCACACCTCACGTCTACCTTGCAGAGACAACAGCTATGGAGCGGTAGAAATATCAAGCTTATTTCATTACAAGGATATATAAGATTAGGATGTGACTAAACCTTGGCATTCAAGTTGTGGTATCTCTCCTCCGAAGGAAGCTCTAGCTCACAGGTATAGAGCTTGAATCCACCTCTGAAGAATAGAAACAACAATCGTAACAATCATGTATACAGTAGCTAAGTAAAGCATATTCTTCATATTCAATCCCTGAAACCCCCAAATGTTACGGACCAAGCTGTATATGTAATGTTTTGAACACACCAGGAAAGTGGATGTTATACCTTCAGCCTAATTGTATGAGAAACTCTTGTGTTAGCTGCCGGGACCAAGACGTGATTGGAGTGCAATCCTACGACTACATGCACACAAGACCGTAAGAAAAGCAAGTCAACTTACTCTGTATTTCTGATGAAGGTCCCCCTGCAAGTACTGATGTACTCCTCTCCACTGTACACCTCAACAGTGCGTGAGCTACTGATGAGCTGTAGAGCCGTGGGCAAGTACCCGCGGAGCCCTCCGGTGTCCAGGCGCAGGTAGCAGGGATCCCCACCTCCATCAGCATCACCAGGCTGGGTGAGAAGCAGGGATCGCTCCTGCTCGGAGGCTAGGGGCTGGTCCAGAAGAACACCTGAGCTACGATCATGGCGTGGGAGGTGGCAACAAATCTAGAATTAGCCTTACACTTTGTAGCTAGCTCAAAATTATAATAAAATTTGCTATAGATACACATGACTGTGTATACACAGGGCTAGTACTAGCAGTACACCAACCTGCTCTTAATGTAGAGAGCACACTGTAGGTCTTCTGACGCCTGCCACGTGGAGGAAAGAGACAGGTTGCTTCTCAGCTCCATCTACGTACATAATTTGTACATACGTACAGGTACGCGCCGGTAGATCTAAGGGGAAATCCCTAATTTGCGTGCCACCCACGTATGCAGCACTGACCTTACTGCTCCGTGCTCGGCTTGAGGAGAAAGATGTCCAAAGTGTGTCTGATTGTCATCGACGGTTGGGGCATCTCAGATGCCACCAAAGGTTAGCTCGATTCAAGTATTAGCACTAACACTAGACTAGCTATTAGCTAACAAAGGTCATAGTTCAAATATATCCCTGCAGCTGCTGATCATATACTAATCAGAAATCTGTTATTCGTTTTCACATGTAATCCAAACATGTATACATGCTCACACATCTTTTACAGGCAATGCCATCAAGAATGCCTCCACCCCGGTGATGGACGGGCTCTCCCAGGACCAGCACCTAGCGGTGGAGGCCAGTGGGCTTGCCGTGGGGCTCCCCGCTGGGCTCATGGGGAACAGCGAGGTCGGACACTTCACCATCGGCACGGGCAGAGTCGTCTACCAGGTGTGCGGCATTCACATAGTTCTTTGTATGTTTTATTAACGAAGTGGCTATTGATTAGAGCGTTTTCATCATGTGACTTTAATTTCTTTTACTTTCGTAATTTTCCGTGAAGTAGCCACCATGTTGGTGTGCAAGTTGTAGGAAATATGGTACAGGAGAGGTAGTGTTCAGCTTGTACAAGAATTGGCTTTGGTTTCACGTATAGTGTGCCCAACACAAGTGTGGTGAGTGTATCACATTCGGGGTAGCTGTCTTGCAAACATTATTCATGTACATTATGCCCGTCGACCTACGCCCATCTTGTACACCAGTGAGGTAGGATCATGTGATCTGTGACGTCAGATGAAAACCCTTTATTGGAACAGCGAGAACTGTGTATGGTTAGGGTTAGAGCTAGAGGTGGAGCCAGGCTACAGATGTCAAATTAGTGTCCACTTCCTGCTATAGACCCACAGCTACAAAAGGTACAATCCCTTGTGACCTATGGTGGGTAATTTATGCAGTCATAGAAGCTGGTTTGGGTTAGGTTTAGTCACATTCCCAGACCATTCTCTCTCGTTCAGTGCAGGAGTACTGCTGTTACGATAAATAAATAGCCCAGTAAAGGTTCCCTCCCCCTCTCTCGCAGGACATCGTAGCCATAAATCTGTCGATTGAGAACAAGTCGTTCTATACAAAGCCCACCCTCCTGGAGGCATTCAGCAAAGCCAAGGCCAAGAACGGCAGAGTGCACTTCCTGGGCCTGGTGAGTAACCACACCCCCTGTACGTGTGAGTGACCACACCCCCTGTATTTTGTAATACTCTCTGTTTATTACTTTTTGCCCTTGAATTAAGGTTTGTAAGTAAAGAAGCAAAGTGCCTTCCCACCATTCTCTCCCCTAGGTGAGTGATGGAGGGGTCCACAGCCACATCACACACCTGGAGTCACTGCTGGTGGCTGCCAAGCAGGCCGGGGTGCCATCTTCCTTCGTCCACTTCTTCTCTGATGGCAGAGACACCTCACCCGTCAGTGGAGGTACGTAGACTTGTCCTCAACGCTAAGGCTTACAGTAAGCAATCCTTAGCCTTGACTGTGAGCTGGGACAAGCCTTGATGTCGACTGGGGACTGAATATGATGAAAGTCAGCACAGTAATTCTCCTTCCCTCTTCCCCTGTCTCTCCCCTCCCTCCCTTCTTCTCCTGTCCCTCCCCTCCCTCCCCTCCCTCCCCTCTTCTCCTGTCCCTCCCCCTCCCCTCCCTCCCCTCTTCTCCTGTCCATCCCCTCCCTCCCCTCTTCGCTCCTTCCCTTCTGCAGTGAAGTATGTGAACCGCCTTCTCGCTCACCTCTCCTCCATCGGCTATGGCTCCCTGGCTACTCTCACGGGTCGCTACTACGCCATGGACCGAGACACACGCTACGAAAGGATCAAGATAGCCTTCGAGGGACTCGTCAAGGGAGTGGGCGAGAGCATACTAGTAGACAACCTAGTAAAGGTGAGAAAGGGGAGGAGGGAGGGGGAGGGGGAGGGGTACAGGGGGAGGAGGGAGGGGGAGGGGTACACCCTCTGAGCACTATATTATGTATACACACATGCACACTCAGAAAATGGAGGAGCGCTATAACCTGGAGGGAGCTGACAGACAGACGGACGAGTTCATGAAACCCATCATCCTCAACCAGGAGGGGCTTATCAAAGGTGGGTGGGGCGATGGGTGGGGCAGTGGGCATGTCACAAGCATCCTCCTCCCCACCTGCAGACAATGACACGCTCATATTCATTGACTTTCGTGCGGACCGGATGCGCCAGATTGTCGAGGCACTGGGCATCAAACCACAGTTTGAGACCGACGTCATCCCGAAAGACTTGGTGAGCTTTTCACAGGGTTAATGTGGCGATGGAGCTACGGATAATTTAGAACATACGGTACGATAATAATTTATGCAGTCAACATGGCAATATAGAATCATAATCGATAGAAAGTAGAAAACTAGGATGCATCTAAAAAGCGACACAGAATTCAAAGTGTCTTGTGCAGTGTTCATCGAGAGAGGACCTGTGGCGATCTTACTGTTGATTGCTGACTATAACTGATGATGTCATCTTTCCCGAGGCTATTGTCCTACAATATTGACTGATAGTAGTTCATGAACACATGACGTGACATCTCTGTGAAAAGAATCTATCACCAATGGTGGGAAGTCTAAATCTGTGCTGAACATCGAGAGGATAGCAAGCGTAACTATTCTTTGCTGCAAACCTATCGGTCATTATAATGCATTGATGCTGCTCTGATGCCACACCCCTGCCACGCCCCTTTCCCCTTCAGTCGGTGTACACGATGACGGAGTACAAGAAGGAGTTCCCCTTCCCCGTTGTCTTCCCCCCGGACATCCCCACCAACACCCTGGCCGAGTGGCTCTCCAAGAAAAGCCTGCCACAGTTCCACTGTGCAGGTCAGCCCAGTTTGACTGATTATCTTTAGCGGGTTAAACAGGATTAGGGTTAGGGTTGCTACCAATATTTTAATTTACTCTCCATGAAGTTATTTGCATGGCATAATAAATATTGCCGACTTCATGATCACGGCTGTGTTTGAGCTCCCTCTCTTCCCCTCCTTTCTCCCAGAGACAGAGAAGTACGCTCATGTCACCTTCTTCTTCAATGGGGGTCAGGAGAAGCCGTTCGATGGGGAGGACCGCCTGATGGTCCCCTCCCCCAGGGTCCCCACTTATGACCTCCAGCCGGAGATGAGTGCTGACGGAGTTGCTAAGGCAGTGAGTGGAAATGTAGCCTACCTTGTCATGAGAACTTCACCTGCATACAGTTGGCACAGGGTGTACGTCTGGACTCTAGGTTCTGTTTTATAGTCTCATTCCCAGTCTCCATTCCACAGCTCCTGTTGCATGTTGTGCAAAACAAGCTGTAGATTAGAGACTGGGAATGGGTAAGGTTAGGGCCATAGGCATGGGACTGTGACACGTAGCTAGGTATACACAGGAATGGGACTGTGACACGTAGCTAGGTATACACAGGAATGGGACTGTGACACGTAGCTATAGAAACGCTCTTTCCTACAAATCACTTGCCAGACCAACGTACTTCTGTTTACAATAATTGGTATGCCTCTCAGCAAGGAAAGGGCATAAGAGACCAGCAGCTGGAGTAGCAAACACATGTAGCCATACTATAAATAAAGCCTCGGGTACCATATCCATCCCATGGTGGTCTTGCCGTAAGGAACCATTACCAATAATATTATGTGATGGGTGTATTTGACCTCAGACCTCAAACTCCACCACCCCACCCCCCCCCCCCCCCAGATGGTGTCGGCCATTAAGAGTGGCAAGTATCCCTTCATGATGTGCAACTTTGCTCCCCCGGACATGGTGGGCCACACGGGGGTGTACGAGGCTGCCGTCGTGGCCTGCGCTGCCACGGGTATGTAGCCTACGGGCAGGTGGTCGGTTGGTGGGGGTACTCTGGTAATTGAATTGATGTCTGGTCAATTTGCAGCTGGCTTGACCCCTAGCCTCGTTCCCAGGCTCTTGCGTGAGAGCCTGGGAACGAGGCTACCAGCTCTGGTGTAGTACATGTAGTTACACCATGTCTGCATGCCCTCTACACGGGTACATTCCCATGCGTACCCTCTACATGGGCACATTCCCATGCATACCCCCTAAACGGGTACATTCCCATGCATACCCCCTACACGGGCACATTCCCATGCATACCCTCTACACGGGCACATTCCCATGCATATCCTCTACATGGGTACATTCCCATGCATATCCTCTACACGTGCACATTCCCATGCATATCCTCTACACGGGCACATTCCCATGCTATGTGCATACTCCCCACTTCCTCACAGACAAAGCCATTGGAGAGATCAAGGCAGCCTGTGAGGAGAGCGGCTATGTGCTGCTGGTGACGGCTGACCACGGCAACGCAGAGAGGATGATTGACGAGGATGGGAAACCCGTCACCAAGCACACCACCTTCAGAGGTCAGCACCTGTTATTGTCTGAACTATGTGGTCATATACCTTAAGTGGTTGTCACGGCAATGCTGTACTAGAAAAGGCTCTATATTTAGAATCGATCAGGAGCGCATAATGACATCATGTGCTCCTGTTCAAATACCCATCCCATAAATTTAATTTGCTAATTATCTAGCTATTTACACACTGAAAAGAACGTGAAGTATGTTACCTAGTGACGTACTAGTTGGTGCTGGCTAAGTGAGTGTTGATGGAATGTTTTAAGAGTAACATAATTTGATTAGTGTCCGATCCCTAAACGAATTCCTGAAATTTCACAGGCAAGACATGCACCCAATGGTGCCTGGGTGGCTCTGTCACTTAGGGGCTGGGAAATGTCCTTTGTGGGTCACTGAGAAGCAGGAATGACATTGCACAATATTCTGTCAGGAGTACGGGTTATGTTTTCTTGGAACACTTCTAATTTTTACGTTGCTTGCAGTGCAAGCGACGTAAAAACTGGAGTGGAGACCATCACTGGATGTCCCTGGAAATCCCCAGACATCCTGGTACAAATAAGACATGGGATTTGGGTTTGTAGCTACCCCAGGATGTCCCAGGGAACCCCCAGACATCCTGCTACAGTTAGCCCTGGTGCTTGTGGGGATGGGATGCAGTATTAGAGTTGGTTACACTACAGACATCCCAGGATGTCCAAGATGTCCAGGATATCCTAAGTACAACAATGATACTTTACGTATGCAATGTCAAAATGAGGTAAGAATGAAGTCAGACCTAGCTAGCCTCGTACCCAGGCCTCCCCTTGCAGCTTTTTTTCGCAGATGTGGAGAAAAAATGCTACATTTTTTTCCACGGCTGCGGAAAAAAAACTGCGAGGGGAGGCCTGGGTACGAGGCTAAGACCTAGCTACAGCGACAGGCTCACTATACAAGTCTAGCTAACTGATTTGGTTGAAGGTGGTCTGCAAATGTTGTATGCAAATGCAGTGAACTGTGTCTACTAAAGGTCAGCTTGACAGGAAATTCATGCAACACAGCCATATGAAACGTTCTTCTTGTGTTCTCCAACCTTTAACCAGCTCGCAAACCTCTGTATACTGAAAATAATGGCAGTCTTGTGGTAACCACTTTTTGACAATCCTCGAAATGTGTTGTGATTTCCTTACAGTTCTCTAAGGTACATACGAACTGCTATGAGATAGAGCCTGGTTCGGGGGAGGTCAAGACTCCCAGATGGATACTACGCCACTTAACAGCCCTACCACTTGCTGGTGTTGGAATGCACTAGCCTCGCTCCCAGTCTCCACTTTTTTTTTCACCGTTCAAAAAAAGCTGGGAGTGGAGACTGGGAATGAGGCTAGGAATGCACTGCTGGTGCCTGGGGAGAGACTCACGCTATTGATAAGATAGCTGCAGCTGGTGAATGCCCTTTGTTCTGGATGATTTCTATCAGCTGCATACCAGCATACCAACAGCATTACCCACTCCATGTGGAATGTGCTACTGATGGCTGGGTGGGTCTTTGCACATTCTCCATGGCTAATTGGTCTAGGAGTCATTCCATAAGAGGCAGCTTGCTTTAATAATCTTCCCTCCCTCCTCCGTCTCCTCTGGGTCTCTTGGAACAGTAAGACATCTTTGCGAAGGGTTATCTCGGTGGGCTTGTTGCGTTCATGATTATCATTCTTTAGAGATTCTCTCGGTTGGCTAATAGAATGTATGCTTGTGGAGTTTCTTTAATTCCAATCAGAATTTCACCCCAGAATTTTACAGTATCATCAGCAGTTTGATGATACTTTTTGATGTGAAAATTTTGGAATTGAAGAAACTCCACAAACATGAATTTTCGTGATTATAGTGTTCTGTATTGCAACCCGAACAGTTCATTAAACATTTCATCAAACTGTTGACGTTTCAGTTGACATACTGCAACCTTCCTTATGGAACATCTGCTACAGAACTCAGAAATAAATTCACAAAGCTAGGGTGTCAAAGCAGGATCCTGTACCAAACCTACAAGACATCATTTTGTTGCCTAGTGCTGCTTTCCTAGCAACAGGTATAAACAGCTGACCACTTATAATTGAAAGCTGATCCTTTTTAAGATACCTCAAAAGGCGTGCAAGTGTGTCATTTGATCCACTGCATGCCCTGAGGCAGAAACCCCAGTGGGAAGCAATTGCAGACAGACACAAGAGAGCTACAGGTGGGGTCTGTGGGTCTGTGTGTCTGTGTGTGTGTGTGGTAGATGTGAAAGGACTCAGTGGCAGCCACATCTAAATTGATACCTTGTAAGTGATGTCATCAACACTAGTATAACCAGAAACCAGTGCTGTGTGGGAGCCTCTTCCCAGGCTCCACTCCACAGCTTTTGCTGAGCCTGGGAATGTGGCTAGGGCTTGGTTGCTTGTGCTATTGGCCAGCTACAAGGTGTAATCTGGGTGTGGAGGTGTAGCTACAGTGCTAAAGAACTATTTCACATTCTCTTTTCTTGCTGGTGTAATTATTGCATTCTTGATAAAGCATTGACTGGTGAGGAAACTTCGAGAATGGCGTTGACTGGTGAGGAAACTTCGAGAATGGCATTGACTGGTGATGAACTTTGAGAATGCATGAAAAGTTAATTAGCTCTGAACTCCAGTCTTGGGACCTGCTCCAATGTCCTGGTACTGTTACTGGGGGTGCTAGCGAAGGTGTTCTTGGTCTGGGAGTCCTGAGTAGAGGGTTTAATTAAAGGAGGTTATTAACACTGAATATACAGCTAATTAGCAATAGTGCAATGTTTGTGTGTGTGCCAAACACCCACACACCGACGGATGAGAGCCCACCACTGTCCTCAATAGTCTATGGTTCTGCCATAGACAGTAGTCAAGATCTGAGAAGTAGTTTGGCCCCATAAAGTTGGGGTGGGGACCAGTGCTACAAGTCAAGATCTGAGAAGTAGTTTGGCCCCATAAAGTTGGGGTGGGGGCCAGTGCTACAAGTCAAGATCTGAGAAGTAGTTTGGCCCCATAAAGTTGGGGTGGGGGCCAGTTGGGGTGGGGGCCAGTGCTACAAGAAGTTGATGGCAATTGGATGTCCTCTTTGTCTGCCTCACTGACATGTTGTGTGACAGGTCACAGTAATCTGGTGACCTCTTCCCAAATATGGCTTGGCAAAAGGATGTGGTGACTCTTATGACTCTTGGCCAGAAGGATACTGTTGCTTTGCTGTATAGATGTAACTTGTTTATTGTGACATCAGCCAGGTATTGCAGACTCCCTTGAGGTACTTAGCTTCCTGATGTCTTTGTCAGCTGTGCCACACCTGCCCCTGACTCCACAGTTTCCATGGCGATGCATAGCCAATCTCCTGGCCTTTGTTAGTTCAAGCAGCTACATTGTACGTAAGATTCACAATTTTATCTCTGCAGCTTCCGCAGAGGATCATAGCACATGATTCCCAGACTGCGTCCTGCTATAGTCATAGACTATGAATTGCCTGAGTACATTCCTTGCTCCTAAGAAACAGAGACTCTTGGTTGTGACTTCCCGTTTTGTGAGTGCCAGACCCAACTCCCAGTTGTGTTTATACTTTACAGAAGAGCCAGGGACCATGAATACCGGACAGCTGCTACCTCCATTATTTTCGTCTTTTCCTGTGTGATAATCATGACGCTCAACCTGTGGCTATCAGCATATCTTGCTTCCTATAGTGGCACTTGGAGAAGCGTCATAATTTGGCTAATTGGCTAATTAGAGCACTGTTGAGTCTGGCACGAAGTGGAAGCAGTTTAGTGAGTGCAGCCACAGGCCCACAGCTAAACCCCTGACACTGAGTGCTGCAACCAACTTGTAGCAAGATATCTTCCATGAGTTATCATTTTCGCTGGAATCTGATGGCATACCGATAATGTTTCTTATTAAATCATAAATCTAGCTGCAATGGGAGAAGCCTCATGACTGGGCTAACTGGCTAATTAGATGTAGCTATACTTCCTTGTATTATCATATTTTCACTAGAACTATTTATTGTGCTATAAACTTTAGCCTCTTTCCCAGGCTCTCCTCCCACGCAAAGCTAAGGCTGAAGACGTCTAGTGGCAGCTTGTTGGGTGGGTGGTGGGAGAAGCTTCCTAGCAGAGCTGATGGCATTTCCACTGGAATCTGATGTAGTTGATAATTATGGTGACGTGTAGCAGCCGTGGCTATGCAGCAACAGGCCGTTCTCAGTGCAGACACACAAAATGAAATTAACTAGCCTGATATTAGTTTAGCCTGCAAATCAGTAGGCCAAAGTAGCATGATGGTGGCGACGTTAATCTTGGTACATATCATCTTAATAGCCTCGTTCCCAGACCCCCACTTTATGCAGTTGTACGAGGTTGCACGAAGCTTCATGCAACCGAATAAAGTGGGGGCCTGGGAGCGAGGCTATCGTCTTAGTGGATGCAAATGGATGCAAATATAAAACATCAGTAATCTTGGTCAACTGATAATTTTTTTTCGATTTACAGTATCAGTTTACTGTACAAATATGTATTTCTGATGACGTTGTCAGTTCACAAATATGTATTGCTGTTACATTTTCAACAGTTTTCTCCTGTGGTGCAAAACGTGACTGATCGTCAGAAAAATGTCAACACAGAAAACGTGCTTATTCTATTTAGGTAATTGGCACTTCAATGCTCTAAAATATCTCAAACTCTTGAGTCACGGCCGGCTGTCCACTTTTGGTGGTGTCACGAGCTAAATAGGGTCAGCAGGCAGTTCACAGATAGTCTGTGCTAACCACTCTTGCGTGTAGTATGCTGTTCTGCAAAATAATGCTAATTTTCTTAATTGGAACAGTCATGAGAGGAATTTTAATATCGACTATGAACGCACTGGTGTTAATCCCATTGGTGTATAGGTAATTGTACAAGTGGATGTATTACTCCTCCACCAAACTTCATCAAGTCTCAGTTTAGCCGCGATTAGCGTAGTGACTTCATGATACAGTTCGTATTGCACTGTCTCACGTAACCACATTCACCATTTCCTGCGGTGGGAATATTCCCAACAGCTCCCACTTGTGTTATATGGTAAACAATGAGTAGTATGGGGTAGCTCGTACCCCCCTCGAGCCGGGAGAGCCTAAAACCCAAGCCACTACCCAACGCAGGAAAAAGCCTTTTCTGTATATTTGTAATGACCTAATGCACTGTAACCTAGGCTACTCTGGAATGATGTTTATAGCTATGGCAACCAGCAGCTAATTAGCCATTGTCAGGACGTTTTGATAGTGCTGGGAAGTGATGACAGAGTGCCACCTGTTTTCAGCAATAGTTACACCAGAAATACTCCAGGCACCTGCTCAGCTGTCCACACAGCTGCACATGCCGGTAGTGAGAGTGGCCATTGTCCTCCGATCCTTGTGTAGTACTTGGCCTTCTTTCATGGCTACATTCTTTCACATGGTGTGAAAACGTATATTTTGCACCACGTGAAAAAATCTAGCCTGAGAGAGAAAGTCTGATGCGGACATACTATGAAAATTAATAGTAGGACATAGCACTTCGATAGCCTCGTTCCCAGGCCCACGTACGTGTTTCACTTTAGCGCAGCTGTGGGCCTGGTAACTTTTTCTCATGTGCGTGATGCGTAGGGTAGAAGGGTGAATATTTGCGTGGGCGAGGACAGCTGTAGTTCTCAGACAACAAAGGAAGGCAGCGAATCTATACTTCTTGTAGCTACTCTTCGGAGCCCGTTTGTACCACAGGCCAAGCGCTGAAACAATGCCACGAGCAGAAGGTAGAGAAGTGCAACCGTCTTTTGAGTGGTCCCTGCCCACGCACAATTAAGTAAGTCAAATCACGTGAGAAAATGTACCAGGCTCTCCAGCAACGCGCAGAGAGCCTGGCACTGCAGTCCAGTTGGCATGAAACAGAGGGGACTTTACTTCATCCTCTGCTGGTCTTAGCCTTGTTCCCAGACAACGTCTAAAAAGTTCAAAGAATGACGCTAATCTCCCCTAGCTTTGGTCACTTATTATCTTTACATGGGGAAGTGGAACTACAAAACTAGGATGTGCACTGGTACATAGTTGCAATTATTCACATCCACTTCATTAGACTGTTTATCAAAACCGGCTAAGGAGGAATGGGTGAGTCGTGTTCAAGTTGCGTATCATTCATTGCCAGACACAGCATACCGTCATTGTGACATCTTACTACCTGTTGTTAATGTCATTGTACTATTTGTTGTCAGTCTTTCTTAATTGGGGCTAAGTTGTCGTTATACAATTTCCAGGAAATAGTAATGATTTGTCTCAATGGGTGGGTCTGTGTTCAAGTTGCGTATCGTTACCAGACACTGCGTACTGACATTGTAACATTGTACTAGTACTGTACTTGTTGTTAATGTCATTGTATACTTGCTGTTGTCTTTCTTAATAATTGGGAATGAGATGTATGGTTGTCGTTATACAAATGCCAGGAACTGGCTAACAATGGCCTTAGAAGTTCTCGATACTTGGTGTTTGGGCTAGGGTTACGTTCCTTGCTGTTGGAGTGCTGTACAGAAGGGCGGGGGCTGTGCTGTTTGGGGGTGGTTAGCATCGCCAGTTACAACAATGGGAAGGGACAAGCAATAAACAGGAACTATATCTGACTGACATATGTAGTTGTGACAGTCAGGAAATGGAGGCTGTTGTGTCCATTTTCAGTAACATTTCACTAGAATTGGTAACCTTTTACTAGAATTGGGTGGAGAAGGCAGTGTACATAATGTATACAGTTGCTACTCTGACCACAGACCTGCTGTGTTGTGATAATGCCCATACTGATGATGCCATTCTCCCCACTGTGGTGGGCCACCCCATTGCTCTCACCAACTGGGCTCACTTGCAGAACATCAAAGTTGCTTTAGCATGACTACTGCAGCCATTTCTGTTTTGATAAGGCTAATATTCCCAGAGCGTAGTGTGAGTGTGTTATGGGTAATTTGGCCTATTGTGTTCAAACTTTGCCTTTTTCAGTCCAACTCCGACATTATCACTGGATCGCTGTTCACCTCAGGGTGCCAAGTTTGTTAGTTTGTTAACAGTGATACTACCAAAAAGATGAACCATTCACTTCACAGTGTGGAAATACTTCCCCTTTCTGGTAGGAAAAAAGGGAAAAGTCATTGCATTGTACAGCTTCAATAGTCCTTTTGTGTGTAGGTGTGCAGATACTGGTCTAGACTGTGCTAATTAACACTCTCAATTATATAACACCACCTGTCTGCATATCTCCACTCTCTCACTCACACACACACACACACACACACACACACATACACAGTGCCCTTCATCATGCATGGTGGTAACCACAAATTCCGTCCGCTAACCCACGACCCTGGTCTCTCAGATGTAGCCCCCACGGTCCTCGACCTGATGGGGCTCAGCATTCCCTCAGAGATGAGCGGACAGTCTCTGCTTCAGAAGCCCTAAGATCACAAACCTCAACCAATCTAGCTTAATTAGAGCAGATCACAACACTAGTGTATAATAGCATCAACAATTATGTCTAATTTATATTACACTTCAGTTTAGACACTGTCTCTTATAGTTTGGATGCCTGTGTTGGATATAGTAGATGTATATAGTGTGCACCACATAGCCCACACCATGTGCATTGTATATACAGCATGCTATATCTGGCACATGTATTATTCCAAGAACGAAGCAGCACGTTGATCTCATACAATATTATTATTCTTTGAATTGTGCTCGTGTACCGCTGTAAACATAGCAGAACTGTGAGGTGAAGATTCCAAAAGGCATGTCTGTGTTATTACAGTTGGTTACGTGATCATACAATACAGCGCTTCATTATCTTTGAGTAATTCTGCCGGGTATTTTGGAGCGACTGCTTCTTGCTTGCGTCTAACCTCATTCCCATGCTGGCACTCATTTTTATGTGGTCTGGGAATGAGGTTTGTATTCCATTGCTGACCATCATTATTTTTGATAAGGTGCAGCCTCGTTCCCATGCTCTCCCCTCCGCTAGAGTCTGGGAACAAGGCTACAACCTTTCATGAAAACAACTCACGGTCAACATCAGGAACTCATTCCTGCTCTTCCTTCAAGCAAGACAGTTATGCAACGCTCCCCATATACGGCAGCGAGATCGAATTTCTTTCCAGCGTGAAACAACCTATTGTTGACAGTTGTGTCAATTTAGTTGGTGCTTCCCTTGAATGGCCAATTACCATCACATTAAGGAAACCCAACATCAGCAATATTGATTAATGACGCTTACCCTGCTCACCAGATTCAGGGCTCCCACTGCACCCATATCCATGCAGTAAGCTTCCTTATGCAGTACACATGTGGTGTCCAGTCATGAAAAGGCTGAGCGTAGTGTCCATTCATGAAAAGGATTACCTTCCTCACCTTCCATGCAAGCTGGTGGACAGACTCATATTGACATGCATGTTCCATGCTGCAACCCAATTACTCACTGTTATGGAATACAAATTTTGAGAGACTGCTCAAGTTACAGTCTGCAGTGTATTTCCAGATGACCATGAAAACAAAAACAGACATACACCATACAGAAATAACACATTCAATAAGATGAACCTGGAGGTTGAATAAATAATATTATAGCAGAAGTTCTCCGCTTTCAGAACACCCTATACATGTACACACAAAATTATATCAGACTGTGGTCTCTATGCTAGGAAGAATCACAGATTGTTTTCTCCTGCCCACTTTTCTCTGCGAGCGTCCACTGTAGTTCTTTCTCTCGCCTCGAGCTGCATCACTCAAGCTGCCAAAGCTGCAAGACAGCGGACTGAACCCAGTCACTGATAGTAGGCTCTTCTCTGTAGGGGTGTTAAAACTGGAGTTCCTTTTGACCAGCGCTGCTTTAGGGTTGCGGAAGTGTTCGAGCTGTCCAGTCAAGGAGCTCCTTCGTAGGATGACAGTACTGCCCAGTCGCGGGGAGCCTTCGTCAGTGCAGTTGCTCACTTGCGAGAGGTTGTCGTAGCTCATGGTATCGAGGTTGTCCTGGCTCCGAACCTGGCTGAGTACGGATTCGGGGAGAGAGTTTTGATTTGAAGAGGATCCGATCGAAGACTGTCTGGAGCGTACATGTATCTCTCTCCGATTGTCTTGTAGGTTGGGGCTGGACTGGAATATAAATCGCTTCGGGGATGAGGTCACGTGAGTCCGGTGTGAGGAAGATGGCGAGCTTCGTACTGAATTCGGAGATTCTGGTAACTCGGGAATGGTAGTGTTTGCCAGCCAGTTGCTCACAAATACGTCAGAGTCTTCCTGCTGGACGCGTACATCGGTGGGAACGGTTGCAGCTCGCTCGCGGTGATATAGCTTTGAAGGAGCACTGTGTACTGAGTTCATGCTATCACTGAAGCTGCCCTTGTGAGTACCGAGAACAGGACTGTCTCTTAGACTCTCTTTCGATGTGTTAGTCGAAGATCTTGAGCTTGGGCGATCATCGATCAAGGCTCCATCCGTTTCCTCTTGAATCAGGCTCGGCTTTCTCAAGTTCTTACCGGGACTCACACTGCTGGAGACCCGTCTGAGAGCTGTCTGGCTATTCTGGGAAGAAAGGCACCTCCTTCGGCCACACTGCTCTCGTGCCTCCTTAACGCCATTGGCTAGTGACTCCATTTGCTGCTCCATCTGTTGTCGCTCAGTACTGAGCAGACCCTGCAAGTTATGGAGAGAGTGACGTTTCACTAACGAGGCAATGTTATCAGTTATGAGTGAATAGTTGACTAATTGTGCCAATTCCCCCTACAAGACCATACTTGGATGCAACTCAAGACTGTTTATAGAAGCTTAATTAGCAATGGATGAGGCCTGCCAGCTCCTCATAAAAGGGAGAGTACTGTCTTCAGCTACCCTTCACAGTAGAGTATAATGGGGTAAATGGATGCTAATTACATGGGTAGGTCACAGAAACTGGGCATGCCCACACTATACTACTTGTGAATGTATAAATTATGTATACAACAATGGTGCTTGCTAAGGCCATGTAGCTAAGCAAGCACATACGCAGCTAAGTAAACATGCTAACGGGACGGCAGCAAAGTGCCTTAAAACTGCAAAATGTGCAAGCCACTCGCTCATTATTCTGAGAGGCTACGGAATTATGGGTGTACCAATACACAGTCAGCTATGAGCAGCAATCTTGGGCTGCAGCAGTCCTTACCAGCTGATGTCTGATGGAGAGGAGGGTCTGGTCCAACAACAGCTCGGCCTTATCACGAACCAGGCCTTGCTTCTTCGGCGGAGATCTTGGTCTTGCCATGCTGGATCTGTTGCCGTCAGTGCTGTTCGTGCTTAATGCAAGCTGAGGATGCTTATTAGGAACTTCTCCGGTGACGGAAAACTTGACGGAAAACGGTAGTGAGACGGAGTTGTACTTTCTGTGTCCACGCAGCGTCTGCACTCTCAGGTCTAGCTCTGCTTCGATCTGCTGCTTTCTGTCGTCGTGGTTTGCAGGACTCTGGCTTATAGCTGGAGTTGCTTCGGCTTGATTGTTATTATCTGACTGCACAGCGGAAACTGTGAATTCGCTAAAATACGAGGCGGCTCGTTTGTGACCTCGCGATGACATCTTGATAGCTATGCGAGGAATGCAGGGCGATGAATCTGATTGGGCAACGTACTAGTTGCAGCGGTTACCAGGTACCTGCGGAAAAAATGTAAATTATTAACAGAAAATTACAATTGGGGGTGGGGGTCGACGTCGTAGGAGGGCGGGGCCAAGTGAGGCGTATGCGCTAGGGCACGAGACTGTGAAGAAGCCCGCGTAGCCGTCCCCCCGGGCCCCCACGCGCGAGGGGCCAGGCTGGAGCATATACTATCGCAAGTTAATGAGCGCTCTTCATCCAAATTATGTTGGCCTATTTACCTATGGTGGTTAAATTTATAACAGCTTTCTTCCATCCACTACAGCTACACAGATAATCAGGTCATCACCCTAATGGACTACTTCGGGCGCCTTTGAGTAAGCTACGTAATCAAATTATCTCGGTCTATAGAACCCCTGCGCACTGCACTAACGGAATGGCAGTACTTAACAATTACAGCTAACTTAACAATTACGCGTTAGCTCACCTAATAAGAAACTCCTTCTGACCACAGCAAATAGCAAATTCTATTATAATTACAGTACAGTTGACTATACAGACACCATACAACTTAGTCCTGTGAAGAAAATTGACTTACAGCTCTCACAACTCAGAAACTAGCGCTTACTGCAATTTTTGATTCATGCTCTGCTCTGATAAACAGAGTAAACAATGCTAGCTATGCATCTGCTGTTTATACCTGGCATTCTTAAGACTGCACTTGTAATTGAGATATCCTGCCTGGAATCTGCAGCAGCCACTTATATTCGCTAGGAACCCTCAGAAGTTCACTGGTTTGGCAGCATATAGGCTATTGTGCTATATACAGCAAACTGTGGTACGCCACTGATGGAGAGCACGTTTATGGGTGGTGCTGATTGGCCAGTTAGGAATATTGGCATTCTTTTCCTTCGAGGCTAGCGCTCTTTGGTGAATAATTACGCCACCTTGTTTATTTGATAGTGACACCGCTATCGTACTGGTAATCGTTGATCGATTGTTCCAGGATGCAAGAATGCTTTGAAATGGAGTGTACATTGTAAGCATGGCAATCCGAAACCATGTACAAGGATATTATTCAAATGAGTGGCCTTTGATATTGCACAGAAATAGCCATGAAATCCAATCCTAAAATGACGTCCCTTTTGGTTGTGCTTTATTAGGAAAACAACATGCACGCGTGGTTGGAAACAACTTTTCAGATCTATTTTCATTTCCCAATCCCATGAGTCCTCCGAGAGCACTGGTATGGGTAGTTCAAAGCCAGCCGCTCCGCACCAGGCAAATTCTCCTGATGATAGCTGCAACAGATCTATAGCTGGAGGCAGTGGACACAGCTGCATGTCCAGACCAGACGGGACTTGTTTGGGGGTGCAATAATTCATACCAAGTCAACATAAGAGTGCAGCAATAATGCAAAGAGTGGTAAACAGTAGCAGCACTCATACGAACATGCAGGGTTTATTTGGGATGGCATGCAATGCATTACTATACACAGACACTCACTAATTGCCACTCCAATGTCCTCTATAGCGTTCGTTCCCAGGCCACGTGGTAAATTTAAAAAGAGTGCCTGAGAACAAGGCCAATTCGCTTGACACTAATGAGCATGTATATTACATTACAAGTTCGTCAAACAGCTGCAGGGAGCTAGTAAGAGTACTGCTACTCTGCACCTATCACATAGGCTGGACAAACAGGGCTCCACACACGATAAATCAACACAGTCATTACAGCCAAAAATGTTTGGAAACTTTGTTTCCTAACGATAAGTCAATAATTGATATTATTACCAGAAGTGGTTCATGATTCTTTCTAAGCAAATAACTGCCTGTTTCCTATACCCCAAATTTCAAAGGCACCGATCCCTCGAAGGTCATTTTGGGTAGCTCAGGAGAGTAGCTGACAGTGGTGGTTGTTTCGCCAGTCTTCAGAGCAGTGTCAGAGCATAGCATAGGTATGTCTAGCACGGCTCCCTTCATATGACACACACCAGAGTCTTCACAGAAATACATTAGCACTTCCACCTAGGCAATCGAGTCGGAGAAAGAATGAGCGGGTAATGGTGTCGTCATACGCAGATAAATGACACAAAACGACGCATACAGTACTAAGCATTCAGGATGTGTATAGCCTCACTCTCAGGCCTCCCAGGGGCGTCAGTAACACACATGGGAGAGCCTTGCGCCATAGCTTACACGTTTCGTTTCCTGCTTGGGAGTGCATAATCCTCATGACTGGTGTGGTGGTTTTGTTAGGAGCATCACATTACAAAACTCAGACACAACATTATTAACCATGTGCTATATACATTAGCCAGCTGGCAAATATAGCTGCACACCTGCATGCTGTGAGGAGGTGTATACTGACACATTATTACAATCCTCTGAAAATCCCCACTAGCTGCCAACCAAATCCATTAGCCCCACTGGGACCCCATGGCCTAATAGGTAGGGCAGTCAGAAGACACTTTGACAGTGGCGAGATGTTATATGAAAGCATGCCCACACATTTCACCAAAAGCACAGTAGTTTCACAAAGGCGGATACTTGTCACTAATTAGAAATAGCCCCTTATGGCTACACTACAGGGATCCTCCGTAGAAAGGGTACTTGGCAATGGAAGGCAAGTACAAAGATATTTACATTAGGGTCTTACCACCAGGCGCATTAAATGCTACATCGATACTTATATAATATAACCTATAAGTACAGTCTATAATTATACCACACCAAATTACGTCAAGGATTGGCTATCAGACAACTCTGCTACATGCATCGTACGACAACGGAACATTTGCTCAGACAAGCCAACATGGTCGGCAGTCATGCTGTGGCATCTTGGATGCATGTTGAAACAAGATGCTTGTGTAGTGCATCTGTACATGTGACACAAAACAGAGAATGTCCCATAATGTTACGTCCAGTGGCTCTTGGGAGTAAAGGGGTGTGTTGTGTAAGAAACAAATTGCCAGACGCCTTAGGTAATAACTTTGGAATGTAAAATTGTGATTTGCATGGCCCATTACCTTACACAAACCTCATAACCAAAGCATGTCATAAAGTTTAAGTATATGGGCAAGTTTAAAGGTAAGGTCTGCTGTCTTGGAATTAACATTAATATTACAACTGCAGTAGGTGTTGTGAAAAAAATTCTCTGAATGCTCGATTCTTTGATCCAAGCGTATTACCTTGTGTGCCTCATAAATATGCTGCACTATATACCTGCACAGGTTTCACTAATTGGTAAGTGACATGCAATACTCCTGCCCAGTACAAGGTGGCAGGAAGTGGACACACAGCAGTAGGAGTCACACCTTCCAGGCTTCACATCCTTTGTAACACACACACTTCTCAAAGGCTAATTTCTCCCTTTACACACCAGTCCACAACTGAATAGGCTCTTACCAAATCAGGAGACCCGGCAAAGTGGGAAGTGTTCATGGGGTTAAACACTTATTGCAGGTTAAACACTTATTGCAGTCAGTGACCCTTTCTTCACCATGAGGGTCAGATGTCCGGACAATGCCAAGAGGGCTATGCATACAATATACATGGAGTCTGGTGTATAACCCACACTCATTAAAAGATGGACTTTGGTATTCTTATACAACCTCGTCTCCAGGCTCTACTACCCAGCAGTTTTTGCATGTTTGGAAAACATGGACTTTTTCCAAAGTGCCCAGGATGTGTCTATGTCTTATATGTGACAGTCCCGCGTAGAAATTGAATATTATTCTGTTGCGTATTTCGAGCGTATCACTGCATTCAAAGCACCGTATCTCTGAACTTCCGTTAAGGGCAGAGCTCATACGTGTAGCAGCAGAGACGCATCAGATATTAATGCGCATATGAGCCCCGCCCTTAATAAAAGTTGAGAGATACAGCGCTTTGAATGCAGTGATGTGATCGAAATATACAATGGAATAATATTCGATTTCTACACGGGACTTCCACATATACTATACAGTATTATATATCACACTTTAGTTTCCACTTGATTCATCAGTGTCTTGACAGTAACTAACAGTAGCCTCATACCTACACTACGGCAGCAACATGAGGTTTTCAAATTTGTATGGGAGGCTGGGATACTGGGCGTACAGTGTTTTAGGGGAAGAATGTCTAGGACCAGACAACAACCGACCTGTAGGCTGCTCTGAGTTGACTGTCCCTCAAAGCAGGTGGCAAGAACTAGTGTCACGGTACTGCTCTCCACAACGTCTCCCCTAGTCGGCTGCCCACTGGGAATAGCGTAGGGGGCTCCAGGCTCGCCTGGCAGGGGTCAGTGGTGGACACGGTGGGTAAACAGAATGGTAAACACAGCTGAGCTGAGCTGGGAGTAAACGTTTAATGAATTGAATTCTCCAGCCTAAACAGGTGACCACAGTTGAGTCCTGCTGTCTCTGGTTATGGATGGTGAGGTATGCTAAGCAGCTCAGGAATGGAAGACTGCACACTTCCTTTCCCATACTGGAGCCTTACTGTACTAGACATTACCTAATGATAGTGTTGTCATGGCAACTTTAGTGGCTTAGTCTATGTAATCTCTAGCCTCGTTCCCAGGCCTTCTCTGGACGGGTTCCTTGCTCGCTTTGCTCACTCATGCGGAGAAGGCCTGGGAATGACGCTATGTAATCTTTAGTTATTAAAACACTACAGAGGCTAGTCTCAGCACATTGAAGTTAACAGAACTAGAAAAGTGCCTGTAGCTAATTTCTAGTGCCCACTATCCAATAGCTATCCTTCACTTTTGGAGGTTTAGGGGAGGGGAGGGGGGGGGGGCAGTTTCATGTGAGAGCTAGCTCTTGAAATATTCATCATTACTTAAGTGCAAGAGAAGTGACGGCTTGCTAGCTAGCACACACACACACATACAAACACACACACACACACACACACCTGGTACAAGTTGCCAGGCGCTAGTCGCCCCCTCAGTCAAATGGCAGCCAGGAGGTGGTGTCAGGTTCAACGTCAGGACAACCTCTCCCTTCCTTGGTACATGTATCGGCTCACATGATACACTCTGGGCCCTCTTCCCTGTGAGCCGCTTGAATGGCTTGGGAACATCCATGGCAACCACACTCGACTGACTGGCAGAGGACTGACCGGCAGAGGCAGAGGCTGGTGAAAGCTTCAACTGAGGAAAGATTCAACAGAGGAAGCAAAATACTCAAATTAAACGGAAATCAACGAACGCTAATGAGACTGTCCAGGAACCCTGATCAGGCTTAGCCTCGTCCCCATGCCACACCGCATGGGGACGAAGGCTAGATTAGGCTTTAATTGCGCCTGAGTAGGTCACTTACAGGCAGTACTTTTACCTTTGCCCATGTCACCTTTCACCCAACCCTCAACTATGTAGCATGACCACAAGTATACACCAATGCAGAATTTTAAGGATTCTGGAATCCCAAAAACCTTATAAATAGGTAAGCAAAAATAAGGATTAATTGAAGTCCCATTGAAGTCTTGAATTTCAAGACTTCAACTAGAATAGTCACACTTACCTTAAGCGCATTTATGGGCATGCTCACATTTGAACTTATTTGCGTGACTGCAAAATGAGACAATTCATTGTTTTGTTCCGTCCCTCCAAAAACAGTATGTCACACTATATCACATCACATCACGTCACAACTGTACTCTACAGTGGCAACCCCACCTTCGCCAAGCCAACTATAGTACAGCCTTTAGAGGAAGGAATGTTTGTATACAGCCTGTTAGAGGCTGAATGCATCCATTCATTCCACAGGCACAAGATCATGACACCGTTTCTATTTACCATCACTGAGGTGATTGCTAAACAGAGGCCGCTCCATGGGAAACAAGAACTCAGGAGCTCTGGCAAGCCGGACCTTTGCCAAGAAAGAAACCGGACCACTGCCAAGAAATCGGCGCTATTGGCCCAATAACCATTAGTAGATCCAGATGGTCGGTTTCCATGGAAAACATGGCAACCAACATATATGAGCGGGTAGTACCTGCAGTCGATGGTACTCCATGCAGAGGGCCTCACGAGAATCGAGTTGCATTACACTTTTCAGTTGACTATTCAGCCAATCCGAGGCTTTGAGAATGGCAGTCATCACTTTCTTGCTGCCGAATCAGCCTTACCTGCTGTCGATGAGTCTCCCAGCTTCTAGCTTGGTGAGGTGATGAGAACTATTCTGTTAGAGCGTCTATTGCTGTCAGTTATGCACAAAAATAGAATGTTTGTGCGAGGAACCCTGGTAGCTATGAGGATCTGCTGGTAGGGGGCTATGAGAGACAGTAGAGGATCCACTGGCTGACCGCGGAGAGCCTGGGAATGAGACTAGGAGAGCGTGGGAATGGGGGAGGCAGCTGATACTAGTTTGGAGCGCAGCTGATGTCAGACAGAGGTCAAGCTATCAACATTCCTGGCTTAACATTTTGGCTCAAGAGTTTTATCTAGGGAAATCTGATAGTCATGACGTCACAACAACTACTGAGATATGCAATTACAGCCTGGAAGTAGCTATAATACCTTATAAGGTGTGTGTGAACCATGCGTACACATTACTGCATGGTGCTCTGTGTGTGATTTCATAGTGAGCTGCTCAATGGCCAGTATATGCTTCTGTTTTCTGATATGCTTCATGAATAAGTGAAGACGGCTATTAAGTGTTGTATACTAGCTATGCGAGCATGAAGTTTATGTGCATAATATTAATACGTGTACATGTGTATGTGTGTGTGTTGTGAGCGTATGCATACAAGTGTGTGTGTGTGTGTGTGTGTGTGTGTGTGTGGTATGCAGTCACGCCAACTCACCTGAGAGACTTCTTTCGTCTCCAGATTGAGAACTCGAATAGCATGGTTATTGGTGTCGGCAACGAATAGGGTTTTCCCCTCAGGATCCAAACACATACCCCCTGGCTCCGAGAACTGAGCATGCTCAAATGGTCCGTCACCAAGTCCAGCTGTGCCTGACCCTGCCAGGGTGGTACACTCTTTCAGAGCAGGATTCACCACTTTAATCTGCAGAGAGAAGAAAGGGACATTAAGACCAAAGTCCGCCAAGACAGGTGGTCACATGACCCCGTACGAGCTTATAAGTGATACAATGTTTATGAGCACCACTTTGCAGCGCTCATAAGCCCCTTTACCGCTTGATGATGTAAAGGTAAAGAGCGTACCCCTAGAGATCGACTTTTCTTTGCAGCATCACCCAAAGCTTCCCTTGAAGTAATTATCCACTTAGAACCCATCCAGTGTTCGGTACAAGGGCCATGGCAAAGGTCTCGGAAATGATAAAAAACGAGAATCTCTTCAAAAGGAAACAAGAGAAAGGAGTTAATTTGCCTGTTTACGGCTCAAGTTCCATTTCGTACTCCAATCCGCCCCCTCATAATGGGTTCTGTTTACCTTACTTGTGGTTGGGGATAGATTCCTTGGGCTTGAGAGTGGCACTGTATATCACTATGGCTGCTTCCTTATATGGAAATTAGAAGCGTTCTAAAACCAGAGGATCAATTACTTGTTTTTTTAGGTCTGATTGAGTGGTGAAACCCGATGCCACTGGGGTTAGGGGTACATATGGTCACAGCCTTGAAACGAAAACATATCCTAAAGCGTTTGGAAACTAAAACGACAGTTGTGGTTCACTTGGAATGACTCCAGCATTCTATTGGGTACCTGTAGTCTAAAACAGGGTCAGTCCCAGCACTTCATGTATACGTAGCAGCTGTGCATCAAAAAATGGACGCACATGCTACATCTGGTATATGCGACCGGATTAATGAAAATCGGCATTTTAAGCATTTTTGAATGTACATACTTCAAAGACACATATATTCAGAATGCTATTCACCATCTAAATAAAACATGATGGTTTATACAGGAGGCAATGCTGCAGCAATAACTCTAAAATGAAGCCTTTCAGCAAATACTGCAAGGAAGATATGGGGTCACTGTGCGAAATTTCTGATCACATGGTGGTGGTGCTACCAACTAGTACCAAGGTACGAAGAGAGCTAGCTCTGGATGCTATCAGTTGAAGGGTAGAACTTGTGCTACACCAAGAATCTTTCCGCTTCTACACTTAGTTGCCGAGACATGACAACTAGAAAAACTGAAAATTTGGTGAAAATGTGGGCAGTGCCAGATTTTCGCATAAGTATGTACATGTACCTGTGCAGGACATAATACCCTCCCACTCAATATCTTTTTACTTTCTAATATTTAGAAAAGGTTGTTGAGTAGGAATTAACACATCAGTCCAGAGCTAAAGCTGGCTGCATGTAGCTACAGATCTGAGGGACCACGGGTTGACCTCTACTCATCAGGTCTCATCAAAGCCAAGTTACAAAGGAAATTGATTTACTGTGTGTAGGCTTGTAACTACCAGTTTGCTGATGAAAGTTACCTGCATCAGCCATTTGGGAGGCTTCTCACCGCTAACTCTGACTCTTACATACCTGAGACCTGCATCATGCCCAAAAGGTAAATTGCATGGCTGTCCTTCTCTTTGAAAGGATAGCTAAATCTAAAAGCCAAGCGCTTCAAAAATCTGTATTGCTATAGAGAACCTTCACTTTCTCCTAGCTGAGGGCCTCAACTTGTTAGCCAATCATTGCACAACCTGGATTACTAAAGGTCGACCTTCCACCCCCAGCTACAGATGATCCTCTCATTTTCTCTAAAACACAGTGTGGGGAGACAGACAGACTAGGGGGGAGACCATAACGGAAGGCATACCCACATAAACAGGAAACTAGTATCAAGTGTGTATGATACTAGATACCAATATGTAGTACTTCCCTAGCCTCATTCCCATGTCAAGTGACCCGGGTACGGTACTGGATACCGATATGTAGCACTCCCTAGCCTCATATCCCGTTCCAAAGGGACCTGGGAATGAGGAACACTTTCTACTCCTTATAGAAGAAGAGTTGTTAGTAACTCAGGAAAATCGGACACTGACAATCTTGGAATCAGCTATATTCCCAGCCCCAACCCCCCTTTTTTTGGTTGCTAAATTTAAAAGGTGTGTGTGTGGGGGGGGGCACAAGCTATAGAAATGAGGATACAGCAGCTGTAAGGCATCTGGTGCCAGGAGGGGCAGATCTAGAGGCTCTGTTTTACTAGAAACAGGAACTGCTGAATGAGGGTGCATACTCCTAGAGAATGGGTCCACCCAGCCCTGCACATGGCGTGCACACTCCTGGATGTCCTGGGCAGTCTTACAATAACAAATCACAGACAGCTATTGCTACAGTCACACACCCAGTGACAAGGTGGCAGCCGCTCTGAGACAATTACTTTTGCAAACACTCTGCTCTGCAAAGAAGCTTTGTCTGTGCACAAGAGAAGCCAGTCAGAGCCTCCAGTGACTATCACTGGGAGCCTCCATTCCTGTCTTATGCCATGAAATCAAAAACAACCAGCAGCAGAATGTCAATTCTGTTGGTGACAAAAATAACAAAACAAGAATACTGTCTCCCAAAAATGCCAACTGGAGAGAATGTAAACTTCAGCTGGATATGAGTATCGAACCTAGCCTCGTACCCAGGTCTGAGCTAGGGTGGAGATATCCCGGGTAGGAAGCTAGGTTTGACTCGGGTAGGAGGCTGGGTTGACTCGTCAGATGTGTTTACCCACTGCGCTACCGGAAAGCTACACAAACCAGCACTAGCTTGCCAGTTACCAATTACAGCTGGAGTCGTCTTCCCAGGAAAGGAATTCCAAACCATCCACAACAACAGTTGGCACTTTTGATGATGTCACGGACACGTGGTGCAATCAAAGATTGCTTTTGTGCGTTACTAATCAACTTCCACTGAAAGATCATGAGTGTTCCAGATGTTATTCGTGAGCTATGCTTCAATCAGCCCAATGCAACTATGTACGTTCTTTGATGGAGAACTAAGGAAAATGAGCAGAGCGAGCCACGTCGACCAAGGATGCCCCAAAGACAGCGGCAGAAGAGGACAGCTATTCCAAATATCCTGGGCTGGGCCTGTAAATTGAGTAATAAACTTCTCTTGCAACTAACTCAGCCACTTAGCACCTCACAACTACCCTAAATTGGCTCCAGGAACCAAGGTATGTTTACAGCCAAGAATGGGTAGCGCCTGCCCAGTACCGGTAAGGGCCACTACTACATTCCTAGCCCCCAACTATACCTGGATATGGCACTGGTGTCAACCCTGAACCCCCAGAAGGGGGCTTTGAAACCAAAACAATTGCTGGTGCAGGTCATATTGCAGGCATACATAGCAACCTAAGTGAAGATGCAGGCTTTATACACTGGGTGGTTGTCTAGCCTCGTTCCCAGCCCACGAAACCTCATTCCCAGCCCACGGATGAGAACAAAGCTAGTGGTTGTCAGAGATCTAGTGAGCATATTCTCCATTATGTAGCCAATGTTGACCAAGCCCAGGGATGAATGCTACCAAAGTGGTCACCGGAGCTGTGTTCATCTCCAGTGTATAGTAGTACCAGCAAGCAATGTGATCGTTCCACCCCGTGGTATATGTATAGGATAGACAGTGGGTTATGCGTCTATGTAACCAATACTTTTCAGCCAATCACTTTTATTATAGATGATGTAATGTGGTATATGATGCTATCACCTCCAAACTTCCTCTCTGTCCAGTGCAATCACCTCATGTCCCATTCCACTACTGACATCGATCATGGCATGGGAACTGGCAACACTACTACCACAGGGGGAATATAGCAAAACTGAAAGTGTTTTGGGCAGGAACTTCAGAATTCCCCCACCATTCAAACCTTGCAAAACACAGGAAGAAGAGAGTAGTAGCTACTGGGCACCCTCTGGTGATGCTCATGTAGCCAGGGACCACAGCGCTGTCTTACTGCAGCCTTGACAGACAGTAGCTTATGTACATGTGTACAAGCCGGTTTTAGCTCAGGGGGTTCATTTAGCCAAGGTGGGGGGGCAAAAGTGGTATGTTGATGACTTTGGAGGAGGGGGGCAATACACCTCATGCTAGGGGGGTCTGGGAGATGCTCCCCAGTAAAAGTTTGAATTTTAGACCTTCTAATCACTTCTGATGCATTTTCAAGGAAATTTATAGTCTGCTGAAATTTATAGTCTGCCGAAATTTATAGTCTGCTGAAATTATAGTCTGCTGTGTTTGTATTGAATCCCTACAAACTACTCCCTCCCCTCCCCTCCCCTCCCCTCCCCTCTACTTCCCTTACCTTGTGGTTATAAGAGTCAGCCACATAGATCATCCCATCTTTCCGGCTCCAGGCCACGCCCAGAGGGTGCTGCAGTCGAGCCGTCCTCCCCCGCCCATCCACATCGCCGAAGGCAAACAGATCCTAAAAAAGAGAGTGGAAAGAGAATGAGGGGAAGGGAGGGAGGAAGAGCAAAAGAAGTAGAAATATTGGCCGGAGTCAATAAACAGCTTTTGTCTACTGAGCTTCAGAGTGAAACTAACAAGGCAAGTACAGTATAGCCGGAGACTCGTTCCCAGGCTCTTGAGGGCGGGGGAAGATGTCTTTCTCGCATCAGGACTAGCTGCAGCCACACACTCCTGTTGGCTCTGCAGCCACCACTAGTGGGAGCCAGCAGGTTCCCATGGAGAGGAGTGAGTGTTTTGGGGCAGCCACAGTTCCTCAGACTTGCCTTGCCCTCAGGCTATAAGGACCACCAGGTCTAGACTATGAGACTTGCCCTCAGGCTATAACTACCACCCAGTCTAGACTATGAGAATGCTTGTCTATAATAAGAGACTTCTACAGTGAGTTATGGCATCACACTAGCCTCTGGGTCAATGGCCCCGCCCACCACAGCCTTTGCACTGCCATCAGTTAGCGAGACCATGCGCACACAACTGCTCTCACTGTCGGCGACATACAGCTGGCACTCTGGAGGAGGGACGGAGGGAGGGACGGAGGGAGGGAGGGAGGGAGGAAGGGAGGAAGGGAGGGATGAAGAGAGGGAGGGAGAGAGGGAGGGAGGGAGGGAGGGAGAGAGGGAGGGAGGGAGGGGTAGCGGTGAAGAACCACAACATCAACAGAGCAGTAACCACTCTACAACTGTTCAACGATCTGGGCACAAGACTTATGAGACTGAGGCATCTGTCATTTCCGAGGCATGTACCTGAGGTGACGGTTATGCCAGAGGGCTGGGCAAACGCTGCCTTGTGAGGGTAAGAGTTGTTCCTGTTGGCCTCCTGCCCCGAGCCACTGAATCGAACAGTGGTGCCAGCCACAAACTCACTGAGAGAGAGAGGGAGAGAGAGAGAGAGGGTGAGAGAGAGAGAGAGAGAGGGAGAGAGAGAGAGAGCGAGAGCGAGAGAGGGGCGTCATTATGCGCTCCTGGTGTGTGTAAAGAGGTGTCTCTGGCCAGCACTTAACAACACTGGTGCTAAATTAAAGCTGGGGAGTGGAGTCTGGGAACAGAATTACTGACACTGGACTAACAGTTGCAACTAGCAACTTCCCTATTTGCACTGGACAACCAGATTACAAACCCTCCGTCTCTAACAGAGATTGTGTCAAAGTAGCAAAACAGATGACAGCTGACCACAGTTTGGAGCTTTCTCACAGACAATTTCCTAATGTAGTTTGTAAGTACAAGAATTCCTTACACTCTTCCCCACCCATATCTCCCCTTGAGTCCCCCCCCCCCACCCACACCTGTACATCCCCTTGAGCCCCTCCCCACTCACATCTCCCCTTGAGTCCCCCTCCCCACCCACCCACACCTGTACATCCCCTTGAGCCCCTCCCACCCACATCTCCCCTTGAGCCCCCCTCCCCACCCACCCACACCTGTACATCCCCTTGAGCCCCTCCCCACCCACACCTCCCCTTGAGTCCCCCTCCCCACACACACACACATCCCCGTACCTTCCCTTGAGCCCCCGCTCCCCACCCACACCTATACCTCCCCCCCCCCAAATACACACATCCTCGTACCTCCCCTTGAGCCCCCGGCCATCCTCCAGATAGTGGCACCAGATCTGGTGTGTCCCTGCCATGGCAATGTATAGGACATTTGAATGGTCAGAGCCTGGGGAGGAGGAGAGGTAGTGTGGTGGAGGGAAAACAAATTTAGCTTGAGAGAAAAAGTATAGCGCCAATGACTCTTCCACTGATAAAAAATAGACTAGCATTACTGATGTCATAATGATGTCATTACCCACCTGGAGAGGGTCCCAGTTCCACGTCCCAAGGTGAACAGATTTCCTGGGCCGTCCCCTTCTCTCCACCTTCCTTGTCATTGCCATGGCAACCAGTACCAGTCAGGGTACTCACAGCATGGGTTCGAAGGTCAATCTGTAAGAAATAAGCTCAACTGACCTCCTGTCTCCATCACACTTAGATAGTCTCATGCCCAGCCCCGCAGGAGAGATCTGGGTATGGGACTACAATCTTTGGGTACAAAGACTCCAAGCAGATACGCAAAAAAAGAAACAAGCTCAGAAATACATGTACTAAAGTGTAGAGTTGGGCTTTTGCCATCAAAAGGGAGAGCATGGTATTGTTTCTCCCACAAGAATGATGTTTAGGATGGAAAGGGGGTAGAAAGGACTTAATGGTGCACAGGCAAGCACAGTTGTAGTTTTCAGATACAGAGGAAATTCAGCGTATCTATACTTCTTATAGAGCCTGTTGGTGTCACAAACCGAGTACTGAAGCAATGTTTCCAGCGAAAGGTAGAGAAATGCAGCTGTCTTTCAATCAGTCCCGGCCCACACATAATCACACGAGAAAAGATCCAGGCTCTCCCCCTCCACCCCAAACCTTTCAGGGGGCAAATGATTTGGCAATCTTGTTCCCAGCCTTCCCAGGTGTGGGAACCAAGAGACACTGTCAGGCTAGGTCAGCAAGACTTATCAGAACCACCAAGCCACATTCCCACCTAAACTAGCTGGCGACCAGCCACAGATTCAATCTCTGGTTGAGTATTGGTCTGGACACCTTCACAGCGTATACTAGGTCTTCTTTTGCAGAATAACCCCATTGCAAGCAAGCTCCACCCCCTGCTTAGTACCAGATAGGCTGAGATAGCTATTCCATTGGCAGCTGTGGCCAACGAAGAATATTCTTGGCGGTGAGATTGCAAAGCTGTAGTCTCTACAAAGTACCCACCTTCCTAATGACATGGTTCCCGGTGTCGGCCACGTAGAGGACCCCCTCCGCCGAGGCCATGCCCTGGGGGGAGGCAAACTGAGACTCGGCTGCCTCTCCATCCCTCAGTCCAATCTCACCACTGCCGTACACCTGCTCAATGGTTCCTGTGGCAGAGAAGGAGAGGGCAGGGCTAACGCTGTGATACTGTATATCGGAAGAAAGGAGGTCTGTACACCCGACAACCTTTTACTTCCACACTAGCAGAGAGGAAAAGGGGGTGTTACTGCCTCATTCCCATACAGTGTCTGCTACCTAGGAATGGAAGCCTGGGAATGAGACTGGGGGGATATTCCATACCTGTTGTCATGGAGACAGCAAGGATACGGTTGTTGCCTGTGTCAGCCACAAACAGCTTCTCTCCTCTGATGTCTAGACAGATCTTTCCCGGGTACCTCAATGGAGATCCCTCGGGTGTTCTCTTCGCCAGTGAGGTTTCCACTGGATCCATGCTCAGCCTTCCTGAAGATTGGTAGTACTGCACTGCCACGTCCATGAAAGCCATAAGCTCCGCCCCATGCCCCTCCCCTATGATGTAATAGAGCAGCTGACGATCGGGGCCAATGATGACCAGGGTCGGCCAGCAAACAACTCCCAGTCGCTCCCATAGGACGATATCCTGATCGTTCACCACAGGGTGGGTTATACCATACCTAGTGACAGCATTTCGGATGTTATCGGAGAGTTTTTCATTTTGAAACTTGGCGGAATGTACTCCCACGACCACGACTCCGTCTTTGTCCGAGTACTTCTGCTCGAGTTTGGCCAGGTCAGGCAGAACGTGCATACAGTTGATGCAACAGTAGGTGAAGAAATCCAGGACCACGATCTTTCCTCTTAGTTCTCTCTCAAAAGACAGGGCCCCAGAGTTGAACCACTCTAACCCCTGGGGGAATTCGGGATCTATCTGGAAGATAGGATCGTTTTCGATCGTCTTGATATGTTTTTGGATCTCCTCCTGTCTGTCTGCTTCATCCTCTGATACCAGAATGGCGGCGTTCAGGTTGGTAATCTTCGCTTTGACGTACTTTTTCTCCAAAGGGGCACCAGTAGCCATGACTCGTTCGGAAAGAGTTAACTTAACGTATGACGTCATAAAATCAGCTCCACCCCTTTAATGCTCTACACCCACACAATCAGACAC
The DNA here is from genome assembly GCA_963921505.1 of Phakellia ventilabrum. Taxonomy (NCBI): domain Eukaryota; kingdom Metazoa; phylum Porifera; class Demospongiae; order Axinellida; family Axinellidae; genus Phakellia; species Phakellia ventilabrum. The sequence continues at coordinate 7,264,188 of OY997383.1, forward strand.
TTCTAGATCTCTGCGACGCGTCTGCAAGTGCAGTTGTATTTGTGTGCGAAGTTTCGCAGTCGTTACTGCACCCACTGTTGCAAAAAGAGGTAAAGTACTTACAATATTTAATTTAATACTACGAGAAGACTGAATGCAAACAGTCATTTCCGCATTTATTTCCTTCCGAAATGCAAGATCTTTTCAAGAACAAATTTTTCATGTGATTTCTGTGATCCAATACTATTTTACCATAGTATTAAATTGTTCAAATTTTTTTACATGCAATCTTTTGCATTCAAACCAGCAGGATGGTATAAAGACAAGATGAGCGGTTGCAGGAACAGTAGCCAAGACCATCCGGAACGCTTCCTCCGGAACTTCCTGTGAAATTTGCAATGTCATGGAGGTAGGTAGTTTTTTTTCCTCCTTTTATTATACAATTATGACATTGTACATTACAGCAATTCAAATAGGAAAGTATATGATTGAGAAAATTATATTGCAGCTATGAAATAGTCCATTGCAGTAGTAGTACTCTGCTGGGATCTCTACACTGCCAAACTAAAAGCATCTGCATTTACTTTCCTGCCACCTTCCTTTCCTGCCACCTGGAATACTTTTGCTGCAACGTGTACCGTGCACATAAAGATTTACTTATCACATGATTTTGCTGATCTCCTGTGTGTGCTTGCTTCCTGCACTGTTTGGAGGAAAGAGGTTACTTCTTTTGTCGTATATTGATGCTATCCTCCTAGCTCCCTTCACAGCAATATTTTGAAAATATTTATGTAATGATTATCATTAAAATTATAATACTATTAATTAATTAACTGAATCCTGTTTGCATTTCTGGTACTCACAAGTTACATGTGTGCATGCTCTGGGGATCCCATCCCTATATCTTACACTTTCTGCTAGACTTCTCTCTCTTATTGCATCTGTCTGGCTGTCTATGGGTTTCTTTTACTGAGGCTGAAAGTCAGTTTGCCTGAATCTTTTATCATCTCCTGGAACTGATAGCTAGCTATTCTAGACACTGCATGTGGCTGTAGCTACCAAGGCCGCTTTCCTGCCACCTTCCTTTCCTGCCATCTCATGCAGTCTGTCTGGTAGAATTTTGCTGCAACACGTGTACTCTGCCATGTACACCATGTACATTGGATGATCTTGCTGATCTTCTGTGCGTGCTTACTTTTTGCACTTTTAGAAGTAGGCTACTAGGGCATCTTTTGTCACGTATATATATGCTATCCTCTTCCCCTCACAGCAATATTTAGTATACTGAATGGAAATACGACAAATATTATATCAACGACAAATATTATATCACCGCAACCTGATTCTGTTTGCTTTTCTGGTACTCACAAGTTACATGTGTGCTTTGGGGATCCCACCCTACCTTGGGACTTCTCCTCCAGTCCCTCCTTAAAATTTCCGTGTACAGTTTGGTGGCTTGGCTAGAGGTGTGTGTTTGTATGGGGCTTCTAAACAAGCCAATATGTCCAGTAGCTATACCAAGGAGGGGCATACTAGAATAACAGCTGTAAGGTTTACAAACTCTCTGGGCTTTCTTATCATAGCTTGGCCCTGTTAGTGCTTTGCCTGTATGCAGTAATGGAGGTATCTCTTTTGGTGATAATACTTGCCCTGCAAGTATGTTCGAGTTTGTCGACATCTCAGGTTGCTGGAAATCTAAGTCCAGGAAAAGGCGATAAGCTTAGTACTATGGAGATAGAAATGGAACGCATGAAAAGTGAGATGGATATGATGAACGCTAGAATGGTACTTGTAGAGAGCCGACTGAATGGCAGGTGTCTTGGTGACACGCCACAGACTGCTGTTTACTCCTGTGAAGATATTCAGCTTCGTCGGGTCTGCAGCGACCAGTCGGGATACTACTGGCTACTGGGTGGCTACGGCGAGCCAGTCAAGGTCTACTGTGAGATGTCAGGGGAAGAGTGCTGTGGTGGTCGAGGGGTCTTCATGAGAGTTGCCAATATCGATATGACCCGGCCAGACTACGAATGCCCAGTAGACTGGCAGGAGATTACCTCACCCAGGAGGGCCTGTGCAAGACCGGAGAATGCCAAAGGCTATAGCCTGAAAAGGATACATACACATCACATCCCATACCACAAAGTCTGTGGTCGAGTAGTTGGCTACCAGTATGGTCCAGCAGATGGTTTCGCCAAAGGCAGCAACCTGACTCTTGAAGATTCCTATCTAGACGGATTGAGCATCACGTACGGAAGCAACCCTCACAATCATATCTGGTCTTTTGGCGTAGCCGCAAATCTCAATGACAGTTCTTGCGAGTGTAAGACTACTGGCTTGAATACTCCAGAATTTGTTGGAAGCAATTACTTTTGCGATAGTGCAACTCACCCTACCATTCCCAACTCTAAAGACAGAGAATTCTTTGGAGAGTACCGCCTATGGCAGGGGAACTGCAGCAAAGAACAACACAGCTGTTGCAGTTTCAATTCACCCCCTGTTTTCTGTTGGAACCTCCCAGAAACTACTACAGAAGACATCGAAGTTAGGCTCTGTGGAAACACAGCCCTTGAACTGCTGCAAATCTATGTGCAGTGATCTAAAGGCAATTCATGAACATACCTTGTACATGTAGTTATATATATAGTAGGAAGTATTACTGATATACTTGAAAGGCAGGAGGAGCTAAGGAGCTTCTTTGTGTCATGTTTGTAGTGTAAATTTCCATTGTCTTACAGTAACTGTGTATTCTGTATCCTGAAAAGTGGCCAAAGTGTAGATATAGTCCTAGGCCGTGATGAGATGAGGGCGATTTTCAGAATCTTTGGTGGGTTCTGGGGTCACGTTAACGTAATGTGCTTTACTGGTATCTGCTGGCTATGTCAGCAACCTCTTGGTACATAATGGCTACTCTTCACTGAAGTGGGCATTCTTGCTGGCTCATGAGATGAGCTGTGCTAGGCGCTTATTGTGATATCTTCATTCTGTAGCTCTGGCTGCAGCCAACTAATTGTGACTGATACTGTACACCAATGCACTGTTACTATTTCACTGATGTTATATCCAATATTGATATCATGCAGTGGTCATATCCTCCTTGTGTAGTCATGCTGTAATAATTACACGTAGTTTAGGATATTTTCTCTCTCTCTCATTAAAAATTAGGAGCAGCCATGAATCAGACCAGTGCTCGATGTGGCTAGTATTATGACTGCTGGAAAATTTGTCAACTTATATAGAGTCTCCCACATTATTACTGTACTGCTAAAGCATAGGAAATCAGTTGTTGTACAATTGTGTTACTGTTGTGTAACAAAAATATACTTCATAGCAAGCAAAACATAAAGCCAGTACACAAGTAGTTAATTAATAATTGTTAGTTAATTAAGTTAACACTAATGTTTTGACAGCAATTACAAGTTCCTATCCAGTAAATAAGACCTGCATCTACAACATGTAAAGTGTCCGGTAACAAATGTGTTGCTATCAATGCTTCTGTGGTTCCTAATTGTAACCTGTAGAAGAGATTATGGTTATCAAATACGATGGACTCCATTGAGCATAGCTCGACCTGCCCATACAGTGATGGAACTGAACGTACCATATTTGGGGGGCAATCTTTGGGGTTGTGGGGGTATACATGTTCAACTCTGCGTTTGTTTTATTTGTAGAGAATCCATAGTCACTAACACAGTCACTTCAGAAGGCACAAGGAGTCAGTATGTCAGTGTTTCAATGCACAGGCTGGACTGCCAATGAGGCTAGCAGTGGCTGTCTGCTCCAGGGAGCCACAGTCCATCTGGGAAGGGAAGGGGTGACCATATCAGGTAGTGAGACTGAGGTTGACATGTAGACATACCAGGAGGACGTACATTTATGTTCTGAGTGTGACCGTGAGGGTGGGAGGTAGGGCTTGTAATATACATTCTTGGGAGTCGGTGTGTATGGTCCATACGCTGTGAATGCATGGTACATGCATGATAAAGAAAACAAGAAAATTAATTCAAGACTGGTGTGAGATATGTCATTGTATCAGACTCACCAAGTCCACTTCGGTTGGGCACAAGGAAAATAGAGTCCAAGAAAACTTCGAGTCTGAATTGTAGTCTTGAATTGTAGTTTACATAATTGTTGTTCATACATCGTTTGAATTCTAAGTACAGAGTAGGGGATGTGGTCACTGGCTTACTGGAAGCAAAAAAATGCTGGGACGGCTGTGTACGAAGCTAGTCACTGGTCAGGACAGAGACTACCTGGAAAGGGGGTACCAAGGGAGATCATCGCTGTACATTTAGCTATGTAGTGAAGTGGAGAGATTGAGCATAAAAGATAGCCATGCAGTGGCACCAATATTGCATATTGCATACTGGCATGCATGAAAATGGCATGGCATATTACAATCCAGGACTCCTCACAGCTGGTAGACCAACCCCCAGCTACCAGAAGGGACATTTCCTATCAAAGTTAGGGCTTTCTAATCGGCCATGACATGACATGCCCAAATCCTCTAATAAGTGCCGATGGACCAAGGTACACAGTAGTTTACAAGACATGCCAACATATTCACCTCCCCTAATATTTTATTTCTGTGGCAGTCATTCATACTAGCCGACACTAACCAGGGAGGACATAGGGAAAGTGGAGCCATTGACTCCTATGAAAAAAGAATAATATGGAGTTGCTTGAATGCTCAGCCGTTCTGGTGTTGAGTTGTTCGGATGTTGAGCCGTTCTAGGGAGATTAATTGTTGAGCAATTGAGGGGAGATAATGTTGGGGACATTCTGGGGAATTTGTTGAGCTGTTCTGGAAAATTAAAAGTTGAGCTGTTCTGGGGAGATTAATGTTGAGCTATTCTGGGGAGATTAATGTTCAACCATTCTGGGAAGATTTAATGTCGAGCTGTTCTGGGGAGATTAAAACTTGAACCAATCTTTGGAAGATTAAATGTTGAGCCGCTCTGGAGAGATTAAATTTAATGTTGAGCAATTCTGGGGAGATTTGTGTTGGGTAGATTAAAAGCTGAGCCATTCTGTGGAAATTGAACACTGAGCCATTATTCTGGAAGAGTAAATGTTGAGATGTGCTGGGGTGTTCAAAAGTTGAGCTATTCTGGGGAGATTAAATGTTGAGCTATTTTGGGGACTCCTTGACTACTCAACTTTAAGCGTTGATCCATCCATTCTGGGGAGATTAAACGTTAAGCCATTCTGGGGAGATTAAATGTTGAGCCATTCTGGGAAGAGTAACAGTTGATCTGTTCTGGAGAGATTACTTGTTAAACTTTGAGAACCTTGAAGTTTCTGAGCTGGTTAATGAGTCCATATCTCCAGATTACACGGCTGTCTTGTGCTGGAAAGCAAAAGTGAAATCCTGGGTTGTGTTTCCAAGGTAAGGCACATTTGGCTATCACATTATCCATTCACAAGTACAAGCTACAATGTCTTGGTATATCAGCCGTCCTGGCCGACAATTATTTAGTAATTGTACTAACCACAGTGAGGCTCAAGTGCAGAATCCATGACAGCGGGTCATAGTAGTGGGGGTTGCCACTGGTCCGGACAGAGTAGTGGGTGTGGCCCCCGATCAGGACAGAGGCTAGCATATAACTTAAATGTCTACTATAGCAAATGCCCATGGACTGGTTCCAGATATCCGCCACTGGTATCACCAGCAGTGGATGCCAGCTGTCTTCTGCTTATAGGGAGCCACCACTCATCTGGGGAAGAGGGACCACACATATATATGAGAAGGTGGACGGAGCTAGACTTTGTGGAGAAGAAATTAGTACTATGAGTCAGAACATACAGCATATTTAGCTGTGAAGATGGTCAGGATGCAGGCATAAGAGTAAAGGATGCCTAGTAGGATATGTCAGCACACATCCGGCTCACCTGTGGCGGAGCTGGTGACATCACATCAGATGACCAGGAAGGACACAGAGAGAACTGGAGTCCTCGTCTGCTGTGAAGATAGTGAGGTATCTGATTCTGGAAAGGTTGCTTGTATCAAATTTGGGTCAGGCTTCTGAGCTAGTTGTCGAGTCCCTATCTCCAGTGATAATCAGCTACTTAGCTACATCTAACTTTCTTGAAACTGGTATAAATCAGAAATTCTGAAGACAGTTCTTTGGATCACTGGCTGACAAGAAGCAGGTGTAACAAATCCTAACTGTTATTCACTTAATCCATCGACATCAAATTGAGATGATATGACGTTTCATATAATATTGCACAGTTAATGAAACACGAGATTACACAGGAGGTGCTCAAAAGTTTGCAAATTGTCAGCCAAAAGCATTAGGTATGTTTGACAATGCTTGGTTAAACGCCTGAAGGAATATTAATTAATTTTTAAAACTGTTCCCCCAGTGTCTCCTAGACAGTGGGGTTCAGTAGAGGGACAGCGGTCAAGAGCTCACGCAGCCCTCCGTACGTCAGTGGTCCCTTCTCCCTCAGCCTCCGTAGCATGGCCAGGGCCGGCTGCCCCTCCCCCCTGAGCTGCTCTGTCTCGGTGGAGGGTGAGTCTCTATCTCCATGGTTACACAACTTCAGTGAAATGAATCTGAGAAATTCAAAAGTGGTGTGCTGTTGTGGGGTTGTAAATTGAGATCAAGGCACTAGACTATTGCAAATGGTTGCTCAGTAGAAGTCTTCATCATGTAGTGTCAGATGCTGGCTTAGTGAAAGCATAAACGTTCATAAGTTTGTGGCTGTGTGTACACACATTTACCCTGTGCTTGAGTCACGTAATTATCATGGCTGAAGGTCTTGGAATAGGGGGTGTGGCCACAGGTCAGGACAGAGCGAGACCACCCAACTGCTACTGCAATTTTGTTGCATATGACCTGGCAACTAGGAAGGTCAATACTCAGTGAGAGTTGGGTCTACACTGGAAACAGAAATCTTCTATCGACTGATGGGTCCCCAATGATTAATCATACCTATGTCCTCTAATAAGTGCCCATGGGCTACAACTGCAGAACAGCTGCACTTTGAGAAGCTGGCAAAGCAAAGATGACAGTGCTGACAAGGACGTCCCCAGGGAACTGGTTCTAGACGTGCCATACTACCAGCAGTGGAGTCCAATGCCATCTGTCTTCTGCTCCAGGTAGCCACGGCCAATCTGGGGAGAGGAGAGTGAACATGGTCTGAGTTGGAGGGAGCCGGAGTGTGGAGTGTAGGCTGGCACTGAGGGTCCTCAAAGAGGGGGTGGTATTAGTGGTGGGGGTTGAGGCACACTTACTCAGCTGTGAGACGGGGGGAGGGACTATACTCAGAATGTAACGACAGGCATTTTAACATGGTGCGTATATCGAGACATATCAATACATCTGGCTCACCACTGTGGTAGGGGGAGTGGTGTCTCATCGGTCAGCACCAACCAGGGGGGTATAGGGAAAATGGAGTTCTTGTCTTCTGTGAAAAGATTGAGTCTGAGGGAAGTACAACACTGGCAATGCCAACTCCTTCTGGGAGGGGTCACTTCAATCATAGTGTCGGAGCTATCAGAATCTGGGTCACATTGGTTGTGGAGTCCATATCTCCAGATTTACACAAGAAAATTTTAAAACTGGCAGCATCAAGTTCAAGTGAAGTCACTTGCTGCTGAGGACATGGACCAACTGCCATTACCGTCAGATACAACATGCTTAAAGAGAGTTTCAGCAGTGGTCTTCAGAACACAGTGCCTGACGTCAGCTGGTGAAGGAAAGTTAAAGAGCTGTGTGCCTGTGTGCACATAGCCTGGGGGTTCGGGTGTCACATGAACTTGGTAACATCCATTAATGAAGTTCATATCCTTGGATTGCTGGCCGACTCACAAGAACCAAGTGTATGGGGTACGAGCAATCCTAACTGATAGTCACTTAATCCATCAAAAAATGTTGGGCTAGAGTTTAATATATTGAGCAGAAATTTATGTGTTCAAAGTTTACATGTGGTCAGGCAAAAGCATTAGCTGTTTGAAATGCTCGGTTAAAGTGCCTGAAGAAATATTAATTAAATTCTGAAGACATTTCCTTGGATCACTGGCTGACAAGAAGCGGTCGCAAGCAACCCTAATTGTTATTCATCGACATCAAATTGAGATGTCATAAAGTTCACAAATTGTCAGGCAAAAACATTAGGTACGTTTGACAATGCTTGGTTAAACGCCTGAAGGAATATTAATTAAAGCATTTTAAAACTGTTCCCCAGTGTCTCCTAGACAGTGGGGTTCAGTAGAGGGACAGCGGTCAAGAGCTCACGCAGCCCTCCGTACGTCAGTGGTCCCTTCTCCCTCAGCCTCCGTAGCATGGCCAGGGCCGGCTGCCCCTCCCCCCTGAGCTGCTCTGTCTCGGTGGAGGTGAGGGGGAGGAGGGGGGCAAAGGAGGACCAGCGGCTGCCTATGGCCTCAGACAACTGCTGGACGTAGTCATCATTGATGGGTGTGGTCTCAAAGGTGGGGTCCAGTAGCTTGCGCTGGAGGTTAATGTCTGTAGGGGCAAGCACATAGTAAAGTATGGTTACTATTGGCGCTAGTGATTAGTGCCGGCACTTACTGAATTTCTGAGCAATGTCATCTGCAACAGTGTTCTCATCACATGTGAGATATCAAACAGGGTGGAAATCCACCTACTGCGAACTGCAGACAGCTGTTTCGGCCTTACTGGGCCTCATCAGTGCAGCAGGCTTCCTGGCGTATATACCTCTTGCATTATGGTGATGTCAAGACTACCATTGTTACATGCAATCAACCGCTTATATATAGTCTCATGCAAAGCCTCTAATTCTAAACCCATAATGCGCCAAGTAAACAGTTCCCACACTACTGAAACAAGCTGACGTTCATAAAAAAAGGCTGATCTCTAGCTCATGTGGGGTAATAAAGCTAAAACCGCCAAAGGTCTCAATGCCAGAAGGCACGTGAGAAAGCAAACATGGTGGAGGCCCACCAGTGCTAACCACAGACATGTATACTGCAAGTACCAGTATAAACTCTGTTTGATGGTTTACCCGAGGTGCAGAAGTATATTCCAAGTAGGTATGAGATATCGCTAGCTAATCATGTATGTCACACTATTGTCTTGTTCTGTGACCTACACACAGTCAGATGCTCAGCCACTGCAAGCCACACCTTCTAGTTTGGCTCACAGCCGTCCCTTCAATCTTGGTATGTGGCTAGGCTCAGCATGGCTCCGACAAATTTTGTACATGCTCCCCAGCTAAGAGCAGAGAGCAGAACACATAGTCTCAATTCCGTAGCCTTGCACTATTACTTTTAGAGGTTATATTTTATGTGGTACTGTAAATAGTACTAGATATGAATAGCTGAAAAGGGTCCATGCATACTTACTGAATTTCTCAATGATGTTATGCACAATACACTGATGATATGAATCCTGCTAAGCTCCTGTAAGGCATCTACTAGGGAGCACCAAGACGGCTTCAGGGATGGATCCTTAAGCCACTCTTGGAGCATGACCGTCTTACATCTGATGACATCATCACGATTGTTGCAATGAATTGCTTCCAGTTCTTACTCCAAGCTGTTTGGCTCAGGGAAAGGAAATCACCACTTTCAATCATACAATAGCATGCAAAAATTACTGCAGACTCTACATAATGAACCCAAATGATTCAGAAGTGTAAGAATTATTAATGGCTGAACTATAGGGACATTCTGCGACAATATAATCACCTTACTCCAAGCTGTTTGGCTCAGCAGGCAGCATATCTCTTCAGAAGGCAAAAAGCCTCTCCCATTCTGGCTCACAGCTCCATCAGAGCCGTTCCTTAAGACTTCTTGGACTCGACTGGTCTCAAACAGCTGCAGCTCATCAGCCTCTGGTATTCTTGGCTGCTTCAGGTTATCTGGATCCACTATGAAGGCATTGGCCTCTACAGTATGGCAGAACTCACATTTTGCCTCCACAACTTTCCTCACAACACTGGCAAGTACATCTGCACACTCCACCTCCTTATCGCTATTGCCTCTCACCATCACCACGACACCTCTGTTCTGCCTCACAACTTCTACAACAGCTTCAACGCCAGTCTCTGAAATCCAGTGGACGCCACTTTTCCAGAGAGTGCACCTTCGACTGTACACATCCACATCACTAGCACTGCCAACTGATTCAGCGGATGTCTTGGGAAGAGCAAAGGTGAAGGCAAGCCTCAAGAGAAGCACGTGAAGAAATCGAGGTGGGAAGAAGTCATAAGGCCGAGATTTGTTACATTTGATGTACCATCCAAGACAGCAGAGAGAGCTGTGTGAACGAACCCACCTTAAACCACCTCTCTCCACCTGGAGGAGGGCTGGAAAGAAAAGGAAGCTGATGCCGCTAGCCATTTCAGAGGAAGGAGGCACATCAAGTACCTTAGTGATAATCTGTGGGTCATCAATCTCCTGGCAGTACTGAAGGAGTTTCAAACAGCCCTTCAAAACAGGAAGTTTCATTTCGGGAAAGAGTGACTGTAGCTTAGTATCTGGAACAATGCCCAGGTTTGACAGGGAGTCTTCAGTAATTGGTTGGGAGTCCTCACAGGAAAATAGCTGTTTGTGGACTGTGCCCAAGAGCCCATTGACGTCTAGAACAACCCACTCTTCCTCTAGAGCTGTGCCACCCTCTAGAAGGAGCACCACACCATAGGTATCCAGCTCCTTAAGGTAGGAGTGTAGCTGCTCAGGTTCCGATGGGAGGTAAATCTTACTCGATTTAATATGCCTAACTAGGCTCGAAAGCTGGCATGCTGGTTTAAATACTTGACTGTCCCTCTCCAGAACACCCATCAGTATGGATGCACCTACAGACAATTCCTTCATCTCTGAAAGTGAAGACAGCTGAAATTGCTTCAACTGATTCCGAATTTGCTGCAAACCGTTTGACTTAGTTTTACAGCAGTTGAGTGCTGTATACCCAGCCATTTCAACAGAAGTTTGTGGAAACTCAGAGTGGAATGTCTTGGAGATCTCAGTAAAAATTTTAGTTATCACCTGATCTGGATTCTTACCCTGTGACACCAGAACGTCAGCATGACTGCCAACAAGAACCACCTTTGGCTTTACCATTGCTTGCTTAATGCTATAGGATAAAAATGCCAGCCAGTACAAAATACGCTCCTCTTCCAACTTCTTGCTATCAAACTTGCTGAGGTCAAACACCAGAAGGAATGTGTTAGATGAGCCCCCCATTAGCTTCTCTAAAACTGCAGCATGGCTAGAATAGTATTCTCGATCACCAGCAAAGTCAAAAAACGTTACCTTACCGTAGTGACTGCTTTGGTGTGCCACTGGGATAATACCGGCTGTGTGGGGAGGGACCTCCTTCACATTCCTTGTGATCCAGGTTTCCCCCCTGAGAGCTTCAATGATCGTGCTTTTACCCACCTCAGGATCACCAAGCACAAAAACTCTACTCAAAGAAGCTTTAGAGAATTTTTTGGCAGAAATCTTGCTAAGTTGCTTGTACTTAGCATCAAGACTACTGGGGTCACAGTTGTGTCTCACTAACTCTGAAACTACTTCCAAATGGTGATTATTGATTGCACCAAAAAGGGCAGTGTTACGTGCCTTATCCTTTATTGTGGTTGATGCATTAAAATCACAGATCAGTAGCCTCACAACACTGCTATGACCCTTCTGGGCAGCCAGGTGGAGGGGTGTAGTTCCATCAGAATCCACACAGTCAACTGGACACCTGTACTGGGTTACAAGCTCTCTCACAACCTCCTCCCTGCCAGTCCCTGCCGCAATATGGAGAGGGGTACTGACCATCACTGTCTCTAGCCATGATGTCACAGCCATGTTCTGATACAAGCTTCCTCACTACATCCAAATGACCACCGTCACAAGCAAAATGAAGGGGTATACGACCATACTGACCCTTTACATGAGGACTACACCCAAACTCAGTGATCAAAAGACTCACCACTTCACCATGTCCATTGAAGGCAGCTAAATGGAGTGCTGTATTACCATTATTGTCAGTAATAGATGCATCAGCTCCTAACTCCCCCTGCAATAGCCTCACTACACTGCTATGACCCTTTTGGGCAGTCAGGTGGAGGGGTGCGTCTCCATCAGAATCCACACAGTCAACTGGACACCTGTACTGGGTTACAAGCTCTCTCACAACCTCCTCCCTGCCAGACAATGCCGCAATATGGAGAGGGGTACTGCCATCACTGTCTCTAGCCATGATGTCACAGCCATGTTCTGATACAAGCTTCCTCACTACATCCAAATGACCACCGTCACAAGCAAAATGAAGGGGTATACGACCATACTGACCCTTTACATAAGGACTACACCCAAACTCGGTGATCAAAAGACTCACCACTTCACCATGTCCATTTAAGGCAGCTAAATGGAGTGCTGTATTACCATTATTGATAGTAATAGATGCATCAGCTCCTAACTCCCCCAGCAATAGCCTCACTACACTGCTATGACCCTTCTGGGCAGCCAGGTGGAGGGGTGTCTCCATCAGAATCCACACAGTCAACTGGACACCTGTACTGGGTTACAAGCTCTCTCACAACCTCCTCCCTGCCAGACAATGCCGCAATATGGAGAGGGGTACTGCCATCACTGTCTCTAGCCATGATGTCACAGCCATGTTCTGATACAAGCTTCCTCACTACATCCAAATGACCACCGTCACAAGCAAAATGAAGGGGTATACGACCATACTGACCCTTTACATAAGGACTACACCCAAACTCGGTGATCAAAAGACTCACCACTTCACCATGTCCATTTAAGGCAGCTAAATGGAGTGCTGTATTACCATTATTGATAGTAATAGATGCATCAGCTCCTAACTCCCCCAGCAATAGCCTCGCTACACTGCTATGACCCTTCTGGGCAGCCAGATGGAGGGGTGTTTTTCTAACAGAAGACACACAGTCAACTGGACACCTGTACTGGGTTACAAGCTCTCTCACAACCTCCTCCCTGCCAGACAATGCCGCAATATGGAGAGGGGTACTGCCATCACTGTCTCTAGCCATGATGTCACAGCCATGTTCTGATACAAGCTTCCTCACTACATCCAAATGACCACCGTCACAAGCAAAATGAAGGGGTATACGACCATACTGACCCTTTACATAAGGACTACACCCAAACTCGGTGATCAAAAGACTCACCACTTCACCATGTCCATTTAAGGCAGCTAAATGGAGTGCTGTATTACCATTATTGATAGTAATAGATGCATCAGCTCCTAACTCCCCCAGCAATAGCCTCGCTACACTGCTATGACCCTTCTGGGCAGCCAGATGGAGGGGTGTTTTTCCAACAGAAGACACACAGTCAACTGGACACCTGTACTGGGTTACAAGCTCTCTCACAACCTCCTCCCTGCCAGACAATGCCGCAATATGGAGAGGGGTACTGCCATCACTGTCTCTAGCCATGATGTCACAGCCATGTTCTGATACAAGCTTCCTCACTACATCCAAATGACCACCGTCACAAGCGTTATGAAGGGGTATACGACCATACTGACCCTTTACATGAGGACTACACCCAAACTCAGTGATCAAAAGACTCACCACTTCACCATGTCCATTGAAGGCAGCTAAATGGAGTGCTGTATCACCATTATTGTCAGTAATAGATGCATCAGCTCCTAACTCCCCCAGCAATAGCCTCACTACACTGCTATGACCCTCCTGGGCAGCCAGGTGGAGGGGTGTAGTCTCCATCAGAATCCACACAGTCAACTGGACACCTGTACTGGGTTACAAGCTCTCTCACAACCTCCTCCCTGCCAGACAATGCCGCAATATGGAGAGGGGTACGACCATCACTGTCTCTAGCCATGATGTCACAGCCATGTTCTGATACAAGCTTCCTCACTACATCCAAATGACCACCGCCACAAGCCTTATGAAGGGGTATACGACCATACTGACCCTTTACATGAGGACTACACCCAAACTCAGTGATCAAAAGACTCACCACTTCACCATGTCCATTTAAGGCAGCTAAATGGAGTGCTGTATTACCATTATTGATAGTAATAGATGCATCAGCTCCTAACTCCCCCAGCAATAGCCTCACTACACTGCTATGACCCTTCTGGGCAGCCAGGTGGAGGGGTGTACTTCCAACAGAATCCACACAGTCAACTGGACACCTGTACTGGGTCACAAGCTCTCTTACAACCTCCTCCCTGCCAGCCGCTGCCGCAATATGGAGAGGGGTATGACCATCACTGTCTCTAGCCATGATGTCACAGCCATGTTCTGATACAAGCTTCCTCACCTTTTCTAAATAACCAAACAATGCTGCATCATGAAGAGCTTGATGAGTTGCCATTGTGCAAATAATCATCAACAATGGATCACACAGTTACTGGAATTGTATAAAGAGTCACTGCTGTCGGAGTAGGCCCAACTTGCAAGCGGCTGAAATAGGTAATGAACCCCCCACAATGGCACCCACAATCAACCATCAATACAGTTCTCTCTCAGTAAGTAATAAGCAATCCAAGCATATCCGATAACTGTGTTAGCAAAGAATGAATATTGGGTCAATATCACAGGTATTACTGTTGGTACTTACTACATCTTAGCTTGTGGTCCCCAGTCCCCAGGCTCTCTGTTCTGCAGCAGTTTTACAATTTATGCTCATGCTTTGTCATTGTTAGGGTGTAATGCATGTGATCACAGTGGTGCACAAATAATAATGTAGATTTGGTAAGACCATATACAAAATATATATACACATGGGTGCACAGTCAAGTCGCTGTAAAACACGCAGGCACACTTTATGTACTTTGCTCCTCAGTATGCATTATTCATATCACTGGATCATTCATACCATCGCTTACATGTATGTATTATGTATTGTCAAACCTGAAATCAAGTACATCTTCCAACACCAACACCACCTGCATGCCTATATCATTGTTTTATCCTGAATATGTATCAATTGTTTGAGTGGATGTACGACACTCGATCAGGCTCGCCCCTCGAGGATTCCCAGCATCTTACTAGTATATATATATATATACACATGGGTGCACAGTCAAGTCGCTAATTTGGGACTCACTCAGGCTCACTCCAATTGCGTTTCACCAAAATATGGCAACAACACAAAATGACGTACATTGTCACGTGAGGATCACATTTCCTACCAAGCCTCTTGGCCCACGTGAGAACATTTGGATTGTGTTTATTAGTGGCAAACTCTGACATCATAATTGTAGTCAGAGTGCTTGTGGCTATACACGTACATGTAAATGGTTAAGTGAATTAGAATAGGGGATTAGAATGGGGTGAGCTTTATTTAGGCCTAGGGCTAAGTGATTGCAATATAATGATTAAGGTACCTCATGTACTTGTTTCCTACGTTACAGCAGTTCCTGTATTGTATATACACTAGCTGAGTTACAAGGGACCAACATTAGTACAAAAAGCACATCAGCAGAGACATCAGAGCAGAGGACAGACTGGAGCCAGGTACACTAGATAGCGAATGATTGAAACAGAAGAATATCCAGAGGCCAGACTAGCTACAGGTCAGAAGAGCAGCAGAAACCCGAGCACCAGCTGATCCAGGCATTGAAATTGGAATGAGGAATGGCTGCATTATTCCCGGTTGTCCAGGTGTGCTATTCATTCCAGAGTTGGTGGGAAAATATACCCTTAGCTTTAATTATTTGCTCAGTACAAGCAGGTACAAGGCTAATACTGGCCAGGCATCAGTGAGGGTGTTGACAGAGACTACAGAGCAGAGGGAGAGTCCTTGGAGCATTAGTGGGACAGGAAGTGAGGAAGAAGGAAAGCAGCAGCAGCAGAAAAACCCCAGAGGATGGGGGGCCAGGCTCCACTTGAACAGATCAAAAAAAACACGTTATTCATAATGTGTGGATGATAACTCTTAGTGAATATGTTCTGATCACATGCTGGCTGATACTCCTGCGTGTGGGCTATGATTATAATGAATATTGTGGGAGCATTGGTTTTATGGAGGGAGGGTACAGAAAATGACCAAAACATGAGAACATGATTTTGCACAGTGATGATGCACTACTAAGAAATGTGAATACGCTACTCCATCACCAGACGTCAGAGCTAAAATCATGTATTCACAGCCTTATCCAGTTGACATCACACATTATGTAAGTACATCATTTTCCGTTTATTTCCGTTATATGAGTGACAAAAGAGTGGTAGGTTCTACAGTTGTATAGAAATGAGAGTAGCCTGGAATTTACGCTTCTAGTGTATCAGTTGACGTCGGTACCAAGCACATGTAGTTATTAGGCTGGGCAAGTTTAACGAATATGCACCTCCTACAGCTTGAGCGTGACAAGAGACATCGATCTCGTGCATAGTCACAATACATTACATTATTGCCATTCAAGATGGCGGCTGCTCCTGGTATATCCATCCGTCTGAGTCGATCTTATGATGTCATTGAATAAGATCTATACATAGGGATCTAAAAATACTACAGTGCAGGCTTCCATTTTGGCATCAACAAAATTCGAAAGGCGTAATGATGAATATAGTCACTAGTCTTGTGAACCACACATTGGAAAAAGTGGAAGAGTGACGTCTGGTCACCTTAGCCACTCTTTTGTTGCACGGTGGAATGTAATAAATGTGACATCACAGCAAATGTCACAAAAAAGGACGCATTTAGTGTGACTACTAAACAGCAAGAATGGTGGCAATAGGTTGCCTTGTCAGTCGCTGGTGAAGGTGAAGGAGCGTTGGAAGCTTCAGAACTTTATTCTCATCCATCTTGGTGATTCTTGTGGTGTGAAAAAGTCTATCATGCGACAATACGTGATAGGTATTTATAATTACACGCTGTGCAATCTGATTGGCCTCGCCAACAGTTTGGTAACGTCCACGAAAGCGTGGCTAAGGTGACCAGATGTAACTCTTCCACTTTTTATGACGTCTGGCCCACAGGACTACCTAGTCTCCTGAGCCAGACCACGCGCAACATGGCCTGGTTCATAAGTCTACAATGAACCCTGCTATGCTGCCCGTACTGACTATAAGCCATATCATAATATGCACAAAAAATTAAGCTTATAAGCAGACTCTGTGATAGGCCATAACTAGCCAGCCCCCCCCACCCACCCAATTTTTTTTTGCAGAAGTAAGGTGGCTGGGGCTGCTTTGCGTGACTATGACCTAGCGTCCTAGCCTCATTCCCATTGGCACCGTGGAGTTGGGAGAGCCTGGGGACCAAGATAATACCCACACCAAGTTAAAACATGGATTCGGCTAGGCCATTACGCAGGCGCGAGTCGCACCTCGTAGGTGAGACACGCCCCCTGGTGTAAAAGGCTTTGTTTTATAACTCACCTGAAATCAGCTCTAGATTCACTCTACTGACTGTGACTGCTGGCACTGCTACTCTGGGTTATAAACTTGTGGTTCTTGTAAAGGTTCGAATTCGGCAAAAGAAAAAATGGAGGGCGGATCCACTATCCAAACAGAGATAATTAAATTTATGGCTAGAATATGTGCCCCCGCCCCCACACAGCTTTGAGCCTGGGAATGAGACCATGCAGAATCTGATCCCCATTCATCACACCAATATGATGAAAAAGATTTTTTTGCCACAGGCCAAAAAACAAAAACAATTACAAAAACAAACTAGACAGGCCTGACAAATGCCATCCGCCGACCAATGTAGAACCTGTGATTCAAAGAGAGAAAGGTCACAATGAATATGTATACATGTTTCTAGTACTGGACGGGATATCCCGCCCCTATCCCATCCCGTCCCGGGTTTTAGCAATGACATTGTATTATGAATTTGTTGCCATAATGTCACAAAGGTGACCTGCTGAGCAAATCGCAGCACAACAAGCCTGCTCTTTGGCGGAATCCCTGCTAGCTGGAGAAGGTGGTCGACCCCCTCCTAGCTGGAGAAGGGCTACTCACCCCAGTCCAAAGAACGCCAGGTGTGTCAGGATAAGCACTGGGAAAAGCAACTGAAGAACATCACTGCAGACAAGAGGAGAGAGGGGATAAGGTGATCTGGGCAGCCATGTTTCAAAGTTCAGGAATTGGGCAAGGCTATATCTATACAGTGTTTCCCTCAAGTCAATACGTACAGGGGAGGGGAAGGCTGTAATCTTTCATGAGATGAAAGTAAATTAAACACTCCAATGACCACATCAAAGGAAACCAAGTTAGGAAAGGGCGGGGGACACACCCTGGTACCCCCCTTTGGGGGAAACACTGTCTATATAATACATCCAACCCTTACCCTCCAAACAGTCCGGAGCTACGAAGGCTGAGAGAAGCTCTTGGCTGTGACACGGACCCAAGCCTCCTGGTGGAGAGAAAAGTATGCAACACCAATGAAATGCCTGAAGCACGCGGCTCCTAGCTGCTGTCACTGACTGTGCTGTGAGGTGCTCTGTCTCCACTTGGGCCATCTCTGCTACCTGAAGATAGAATGTTACAGATCACAACATGTGGACACTAGAGACTAATGTCTCCAACATATACAAATCTGGACGCTCCCAGGGTTCGAGGGCAAATCCTCCCCTAGAAACTCTTTGGGAACATAACCCTTCACCACCACTGTAGTAACACCCCCTCCAAAGCTAACGAAGCACCGACTCCAGAGGTCGCAAGAAACAAATATGCCACGGAAATATGGGACAGAAATCATGACTGTGTGCTTAGTATTGGCAGAAAATAGCAAGGGTCATAATTAATTAAGGGTAGGACAATTGGCTAGGCATAAAAAAAGGAAGTAACTTTTTTAGACTATCTAGAAGTAGTCTAATGCCCCGCCAGAGAATGTCCTGCGAACTTTCTGTGACAGGGAACGAGACTAGTCTAGAGGATCTTCTTTGAGCACATTGTAGGTAATTACCTGGATGTAGCATCCAGATGTAGGTCTAAGAATTTAATTTAAAAGAACAGGTCGTGTGCGTGCACATGACAACACTGCACTCGCTCCTGGTCCTCACCTGTTGCCTCTGTGGGGGAGCTGTGAACTGGAGGCTGGGAGATGACCTGGGAACAGACAGAGACACCATCACTACAGACTGGAACTGCTGCCACTGTGCATTACACTTGTACTACACTCAGTTTAGATGTTAGCACAACACGCGACATGCTCCGGCTAACAGAAATGGATAAAGAGCATTTGACCAGTATCCAGAAGGTCGTGGGCTGGACCCCAACAACAAAGAAAACACTGTGGAGTGGAGACTGGGATTGTGTATAATTTAAAACAGTTTGCACAATTAACCAAGTGTAAAAGCAGTAGACTATAACCGACAACAGTAAATAGGCTAGAGGAAGAAAGGGTTTCTTTGCCATGTGGACATCAGTGGTGGAGATCATTTCACATAGGAGAGTGATCAAGAAGGCGAGAGGACCTCACATACTCACATCAGAACTTTAGGACCAGAAAAATAAGCCAAACGTAGGACTGCATGCTATCGTGGGAATTTAGTCAGACAGTGGCTGGTCCTCCATAAAAAATATGTATACACTCTTTAGAGGTCTCAGTAGGCGATACTTACCACTACCTGAAATGCATGGATGCATACCGCATAGTAGAGGGGGTAGTGATAGTACAGTTAAAGATATGCATTATAATAAGCCAGTAGTACGTAGGTGTTCACAGGAGGATAGGCAGTAGGATGCCCATGCTCAGTGGAGTATGTCGGTGCGGGCGTGGTACCTCTTACTCCCACTCAACTAGCAGACCTAAAGCCAATGCCTTCATATCCCATGCTACACTGTCAGAAGACACCTCGTGAGCTATAAAGTTACTTAGTGGGGTATATAAAACTTTGCACTGGACATTCTAGGAATATGGGCAGTGGAGACCAGGTACTGGAGAGATGCAGCTAAGTTAGAGCCCCTCCCACTCAATGACTGCTAACACCTGGACTATAGCCCCTCCCACTCAACGACTGCTAACACCTAGACTATAGCCCCTCCTACTCAATGGCGGCTACCACCTAGACTATAGCCCCTCCCACTCAACGACTGCTAACACCTAGACTATAGCCCCTCCTACTCAATGGCGGCGACCACCTGGACTATAGCCCCTCCCACTCAACGACTGCTACTGCTAGCCCCACCCACTCAATGACTGCTAACACCTGGACTATAGCCCCTCCCACTCAATGACTGCTAACACCTGGACTATAGCCCCTCCCACTCAACGACTGCTAACACCTGGACCATAGCCCCTCCCACACAACGACTGCTAACACCTGGACCATAGCCTCTCCCACTCAACGACTGCTACCACCTGGACCATAGCTCCTCCCACTCAACGACTGCTACCACCTGGACCATAGCCCCTCCCACTCAACGACTGCTAACACCTGGACCATAGCTCCTCCCACTCAACGACTGCTACCACCTGGACCATAGCCCCTCCCACTCAGCGACTGCTACCACCTGGACTATAGCCCCTCCCACACGACTGCTAACGCCCGACTGCCGTCCTCACAGGAGGTCTGTGTCCGAGAGCTCCCCGCCTGAGGCAGCCTCCGCCAGCATCTGCTCCACCTCCTCTTGGCTGTGGCTGTGCACCAGTGTGCCCTCCTCAGCTGGAGGCTGCTGGGCCACCTCCACCCAGGACTCTGGGGGTGGGAGGGGGAAGGTCGCATGGAACGGGGACCTGGGATAATGTGGGACTGGAGTGGGACGTCCTGTCCCAGCTACTAAAATTGAGCAGCTAAAGTGAGCTACAGCTTCTGGATATTATCTCTAAAAAAATTGATAATGGTACTGGCTTCTTTTCTTTTTTTTGACCCAAGGACAGGTTCATTTGGTACATGTACTTGTTTGTGCTTTGACAAAGGGGCAAAGTTTCAGCAAACAAACCTTGTGGGTTCAACTGGGTTCTTCAGGAATTATAGGCCTAAGAGTTTCACTTGAAATACGAATCCCTGAGCTGCATTGGGCCTGTTATTGTACTGCTACAGTCAGTGAGGACAGATCCACTTCTTGCTTGGCCCAGGCCTGTATCCCAGCTTTGTCCCTTGCAGTACGATTTTGTACTACAAGCAATAAAAGTTGGGGTGCGCTAGGAGAGGCTACTTCTTGCTAGCTGGGGTGCACGCTGGAAGAGGCTACTTCTTGCTAGCTGGGGTGCACGCTAGGAAGAGGCTACTTCTTGCTAGCTGGGGTGCACACTAGGAAGAGGCTACTTCTTGCTAGCTGGGGTGCACACTAGGAAGAGGCTACTTCTTGCTAGCTGGGGTGCACACTAGGAAGAGGCTACTTCTTGCTAGCTGGGGTGCACGCTAGGAAGAGGCTACTTCTTGCTAGCTAGGGTGCACGCTAGGAAGAGGCTACTTCTTGCTAGCTGGGGTGCACGCTAGGAAGAGGCTACTTCTTGCTAGCTGGGGTGCACGCTGGAAGAGGCTACTTCTTGCTAGCTGGGGTGCACACTAGGAAGAGGCTACTTCTTGCTAGCTGGGGTGCACACTAGGAAGAGGCTACTTCTTGCTAGCTGGGGTGCACGCTGGAAGAGGCTACTTCTTGCTAGCTGGGGTGCACGCTGGAAGAGGCTACTTCTTGCTAGCTGGGGTGCACGCTAGGAAGAGGCTACTTCTTGCTAGCTGGGGTGCACGCTGGAAGAGGCTACTTCTTGCTAGCTGGGGTGCACACTAGGAAGAGGCTACTTCTTGCTAGCAATCTATTACAGAGACATGATTCTTTCCCACAGATAAACTGAATAACGTCAGCAGTTTGTTGATCACTTGACACAAGTGTGGTGGGGTACTCTGCTAGATTTCAGAATGGGCATGCAGCTGTCCCAGGCTGTGACAAGATGGGACTTTCCATTCCGGTTCCATCTTGTCACAGGGTTTTGGTAGAATGGGCTGGAAATGAGACTATTGAAAAAGAATTACAGTGCCACAAAAAAAAATCAATATTGGCTGGTGTTTCAATTTAGAATGCAAAAAAGACCCTTTATGGCTCAGTGGCGCTTATAATACACTACGTAATTAGAATAAAATTGTATAAGAATGAAAAAACGTATCCCTCCGCTGGTGCTTAGATTAGGGTGGCGCTTACGATTATGGTAGTCAGAGCTGTGTTCACAGCCACAATACTAGTGTTTAAATACTCAGAGCCTTCGTCCCATAGCCACACTGTATAAAAAGTTGTAGCATTTCTACACGATGCAGAAGAAATGCTGTGCAGTGGTGTCCCCACAGCCTCGTTCCAGGCTGCACCCTGCAGATTCCATTCCGCTGCAGAGCAGAGTATGGGAATGAGGTCATATGGGGTGCTTAAGGTTGCAGAGTGAAGCCTGGGAATGAGACTACCGGCCATGAATGCAATGAGGAGGGAAAGCCATGCAACCACAAGGCCAACCCCAAGGCCACAATACACAACACTGTCATGACCCCACCCAAAAAATCTGTGCAACAGTAAACTGACAAACTGTGTCTGTGGCTGCAGCGCTCTCGGTCTAGTAGTAACTACACAAGAGCTAGTACAAACTACAGCAGCAGTAAGAATTACATACACCACATTTATATTATGATACAAGAATAGCTACGGAAGGAAACCATATAAATAACTGTCTAAAAAATATTCCAACCTTGCATGGCTTGAGGAGCCTCTCCCTCGCTTCCCAAGATCTCTTCATCCATTGCTAATCCAGGGTAGCTGCCGTCACTGCTACAATTCTTAGTGTGTACTCTTACTCGTGACGTGAGCAGTCCCACTACGATCGAGTCTACGAGTGCGAGGGTTGAAAATTTTTTCGCTGGGGTTCGATATTTAGAAAAGTCCCTGAGGGTTTTCCTCTTCTAAAAAACGGAAAGGATGTTTACTCTCCTGAAAAATCAAAACTTCAGAGCACGAGCAGCAGCTGTTGGTTCATTGTCTGGTTGCTCAGGTCTGAAAGAAGACTGCCTGCCACAGCAGTAAAGAAGCAGATAGAAAAGGTAGGGATAGCATCATCAGGCTAGCCTCGATCCCAGGCTCCCCCCGCGCGGAAGAAGAAGCACTGCAAGCGGGTGAAGGCCTGGGAACGAGGCTATCATTAGGCCGTTTTGAATTGATACATTCAGCTAAGTAAATTGCCTTTTTCCATGTCAACAGATCACACTCACAGATGGCCTCGGAATTAGAGGAAGGAGCGTACTTTCCTCCTGGCTCTGTCCCTAGCCAACACCCATCCTCAGAGGGGGAGCCCCCTCCCAGTTCCGCCATGTCTGGATCCACCCACAAGATAGCCCAGGAGCACTGCTACTCCAGGCTGTGCCCCCTGAGGGGCAGCTCTGCCATGGCCACCCTTCCTACTGTGGTGCTGTTTGCAGACAGGATCAGAAAGGGGCGGAGTGACAAGTCCAGGTGACTGGGGGTGAACTGTGGGACGGTCCAAGGGAGGGGAGGGGAGGGAGGGGGTCACTCCTGTAGACTCTATAGTCACAACTGCATCCACAGGTCAAAGGTCTTGACCAGCTCATTGACTGTGCAATTTTCAGCCTTTGACCTTTGACTGCACATGTGATTCACCGCGCTTCTGAGTGTCCTTTTGACCGTTAACTGTAGCTTTTGAACGGCTTTGACCATTGACCGCTGACTGACTGCAGTCATTCTAGTTGGCTGGGACTGATGAGGGAGTGACGACAGTGTAGCCCCATCCACAGTCCACTCGCATGTTGGCTGGGACTGATGAGGGAGTGACGACAGTGTAGCCCCATCCACAGTCCACTCGCATGTTGGCTGGGACTGATGAGGGAGTGACGACAGTGTAGCCCCATCCACAGTCCACTCGCATGTTGGCTGGGACTGATGAGGGAGTGACGACAGTGTAGCCCCATCCACAGTCCACTCGCATGTTGGCTGGGACTGATGAGGGAGTGACGACAGTGTAGCCCCATCCACAGTCCACTCGCATGTTGGCTGGGACTGATGAGGGAGTGACGACAGTGTAGCCCCATCCACAGTCCACTCGCATGTTGGCTGGGACTGATGAGGGAGTGACGACAGTGTAGCCCCATCCACAGTCCACTCGCATGTTACACTTTAGCTATTTGCGGGGTTGGTCATGCGCGTGATCGTGACATGTATGATGAAGCTTGCATGGGCGAGGGCAGTTGCAGGTCTCAGGCACTGAGGGAAGACAGTGAATCTACATTTCTTGTAGCTGCTCTTCAGAGCCCGTTTATATCACAGACTGAGCGCTGCAACAATGTTCCACTAAGAGCCTAGGAACAACATTAGTGACAGCGATTTTATTGCTTGGCAGAGACATAGGTGTAGGGATTTCACTTTGGGGGGGAGGGAGATGCAGACGGATCAATTATTTTGAAGGGGTAGTAAAGAATTGATATTTGCAGTGATCATTCACCCCTGAGGTGGGCTCAGTCTGTAGCTGTCTCACATGCACCTTCACTCCACCTCCTCCATCCCTAGCCCTCCTCCCTCGCCGCCTGAAGTCTCAGTCCCGTCTCCAGTACCACCTCCAGACTCTGAAGATCCAGACATTGACGTGGTGTCTGTGGACCTGGTCCCAGACCTCCCCTACGACGAACGGAAGGTCCGCTCCATCATGCTGGAGTGCTCGCGGCACCTCAACCTGGTGCGTCCGCTGGCAGAGGCCACCAGTCTCCCCCTGGAGAGGGTGGTGGCCGAGGCTGGCTACCAGCAGAGGATGCTGCTCTCTCGGCTGGTGAGGATCTTGGAGGGAGATCTCCTGGCCAGACTCGCCTGCAGCAATGTAAGGGTGCCACTGTCCGTCTCTGTCTGTGTGGTACCGTCCGTCTCTGTCTGTCTGCTGATCAGCTGTTTGGTCTGTCAGTCGGTCTATTTATCTGTCTGTGTGTCTGTCTGTCTTTCTGTCTGTCTGTCTGTCTGCATGTCTGTCTGTCTGTCTGTCTGTCTGTCTGATCAGCTGTTTGGTCTGTCAGTCGGTCTATTTATCTGTCTGTGTGTCTGTCTGTCTTTCTGTCTGTCTGTCTGTCTGCATGTCTTTCAGTCTGTCTGTCTGTCTGTCTGTCTGCTGATCAGATGCTTGGTCTGTCAGTCAGTCTATTTATCTGTCTGTCTCTTCCTTTCTGTTTGTTTGTCTGTCTGTCTGTCTGTCTGCATGTCTGTCTGTTTGTCTGTCTGTCTCTGCGTGTGCTTATTTCTATGTCTTTTTCTATTAGAATATAGAATATTTGCCAACTGTTGATCTGGAGCTCGTCATACAAGGAGGGATGCCCTAAAAACAAAATAACACATTGGTAGCTGTCTATGGCATTTTGTGACAGAAAGTCACGCCCCATAATCAGGACACTCCACCAGGTTCCTAAGTACCTGGATTAGACATGTTTCTGTAGTGAAGTCTCACATTCATTGGTACTGATAAGCACCTGATGAGAACATTGTCTCCACCTCAGACCGCCCATGAACCGATCAAGCGCCGACTGAATACTGATAGAGCTGCCCGACAGTTCAGGAAAGCTCTCTCTGACGTAAAGTGGGTACGTATGGCTGATTGATTTGCTGACATCGATCGTATCACATCTCCCTTATACCTCGTTCCCTTCTCCCTCCTCCATCCCTCAGGACTCGCGGCTGACCCAGTGGTCCCACGAGACTCTCCTACAGATCCTGGACACCGACCTCCTCCCGATCTACCTTGACGTCCTCCAGGTGCTCAAATCCAAGGTAAGAAGTACTGGGGGCACCAAGTGTAGAGGGGGGAGGGGGGAGGGGGGGGTGGGGAGAGGGGGGGAGGGACGTGGGTGAAATAGGGAACCAAGTAACCTTATTTCCAAGCACTCAAAATTTAAAGTTTTTATTACGTGGCTTGGGAGTGAGACTAGGGACCTGGGAATGAGACTTAGGGCCCTGGGAATGAGACTAGGGTCAAGGGAAGATAGGTGTGTCATGGGAAACAATAACAGGTGCATGTTGCTGAGGCCACGGCAGAGAGCCAAACAAGTCTGGAATGACTTGCACTGGCAAACAAATGCCGATGGACAATACTTCAGAGTACACCACTGGTTTAATCCTAAACCTCCCCCCCCCCCCCCCCCCACCACCTGGACTTACTGCTTACAGTATTGACTAGTCACGGCATAAAATATGGCATGGTAGTGTAATGAGGTAGTCATTCCATAGCCAGAGAGGATTGAGGATACAGTTACAAAGACGCAAAGAACCGACCCCTAGAACCAACCCCTTCAAAGTGTGCATCCAAACAATTTTCAGTGATCTATAACTCCACCTTAGTGAAGTAGTATTTGCTGGTTTGTCCTAATTAATCCTACTCCGATTTTTTTTCCAGCTGTACAATTTAGTATAGGGGTGCTCTTATTCGAGGACTCTCGTCCCCTGCAGTGTCCGGTACTGGTGGAGCACATGATCCACTCCAGTGTGAGCATGGTGGGAGGGGAGGCCTTCGGACTGCTGCTGAAGAGACCCTGGAACCCTGTCATCGGCATGCAGCCACTCGACAAACAGGTGAGATAACTTTGTGACTATAATAGTGGAGCTACAGGTCTCCCTCATTAGCAGCAGCGAGGCCTGTAAAATGTGCTGACCCTCCGTAGGTTGAATTAATCCTACTCCGATTTTTTTCCAGCTGTGCAATTTAGTATAGGGGTGCTCTTATTCGAGGACTCTCGTCCCCTGCAGTGTCCGGTACTGGTGGAGCACATGATCCACTCCAGTGTGAGCATGGTGGGAGGGGAGGCCTTCGGACTGCTGCTGAAGAGACCCTGGAACCCTGTCATCGGCATGCAGCCACTCGACAAACAGGTGAGATAACTTTGTGACTATAATAGTGGAGCTACAGGTCTCCCTCATTAGCAGCAGCGAGGCCTGTAAAATGTGCTGACCCTCCGTAGGTTGTTGGCTCTGACATTGTTTAGAATAATGCCGGTCTCCTCTGAAGAATACCTTTGGGGAGTGATATTAATTCAAGGACTTCTTGCTGTTCAATATTACCTCAAAAACGAATTAATTAAGTAGGGTAGCCGTCATTTCAAGGACCTACAAGGCCATAATCCTCCATTACAGTGTAATGTTTCCTCTCCCTCCCTCCCTCCCTCCCGCAGGTACGGTTCGAGCCCTCTCCCCTCTTCATCACGCTCCCCTACTCCTCCCAGGGGCTGGGGGGACGGAGATGGCGGCTCTGGCAGTCCCAACTCAGCTCCCTCGGCAAGGTCTACCCCATCATGCTGCCCGAGTGGCTCACCGACCCTGCTCAGGGAGTTCCCCTTGATGACCTCGCCAGGGAGATGCTGGGCGTGGCCTTAGCAAGGGTACAGGAGGTATGTGTGGTGTGTGTGTGTGTGTGTGTGCGTGTGTGTGTACTTGTGGAGGTATCAATGATGGCATGCATGTGTATGCCTAGTATGATGGTGTGCCATTGTGCCAACTTCGAGTGTGAACCAAGTGACTATGTGCCTGTGTGGTGGACTATGTGACTGTGTGCCTGTGTGGTGGACTGTGCCTGTGTGCCTGTGTGGGGGACTGATTGACTATGTATCTGCATGGTGGACTGTGTGACTGTGTGCCTGTGTGGTGGACTGTGACTGTGTGCCTGTGTGGTGGACTGTGTGCCTGTGTGGTGGACTGTGACTGTGTGCCTGTGTGGGGGACTGATTGACTATGTATCTGCATGGTGGACTGTGTGACTGTGTGCCTGTGTGGTGGACTGTGTGACTGTGTGCCTGTGTGGTGGACTGTGTGACTATGTGCCTATGTGACTGTGTGCCTGTGTGGTGGACTGTGACTATGTGCCTGTGTGGTGGACTGCGTGACTGTGCCTATGTGACTGTGTGCCTGTGTGGTGGACTGTGACTGTGTGCCTATATGGTGGACTGTGACTGTGACTGTGTGCCTGTGTGGTGGACTGTGACTGTGTGCCTGTGTGGTGGACTGTGTGACTGTGTGCCTGTGTGGTGGACTGTGACTGTGTGCCTGTGTGGTGGACTGTGTGACTGTGCCTATGTGACTGTGTGCCTGTGTGGTGGACTGTGTGACCGTGTGCCTGTATGGTGGACTGTGACTGTGTGCCTGTGTGGTGGACTGTGACTGTGTGCCTGTATGACTGTGTGCCTGTGTGGTGGACTGTGACTGTGTGCCTGTGTGATGGACTGAGTGGTCGAGTATTTGTGACATATATGGATCCTACGATTGTGTGCTAATCTCCTTGTCCAAAGGTTACGCTGTTGCGGCATTGTCTGCTTGTGCAATCACCCACACGTGCCCACCACTCCCTAGCTTTGTGCCGGCGTCTAAAAGGTATGAGGCTAGCCCATATTGCGATAAGAGCATATGTTCTGTGGTTCCATCCCTCGATCGTACGATAGTGCTTTAACTGGATTAACTCTTATGGGATAGTGGGGTGCAAGGTGCAGTGCGCATACATTACGCAAATTGATCATTCCGGGTAATAAAATTACCAAACGAATTGCTAATTTGTTTGGTGCCGGATTCTCACCAGCAACATGTGTGTTGTCTTTCTTGAACGATCTGTGGATTTAATTTTCCACCACAATCGACTATTAAGTAGATAAATAATGCATCAGTGGACTCATGAGATTCGTTACATAATTCTTTCATCCTGTTTGCAGCTTCACGCTCAGTTTCCCACCCGACCTGTTGTGTTGTTTGGCTGGTCGCTGGGGGCAAGAGTAGCATGTAAGGTACGTTATAATGTAGGTGGGTGGTTGTAATTAGTTTAGCATCAGCTCTGTGGCCAGCAACATGAACATTAATGACCAAAGAAAAGCGTTTTTTTTGGTCCTTAGTCCTGGTATACTCACTGATGAAGGGGTGGTCTCATTCCCAGATCTCTAAGGTGTAGTCTCATTTCCAGATCTCCTTGGTGTCGTCTCATTCCCAGATCTCCATGGTGTAGTCTCATTCCCAGATCTCCATGGTGTAGTCTCATTCCCAGACCTCCAAGGTGTATTCTCATTCCCAGATCTCTGCTCGACTGGTCTGGTGACATGTGCATACGTTACGCGATTTGATCATTTCAGGTAATAAAATTATCAAACGAATTGCCGGTTTGTTTGGTGCCAGATTCCCACAGGCAACATGTGTGTTGTCTTTCTTGAACGATCTGTGGATTTAATTTTCCACCACAATCGACTATTAAGTAAATAAATAATGGCAAAATGTCATCAGTGGACTCATGAGATTCGTTACATAATTCTTTCATCCTGTTTGCAGCTTCATGCTATACTATACCATTTCTTGGCTGTTCTGACACAGCGGTCTTGTGCAAACAATCAGAATGCAGATCTTTACAGAGAATACTGTATCCATTTATCCGCCACTCTACTGCAGAAGTTATGTAACACATGCTGATAGAGTTGTGTGAATGTCACCAGACCATTTGGCAGGGGAATGAGACTTCAAAATAGCACTTTTATGCTTCAATCAAGTCATCAATCGCCTCAAAGCTGCTACTGCGTTTTAGATGCTTGGATATCAGCTTAAATGAGATGACTGATACTCAATTCATCCGTACCCAGGCCTCCCCCCCCCCCCCCCCGCAACTTTTTTGACGACTGCGAAAAAAGCTGCAAGGGTACAAGGCTAATTGCCAAACGCCTTAGTGCGAGGCAGCTAGTGTTTGTATATGTATGTATATATGTCAGTCACGCTTAGGAATGCAATCTCGAGATTACGTCACGCACGATATTTCTGGCCTTTGGCCAGAGATATTGCTGCCGGTTTCGACTTGTGACGCATGAAGAATCAGAGACCTGTGTCGTGTTTAGTGCTTGTGTAATACAAGTGGAAATTGACCCCTCAGCGCGATCAACAATGCAGCCGGCCCAGCTGCGCCGTGTGTGCCGACAGTCACACCCACTGTGATATCACACAGCTGAACAGATGTTATGAAAACGGGGTAAGACCTAGCTACAGCGACAGGCTCACTATACAAGACGAGCTAACTGTACAGTATACTGAAAATAATGGCAGTCTCATGGTTACCAAAAAATTCTTTTCACAGTACAATATTCCAGCAAAAAGACTCAGTTGTACAGGTATACTTACTATGCTACAATATCCCAACTAGTTGTACAGTTGTACCTATACAGTGTATATGCTGCAATATTCCTATTGCGCGGGCATTTCTACGCGTGTATTCAATAGTTTGTGAGGTGACCGCGGATTGTAGCTCCTGGGGTCAGAGGGTCTAGCTTGGGGCAGAGGGTGGCACAGGTGTGCAGGTAACAGTTTTCTTAGCTGAGGCAAATAAGGCTTGGCTAATGGTTTTCTTATCTTAATAGAATTAATGCTAATTAATTAATTACCTTGATAAATCTCCACAGTGTAAACTGAAAGGGGGTTATTATGTAACAGCAAGCCTCTCTGTCCCAAAGCCCTGAGCCATGGGCTGGCCCAGAGGTCATGCTGGTAGTAAGTGCTGGTGCTTTAAAGTTGTACATGAGCTTTGTAGCTGGGCACTTTATTAACTTCCACTTTAGTAACATGAAACTACATTTAGTGGCTTCATAAGATGGAATGATATAGTCTCAGTTTGTTTTGAAAGACCCCATTGGCTACGGGAGGGTTTTCTGTAGCTATGGCAACAATAGGACTCATATTTCATGTCCAACATGATTCAGGTTCAAAGGACATTCAATGGACCTCACAAACCTGGCCATATGAGAGACTTGCATTGGAGGTGCCTTCAGACCAAATCTCCCATATGAGCCCACGTTAAATGTGTATACATATGTGAGGTCACACCAAGAGTTCATAGTAATATTCATCAAATGCCCAATTTACTTCAAACTTAAAAGGAGCTTTCCATGCCTGTTGGGCATGAAATACAAGGTGTATCATTGCCATATGTGGCCACTGAGAAGCAATTTTTTGTCAAAGGAGGTATTCTGTGTGCTATTTATTGTATCCAATGACATCTGCATTATCAGACATGACTACATGTACGTGATTGTAATCAATTAGTGACTGCTTACATAGCTACCTCAGTGTATGCTTATAGCAGTCTTGAGCTCAGCTGAGTCCAGCAAAAATCTAGAAATTTTACACAGCTAGCTTGGTGTAAAGTTCTTGTGTTACTGGTGTGTCAAAAATCATCCTGGACAACAGAAAGACATAGTCAGAGCTAGAGCCACAAAAAAATTGAGTGGTTGGATTGAGCAAAAGTTTGAGAGGTTTTTTTCATCAGCACAAAGTGAATGGTTATGTGACTTATCTCGGCAGGGTCCTGCAAGGTCAGCCCTCTGCAAACGTTATCCTACTTGCTGCGAAGTGGTCCCATTCATGCCTAGCCTCAATCCAAACCACTGATTAATAACTTAAACGCAACCATTGCTTGAACATACATGTAACATAACTGTTAAATTTGCACCATGACCTTTCCAAATTAAGCAGTTCTTCAGCACAAGATAGTAAAAATGATTAGCTCCTGTTGCTAAGTCCTTGGTCAAGTGGCCAGTGCTGGTCAGAACAGGTGTTGCCTCACCCTAACCTCTGATCCTTGTCAGCCTCTGGGGTCTGCTAAGCCCAAGCCTGTATTGTGTCCTGAGTGCTATTAACTACACGATAAAACATGGAAATACGTGTCTAGTTGACCCTTTTTGGCCAGGGGCCTGACCTCTATTGGCTGTAGTGATGCTATCATACACCATGCTAATCCAATTCCGTATGCAAGAATGCATGCCCTCAAGTACCTCAACCATGTTGAGTTTATATAAGTATCCCGTAATCAATTATCATGATAAAAAACAACAACAGCAGCAGCAGCTGGACATAGGACCAAACCTCTGGACGCCTGTACTGCATAGAACAATGCTTGTAGCCTCACGTTACGGCCTCCACCCATGGATTTTTCATTGCTGGGGGATATCCGCAGATCAGTGGAGGCCTTAATTAATATGAGGCTGCAAAGTGGTAGAAAATACTGCTGAGGAAGCTGGACTGACTGTGGCTCACGTATCTTACAAGCTGCCAACCTTTTGTTTTCAGTACGCATTGCACAGGATAGTCTCCAACAATAAACTTTAGGTTTTCATGGGTCTATTGTGAACCGTGAAGTTTTTCTTACCACGAAATGTTAAGGAGTGCTATGGGGCTGGGGTGTGTACTAGCTGGCTATGGAAAATGATAAAGTTTTCACTGGTTTGGAATCCATGCTGGCATATGCATGAGCCCCGCCTACTGCAATATTGCACATACACCCTTATATGGCACTGGTTTAACCCCACCCCTAAAGGATATGAGCCCCACCCACTGCACTCTGTGACTTCTACATGTATATCCCTTCCTCTTTTAGATAGCTGAAGTGGAGTCAATCGCTTGCATCGTCAGCCTGGGTTTACCTGTTTCCGGAGTGAGCCACAAGTGGGAGGTGAGAATGTCACATTCCCGTTCCATGGTTAGGTCTATACAGTAGTCTCATTCCCAGGTCGGTTAATCTATGAGATGTAGGTAGGCATACTTTTTTGTGCGAATCTAAATTTTTGCAAAAACTGGCCAATGCACGCAACCAAACTTTTTGTGGAATTTTAAATTTATGGTTCAGAGTCACACACTACATAGTATTCGTGCATAGCTACCGCTATAAGTCACGAGTATTGAATTTCGCAGTTGGCGATTCAATCGCGACAAGAGCACATAAATATACTTTCTCACGGGGAAAGTTTTTTTTTGGTCGCAAATATAGCAAAAATTTGTTTCTCCAAAAAAGTACACCACAGTTTTAGGTAATGTGTATTGAGTTACATATATATATATATATATAATCGTGCGTAACTTTGTATCAGCACTACTACCACATTGATAGCACCCATGGGAATGTGTACTGCAATGTGGTGAACTTTAGGGTAAACAATAGCAGCCAATTTCCTAATTGGTTATCTGTCTAAAATTATTTATTCCCTGTGCCCTTGCACCTGCTGCTCTTGTGAAGGGATTGACTGTTGTGTAATTGATTAATTGAATATGTGACTTAGGTGCTGATGAGCTAATCCTAGCCTGTGCAAACTTTCCTACAGTCGGACCAGGGTATGGAGTATTCATGAAGGCTTAAGAATGACCTCGTTCTCCATAATTGGGTTACTTCTGGAATGCATTTTTATTGGCAGGACCATCATAGGACATCTGTTGCAGCATGAGGGCTTTCAGGGCAACAAATACAATGAAATCCATGGACATTTGTGCCCAAACATAGGATATGTGGTCAGTCGGCACTTTAAAAAGATCCACAATAAATGAAATAACAAAATCCAATTACTAACATCAGAAGGCATTGACCTCCTTAATTGCGGCAATTCCCATAGCCACTAACCCTTGAGTGAGACCAATTGTAGGTTTTGGTTGAGGTGGAAGCTCTGAATAGACGCTTAAAAACAAAGTTGTTTACCAAATGGGGTCAGGCACCCTTGACCACTAATGGCAGACAGCTCTATGGAGAGGCTTCTCTGTCCTCCATTCCGGTTCCCTGATTGTGGTCGGATGGATCTGCACTACTTCTGCTATCTCTTCTATCTATAGCTATAGATTATTTTTTTCAATTTTTCTGTCAACACACTTTCTGATTGGCAAAAAAAAATATTATTAGTGCCTGAATACCCAGAGCTACTGGCTATAAAATGCTCCCAGATGAACTTTTCCAAATTTATGATTCAGGGAGGCAAGGATAAATTGTTTGGGGCCCCAGACAAAAATTGATAATTTTTCTCTACCATGAAAAAAGGTACTGCTGGCCAGGTATGCACACGTATGTCTTAGAACGAAATATTAAGCTCTTGCTGGCTAATTAGCACATGCCAGCGACGTGCTTGGAAATGATATTCAGATGTTATGTATCAAACAGAGTAACATAGTAGCAGCCAATTTGCTGGATATGCAGCGTTTGCATAGCCTCCTTCTCAGACCTGCACACTTGCACGGGGGGAGGAGGGAGGGGAGGGGGGGAGGGGGAGGGGGGAGCTGGTATTAGTACAATAGCCTTTGTAGCTGCTCTGCAATAGCATTCTGAACTTGTATATTTTTTCGGCACTTAGTTTCTGTTGTCCTATCTCGTTGCCTACGTTACGTCACATGGATCTGCTCCCCACGCATGCTTTGTTTATTTATTTAAATGGTTAGTTTTCCCTTTTGACTGAAATCGTCAGTCAGTTGGTAGAAGTGGGGGAGACATGCTCGTTGTGTTTGATATGAGTTTTAGCATGTAAAGGACTCTTAGTTAGTCACTGTTATGTAATATCTCACCATAGGCGCACTTGTGGTTGTGTTTCTGTGTCTGAAGGAGCTTACTTCGAGTGCTCCCTAATTAAATGAATTCCTGTTATCTACTTAATTACATCCTCCCATCAGAGTTACCATGGTAGCCATGCCATGGTTCTTGATACAGTTGCAGTATGATCCATGGTTGCTATTGGTTGCTATGGACCCTTTATCATTATGATGTAATGGGGGGGGGGGGGTAAAAGGGAGCATGCACTAAATGGAGAAAATACAGGAAAACGTGTGTAAACCAGCATGTTCTTATCTTATGTTTTTGGACAAGAAAACCACATCAAAGCACATGTTTGCTTGTATTTTCTCTATTTAGTGCTCACTTTACCCCCCCATTACATCATAACGGTAAAGGGTCCATTGCCATGGTCTTCGGGTCTCATTCACATACTAGTCTGGGAATGATTTGTGGTCTACCCTTTCCTAAAATTCTTTTCTCTCTTGTGAGGTTATTAGTCTGTGTGCATGTTGTCCCAGGTGTTGCCAGTAAACACCCAGGCATTACCACCATTGTTCAAACTGCCTACAGGCTTCTGTTTACTCCAGCTGTAATTAGGTTGGGGGGGCTTTACAGTGGTCCCTGATCCAATGTTATTGTTGTTAACTGTACATGTTGACATCATCAAGTGCTGCTAGCTGAGACAATTAGAATCATGGTGTCCTGGGAAGCCTACTGGCTAAGAGGTGATTTGCGTGATAGTCCCTTTACCACTAATTGGAGAAAATACATGAGAATATGTGGTTTGATGTAGTTTTCTTGTATGCAAACATACTAACACAGTTAGGCGGATATGTCTTTTGTCATGGTACAGAATAGGACATTGACGAAAGGGTTAAATTTATTCACGTGATAACGTAGCATCGTTAAACATTGTTGGGGCAAGAAATCACATGACTTCCGGGACACACCTAGCTAGGTTGTTGAGAAAATTACCTCCCTTTTCCATTACGATGTAAGTGGGAGAAAAGTAGGCACTAAATGGAGAAATTACGTGGAAACATGTGCTTTCTTGTGTACAGTTTCACCAAAATATCCGAACACGAGGTACGCATAGCAACGAGAAATTAACTTCATCAGTTTCGCTGTACACAGCCTGCCATCGAAATTCGATACTCAAAAGATGATGACGTTCAAGGCCTAGGTCGGCAAGAAGGATGCCTAAGGATGCAAAGTGGAAAAGAGTCTATTAGGCGTCACAGGAAGTGTTTTGGCCCCAGAATCGAATTCCCTTCAGCTCTAGACTTGTTCAGAGGTTTGTACTGGCATCTTAAACTATGGGCACTCCCTCTGGTTTCTGCACTTTTTCCATTCCTCTCTCAAGCCTTGTGGAATGTTTTCAAACCTGCGCTAATGTTTTCTAAACTCATGCGCCACAAATCAGACGCTGGCATTAAACTCATGCACCGCAAATCAGACATAACCAGTAGGAAACCTTTTAATTAATTTATTATAGCCGTTTGTCGCTGTGAAATGACACGAATATTGCAGGTTGGTAGCTAGGCAACATTCCCAATAGCTGAGGACTGCATCTGAAACCCTTGGCTATGGTCGTCTGGGCATGCACTGCGGTGACTTCTAGGTGAGATTTCAGACATTGAGGCAGTTCTTATTAACACGATTATCTTACCTGAAGGACAATCTATGGAATTGAGTCAGCTTGGGGAGACTGCAGTGGCATTCTGGACCATCTGGTCTTTCCACAGCCCTCTGTTTCTGCCAGGGGAAGAATGTAGATTAATTGTTTTACTGGTATTTATCAAAGTGGGAGCACAGCTTCAATTAAGACCAATGGGTTGCTGATCAAAGACATAATTGTTATCCCCTGTCATGCATGCAAGCCATATTATACGATAAACGCAGAGTCTGCCACTCAATTTGTAATCAGTCTCATCACCGACCGTGTGCCCATGGCTGAGTATTTGGCTCCCTCATATTCCACCCAGCAAACACACTAGCTCTCCCTCCAAAAGGTATGGCTTCTTGACTGATTTGTATGCCTCGATGAAACCAGGAGCACATGAGCCGCCAAAGATGGCGACTGCTGCCTTCGGCCGCTCTTGTGCTCCTGATCAAACTCATAAAGCAACATTTTTTGATCTTTAAAGCCCTAAAACCTAGCCCATAATTGCTTCCCATAATTGTAGAGACCGTCCACTTTAAGAGACCATCCACTTAGTCAATAAATACTAATTAAAGTACACCTCTTTTGGTGCACTTAGTACTAATAAGATTATGAAGGGGCAAGCCCTCATCAAACACTGCAGGTGTAGGGTCTGCTGGTCTGACCTCCGCTGGTCTGACCTCTGCTGATCTGCCTGTCTGACCTTTGCTGGTCGTATTAGCCCCTCCCACCCTCCCTACTAGTCCCTCCCACCCTCCCTGCTAGCCCTCCTCTCCCTTACTCCTCTCCCTCCCTGTTAGCCCCTCACACCCTCCCTGCTAGCCCTCCTCTCCCTTACTCCTCTCCCTCCCTGTTAGCCCCTCCCACCCTCCCTGCTAGTCCCTCCCACCCTCCCTGCTAGCCCTCCTCTCCCTTACTCCTCTCCCTCCCTGCTAGCCCCTCCCACCCTCCCTGCTAGCCCTCCTCTCCCTCTAGTCTCATGCCCAGACTCCCCCTGCAAAGAGTGGTTGGTTATGCAAGCTCAAATCCGGGGGCTAGCATCAAGATCTTGATGTGGCCGATCAGATTGCAGGATGGCATTAATTACGTTACTGCGGCCAATCAGATTGCACAAAAGTAAATATTGCATAACACACCGACAGTAGCTGACAGTGTGGATATTTTGCTGCAATCTACCTTCGCTCACAGATCAGCTGCTGAGAGGGGACAACCACCAACAGAGTCAACGATCATTCTGAAACAAAACCGTGTGAATAAACCTTGAAGCTTGTAAACGGCGCTTTAAATAGCGTAAGCAAGTATAACTTGCCCTTTTCTGGAGGATTTTTTTAAACTTGAATTAACTAACAACTTCTTCCTTTGGGCATGTCTTACCTTTCCAGCTACCGGTGTGCTCTGCTAGCCCCTCCCACCCTCCTTGCTAGCCCTCCTCTCCTTTGAAGGGAAGTATTTCTGGGTCAATGCAGGTTTGGGGTAGGGGGCGGGTGAGGGACGGAACAGATAAAACTAGTACCACTCTTCATCTGATAAGAAGAGTAGGACTTTACAGAGTGTATTCAATATTTGGTATGCACTAAGTTTTTAAATTTTCTTAGTGATCCTAGTTAAGTAAACAAGTATTTAGTGTTCCCCTCCAGAGCAAAATGCATTATTAAGGGCTACCACAGAGTTTTGTTTACAATAACCATTGGGTGTGCCTGCATTATTGGGGGGAGAACATCCTTATCACAGGTCTTTCTTGGTGATAACAACCTCATTAGTCAGATTAGTAATTCAAATGAATACAGCTACTAACAGCTACCTTCCAGACTGATTGTCTTACCACCTACTTCTTAGCTAATCCCCAAATTGTCGGTTCAATTAGTATTTTGTTTTCTCCTGCAGCTCTCCACCGATTCATTCAAGACGTGCAGGACTCCGACTGTTTTCGCCGTCGGTACAGAGAGTCTCTTGAGTTCCGTGGAGTATATCGAGGTGGGTGTGGCATCTCTTTCTTATCCAGTGTCCCTTCTTAATAAGGGAAAGGTTTGGAAAGAGAGTAACGTAGTATATTAGGCACAGTGTCTTGGTGATGGCAAGCGGTCGACCTCGTGCGGACGCTATTGGTTTTGTCTCAGCACTGTCAGTAGTCTTGCTGTTTGATGGAAGCTTACTAGCGGTGAGAGCTCGAAGAGTGGGAAAGCAAGACACTTGTACAAGATTGTCAGACAAGCTACAATTGCTGTGGCCTCTGAACAAATTTGTAGCATGCAAGTGGAATAATTGTAGGAATAGTTGGGAGGGGGGGGGGGGGTGAAATAGGGGAGTGAAATTTTTGAGCAAAGTGGTGTGTTAGTTCTAGCTGTCTCAGTGGAGGAGCAAACTGCCTCTCAGAATGACCACAGGAAGCACCTGTTGCTGGCTGTTGTAGTTCACAGGCAACGGGATATCATTCAAATATCTTCGCCAGTGGAGTGTGAGATGATGTGATGTGATTGGAAGAGATATGATATGGGTTTGGTGCATGCCATTAACACCCCTACTGAGCAGGAGTAGTAGACATGGTCAAGACATCCCACGGATAATAATAGGAAAAACATATACACTTGATGTCTTGGATATGAAGTTACATGTGGTTTCCACCATACAATTAATATGCTTATTGTTGTATTCCCGCCCGAAATACGGTACTCCTGAGTTTGATCAGACAGTGATCTGGACACCACAAGCCTGCCCAAGTAAGGAAAAGCTGGCGTTTGTTTTTAATAGCCTCTTTTGTGGGGGTAAGGGTGGAGAAAATGGAGGGGGGAAAGGGAGGACGAGGGAGGAGGGGTGCGGTCCCTCTAGGATCAATGGTATTCTTCTTCTGAAGTTCTCCTATTTTGCCACAGGAATGGTTGTACATGTGGCTGTGAGTTGGGTTGACGTGCCCGTACCAGTTTCGTTTGCCACTGTTGCTTAGCAACATCGTTTTAGCATGTGGTACATTAATGCTGTATTGCCTGCTCACTGCATGTCCACCCTTGCATACGTGCACTCTTCTCCTATTACCAGTGGAGCTAAACAGCTGCAAATATCATCGTCCAAAATGTCAATTGCCTCAATTAATTAGTCTGTCACTCTGAGAGGACCTTAGCAACCCTTTGGAGTTAAATGGAGCAATCGAAAAAATCTCCCCTGAACTCTTCATGAATGGGTTATCTGACCATTCACCCAGAGCATGGACATTCTGACTCCTCTGACATGCACCTTCAGGGGGTGTCAGGGTCAGCAGGAACTGGTGGGATATGGATGTAAACGAGTTCATTGGGTACATGCTACCCTGGAAACTTGTGAGACAGGTTATGAGTCAAATTACCCACTACACTTGGCCTATAAGGAGGCGGTGATACACCTGGATGCTATGCAATGGCCACAACTTCTTGTTTACACCCATCTCCCTGCTGGGGTCATTGGTCGTAAACAGCAAAGGATATCGTCATACACTGTCACACACTGTCACACATTGTCACACATTGCATGCACTATCTTATTGTGGGATACAAATCTAGCTGTAATATCCCCCGAAAGTACGCCCATGGGCTGAAGTTAAGCAGCTCAGCTCCTCGGGGTGGGCGGGCAGGTGGGCAGGCGTGTATATATTCTAGTGTTTTGATATTCCACTCAAAAATGGGCCCTGTAGTGCTGTAGTTGTGTATGCATGCACAAAGTGGAATTACTCACCAGTGTATGAATTCCCTTGGTCAGCAGCAGCTGCTTCCAAAGTTGTAGTGTGCTGCTACTTAAGGCACTATGCGCAGGCAGGCAGTAACACAGCAGATAGTAAAGCGTGCGTGCATGTGAATAATTATGTAGTGACTGGTAACAATAATAAAATTCATTACAAGTGGTGCTTTTGAAGCCAGCCTTCATTTATTAGTCATCAGTGGGCAAAAGTGGCCAACTGCAAATCAAGGATTTGCTGTTGAGGAATGCAAATCATAGCTTTGCAGAGTTACCAATTTGCTGGCTGACAAGGCAAACTTGCAAATCTGTAAGGCAGATTTGAAGAACTGCAAATTTGCCTTGTCAGCAAATTGGCAACATCTACACGCATGATTCTGCACAGGCAGAATTGCAGAAATGCAAATTTGCTGATGAGGCAAGTTTGCAACTGTGATTTTTATCAATAGTGAAATTCCTGATTTGGAGTTGGCCACTTTTGCCCACTCACCGTTAGCCCCGCCTCTTTCACAGTTCTCCTGAGTTTACTCCAGTGCTTTCCTGGTTGCTGATACAACATAAACAGGTGGGCGTACTTTCGAGCAATAATGACCCTACACAATAACTTTTGCAAAAGCGGGGGGGGCTTATATTCGAGGGTGGGCTTATTTTCGAGAGATTACGGTATACACTCGTGTGCTTGTTACAGTATCCTCAAGCTACTGTGTGTCCCATTTAGAAGGGCTTGCTATCCGTTATCATTTCTTTGTCATCGCTAACTGCTTGGAACGCTCAGCTTATGATTCGGACAGCAGTGATCCGGTAGAATTCATTTTGGTTCATGAGGTGACCTGTGCAGAAATGTTCCTCAACACAGATAGTGCATGCGAGACATAAAGTATCCTCCTAAGATGCAGCCGAGATCTAAGGCATTCCGAATGATCCACATATACAAACGTTAGCTCAGAATTAATACCTATCCTTGTTTCGTTTGCAAGGCAAATTGTCCTTACTTGATTGTTTTAAAGTCCACGCAAAAGGTGACCCTGAAGCCAATCACTGACCTTACAGACCAGTGTACTCAAACTACTGAGATGCAGGTCAGAAAGAGTGGCACAGCAGCAGAGAGTTTTCACAATGTGTTCCTGTGTAAACTCAATGAGTACAAACACTTGGTACTTCTTGGGAGGTCAGAGGTTAACCAATGTCAATGTACTACTGTCACAGCAACAGGTCGGAAATACAATGACCGGATGTGGCCATCACATGCCAAGTGACCTCCCAAATACAACTTAGGTATATAGCTGAGGTGCTGAGGTACGTACGTAGGCCGCTATCTGGAGTATAATACACTTCCTCCCCAAAACTCTTGTCTGATGCTGGCTCTAACGAAAATTGCTGGAGCCCTCTGTTTATAGGGGTGGACTTGACTTATGGGGTGGAGGGGTGGGCTCTTACTCAAGGGCTTACTAACGTCCCTGTGCTATAAACTCACCCCAAATAAGAGCCCACCCCATAATTCAAGTCCACCCCTAAGAGCTCACCCCTAAATAAGAGCCCATCCCTAACCCCTATAATTCACTAAGAGCCCACCTAAGAGTACACCCCATAATTCAAGTCCACTCTATAAGCTCATCCCTAAGCAAGAGCCCACCACATACTTCAAGTCTGCCCCTAAGAACCCACCTAAGAGTACACCCCATAATTCAAGTCCATTCCTAAAAGCCCTTTCAGACCCCTAATTAATATCTCATCATGGAGGAGACTGCGTCAGACACTGTTTGGTCTCAAGCCCAGACCCTCCCTGGTGCTGTTTGGTAACATCAAAATTTACTTTTGATTGCATGCATAATACTACGCAACTGTATGCCTGCAAGATGAGGGAATAACCTGTTGTTACTTGGTTGCCAAGTAACTGGTTTTTTTCCCATCACTTTTCCTAGACCATGCTATCATAACCTAGCCTCTGCTCAGACATAATCTTACATAACTGTAGCCCCAGGCAGAACAATGCTGATTCTCTCTTGATGTGGCATGAGAGAATTTCTTTAACCCCAAGTCGCCATGAAACACAACAAGCGAAGAGGCAGCTGCTTGGAGCTCTTACGGAACAAGGCCACATTATGTGCAGTGCTGAGTAACACAGCAGATCAAGCACGTGCCCACAAGATGAAGCTAGAGGTTATGTCCACAGAAATTTGTCATTACTGCAAAATTGCATTGTCATACTGGTATGTCATTGTCCCAGATCATACTGGTGCCTCATCCACATGCTCAGTTCCAGGCCATTCCTGCAGGCTCATACTGGTACCTCATCCTCATGCTCAGTTCCAGACCATTCCTGCAGGCCCATACTGGTACCTCATTCTCATGCTCAGTTCCAGGCCCATTCAGATACATCTACATTAACTCAATAGAAAAAAAAATACTGCTCTGCATGAAATGAGAGCCTGGGGATGAGGTACCAGTATGAGCCTGCAGGGATGGCCTGGAACAAAGCATGAGGATGAGATACCAGTATTAGCCTGCAGGGAAGGTCTGGAACTGAGTATGAGGAATTGGTACCAGTATGAGCCTGCAAGGATGGTACCTGTATGAGCCCCGGGGGGGGGGGGGGGGGGGGCTGGGGGCTGCTTGATTTGGGGCCGCTTTTACCTTTTATACGCTTTTTAACTTTTTTAACGTTTTGATGGAGGCCCTGCTGGCTTTGGCGAGACCTTATGGTCAAACCAGAACCGAGGAACTTTCCTCCTGGAAGTTTTTTAACAGACGGAAGACCTATTTGGTCCCCTCTATTTTAACCGTTTTTAAACAACTTTTTAATTAACCTCAATGTTTTAACTTTATGCGGTCATGGACTGGGTGGCTTTCTGGTTCTTTCCTGGTCCTGGGTTCTCTTTGTTGCAATCAGAGCTCTTTTCTCTTTTCTGCTTCATTTATTACGTTGCTATGTGCCTAATTAGATCAGTGTATATTCAGGTTAAGTGAATGTGTTAGTATTTAGGGTATGTGGAAGTATATGTTAAGGGTTAAGGGGGTTGAATAATTAGTATGGGTAGATTTGTTAGTGTTTACGCCTAAAGCTTAGTGAATGCATTTGATATAACAGTTAAGATGCCTTTAGGAGGATGAGGTACTGGTATGAGCCTGCTGGAACTGAGCATGAGGATGAGGTACTGGTATGAGCCTACAGGGA
This sequence comes from Phakellia ventilabrum, assembly GCA_963921505.1. NCBI lineage: Eukaryota > Metazoa > Porifera > Demospongiae > Axinellida > Axinellidae > Phakellia > Phakellia ventilabrum. The sequence goes on from OY997383.1 coordinate 7,306,863, forward strand.
TGGCGGCAGGGGACGAAAGCTGTGTATGATTGACGTGTGGGAGCAAGACCGTGTGGAGAGCAGTTTTTATTAAAGCCCACTGGTGTACCTGGTGACATCACTAAGTCACTAAAAAGATATTCTCTCTTTGCACCTGAAAACAGCATACAAGTCCTCTGACCTTGCTGAACAGATAAACACACTCTATAGGGCTTACTGAAGGCATGTGTTAACTACCTCTTTACAAGTATCACACTGTGCAGGGCTTTCATCTCAACATGGGACTTTGAACTGGAACATGCAGCTAAACAAATACAGCTGCTCTGCTCTATACAGTCATGGCTCCAGGTTGATCTGACTAATATTAATTCAATTTTATCCCCCCCCCCCCCCCCCCCCCACCACTGCAAAAAAAAAAAAAAGAAGCTACCTTATAAATGGCCAGGCTAATTCTTATTTTTGCTGATTCAGTACTATTGGTTTCATAGCTGTATATAGCCTCTAGCAGTTTTGTTAGAAACTTTTTCGATTGGCTAGCGAAGTTTATACCTGGAACTGCTGCAAATTCCATTACCAGTAGTGTCAATTTGCAGTCAAGAATTGACAGTTTTGATTACAAGGTGTGGTTTAAATGAAAACCAGACCTTGTAATCAAACATCAAAACTGTATACCATAGTACATACTATTGGTGTACTAGCCCTTGGTAGCCTCGTTCTAACCACTCATTAGGAGAAATATGTGTACCTAGGCCCGTTACGCCTCCGCAGCGTTTCAGAAACGTTTCCGGAAACAATCCCGTGCCATCCCCTAACCATACCCTAAACCTATCCCATCTATTCAGTGCCGTGAAATTGTCCGTTCCCAGGCCTTCGCCCAGCTTTTTTGCCACTTGCCAATGTTTAGGGAGGAGAGCCTGGGAACGAGGCTGGCATTTCGGAGTACAGTGACACTAATGTCTTGCCCACTGGTAAAAAAAATTTACTTGGCAGTCATTAAGAATTTCTGCCAAGTCCCCCCACTGAACTTTGCACTCGTTTGTGACTGCTACACAATAGCTATTGTACACTTGTGCCAACGTAGATGTTTTTATGTCAGGTGATCCATTGAAAGTAAGCCTTGAAAACAGCCCATTCTAGGTTTCTGTATGCTATATTAGGTACTATTGTGTTGCACACTGCAGACTACGCAGTAAGATAAGTCCCAGACCAGACATTCATTAAGTGGAGTCACTTTATTAATATCCATTCAGTTAATTCAGTTGCCTAGGAACTTGTAGTAGTTTATAGGGGGTAAAAAGTGTTTTGACTAGCTCGAGCTTACACAGGGGGCCATTCTGGTAGAGGCTGGAGGAAATCCTAACCAATAGCAGATGCTTCAGATATCCGTAACAGAATTATCCTCAAGTCAAAAGATAATATGAAATTACTGAGTGGTATTAAGCAGCTGTGCAGAGTATTGGGCTGGAATTTGACTTTTTGGAATGAGATAATTGGTGCCAGTAGCTAATTTGCTGGCGAAATGGTCTGCAAATGCTAGTACATGCGTTAATTTGTATCTAATTACATCTGGAATCATATTAATAATTATGGTAGTTTGTCTTCACTGGCTAGACTATCACTGGCCCACAGTGCATTTTTTCTTGCAGTAAGTAATCGGTAGATATCCACTTATGAAGAAATGTGTAGCACCTGGCTCTCAATCCAGATCACATTTTATACTTGTGTCATTTGTTTTACCACCCATAGCGTCTCAGAGCAGCCATGGAGTGTACGACAAGCCTGATTGTTGTGGGTGGAGGGGACGACCTGGTGAGGATATCCAATATCTGATTCTTGAGTCCTGATTGTAGTATCTGGTGTGTATTACAAAAAAAAAATAGCTGGCAGCACCAAATTTTATTCCAGAAGTGACTTTATCGTCTTCTAGCTCAGGTATAAGATTTTGTGATATTGTTACTATTTTTAGTAACATTCTTGATGACTATTTGAAGAGGGGGCTTCTCAGTTGGCTTTTGCATAAGAAAGAAAGGCTCTCTGAATGCCAACTTTAATTCGGAAAGAAACTTTGCCGACGTTTCGACTAGATGCTCTAGTCTTCTGTTTCTTTCCGAATTAAAGTTGGTACTCAGAGAGCCTTTCTTTCTTGATGACTACTTGTTGAACTTGAATTGACCTGTGAGAAAGTTCATTACTATGAAACGCAACTGCTTTCTTAATACAGCTCCGTCTCTCTCCTGAAGACAAGCACTTGGAAGAGATCTGCCAGAGCATCATCGACAGGTGCATCCTAGAGAAGATCTACGAATTCCTGATCCAGGTTCTCCCGTCTAGCTTTCCCGACGAGACCAAGCACAACCGAAGGAGAAAGTCCTCTCATACCGATGACATTGGGGCCACTTTTCTGACACCTGCCTTGCCTCACACCCCCATCGTACTAACCTCACCGGCAGATGACGGAGATTCAAGCCATAATTTAAATTTTAATAATTCAAATCCACTTCTGTGGAAGACTGTTCTCGGGCTAAGACAGGGAGGACGGGGTTCGCTATCCCCTGCTAGCCGCTCTGGAACTCCCTCCCCCGTCTCCTCCCTCTACGAGCGGAGTGGTAGTTGCAGGGAAGGCCTGCCGCTTGCCAAGCGCCCTCTGATTGGTGAACTGCCTAAGGTGGGTCGCCCCCGATCCAAATCGACTGCCGAGAAACCGAAAAAGAAGGTATCGGCTGTGAGAACCCGTTCCAAGAGCAGCGAACAGCCCAATCCTACACTCAATCCCGGCCCATGCGTTCCTCAGTCCTCTTTCACTCCTATCCCTTTTCTCAACCTGGCGGCAAACAGCAACTCGAATAATTCCAACTCTAACGAAATTTCTCCACCTCAGATACTGGCTCTTCCACAAGCGCACTTCCAGCCACTTCCCATTACCCCACCACGCAACCCTTTCGAAGATCCAGCTCATACATTTAATCCTAAAACTCTAAAGCACCTCCAACGGAAGTAGCACCCACCTTGACTGGACTGTATATAAACACTTGTGATATTTGTAATTAATGCCTACAGTTCAACTTTCAGCTTCTATCTTACTATGCAGTGCATGCATCCTGCAAGTTATTGTAAACCATGCCTTAATTATATTGTTGACACTTTGAAATTCAGTTTCAATATTATTGTTAAGTACTAAAATTGGATCATGTACACACTGAAGTGGAAGTGGAAGGGGAGATGGCGCAATAATATTCTATGTTTGCCGGATGTATAAAAACCAGTACTGTAGTGCATGCTCTGGCCTGCCACACTCACACAGTAGGTATAGGGCCTTCATATGCAAACCAAAAAATTGTGAAAAGCAAACGAACACAAATTTCTCCTAATGTAAGTACGCTGAGATTGGATTCTTCAAACTGCTGAGCAAAAGGTTGCAAAGTCACTGCACGGAGGAGAGAGAGAGAGAACAAAATTATATTACTGGAAGCTAGAATATAGTTCTACCTACATACAATGTGATGTAATTAATCTGAAGTTGCATGGCATGCGTTATAATTATGCCTAAGATTTTCGAGCTGCAAGCACACTGTCAGGTAATAAGCAGAGGGTGAACTGTAAACTAATATTAATTATTAAATTTTGGGCTAAGATTAACTCTTTGAATGCCTTGGCCACATTTATGTGCCTATATAAAATAGAGAAAATTATGTACTTTATATTAACGCCTAATATAAAAAGCCGATATAAATTCACATAAGCCTTATGGATGTATTAAAACTTGGCGTTAAGCACTATAATAATATTATTTGCACTCTGATAATGCCAGTACTTACAATGATTCTACAGCTGAGTCCGTGCAGTTCAGAGACCTTCGAGTTCCCCGGATTTCAGCTGGGTAGTTGGGGTGTACACACCAGCATTCTGCTTTGTCTTCATCACGTGTTGGACGTGCACACTGGACTAACTTGAACAATCCCTTGCGAGTACAGCGCGGCTCCCATTCTCCACCACACTCGTACTGCTGTGCATATTGGCAGGTGGTTAGATTCTCTGCTGCACTATTACTATTACAAGAGGGCATGCCTGTGTGTGTGTGTGTGTGTGTGTGTGTGTGGAGGGGAGAGTAGTACTTATTTTGCAGGTAAATACAATAATTGTCATGCACAATGAATCTCGCAGCTAAAACCTACAGGCAGCAAAGTTTCGCGACGATATGCTGATGCTCTTGTTGGTAAGACACTGCCACAGTCTCCGTTCACATCGGCTATTGAACATCATCCCGTTGCTGCCACAAAAACGCACCATCCTGCTCCCAGTGCAGTTCCAATTTTTGTAACACTGAACAGGAGGAACAAAGACAGTTAATTCTTCAGCAAGTAATTGATTTTCTACAGCTTATCACTGCATGCATAGCAATGGCACCCTAAACTTACTCTGTCCACCCTTGACTGGGAGCATATGCTATTAAGATTTTTAGGTTCCTCCCGCCTCTGGGGATATTCCTCATCCCCACTAGCTGACGCTGATCCAGACATCCCTGACGTAGATTCAGGTCTCAATGATATACAAGTCTTTGTCTGCTGGCACCAGTGGCGGTTGCTGTGTAACGTTAACCTACATGGAGAAGTACACATGCTCATGCATGGCTGCAAAAATTCATAGTGTCACGGATTTCATTATGTTATTCAAGTTAAATAAACACTAGACAAAACAAGATGTACTGACCACTTGTGATACTAATCATAATTATGAAATGAGTACCTGAAGCATATGCTCTCTGGTACATCTTCAGTCGGTACTTTCCAAGTAAATATCTTTGGAAAGTCCAATGGATCTGTCTCTGAGGTGCTGAATATAATAGTCTGTGGAGGACAATCAGTGAATGGTAGTAATTGAGTATTTCTACCCTAATGAACAGTCAAGCTAAAAGAGAGGCCTATAGGAAGTCACGATTTTTTTCCATGCAAAACAAGAAAGTGCACACATGGGATAGGATGCATGTGGTGTCACTCACTGTGTCCTCGCTGCAGAGATGAGACTCCGATCTGCTGCTGGGCCTTACAAATTTGCCTACTGTGGCTGATGTGACTTCAGAAATGGCTTCCAATCTGAACCAGTTTGGTAGAGAGTGGAAATCTGTTTCATTCAGTGATGGACAGAACTTGGAGTGGACTCTCACTGCAAGAGTGGAATAAAAATTCATAGCTACAAGCTTGTAAGATGCAGCAGTAATGCATACAGTTCCATAACCCAGACCTGCAACGTATTAGTTATACTGCATGCAGCTTTTTAGCTAACTTACCAGTAATGCCTTCCTCATTCTCAGATATATACTCCATATTTGAAATCTTCAGGGTATAGTTCAAAAACTCAGCAGGAGTATCTCCTACAAAGCATGCGGGACACGGCCATACTGACTCCGTACATTCTTCTGATGGTGGTGGTGGTGTAGGCGAATGAGAGGCTCTGAGATGCCTGCAAAGCGCAATAGCAAATGTAATTAGCAATAGCTGCTTGGAGCTTGCTAGTATCATAGTGAATACACTAAAACTGCAGCAGCAACACTACAAATTGCAACTCGTAGAAAAATTTGACAGTTTGAAGAAATTAGTTCCAGAAGTTTATTTTTATAGGAACTGTATTATATCACCGCCAAATGTACCCGCGTAACCGCCCCCCTTTTTTCTGTATACCTACGCACATGACGATCACGCACGTAGTGACGTACACAAAAGTAGAATTAGTCTAGCGAGACTTGTAGAGTGGAATGACCTTTATTCAAGCCGTACTCGTAGCTGTCTGCTCATGTACTGGTACTTTAGTCTTACGAGCCGATCGCTTAGTAGCTGGGGGACTAGGCTAATCGGCCTCGTTCCCAGGCCACACCCCTCCCGGTGCAGCCTAGCTATTAGTAATTACTGTGCATGTGCAGTCGATGCTGTAAGCGATCGGCGCCGAGGAACAGGTTCACGAGACTGTTACTCTGGTTATTGCTGCTTGAACATCTAGAGAGCGGGAGAGGAAAAACTGCAGGGCGAGTCACCATTTATTTTCTACGAACCCAGGGTAGGGAAATTATCTATAGTGCTCTCAACTGGTATGGATGGGTTTATAGCTCAACGCCAAAATCACGGACACAGATTTTACCAGCCGCTTTCAGCTGCTACCGTAGAAAGTGTAGGACTTACCTCTATATAGCATCTAGTCTCGCGGGGCGACCTGGAGGGCAGATGTCGGAAAAGCGTGTTTCTACACGTACAGACAAAGACACTTATTACTAACGTTAGTACTTTATCCTTGGTATTCACTAGTACCTGTAGTCAGCATAGTGCTGACCGACTACTGACTAGCGCTCCAGGTGCAGGGCGGGCCCGCGGGGCACGAGACTCAGGGTATAAGTCTCGTGAGAGACAAGACTACGATTTGACTGCGCACGAGACTCCAGGCTGACTTGTGGCTGCTAAAAATGGCTGTTTGGTAGGGCTGGCATATTAACCTGAAGAGTTGTCTGCTGAAAACTTCGGAGGATAGCTCAGGATGTCTCTTAGCGTGACTGTCAAGTCCGCTAGCAGCCTCCCCAATGTGGAGCGCTTCTCAAAGAGTGATCCCATGTGTGTCATAACCTATCAAGGTTAGCCCCTTCAGAGCTGCCTGGCTGCAGCGCTGCATGCCCCTGACTCCGCCAAGCGTTAGTATGATAAAGTATGCCATTCTGCATTTAACTCCCTGTTTGCAGTTGCATGCTTCATTAATTTTCTAGCTGGTTCATTTTACTTCTAATCTATTATTTTCTCCACATTTCTGCAGGCCAGAAGAAGAAAACGAAAGTCATTGACAACAACCTTGACCCCGAATGGAACGAGGTACGAAAGCAAATACTGTTTTGAGTTTATGATAAAGCTGACTCGTTCCTCCTTTCTCTTTGTTTAGACGCTAGAGTGGCCCCTAGAGGCAGCCCCGAGCCCGAGTGAGTCCATCAAGGTGGCTGTCTACGACCATGAGACTATCGGCAAAAACAAGTAATGGACATCGAGGGCTACCGTCATTTACTGTGTTCATTGAGTTTGCTAACACATTTGCATTCACAGGCTCCTTGGAACTTTGGACCTGTCTCTTCGAGAAGTGATCCAGAAAGGACGTCAGAACGTGAACTCTGCCCTGAAATCAAAGAAAGGAGAAATAATGCAGGTGGGAGTTTGGAAACGGCCTCTGCCGAGGAGGGCTGATATTATTTACAGCGCCATGTGTAGCTATTACTGTTTTGAGAGGTATGCATGTTTGTGGGAGGTCACAGCCTGCCTCCATATTGTGATGCTCTTGTCTTTTGTCTGGTGCCAGTAGTCTGCCTGCCTGTTCACAATGAACATTGGTGTAATCTGAGAGATGCCCTTGTAGAACTCTAATTTGCTCAATCAGGCAGCCATTGTTCAATGGTTGCCATACACTGTGTTAAAAGCTCAAAACAAGGGCCATGGATCTTTCTGGCCACTGTGTGTGATAGCTGCTTACCTTTTATAGTAGTTCTTAGAAAACAGATGGGTGTAGTAATTTGTGTATGTCATTATCCTTGCTCTGACCTGGTTGCCTGGATACCAACTCTGTTATGCATTCATGTGAAATGTTTGGTACAGTTCCAATAGCAGCTATATAGGATTTCAGTAGATATGTGCTTTTCTATGGTAACCCCCCCCCCAGCAAGATTTCTGCTTGTATTACTGTACACTTCCTGTGTCAGTACTCCATAGAATTTGCAACCAGAGCCCAAAAACAAAGTGTAATAAGTGCAGTATCAATATTACAGAAAGCATTCCTTTAAATGGAGAAACAGGCTTGTATTGAAAAGCTTGTGTATATTTCTCTTCTTGCTACAGTCCAAGATCTTGCTGGAGCTGAGCTACACGGCTCCTGCTGGTGCCGGTGGGGGAGGGGATGGAGGGGACGATGGTGGGGGTGGAGGGGGAGGAGATGAGGACGAGGATGAGACGCCCATTGCCGGAGGAGGAGGTGGAGATGAGGATGGTGGTGAGTACACATGCACACTTGTTACCGCGGCACGCCATCACCTTGGTGTACCTTATGCGCACACACACACACACACGCACACACACACACGTGTGCATGTCCCTTGCTACGGTAGGTGATGGTGATGGTGGTGGCGGTGGCGGTGGCGATGGAGGAGGGGAAGGAGGAGGGGAGGGGGCTGAGGGGGGAGACGTAGGTGGTGGAAGTGGCGTCGCTATTTCAGGCCTGGCTGGTGGTGAAAAGTAAGTCTGCTGTTGCTAGGACATTACTAGACAATAAAGCACTGGTCTGAGCCACTAACACAATTAGGCTCATCCCTTATGAAACTGATACTTCTTCCCCTCCCCTCTCCTCCCCTCCCCTCCCCTCCCCTCCCCTGCAGGAGCCACAGCACCAGAAGGAGATCAAGGGCTAGGGCCAAGCTCCCCAACAAGCCACTGGATTTTCAGGTACGCAGCATACAGTACTAGTGAACTGCTTTTGTTACGTTTCAGGAGTCAGACAGCAATAGACCATTTTCCGCTGACGTCATCAGCGGATGCTAACTTCACATTCGGCCAACATTCACCCCAAACGATACAAAGGTGCTCCAGAAAGGAGATTTGAGTGGGATACATTCAGATTGATCTACTTTGGAGATGTGTGTCAGTGAAATAATAATGTGTCTATTTGCCACAGAGAATGTACTAGGAGGGGCAGAAGTTGCCCCCCCCCCCTCCCAAGTACATTCTCTGTGAAATTTTTGAGATTTAATGTGTTACTGCTTTCAAATTTGAGATACGATTCAAGCTCATTAGGAATTCCAATAAAAATTTTAATTAGTGAGCAGTGATGTCATTGTGATGACATCACACAGAAAAATGGTCTATTACATAGAAATTGCCACCTAGCTACTGGGTGTGCTGCCGTGCCACATTCTGAGCATACACACAAAGTACTTTTGTGTCCAATTCCCGATTTATGGTTCCTGGTTCCTGATTCTACTGCTTGTGATATTACACATCTGGCTCCAGATTATTCTGTTGACTTAATTGCAGCTGTTAATGATTACTGCCTGGTGATGGTTGCCCCTCTAGCTCTGTCACTCTACCATTCATTGCCCTGTTACTATGCTCATGCTGTAGTACATGTATAACCACATGTAATTAGATATCTAATTTTTCAAAATAAAACTGGTTTAGAGAAACTGAATTATAAGTCTGTGCAGTATAACTGGTGTAAGTTTACAGATATGGATGTGATCTAACCTTTCCAGCTACTATATAGACTTAGGAGCTGGTAATAGACTATTTCGTGAGAAGGGACAAGGCTTCACTTCCCCCCCCCCCTCCCCCTCTCCCTTCCCCCCTCTCCCTTCCCCCCTTCTCCCTCCCCCCTCCCTTCCCCCCTTCTCCCTTCCCCCTCTCCCTTCCCCCTCCCCCTCCCTTCCCCCCTCTCCCTTCCCCCCTTCTCCCTCCCCCCTCCCTTCCCCCCTCTCCCTTCCCCCCTTCTCCCTCCCCCCCTCCCTTCCCCCCCTCTCCCTTCCCCCCTCTCCCTTTCCCCTCAGATCCGAGTGCATATCCTCGAAGCCCGCAAGCTCCTCGGAGGCCAGCTGAACCCAGTGGTGAGGGTGGCCTGCGGCAGCCAGATCAAGGAGACCAGCACTCAGAAGGGAACTGTGAACCCCTTCTTTGACGAGGTGGGTGGGGGGAGGGGCAAGCCATCGGAGCTGCAACATCAGCTTGGTTATTGGTATACCAGTGTGTGTGTGCCCTTTCAGCGAAGCCAGAGAAGAGGTCCCATCTTTGAGACTGTTACCCCTTCCCTCCCCCTCATCCCTCCCCCTCATCCCTCCCCATCCCTCCCCCTCCCTCCTCCCTCCTCCCCCCTCCCCCTCCCTCCTCCCTCCTTCCCCCCTCCCTCCTTCCCTCCTCTCGCCTTTAGATGGTGTTCTTCAACTTCAATGAGCGTCCTTCTGAACTCTTTGACAAGGTGGTGGAGATCAAGGTGCTCAATGCTAAGAAGCTCATCAGGGACGCTCTCATCGGTTCCTTCAAGGTATCCGGGATTTTAGATACCAATGTGTCCTAGTCTCATTCTAAATTCACCCTAAGACTCAGTGGTGCCAATTATTATTATACACGATGTCTAGTCTCATTCTGGTCTCAATTTGTTTAATATTTGTGTGGAATTTCTAACTAGGTTGTGGCTATGAAATAGTATGCTATAGCCCGAATACTTTGAGGTCCGATTTGATAGGCGCCATTGGACTATTTCACCGGCCGACTGAGTGACTAGGCCGCCTCTGTCGCCTCTACCGCTCTCATCTGATTAACTCCCGATAGCTTTGTTTTGTCGTCGTCTCCCGTTTGATGCCGCTTCTTCCCAGGTGCATGTGCATGCACCAGGAGTGCATAATGGAATTTGTACTTGTAGCACTGTCCTGGTCCTGAACTCTGCTAATTAGAGAACATCTGGGCCTACCATTGGCAGCTGGTGTAGTTGCTTGATAGTGTTTCTTATAATTTCAGTGTTCTGCCCAGGATTGTCTGAGTGGTGGTCAACACTGCAGCTAGACTTTCGTAGATGGCACATAATTATCGTGATTACGTCACGCACGTGATGCTACCACACGTTTCTGTCCGCAAAAAATGGCGTACTGAAGTTGTAGTGTACATGTAGTATTTAGCTGTTTTTTTCACTTAGCAATGGAATCTTCGCTGCATTTGTTGTAATACCATCTACTACAGCCATCCAAAGACAGCAGATGTGACAAATCCGACTCTTCAGCGTTCGGCATCGATCGCTTGTGTACACAGTAAGTTTTAGTACAGTTAAGCTTAGTGCTGGTCGGAGAGAGGTAAGTACTGGTCGGATTGCGACAGAGCTGGTCGGGGCCGACGATCGTGGTCAGAACCCTGTAATTTGTCTTTTTGCTTGAGAGAGGTATGGCTACTGCCTGCTGTACAGAGAATTTCAGCTGTGTTTGAAAATTATATACTTCATAAGTGTTGATGCAATGTTTGTGTATACAATCTTTTGAGCTAGCCATATCTATTGAACCTCGAGCTCTGAAAGGTACACTACTGTGGATTAATTATCAAATTTTACTTACCCTGTTACCTGATTACCCACTTAATTTAATCCTGTTTATCTCATTACTGTGAGGTCACTCACCTCAGGCAAGGCAAATGGGTGCCTAGCAACGCTGAATTATTCATAGTTGTCTCTGGAGGAATGGCTTTCCCAGCTGACACCTGTAGGTTGTCCATGCACCAACTTTTTAGGGCTGACAGGATGAGGTACCTCGGCCTGTTTAACCTCTGTACATTGTGTAACCATGTAAACTCACTGTCAGGGCAGTGGTACTGCACACACATTCTTGTGACCAGCTGTGCCAGAATCTTACCCTGGTCAAATCGAAAATCCTGCGTTACTAGACCTGCATTACTCCTGGGAAAAGTGTCACATAGCCAGTGGGTCTGGTTCACAGACTGTTAGTATAACCTCATGCCGGACCCATATTCTACTGCATAGCGACAAATGTTTGAGGCCCAAAATTTTCACGGATCAACCTATGGTAAACCTTTCATGAAGTAATTTTCGAGGATCGTGGACGTAGTGGAGCCACGCCTACTAGCTGTTGGAGCCACGCCTACTAGCTGTTGGAGCCACGCCTACTAGCTGTTTTTAACTCTTTCAAGGATATATTTTTGCAGTTCGAGTGAAAACCTTACTCAGAACGGTTTCACGGTATCTCATAGCTGCATTGCTATGAGTTCTCACATTGACATGGCGTGGAAGTAGATAACCAGAATGGACCTTAGAATGAGATGTGGAGGAGCTGGAAATAGGGTGTGGAAAGTCTGGGAATGGGGTGTGGAAGGTCTGGGAATGGGTGGGGAAGGTCTGGGAATGGGGTGTGGAAGTGGGAATGGGGTGTGGCTGGGAGTGCAGTGTGGAAAGTCTGGGAATGGGGTGTGAAAGGTCTGGGAATGGGATGTGGAGGTGTGAATGAGGCTGATTTACTGCGCATAGCCTGAGGCTCAAGAACCAGTACAAGGTTTGCTCTGGCTTCACGGCATAAAGGAAGCTTATTTGCATGTGTTAGCTCACTTTCTTCTCCTTTCAAATCTCCCTCCCCTTCCTTCCCTTTGTCTTTCCCTTCCACCCTCCCTCCCTTCTGCCCTCCCTCCCTCTCTCCCTCCCGCCCTCCCTACCTTCTGCCCTCCCTCCCTCTCTCCCTCTCTCCCTCCCTACCTTCCTCCCTTCCGCCCTCCCTCTCTCCCTTCCACCCTCCTTCCCTCTCCTTCCCTTTTGCCTTCCCTTCCCCTCTCCCTTCCTCCCACGTACCTCCCCTTCCTTCTGCCCTCCAGTTTGACGTTGGTCTGGTGTATGATGAGTCTGAGCACTGCTTTATCCACAAGTGGCTGCTGCTGACTGACCCCAACGACCCCGCGGGAGGAGCCAAGGCAAGCTCTTTTTACTAGCACCACCAATTGTAGGAGAATCGTAAAGTTAGTGTACATGTTGATATAACTGTGACCAGAAATGTAATTAAAGACTGCTTTTAAGGATATGAGTCCTGCAAATTTGCAGATGACAAAGCTGCCCATGTGTAGTTTTCATGGTTACTGTACTGGACTTTATTTTATGAAAATTTTATTCTTGTGCACCTTGGCTCTCAGGGTTACCTGAAGTTCAGCATCAATGTGATCGGCCCGGGGGATGACCCCAAACCCTCGCCTTCCACTGCCAGCCCTGAGAGTGCAGATATTGAAGCGTGAGTTCTGCCACGTTTCATAGTTCCTGCCTCACTTGCCAATCCACCTGAGGCTTTGTAATTGTTTCTTTTTTTCCCGTATAAGCTCTGTATCCAACACCCAATCCTTCCCCCTAGTAACCTGCTTCGTCCGTCCGGTGTGCGGCTGCAACCAGGCACCCTCTTTGTCAAGATCTACCGAGGAGAAGACATGCCTCAGAGTAAGCTCCTCCTCTGTGTCTGTGTGTGTGTGTGAGTGTGTGTACACGTCCTTATCAGTCCGAGCTAGCTCTTGTGCGTGTCTATCAGCCTGAACAGGCTGCCGCAACTGTCAATCGGCGCTCTTCATATCGCACACTGGAAGCCATCTTGTACTGCTGGGTGGCGGCTCTCAACAAAGACGCTATATCCCAATGTGAAATAGGCTTTAAATAGAATTGGGTACAGGACCGAAAGAGAAAGAATACCAATAGTGAAGCAGAGCAGAAATGGGGTCTCTTCCAAGCATACTAGTGCCAATTAAAAGCCATAGGAGTCTGCTACTTGGCTGCCCGATGGGCTGCGGAACATTCCAATGACTTTCTAGCTCAGCTAAGTATACTACATGAGTGCAGCTGTGGCTGACTCTGGACCTACTGGGTGTGATGCATATCCTTTATCATCAAGGATATTCGTGTGTTTGATCCTGGGGACAACCTTAGCCCCCGTACAGGACCGAAAGAGAAAGAATACCAATAGTGAAGCAGAGCAGAAATGGGGTCTCTTCCAAGCATACTAGTGCCAATTAAAAGCCATAGGAGTCTGCTACTTGGCTGCCCGATGGGCTGCGGAGCATTCCAATGACTTTCTAGCTCAGCTAAGTATACTACATGAGTGCAGCTGTGGCTGACTCTGGATCTACTGGGTGTGATGCATATCCTTTATCATCAAGGATATTCGTGTGTTTGATCCTGTGGACAACCTTAGCCCCCGTACTTCTTTTTATCGTGTTGTGTCTTTCATTGTCATGTAAAAGTACTGTAAGCTTTACGAGAGGTAAGTGGGAGATGTAACTATTTTATGAGAGCAAAGTGCAATGATCGCATTAAAGGAAAATGAGGTGAGCAGCAGTTTGGTACCAGCACTTTGGGTCGGGGGGAAACACTGGCACCCATTCTTTGGGAGAAGCATCCTGTTATTCTCCTTTGAGCTGGGGTAAACATTGGCACCCGGGAGAAACACCCCTGTACTCTCCTGTGGGAAAATCGCTGCTTTCTACCCCAGCATTCTCCTTTGAGCTGGGGTGAATGTTGGCACCCATTCTTTGGGAGAAACACCCCAGTATTCTCCTGTAGGCCAGGGGGAACACTCCTGTGGGAAAATCGCTGCTTTCTACCCCGGCATTCTCCTTTGAGCTGGGGTAAACATTGGCACCGATTCTTTGGGAGAAACACCCCAGTACTCTCCTGTAGGCCAGGGGGAACACTGGGCCCATTCTTTGGGAGAACCCCCCCCCCCCTCCCCCCCTTACTCTCCTGTAGGCCGGGGGAAACACTGGCACCCATTCTTTGGGAGAAATACCCTGGCATTCTCCTTTGAGCTGCGGTAAACATTGGCACCCTTTCTTGGGAGAAACACCCCTGTACTCTCCCGTTGGAGAAACACTGCTTTCTAGTTTATGCACACATGTTGGGCTACCTGTCTTTCGACTACCATGCTTGGTAGCTATCCCATGCCTTCCCTGCAGTGGACCCCGGGTACTTTGAGGGTGTGAAGAAGATCCTCCATGTGGGGACGGTTCAGAAGGAGCTGGTCGACCCCTACTGCGTGGTCACCTTCGCCGGGCACAAGGGGAAGACCCCTGTCATTTGGAACGAGCAGGACCCAGAGTGGAACCACCAGATCAACCTCGGTGTCAGGGTGAGTGTGTGTGTGTGTGTGTGTGTGTGTGTGTGTGTGTGCACTGATGTGAGTGTGCAGAGATCCTGGTGTGTGTTATGGCTAGGCTATTGCTAGCTAAGATCTGTTGTCAGTTTTTTAATGCCCCCTGAGCCTGTGTTTTATTTAGAGAAACCCTGCTCTCTCCTTCCAGTTTCCCTCCATGTGTGAGAGGATCCGGTTCCAAATCAAAGACAAGTAAGCCAGCTCATGTCCACCCCTCTCTCCTCCTCTTCTCCTTCCTTGCTTCTCCTTGGTGCGGCCATCCCGCCAGCTAGGGCACGGCGTTCCGGAGCTAATGATAGCAACTCTCATTTCCATTCAGAGACAGACTCGGCAAAGATGATTTTGTGGGGACCAC
This sequence comes from Phakellia ventilabrum, assembly GCA_963921505.1. Taxonomy (NCBI): domain Eukaryota; kingdom Metazoa; phylum Porifera; class Demospongiae; order Axinellida; family Axinellidae; genus Phakellia; species Phakellia ventilabrum. The sequence goes on from OY997383.1 coordinate 7,321,865, forward strand.
CTTCATCAACATGTCCCAGATCTCGGCCCCAGGGGAAGAGGGTGAGTGACCCTTAGTGAAGGGATTCATTTAGGAAAAATCCATAAGGGGGGGGCAAAAGCACACCAGAAGATATTTTGGGGGGGCATGCGTATAGTGGGCTGTATTTCAATTTTGAAGGGTTGAAATTTCCAAGGGGGGTCCCAAGTTTCCAAGGGGGGGGGGGGGGAATGCCCCCCCCCCCCCAAGTGAAACCCTGACTTTCGTCTTCTCTTCTCGCCAGGGTTCCTGCCGACGTATGGCCCCTGTTTTGTCAACATCTATGGCTCACCAAGAGAATTCACCGACCTGCCTGACAAGTTTGACTACCTCAACAAGGGCTTGGTAAGTGTGAGAAAGTGGGATGGTTGTAAAGCTTCAAACAACAAAGTGTATTGCCCACACCACCAAAAGACGATACGATTATTACTATATCACAGATCTGTGCTGAAGTAGACATTCATCTCCTATAGATTGAGGGCGTGGCCTACCGTGGACGTGTTATGGTGGAACTGGACATGGAGCTTGGGAAGCTGCCCGAAGAACGGCACCGGGAGATCCTCCCCGCGGACCAGAAGAAGATCATGCCCTTCCTGCGTCGACGCAAGTACAAGCTGTATGCCGCCTTCTTCTCCGCCACCCTGGTGCAACCGGTGGACGCCGCAGCCGAATTTGAAATCAGCATTGGTGAGTCCCAACTTTACTTTGTATGTGTGTGTAAGAATTCAATGGCTGGTGTGTCTGGATCAGTGGTGGGGGAGAGATACAGGTTGATTCAGTGGTGGAATGAATGCAGCATACAATGTACCATGTGACCATGTGATCACCCCAATATGCACCGCATGAGAGGGATACGTTGTGCCGTGTGTCCTGTTACAGTTTTCTATTGCATATTCCACCCGTAACTAGATACAATCCTCAGTGAGATATTTTTAATGTACGATAGAGCGTAAGCAGACAGACAGGCAGACAGGCAGAGCAACATAAATAAAAAATAGCACACCTCCGCTGAGCCTGTGGAGCGTAATGGGGTAACCGTACCTCAATGAGCAGTGACAGTTGAATGCCTGCTACAATGAAGCAGTAGTACAGATATTTAATAGTTAATTCACTGGAGCAGTGGTCACCATTCAATGAGGTATATAGCACCTCGGCATTGATGTTCGAAAAATGAAAACTGGCCATAGGAATGCAGGCACATGAGCAGGTAGTCGTTGCTGGGGCTCACAGCCAGAGGATTGTGCTGAACGACGCCAGACTGTTCGACGGAGGCGGGCGTGGTCTGGGCACGAGACTATTGTTGCTGGGGCTCACAGCTCCTGTGAGCGCAGCTGTCGTCTGTTGTGGCGCGGTAGGTTTAGTTGCCTGCGGATTAGTCAGCATGTAGCCTCGTGCTGCAAGTGAATGGCCATTAGTCAGCATGTAGCCTCGTGCTGCAAGTGAATGGCCATTAGCTTGCTGACTGCAGTAATGCAGAAGTTAACAGGGTGTTCACCAATTCACATGACATTTTTCTGTATTCCGTCTAGCGATAAGTGGCAGCTTATTATCCCACTGAATAGTGCCAAAATTTTTGAGGGGCAAAATATTTGCAGATTGGTAGTCTGAAACATATCGCGGAAATCAATTTTGCGGACCAAGGATTCTCGATAGCCACGTCGTTGTTAGATCATTTCTCGTAGCAGTGGATGGATTGCGACTGCTCCATGCTCTGCTGCTCACTCCCTGTCTCAGCTTTTGGAACTTTGTGTGTGGACCTCTTTTTGGCTGAAGCACGCATCTCACCAATGTCTCGACTCCCATTTAATATCCTCGTTCCCACCACGCAAGAGCCTGGGAACGAGGCTGCCCGTTTAATGGCAGACGTGATGAAGATCGGCGGTACTGCTTTTGAGCCCAAGGATCCGGTGGCTTTGCGTCAGTTGCTGCAAAGTAGCGGTAGAGAGCCATCTCAAATATGCTTGAATTTTTAAAAAAACGGAGTGCAAGTTATGCAGTCCATATTTGCGAGGAAACGTTTTGTGAGCTTAATTTTTGCGGTCAGAAATCGAAAATACATGCCTTGAAAATTTGGTGCTATGCGGTATGTCAGGATTACATAACATGAGGACTGCTCCCCTCCTCACTCCATCTCCACCCTCTTCCCAGGTAACTATGGCAACAAGCTGGACGATAACACCCCCGCCTCCTCCTCCACCACCCCGGCCTCCAACCCGGTGTACGACGGTAACGCCTACTACTTCCTTCCCTGGATGGACCAGAAGCCCTGTGTGGTGGTGGACAGCCAGTGGGAAGACTGCACCTACCGTATCGACTCCCTCAACATCCTCATCTACACTGCTGATAAGTTGGTACGTTTGATACGAGGCTGCTGCTTTCTGCATGCCTCTTCTTGAAGGTGAAGGCTACTGTGGGTTCTTACATGTAGTATTATGCTGTACATGATTCTATTTAATGCCAGCCTGAGTGTGTATAGCAGTTAATGTCGTAGGTTCTTGATGCCGTGCTGTGGGTTCCATTTAATGCCAACCTGACTGTACGTGTAGCACAACTATTTTATAGAATTCTCCTTGAATTATCTTGGTGCTCGATCGTCTGTTCTCTGTATATGTCACATGACTGGTGCTCATCTGTCTACTATAAGTCACATGACTTTGATACTCATCTGGTTACGATAAGTTACAGGACAGAGTCATGTGCAGGTTGCCGTAGTACGTGTACTTGTTTTATGATTATTTATTGTACAAGAAGTACTACGGCAACCTGCACATGACTCTGTCCTGTGACTTATCGTAAACAGATGAGTACCAAAGTCATGTATGTATATAGAGAACAGATGACATCATAATATCCATCCACTCTTTATCGCCTCTGGTATTGCCTGGGGCTACACACTTCATAGCCTCCGGCACTATTATGACGGTAAACTCTGCATTTATTGGTCCAATTGGTTGCCATGACAGGAGGAGGGCGTGTTGCATGCCAGGAAGATGATGGAGATAGAGAACTACGAGGTGGAGGCCGTCAAGAGCCGCCTCGGAGAAGTACTGGACGAGTTCATTGAGAACCTCGAGTGAGTCAGACAGACAGGCAGACACACATGTACATCAGTTTGTTACTTCCCGCCCTCCTCCTCCCCCTCTTCCCCTCTCCTCCCTCCTCCTCTCCTCCCCCTCCTCCTCTCCTCCCTCCTCCCATCCTCCCCCTCTCCTCCCACTCTCCCCTCTCCTCCCCCCTCCCTCCTCTCTCCTCCCTCCTCACACTCTCCCCCCCCCCCCCCACCTTCTACATCCAGTGAACCTTTGCCCCCCTTGCCCAAGCAAGGCTTCACCAGGCTGGACAAGCTGATGAGGGAGCGGCGGACTCAGGAATGGGTGAGAGCCTGTGGGACAGTCAAGTAGCTTGCTAGTCAGTAGTGAAAGGAGGGAAGTACGTCTGTCCAACAGCTAAGACCCAAGCAACATGCTTGAGTGCCTGGCACTGCCTACAAAGATACGACACATGGCTGTGTGCCCTGCCTCCACCATGTGCTGAAGTACAGTAGCTGCTGTATGAGAAGGCCTCCTACTAGCAACTGAAGATGGAGTATTTTACTGCATGACAATAATAAAACCATGCTCCCCTCCCCACCCTCTCCTCCCTTCCCTCCCCTCCCCTTCCCTCTCCTCCCCATCCTCCCTTCCCTCCCCATCCCACCCTCCCTTCCCCTCTCCTCCCCTCCCCTCCCCTCCCCACCCTTGCCACCTGACAGGTCTCGATGCAGAAGGAGGCTGAACACCTGCGCATGGCTCCTCACACCATTGAAGCCATAGTTGACGAACTGGAAGAGTACGTGAGCCGACTGAGGACCCTGGCCGTGGAGGTAAGGGGCGGGGCTGCCAAGTCAGCTGACACTCGGGCTATCAAGGTTTAAACAAATATAAAATCTGTGTCAGTGGGGTAAACCAAGAGTTGATAGTGTGTGGACTGCGTAGATATTTGTGTATTTGTAAGCCTGTTGTTACATGGATGTTGTCCTGCATGTAGGATGGAAGCAAATTGCTGTACACTCACACATGTACATGGCCACACGTCCACACATACACATGCCCACACATGTACATGTACATACACGTACACAGCCCCAGAACAGTGTTCCTGACGTCATCATCTGGATGCTCTCGGGCAACAAGCGTGTGGCCGTGCACCGTATCCCATCCCACCTGCTCATGCACTCTCCGAAGGCCAAGGCCTGCGGCAAGCTCTGCAAGAAGATTCAGACCATCTTCCTCTTGGTAGGGAGGAGGCTGTCATGTGACAGTCTTGTGCTGCGCATGTGACATTTATTATGTGCATGTCGACAGATTTGGCACACTTACTGAATTCAATTTTTCAAGCCTTACATCAAAGGCCCCCCACCCCACTGTGCCAACATCAAAGGCCCCCCTCCTTCCCCCCACCCCACTGTGCCAACATTCAGCATAGAGGAACTGTTCTTGTGTAAACAGTGCCCATATCTCACTAGCTTATGTTCAACCAAGTCATAGCACTGCCAATATCTCCTTAGCTTTTGACATGAAGTGTCACTGCAGTGCCAGTAATCCAATCAGGCATTGCTGTAGAAAGGCATTTACATGTAACTGTAAAAAGCAATCTCAACCAATGAAGGTGTAATGCACCATGGTTACAATCTCAACCGCTCTCCTAAATTGCGACAAAATAATTGTAGCACATGGCACTTGATGCCATGCTACAACTATTACATGTTGTACCTTAACAGAGGCCATTCTAACTTGTCTGTCTTTCTCCCCCCCCCCCCCCCCTCCCCCTCTCCCCGTAGCCCCCGGCAGTGAAGAAGGAGGAAGACCTGAAGGAGCAGAAGGGCGGGGCCCAGGTGCGGGTGCTGCTGTGGTTGGGGCTGGAGCAGTACCGAACCGAGTGGGCCACTGGCTCAGGTGGCAAGACAGGAGAGGTGGCCGTCTTTGCCGAGACTGTGAGTAGTCAGAGGACGCCAAGCTGTGTTCACGTCACACTGAGTCTGATTTACTAACAGTGGAATGCTGACCTACGACTAACTCAAGAGTGCATTAAAAAACCTCCCCCCCCCTGGGAAAGTTTATTTATGCGCTCTTGATAACTAAATCAGTTTCTCATCGCCGTCTGTGTGTGGATCTAGTCTCTGTCCTCCACTTGTTCTGTCGACATAATTACTGCGTGATGTTGTAGCGATTGCTCATTCTGCCGTCTGCTTTACGTCCTGGACTGCTGATTTGCCTGTACCAGTGCATGTGATTCCTCAGACTCTGGAGTAGCCACAGTTTCAGTGCGTGATAAATACAGTGTTGGAATGCTTGCTACTTGTATATACTCCTGTGGCACATGTGATATAAGTATATTCTCTTTTTTTTATCACCGTGGTGATAAGCACTAAACCACTCCGGCTACTGTGTTACCTGCAGTGCTTAAAAATCAGAATTCCCCTGCTCCAATCTTTCATGGAGACACTAATACGCTTGCCTAGCCCCTGAAGTAAGGCCACTATGCAGTACTGAACAAATACCTGAGTAGCCTCGTTCCCAGGCTCGTTCCCACGCACGAGCCTGGGAACGAGGCTAATACCTGAGTTGAACTGTACACAATCATGTCATTTTCACGGCTTCAATCAGGTTATTATTTATATTCATGCACACGCACACACACACATGCACACACACACACACACACACACACACACTCACTCACGCACACACGCACACACACTCACACACACACACACACACACACACTAGTATGAGAATGAGGCGTGCCTGTTTGGCCGCTGGGGTACCACTGCCGTCACCCGCCCCAACTGGTCAGACTCCAGGGGCAAGATCAGGCAGCCCAAGGAAGCCTTCGAGCCTACCCCTGATGGATGGCGGTGGGAAGGTGACTGGTTCAAGTGCCCTGAGCTCAGGTGGGCATTAATTAGCTATGTATATGCAAGACAAAACAGCAGCTGCAATTTTAATGTACAATTCCAGATATACAGCTATACAGCTATCCTGATAATGGCTATTCCATGTCCAATGCTCATAGCAAGCACCACAGTGCACTTTTGTGGGTTGTGGTGATATCCAGCTAGCCATCGTTCTATCCCAGCTGGTCCTTTCCTCTTTTAGCATCGCCTTTGAGCCTGATGAGGGGCTGGACGAATGGGCAGAAGACATCTTTGAGAACCAGATCCACCTGCCCTTCGCTGGGTGGCCCTCGGGGGACCGCTCCTTCTGGACCGACGTGGTTAGTATCCTAGCAACCGCTCCTGCATGAGAGCTTCTAATGCACGTAGTGTGCATGCTATTATCAATTAGGTACTCACCAAATAGACCTTTATCCATTGGGGGTAAAAGTAGGCACTAAATGGAGAAAATACAAGAGAACATGTGCTTTGGTGTATTTTCTCACAAGAAAACATAAGAACATGCTTGTTTCCTTGCATTTTCTTGTGCTTCAAGCACTTTTACCCCCCATTACATCATAACGGATAAAGGTCTATTGGCATGCCAAGGCTACGTGGAGGAATTCCTTCAATTGAAGGCTTACTCTAGCATCGTGATACAGTTTTAACCCCTTCCCTCCAGCGTGGAGACAAACTGGTGGAGTACGAGGGGAAGGAGGAGAGGGAAATAAGCAGGGATGACCTCAAATGCCCCGAGGGCTGGCTCTGGAAGACCGACTGGAAGCTGGACAAGAACAGGGCAGTGGACGAGGATGGTAAGTACTGATTTATGGCTTCATTCGACAGTAGATGATCTACCTTCTGCCCCGTCCTCCCGTCCTGTACTGATGGCTCTTCCACCTTCCTAAGGCTGGGAGTACAGTGTGGAAGCAGGGCTTGGTGCGTGGGTACCCTACGAGAGGAACATTCACCTGTGCCGCCGTCGGAGATGGGTGCGCATCCGTGTCAGGGACAAGGACTCCAAGGTCCTGGAAAAGAAGAAGGTGTGTGTGTATGTGTAGCTTATGCTACCTCTGGTATACAGTACCATATACATGTACTTGGTTTAAGAATTCCAATTAATGCACTCCCATTTAGCTGCCGTAGACTACAGTAACTTTAATTAATGCTCCCTCTTGTCATGTGATTTCCAGAAAAAGCGCATGAAGGCCATGGAGGAGGGCTGGGAGTATGCCCGCTTGGCCAACCTCACCTATCACATCACTGAGCACAGGTTGGACTTTGCCCGTCGTCGGCGATGGCTCCGCAAGCTGGTGGCTATTGACGCCGGCAAGCCAGCCATCTTCCGCTTCAAGGGAAAGAAAGAGAAGGTAAGTTTGTGTGTGTGTGCGCGTCCAGCAATATTTAAAACCTCCTTTCCCTCCCTCCCTCCCTCCCTCCCTCCCTCCCTCCCTCCTCCCTCCAGAAAAAGAAGGATGACGAAGATGAGGACGGTCTGAAGCAGCAGGTCCCCCGGATGTACTTCACCTTCAAGGACTGTCACACCTACCAGCTGCGCTCTTACATCTACCAAGCCAGGGACTTGTACGGCAGTGACTCCACTGGACTCTCCGGTGAGTGGGTCGGTGTATTGCTTGGGGGCGCGTGGGAGGGAGGGGGAGAGGAGGACGTGGGTATGGAGGACATCGGAGATGCCTCTAGTTCTCCGTAATATTTATAGACAAATAACTACTCGGACATTTTAAAGTGGCATTGTCAAGTGTTTCATTGTCTCATGCCCGTTCCCCCATACTTCCATGCTCCAGATCCCTATGCCATTATGGCGTTTGGCCGCTACAGCACCCGTTCTCGTGTGGTGAAGGAGAGTGTGTGTCCCACGTGGGACCAGACCTTGATGATCAAGCACATTCGACTGTTTGGGGACCCCATGAGTATTCTGGAGTCATCCCCCCTCGTCTACCTCGACTTCTTTGACAAGGACACTGTTGTGAGTTGACTTCTTTTTTTTTTGTTTTTTGCTCTCTCTGTTACAAGTATTGATGCTGTATATCTCAGATTATAACACGGGTTGGTATAGCATGTTTTGCTGCATCTGATGAGGGCCGTATTGTACTGTGTAGCTAAGCTAGATGGAAGGTTTTAATGAAAACGGCACACTAGGCAAAACACTTTAATTTTGGTTGAGTAGAAGCTGACAGTGATGGTTGGCTCTTACCAAATTCAAGGGCGAGGATGAGTTCCTGGGCAAAGCTGTCCTGACTCCGACAGTCCGGCTGACCCTGGACACGCCTTCTCCCCGCCTCGACTGGTATGAAATCACCCGCTATGAAAAGTATGCTGGAGAACTGCTCGGTGCCTTTGAGCTGCTGCTGGTGAGCTTCCAATTGACCTCTTGACCTCTAAGCTCTGTTTATTTATTTCCGTGTTTGTTTCTTTTTAGGATGAGGGAGGAGAGATGCCGTTCACCCCGCCCACTGCCTCACCACCACACACCCACTACATCGTGCCCAGTGGCATCCGACCCATCTTGCAGAAGACCAGGATTGAGGTGGGTATTATTTAGAACATCTGACAGAGTAGATGACATGGAAATATTCCATTCTTGTTATGGTTCAGGTTCTGTGCTGGGGTGTACGTGACATGAAGCGGTTCCAACTACTGAAGGTGGACTCCCCCCTCGTGGAGCTGGAGTGTGGCGGCATCCGTGTCAGGGACAAGGACTCCAAGGTCCTGGAAAAGAAGAAGGTGTGTGTGTATGTGTAGCTTATGCTACCTCTGGTATACAGTACCATATACATGTACTTGGTTTAAGAATTCCAATTAATGCACTCCCATTTAGCTGCCGTAGACTACAGTAACTTATTCCCATTCCAGTGCATGCGTTACATGAGGTAGGAAAAAGCTTCAGTCAAGGGTGTCGACGAATGTATTGCTAGCCACAAAGCTAAGCGAACCAAATGGCACAGTGCTATGATCATGCACTCTTCCTTAGTCCGCGATCCGTGGCTCTGGTCACTGTACTACGTAGAAGGGGTGTGTCCTAGAAGCTACTCTTCCCCTCTCTCTCTCTCTCTCTCTCTCTCTCTCTTAGTACCTCCCCAAAGAGGAACTGTACGCACCTCCCCTAAACCTCCGCATTCTGGACAAGAGGAGCTTCGGCCGACACCCCATGGTGGGCACCCACATCATCAAGTCACTCAAGAGCTTCCATGTGGACCCTCAGCCGTCTGACCTCCACCTCGTGGCCGTGCAAGGTGGGTGGTCATGTGACTGTTGTGCGATGAGGTGATCATGTGACTGTCATGTGATAAGTAGTATGACAGTGGGTGTGTGGGCATTGTAACGAGAAGGGATCATGAGTGCAGCACAGAATGATAAGTTGCACACACACACACACACACGCACATGCCCACACACACACACACATGCCCACACACGCACACACACACACGCACGCACATGCCCACACACCCTACACACACACACAGTTTGGCCGCTACAGCACCCGTTCTCGTGTGGTGAAGGAGAGTGTGTGTCCCACGTGGGACCAGACCTTGATGATCAAGCACATTCGACTGTTTGGGGACCCCATGAGTATTCTGGAGTCATCCCCCCTCGTCTACCTCGACTTCTTTGACAAGGACACTGTTGTGAGTTGACTTCTTTTTTTTTTGTTTTTTGCTCTCTCTGTTACAAGTATTGATGCTGTATATCTCAGATTATAACACGGGTTGGTATAGCATGTTTTGCTGCATCTGATGAGGGCCGTATTGTACTGTGTAGCTAAGCTAGATGGAAGGTTTTAATGAAAACGGCACACTAGGCAAAACACTTTAATTTTGGTTGAGTAGAAGCTGACAGTGATGGTTGGCTCTTACCCAAATTCAAGGGCGAGGATGAGTTCCTGGGCAAAGCTGTCCTGACTCCGACAGTCCGGCTGACCCTGGACACGCCTTCTCCCCGCCTCGACTGGTATGAAATCACCCGCTATGAAAAGTATGCTGGAGAACTGCTCGGTGCCTTTGAGCTGCTGCTGGTGAGCTTCCAATTGACCTCTTGACCTCTAAGCTCTGTTTATTTATTTCCGTGTTTGTTTCTTTTTAGGATGAGGGAGGAGAGATGCCGTTCACCCCGCCCACTGCCTCACCACCACACACCCACTACATCGTGCCCAGTGGCATCCGACCCATCTTGCAGAAGACCAGGATTGAGGTGGGTATTATTTAGAACATCTGACAGAGTAGATGACATGGAAATATTCCATTCTTGTTATGGTTCAGGTTCTGTGCTGGGGTGTACGTGACATGAAGCGGTTCCAACTACTGAAGGTGGACTCCCCCCTCGTGGAGCTGGAGTGTGGCGGCACAGTGGTTCGCACACGGCACATCAAAAATGCCTCCAAGAACCCTAACTTCCCTGAACCCATCGTCACCTTCGATGTGGTACGTGTACAACACACTGCTATTAGTCGCATGCCCAGTCTGCTCATGATGGACTGGGTATGAGACTAGTCTTATTCCCATTCCAGTGCATGCGTTACATGAGGTAGGAAAAAGCTTCAGTCAAGGGTGTCGACGAATGTATTGCTAGCCACAAAGCTAAGCGAACCAAATGGCACAGTGCTATGATCATGCACTCTTCCTTAGTCCGCGATCCGTGGCTCTGGTCACTGTACTACGTAGAAGGGGTGTGTCTGGTATCTTGTGGTTTTTTTAATCTATTTTTCATATGAAGTAATCATGAAAATTATGATAAAAAAAGGATGTATTTGCAGTTTGTCAACAATAATTTTATACAACTTTCATGTGTTAAAAATCAGCCGTCTGACCTCCACCTCGTGGCCGTGCAAGGTGGGTGGTCATGTGACTGTTGTGCGATGAGGTGATCATGTGACTGTCATGTGATAAGTAGTATGACAGTGGGTGTGTGGGCATTGTAACGAGAAGGGATCATGAGCTGCAGCCACCCAGTTGCTCCCTGTAGCTCTCGTGACAAGCACACACACACACACACACACACATGCACAACCACTAGCTAGCTACCAACAGCACACACACACACTAGCTAGCTATGCAAATGGCAAAACATACAGGATAGCAGCTATTGCAGCTGTGACTGGTTGAATCTAACTCCCACTCCCTCCGTCCAGGAGGCAACGTTTGGTTTGCCGGAGCCTGCAGTGGTCCCCATTGAGGACTCAGAGGCCCTCGACGTAAGTCTTGCTTAAACCTCGTGGTCTCCTTCCCATTCCACATCATTGCATGCTCTCTGTTAATGGTAGTTCATGAGGTCAGATAGATGATGTCATACTTAGTTGTTTTGATTACGTAATGCTGTTTCTACTCACTCCCTCAGACTGACCCCGATAACGTGAAGGCCCCGGATTTCGACTGGTGGTCCAAGTATTACTACTCTATTGAAGACGAGCGCAGGACACAGAAGGAGTACGTGGAGGAAGGGCATGACAAGCTCGTGGTAAGGACACTGCCATTGCCCTCACATTTAGCGAGAGAGCAACTTCTGTAATGATGACACTGGTAGCTCATGTTGTCATTTTGTCAGTAGTTTACATATGGATGATGTCGTGGTTGTTGCATTGGAATGATGTAAGGGATTTTCCCTTAGGTTTATCACGGTCCACTGGAAGAAGAGTTCAACAACTTCACGGACCTGGCCCAGACCTTCCCCCTGTACCGTGGTAAGGGATCACGTGACCCGGAGGAGCTGGCTGGCCAATCCGTCGGGCTGTTCAAGGTAAGTCAGACGGCGTAATCCCACACACGATGTGAGCAGCTATTATTAGATTGTGTCTATTTCGGTCCCCAGGGCACAGTGAAGGTGTACCCTCTACCTGACGACGGATCTCCAGAGCCTCCCCGCGTGCTTACTAACATCCCCTCTACCAACCCCATTGAGGTCGTGGTCAGGGTCTACATCATCAGGGTGAGAAGAGATTCCATGCAGTGACCTTTATACCCCTAGCCTAACCAGTTTGGAAAGTACCCAGACTCTCCCCTTGCCACCCACCCAGAGGGAAAGGCAGCTGGTCGAGTCTTAAGCCAACTCTTGTCAGTTATAGAAATACCCTTGCTGTAGCTGGTCAGCTATGGAAATACCCTTGTGGGAGCTGGTCAGCTATGAAATGCCTTGTGGTAGCTGGTCAGCTATGGAAATACCCTTGTGGTAGCTGGCTGGTATCTTGTGGTTTTTTTAATCTATTTTTCATATGAAGTAATCATGAAAATTATGATAAAAAAAGGATGTATTTGCAGTTTGTCAACAATAATTTTATACAACTTTCATGTGTTAAAAATCCCTTGAATTCACCTGTAGCTTACATTGATTGGGTAGACCAAACCCAGTCTTGCAAAGGTCAACCTACTCACAGCAAACCCATTGACCTGAGCTGCAGCCACCCAGTTTTGACGTCATAACCGTGCCAATCTTAACTACAGTAATATTGGAAGAGTGTAAAAATGGCCGACGAAAACTCGCGCTCAAGCGCACAAGGCTCCGTTTCTCGGATTTGGCAGCGGAGAAGTTTTGTCTGTCACTAGTCCCTGAAAATATAAAGACTTTGTGTTTGATAACCGAAAGTTCAGACCTTAACTCGCATGTTTGCGTGCATACCATGCTAAAGGCGTGGGAGGCTCAGAAATGGCTACTTTGGCCCTGCTCTCTGAAACTGCTGATAGTTAAGAAGACTTCTTGCAGTTCAAAGGACCTTACCTTGGTGAGAATCCGATGGCGGTAGTTTGGGACCTTAACTATAGTGCTTTCGTATCATATTACCTACTGCCCCCTAACACCCACACACACACACACAGTCGGATCCCTACCTGAAGGTGAAGATCGGGAAGAACAAAATCAGCGACAAGGATAACTACATCCCCAACAATCTCAACCCACTCTTCGGCAAGATGTTTGAGCTACCGGCCATCCTACCCCTTGACCACACCCTCAAGGTGAGCCAGTCAAAATAGCCCACAAGACACCACTTCAAAACATCTAGAGTCCATGCACTTTGTGGTGTGTTCCATGCCAATTTGTTTGTTTTGAACTTAAGAACACATTCTAAAGCCTGATCGCTCATTGTCCTGCGCTTTGAACCCTCACAGGTCACAGTTATGGACTGGGATCGCATCTCAGCTGATGACCTCATCGGCTACACCACCATTGACCTCGAAAACCGATTCCTCAGTCAGCACCGTGCCACCTGCGGCCTACCAGAGACCTTCTCCAAGTGGGTGTGATTTTTGCCTCTCTGTGCGTGTGTTCCCTAGGGAGTATATATCTGTCTGTTTGTCTGTATGTATGTATGTATGTGAGCCACCGGAGTGTATGACTCCTCCTCCTTCCTGGTGTAGGCGTGGCCCCAACAAGTGGCGAGACATGGAGCTGCCAGTCCAGCTGCTGGAGGACTTCTGCCGCTTCCGCCACTACCCTGCCCCCGAGTGGTCCCCCGACAAGAGGCAGGTCATCATCGATGGCAACACCTACACTCTGGACCAGTTCGGTGAGCCAACACGTGATACCTGCTACTGTTTGGGATCACCACACACCTGCTGATGTTAACTGGGACGTTAATAGCTAGCTAGGTGTGGCGAATTATTCAGCAGCAGAGTCTCTGGGCTTTGTTGATGCATGTGTGGCGGTCTCAGGTGGAAACAAACGTCATTCCATTGCGTATTTTGTCAAAGTGTTTAAAGTGCTGTGTCTCTGATCTTCCGTTAAGGGTGGGGCGAGTCACCAGGCAGAAATGTACACTTATCAACGCATAATATTATTTGGCAGTCCTGGGTAGAAAACGAACATTATTTCATTGCGTGTTTCGCTTGTGTTACTGCATCCAAAGTGCTATATCTCTGGACAGGGCGGGGTCCATACATGCTATGTAGAAACCTCGCATATTGACGTATCTATGAAGTGCGTATGACCTCCCCTGCACAGAGCAAGGCAAAGTCCTGCACCCAGACTTGGGTGACGTGGAACAGAGACTGGCCCTCCACATTCTCCGACAGCAAGACTTTGTGCCAGAGCACATCGAAAGGAGGACACTGGAGAGCCCCATGCAGCCGGGGATTTCCCAGGTAATTGACGATGTAATCCTGATGTAGTGGTAATTGTGATGTAATGGTAATTGATGATGTATCCTGATGTAATGGCATGTAAATACATGTACATGCACGTATTGGCTGCACACACACCACCGTAGGGCGCAGTGCACATGTGGGTGGACATGTTTACGAAGGATGGCAACATCCCTAACCCCGTCAACATTGAGCCGAGGAAGCCGGAGAAGTATACCCTCCGTATCGTCGTGTGGAACACCTCAGACGTCATCCTCGATGAGAAGTCCATAATAACCGGAGAGGCCATGAGTGACATCTATGTCAAGGGGTAAGTAAGCTAAGGCAACGTCGGCTTCCGATTGGTTTGCCAGAGGAATAATTTTCAATACCAAATAAGGAGAATGAGGTATCTAGGTACCTGCTGGGAGCGCTTGAAAGCTAGGATAGGTCCCTATACACGTTTGCGCTCTGTGATTCAAACATGCGGCGGAAAAACTCCCGTCACAAACCATGACATTACTAGTTTTTACCCAAGTTCTCATTTATGCTGCTTTGCAGTAATATATATGCGCACCTGACATCATGTGAAGACCACATGACTGCTCTTGACTACATGTATTGTTCTATTGAAGCTGGTAGTAACTGCCAATCACCTCTGCAGTTGGATACGTGGCCAGGATGACACCCAGAAGACGGATGTGCACTACCGCTCGCTGGACGGAGAGGGTAACTTCAACTGGCGTTTTGTGTTCCCCTTCGAGTACATCCCCTCAGAGAAGGTCATGGTCATCAGGAAGAAGGTGGGTATAGCGATTCCTTAGCTAGCAGGTGTGGCTATGTGCGAGCTATTAGGTCAGTGCAGTGCTCCAGTTTTTTTATTAGACATTTGCCATAGGACTACTCTTACCACACATACACACACACACACACACCATACACACACACATACACACACACACACACATACACACACACACACACCACACACACACATACACACACACACACACACATACACACACATACGTACACACACACACACACAGGAACACTTCTACAGCCTCTCCAAGACAGAGACACACCTCCCTCCGAAGCTGACTTTGCAGGTCTGGGACAACGACATTTTCAGCCCTGACGACTTCATTGGTCAGTATTCCAAGTATAGCACACACATACCAGGATAGGCCCAGCAATTTAAGAATAATTGCTCAAAGTCCTTTATCATTATGATGTAATGGGGGGTAAAGTGAGCTCTAAATGGAGAAAATACAATGTGTCTTATGTTTTTGGACAAGAAAACTACATCAAAGCACATTTGCTTGTATTTTCTCCATTTAGTGCTCACTTTTACCCCACATTACATCATAACGGTAAAGGTTTCATCCCAGAAGAAATAATAAACATATGCTACTTCGTTACACTCCTTCCCACAGGCACGGTGGATATCGATCTCCATGCAATGCCGGAGCCTGTTAATAAAGCCTCAGAGTGTGATCTCAAGCAGCTGCCGGAGGAAGGGGTGGAGGGAGAGGAAGGTCGAGAGGTGACCCTGGTCGACCTCTTCAAGAAGAAGAGGATGAAGGGATGGTGGCCTTGCTACTACAACGAAGAGGGAGTCCGAGAGCTCGCTGTAAGTGGATGGTAATGACGGAGTCATGTGACTAGCATGTGACGAACGCACAACTGCCTTTTATTTATTGGCTAGTTGTATGTATCTAGGCCATTATTTGTGCTGTTGTAGTGAGCTTTTGTTGGAAGCCTTAAGCTGTTGTTTGGAGGACTGTCACTTTCTCGGAAGATTGTTCGCATTTTATCCTCTGTTTGGTAGATATAGGTGCTATTCTCAGGGAATTTTCCTCCACCCCCCTCAGGGCAAACTCGAGCTGGAGTTGGAGGTCGTGACGGAGGAGGAGGAGCAACTCCGGCCGGCCGCCAAGTCTAGGGACGACCCCAACATGAACCCCATGCTGGACCCACCAAAGTGAGTCTCCTGTTGCTTGGAGAGCTTTAGGAACATGATGTGTTGGAATTGGCTGTGTGCTATGATAGAAGATACAGTTCGTATTATGTACATGTTTCAGTAGTGAACTCTCTTGATTGCTAGATGTCACTTGCATCTGTTTGCATGTTTCTTCTGGGCTGAGGCTGTAGAACAATGGTTGACCACCCCTTCCCCTACTATCTCCTTCCACTTTCACTTCACAGCCGCCCGGCCACTTCGTTCTTGTGGTTCACCTCTCCCTGGAAGACCTTCAAGTTCATCATCTGGAGGACCTACAAGTGGTGGATCATTGGGATCCTCATCGCCATCGTGGTGCTCATCATCGTCGCCATCTTCATCTACACCTCTCCTGTGAGTGCTTTAATTCGAGTACTGCTGTATGCTGGGCTTTTAATGGAATTCTTACAAGTGTGGGGCTTTAATTTAAGTGCTACATCTACTGGGCTAAAGGGAATGCTCATTAGTGTGGGCTTTAATTGGAGTACTTCATATGCTGCACTTCTTGAGTGGGTTTTAATTAGAGTTGCTACAGCTAGTGGGCTTTAAATAGACTACTTAAACTCAACGCAGAGTGCTATCAGGGGTCTACGTGTACCTCTCTTGCTCTGTAGGGCGCCTTCTCCAATTGGATCGTCAATACCGTCTTACCAGGATGAGGGCAGAATGAGACTTATGTCAAAGAATGCAATGACAAAATTAATGTAGAGTTTGTGTTTTGTGAATTAGTGCACTCAAATTAGGTTGGAATATAAAATTTTGCTATGATGTTTGTGCATGTATTTTAGACCCAATTTGAATTTTCTAGACCACGTTCACAATCTATTTTGTAATTATACATGTAATTGGTTCACAGTCTATTTTATAATTGGTATGGACTTTGGGTTGTAAAATTATGTGGCCTGGGAACGAGGCTAAATTTCCCAACACTATATAAGTGCATGTACTTAAAAATAAGGATCAGTAAATATTAAACTGCTGCAAACATGATAAATAGCATTTATGCAGCAGTGTGTGGTTAGCTATGCTGTCTACAGTCCCTTGTTGAAGTACACTTTCTCTGGAAGGGGAGTTCCCTTTGATTTCATCTCCCGCTGCACCGACTTCTCCAAGTGATTGGTGTGTATGGAACTGCAGGGGACGGAATTGGAAATACATTTTCCCCCCTACCTGGCGTTATGCAGTACTAAAAAAAATGGACTGGGAGTGAGGCTATAAACCCTGAACCATATTATAGGGGCTAATCCAAAATTAAGTACTCATACTCTGTGACTGTATGACCCAAAGTTTTGAAATACTTGATGTCAGCAGTTCCTGAAACACATTTTAAGAGTATTCTCAAGTTTCGGGGGGCAAGTTCAATATTTGTGGGTTAGCAAATATCTCGGCCTCAAAAAAAGGTTTCTAGCACAATGTGTGTACTTACACTACATGTGTCTGTTCGCTTCCACCAAACTACACAAGCCAAATTGAGTTTATATGCCAAGGGGGAAATGGGGCAGAGCTCTACTGGCCATGAAGTCAAGTGACTATCAGGTGCTGTTCACGTACCCTCGTTGTGGGAAGAGTGCACATCCGATCGGAACTGTGAAGATTAGGCTGTGTGTTGTGTGTGTGTGTGAATGGAGACAACTTAGTCGAGGAACATTAGGTCATATGACAGTGCATGACAGCTGAGGTGATCCCCTCGCGTGTCACATGACAGCTGAGGTGATCCCCTCGGATGTCACATGACAGCTGAGGTGACCCCCTCGGATGTCACATAATAGCTGAGGTGATCCCCTCAGATGTCACATGACAGTTGAGGTGATCCCACTCACTAGTAGTAAGGGATAAACCAGTGGATTGAGTCTATGGATCAGTTGCTCACTACATACAATTTGCTGTCCAGTTGGAATATTGACAAAAGCCTGTTTGGTAGGTAGACAGCCTGACAAGAGGAGGCCATGTCATCACAGGGTGGGATCAAACATGATATAATTAGCAGTTTCCATGTAGTCAGGTGGGAAAGGCAAGACTCTTCTCCACAACATCATGGGTGAAACTGACCTTATGCAATCCTCTGTCACATGCTATCCAACACCACATATATTTGAACACAGTGGTAATGGTTACATGTACAACTCCGAGTGACATAGACTAAATCTCCTACAGTGGGTAGTGGGGTGGCTCACCCACACAGAACATTGAGTTGCAGAGGATATTATTAAAGTTCCTACATGTAGTACTGAAAACCACCACGCTGGGTAATACCCTGGGGGTAGCCAGACCTTTGTTTGGATGATGCCACTATACATACACACCTAACAGAACATGTGTAGATGTGTAAGATGAGATGTGTGGGAGAAATCAACATGTAGGAAGCATGGTTTCTCAGAACTGGAGAAGGAAAGGCTTCCACAAAATCTAATTTTGCCACCAGGGGAATATACTGGGGAGGCCCAGACTTCAAGACTCCTGCGTGCAACTCTAGGCAAAGGTCACCTCAGTCTGGCGTCAGAGTAACACTGACAGGGAAAGACAACAATAGAACTGGAGGGTCTCAAGCCAGAAAAAGCAAAGCACTCTGAACCAGAATATGTGTCATTCACGCCCTTAGGCAAAACACTGAAGCACTACCGGCCAGATTTGTATTGATGATCACCAGGTATAGTAGACTGCACAGGTAGTTGGTTCCATTTTGGAGATACAATATATCTGCTAAACCATTGTAGTCGGAGACCCACAGGCTGATGGCAACAGGTCTAATACAGTACTTATAGACTAAAAGTGGCAGTGCCTGAGCCTCGGTACAGGCGGCAGTTATAGAGAACGGGGGGAAATTTCATATATTGTTACGATACTTTCTCTTACCCGACACCGCAGAGCAGTGTTTGCACTACTGCCGAGAACATCTTTCCCCGCTGTAGGAGAACAAGGAAACAACATGAGCTCTACAGAGGCCACACCACCTGTTGCTAGGTACATGTACATGTATACCATGCCGTTGTTATTGGTGAAGAGACAGAGGCATTGGCTACCTTCACCAATGTAATGGCTAGACTACGTACGTGCTCATGAAATTCTGCAGCATTGCTACTCCTGTGCAACCTTACAATAGGTATATAGAACCAGGTTAGGACTTGCCTTGAAGAACGGATATCTTTCTAGTCTTTCCATCAGCACAGGAATCAATACTATGAAGTGGAGTGTGTGTGTGTGTGTGTGTGTGCGCGCGATATGAATTTCACAAACACAGAAATTAATCTCACTCACTTAGACATGGCCTGGGAATGGGACTAACTCAGATATGGCCTGGAATGGGGCTAACTCAGACATGGCCTGGGAACGGGGCTACCTCAGACAGTCACAATTATGCTCACTTACACATCCCCGGGGCAGCCATGAATATCCTAGAGAAACACACTTGAGAGATCCCCTTCGCAGCTGCGAGCTAGACGGAACAGATGACGGAGAGGGAAGGTGAGTGACAGCACAGAGGGAGGTAGTACAATAGCAGCAACAACTGGTGAGCACAAGCTGCGAGGGGAGGTCTGGGCATGAAGCTAGGTGAGCACCAGGCATAACATTAGAAGTCTTGACAGTTCCAAGTGTATTGCTACTAACACTGCCAGATTACCAGCTACACCTTAGCTAGTTCATATGATGGGTTCTCCCCCTTGCAAATTACACCCATAACAAGTGTGTTACAATAACAGCAACAGACAACCTTAAGAGCTTTGACAAACTGTAAAGATGTAGAGTAGTGCATATAAGCATTTTGGGTTTACCATAGCAATAGCAGCTATACGAAGGTTCCTAACTAGCACTCAGTGGTAAGTTGGTGCACTCCACTGCTCATACAGACAGTGGCATACCCTTGATTTGCCGATGGTGTTTCCCTCCTCGTCCGTGACTGCCATCCCATCGATGAGTTCCCGCTGCCTCATCACGGGGATGTTGATGCAGTTGGCGGACGCCACCGCCATGAAGGGAACCCAGCGACGAACAACCGGGGGTGCTCTCTAATTGGGGAAAGGTATGTCACTGCAGTAATTTATTGATTAAGAACGGGTACTAGAATGATATCAGAGCTGAGGGAGATCAAGGGAATTCCCCAATTGGTTGCCATGGTGACTACAGCTCACCTGGACCATGCTGTTCATCACTATGGACACGGCCACTGCTCCAGTTGTTGCACTGACATACGCCATGCCAAGTTGTCTGGCAAGTTTACACATGTGCATGTGTGTGTGTGTGGGGGGGGGGTCGTGGAATGTCTGTGCAATGATCTATAACTAGCAATGATCTCAATGGAAACTCGGTATGATGTGGTAATGTCATAATCCTGATTGATGTAATGATTATTTAACGCTGATGTGATGTAATAAATATTTTGCGTGTGGCTGATGATATCAGCACAATTTACAGCAGGGGTAATTCGATCGCTCACTTGGTGGTGATACTTGACTTTGCGTTTCTGTTGGTGTAGTTGACTAGAGCGTTGAAGGATTGGTTGCCCCACTGGCTCAAGAATGCTTCCATTGGAGTCCTAAGGAGGGAAGAGAGGAGGATTTCGAGGGAAGGAGAAGTGGAGGGGCAAGCAGACAGTACCTTCCTCTACCCACGAGCTGCCCTGCTTTTTTCTCATTCTTTCTTTCATTTGCAATTACATCCCCCCCTCCCCACACACACACGCACACACGCACACCTCTACCTAGTCACATGACCAGACCTAGGTCTGGCCACGAGACTAACCTCTACCATTAACCACTCACTTGTAGTAGGCCATGAGAATCCCGGTGATGACCATCCCAGCGGGCACCTGTGCACTCATTCTACCCATGACATTCATCCTGTCCCCTGAGTCGGGGTGAAAGGCAGAGTCATAGAGGACCTTTGCTGCTCGAAGCTGTGCCACCGTGGTACCACGGGGAACGTAACCCTCCCTGTGAGGGGAGGGGGGGAGGGGGGTGGTATGCATGTCCAGATACGTCATAATAAATGTTGCTATGGTGATGCTATTCTTTGGGCTGTGTGACAGTAAGTCTGAACAGCCAAGTGTCTACATCATCACAAATGGTTGACCAGTATAAAGTGTTCATGGTATGTGGTATGGTGTACTGTGTGTTCATGGTATGTGGTATGGTGTACTGTGTGTTCATGGTATGTGGTATGGTGTACTGTGTGTTCATGGTATGTGGTATGGTGTACTGTGTGTTCATGGTATGTGGTATGGTGTACTGTGTGTTCATGGTATGTGGTATGGTGTACTGTGTGTTCATGGTATGTGGTATGGTGTACTGTGTGTTCATGGTATGTGGTATGGTGTACTGTGTGTTCATGGCATGTGGTATGGTGTACTGTGTGTTCATGGTATGTGGTATGGTGTACTGTGTGTTCATGGTATGTGGTATGGTGTACTGTGTGTTCATGTGTGTGGTGTACTGTGTGTTCATGGTATGTGGTATGGTGTACTGTGTGTTCATGGCATGTGGTATGGTGTACTGTGTGTTCATGGCATGTGGTATGGTGTACTGTGTGTTCATGGTATGTGGTATGGTGTACTGTGTGTTCATGGTATGTGGTATGGTGTACTGTGTGTTCATGGCATGTGGTATGGTGTACTGTGTGTTCATGGCATGTGGTATGGTGTACTGTGTGTTCATGGTATGTGGTGTACTGTGTGTTCATGGCATGTGGTATGGTGTACTGTGTGTTCATGGTATGTGGTGTACTGTGTGTTGTGGTGTACTATGTGTGCAGGAGTGCCGCCCACCTTGCCTTCCTCACTAGCTCGGCAGACTGGTCGAGTTCCTTCCGAGACTTCAGCAAGAGGAAGGGGTTTGTGATACGAGCAAAGCGGTTCAGTCGACCTAGGAAACGGCTCTGGTCCCATTGCGGCTCATCAATATCAATTGGTACTGGAATCAGATTATCACTGGCACCAGACATGGGAATCAATGCATCACTAGAGGTGGGTGTGGAGGGGGCATGGCTGGTCATCGTGTACTCCCAGTCCTCTTTGCGAAACGTGATCTGGCTCACGAGACAACGTTCTCTGTCTCATACAGTTTCCTGAGAGGATGTGTGGTAATGAATTAGTCTCACCATAGGTCTCACGTAGCCAGACTCTCATCGAGAGTCTGGCTACATATTAAGACTATGCATGACTAGCTAGCAATATACGCAGATGTCATGGATCTCACGGATGCCTACAGCTGCTGCCCACACATTCTAGCAGTAAACAGACTTCAGGATATACACATAATAGAGGAAAACATACCAAACACGTTAGTGCTTCACTTTCACTACAATGAACAAAGGGTAAACCCCTTCATCGGATTCCTCTAGAATACGGACTGCGTTTGTCGTCGGTATATCGGTTTATGGGCTGTAGTCTAGATGCCAGTAGGAAATTGAGCGATGCACAATGGGAGCGGACACCTCCAGGTTCTATTCTCAAGCAGAGGAGTCCATAGACGCCTATATCAACCGGGGCGGGGCGCGCCTGGTCAACAGGGAAAGGAGACTCACGACCAGCACCACCATTGACATAGGGATTGGCGGCACAACGCAGTTCAGTGTGAGTTTAATACAGATGCATAATATTTCCTGTGAAACAGTTAGGGGGATGTTTGCGACTATGCCATCTTTTAGTGCTCATGGCGCCGCCTGTAAGCAACATCCTATTTTCTGTGTTTTGGGGGTCAGTCGTTGCCTGAGCTGATACCCAGACTTTCCTGAGCCACACACCCATGCAGACACCCTTCTGCTACAGGGCCATCCTGTCAAGGTGTCTAGGTTCAAGAGACACTCGGGCTGGTCGGTCAATACCTTACCTGCATACCTCTGTGTAAGAAGGGGGTCTGCATCTATTATCAGTTTCGATTGCACTCTGTCTAATTGCAAACTAAAACCTTATATGATTATGGTACAGCATATTTCATTTTCTGTTCGAAAATTGCCTGTAGAGCACTTGCAGTGACTTCCGTGTGGCAAAGGGAAAGTGGCGGGAAGTTTCCAAGCTGCTGTTATTTCTGAGTTGACTAGAGAGCTTCTCCCTGTCACTCTTGTCACAAGGAAGTAAGGAATAAGTGGAAGATAACGGAAAAGCTAGCGGTAGTTATACGGTCGTGATGTCATATGCAGGTGCTCTATTCTGTAACTATTTACACAACTTGCAACTCATAGGTAGTCAACCGTAGCGTTTTGAGCTAGCCATGTCTGCTGACTCTCAGAAAACATAGCATACTCAGATTGCAATGAACTACAGTGAGTTCTCAATGTGGCGTCCACAGTTGTGTAGCCACTTATGGGACACAGAGATATTTGCTTTATGAAAGTCCTGCTAGCTCCTCCCACTCTCCTTTCAGATCAGCCAGTATGGGAACCAGACTGTATATGTAGACTAGGATCATTCCCATACAGTGCAAGAACCGAAAGTTTGCTGAATTCAAATTAACACTGTGAGCAAGTCACAAAAAATGTACTCTGGTGATGGCACTACAAATGCCTATGGCCTTATAGGAAGACCACTTTTGTGATTTTCAGTATATGCTGCTGACCTTGTAATTCACTGTATACCATTTCTGTAGCAAAGGGAACTTTAAGTGCAGCTATTTGCCAAAACATTGCGATGTTATTTGGGGAAAACTAAGTAGATGTTGAAACCCTAAAATATCTTGAATGTAGCATTTCCGAGCATGCATAGTGAAATCCCTCTGGTCAGACTTCCCTGTTAGGTGTGCATTATTTGACCCAGTAAATAGGATGCAGCTGATCTCACTGCTGTCCTGTAAAGCACTTTATATGGCCTAGCTGGGCACTTGCTTTACACGAATCCTGCTGGTACTCTATGTTCCCACACATCTGTCTGTCTGTCTGTCTGTCTGCCTGTGCATCCTATGCTAATATAGCTAGTCACGAGCACAGTGGAAGCCTACTGGAAAGTCACATGCCCAAAGGGCCAACGTACCTAAAGCTAGCATAGTTCTGTGTTGCCTAGGTGGAAAAAAGAGATGATGTTCTTATTTGGCAAGTTGAACTCAAAGTGTACTACAAAACTGCATTGTGTAATCACCTTTGCCTGCCTGCACACTGGCATTGTAGTATCATGAATATTGCCTGGCTAAGTTAGGATGTGGTGTGTTTTGTGAGTACTCACATGAGTATGATAGTCGAACGTGATTACACAGCCCATCGAGCAATAACAATGCTGCTATATCACCAGCTTTGTTTGCTGCACAGTTTACTCTCACAGTTTCCTGCCAGTTCTGTGTCACTTGTCAAAACAGTTGCATAAAGCGTCTGTAAACAATGTGGGGGTTGCGAAAATGTTGATGTGTTTGTATAATAACTGCTAAAGCTTGACCCAAAACTATCACAGCTCCATGTCATGCTTACCAGGAACTGGCGTAGCCTCTTCCTTGAAGACGTGGCTCAATGGCCGTGGACTTGAATTTAAAAACTTCCACTCTTTTGCTTCCCACGCCTACAGGATGAGGAAGACGAGGAGGAGGTGGTGTACGTGGAGGAGATAAGCGAACCGCAGCTGGTGCAGCAGGATAACAGCTTCCTGCGCAGCGAGGAGATCAGCCTTGATGAGTTTCAGGACGCCATCGCCACCTGTGAGAATGACCTTCAGCTGGTTGCCATCCTGCGGAGTAAGTACGACCTCTCTCCCATGTTCATTCTCCAGTCGCTACGAAGGGCCGTAGCCTCCAACAAGCTGGATCTCATGAACCATGCACTTCGACTGAATGATCTGCTACCTCCCGATTCCTTACTTCGATCGGATGACGACCAAATCCTTCAGCTCTTGCAGAAGGCTGTTTCAATGGAGGAAATGGAGGCCTTCCAAGCCCTCCTGCCTCACATCAGACACCCAAACCGCACCCACACCAAGATGGAGCTCCAGTGCTTGGCCATTTTGGCTGCCCAGTTTGGAAGCATCCTTGCAGTTCAGCTCTTGTGCATGAATTACCCCGCTTGCCTCAAGCAGACCATGCAGGGAAGAAGTGTCTTCCTCGAGGCGACAAGATCTGCCGGTAGCAGTCTCCATTCCGTTCTTGCTGACCTGATTGAGATGGATGTCAATGTAAACACTCAGGAGCCTGATGGGAACACCGCCCTCCATATAGCTGCCGAGAAGGGCAACGTTGAAGCAATCAAGCTACTACTCTCGCGTAACGCTTGTGCAAGTCTGTGTAACGCCCGAGGAGAAAGGGCCATGGATCTTGGGAAGACCCAGGAGGTTAGATCACTTCTAAAGAAGGCGTCTCTGTCCCAGCTCCCTCACGAGGCTTCACTCTACCATGCCGCAGAACAGCCGGATCTAAAGTGGTTTACGACGCTGCTAAAGAAGGGAGTTCCAGTCGACTCGAAATGGATCCACGGAAGGACAGCACTGGCCGCTGCGGCAAAAGTTGGCAACATGGAAATGGTTGAGGTTATCTTATCGTCCGGGGCAGCTCCCATCCCTCTGGGGTCTTATTGGCCTGAGCTGCCCATTGTCTTGGCCTTGGTATACAGGCACGCAGACATCGCCATCAAACTGATGAACAGCACAGAGGAGTACTATGTGAAAGCCACCGATATTGAAAAGAAACATATCAAGGCACAGTTAGTCTACCTGCTCCACTATTGTGCCCAGATTGGTGCTGCAAACCTTGCAGACATCATCCTTAACAGTCGGTACAGGATAGATCCCAACACAGAATACAGAGACCAGTTGGCTCCGATACACGTAGCCAGCAAATATGGCCAGCTCCCGGTTGTAAAAACACTGCTACTTCACCACACACGGCCAGACCTACCATCTGAGGTATATTGTAACACACCATTTCATTACGCATGCTTCTACGGACATACCGAAGTAGCAAAGTTTCTCATTACCCAACCCAAAGTTTCCATCGACTGCAAAAATATCCTTCACGAGACTCCTCTTTACTGTGTTCTTCGGTGTGTGCTGACTCCACATGAAAAGAACTCTTTCATCCAAGAAGGCAGTATCATCTTTCTCATATCCAATGGAGCAAGCCTGATAAAGCCAGGGAGACGGAACTGTGAACTGAAGGAATTTAACCTTGATGTCGCAGCTCAAAGATGGCCTTTTGTACCCGTTCAAACCCAGAAACTTATCTTGGTGTTACGTGATGAAGGTAGATGCATCTCGCTGGCCAGTGAGGTTCGATACACCATTCGGGCTTCTCTGCAGGATGCTGTTACAGAAGATGTTGTGAGTGAACTCGGACTTCCATTTCGATTACAGAAGTACGTACTGCTCAAGGATTGGTTCCCTACATAAACAGTTTTATTCTACACCAGGTGTGTGTGTAATCCATTACAACTGCTTGTTTAGTGCAATTCAAATTCATCACTTTCATTGCATGTTGCAAAGTAGCAAGCATATTATGTACGCATTATTTTTTCCCCATCGTATTGACCTGCACTGTATACATTACTGTTTGTAAAACCCGAGTTGTGTGTGTGTTACAATATTATGCATATAATTTGTACTCTGCCATAATTTCATTTCTGTTAAAATATTACAGAAACACACACCCAGTTTGATCTTGGTACTCCTAGTTGATCTTTATATTTTGAATGTCTCCACCCAGAGCATACTCTCTCTGACCCTATAGGCCTTCGTGGCATTCCTGTTTCTAGTCTATTGTACGAACTGTGGCTCTGGATCCAGTCTTTGCAGTTGCGATGCATGTACTAGCTAGCTACCTCACTACAAGATTACTTTAACCAACCTCAGCTGCAATCTACTTAGTTAGCCGAATAGTATGTATCACAGCTACCTGCAAGCAAGTAAACGTGACCTAGCTTCCTGTCTGAAATTGGACACCTATGAAGGGTAAGTGATGGTCTATACTTGTGTGGAGATATAACCACAACACACAGCTGCACAACTTGACCCAGCAAGATAGGTTTTTTAGTGATTGTTGGTCGCTTCCTCCACTATATATTAGAAATTGGAGGGTGGGGAGGGGAGCCCATAGTCCCGTCATCTATGATTGTGCTAAAGTAGACAATGCAAAACAGAAAGCTTGCTTTATATCCCAGCCCTATTAACATGGAATGGTATATTCCCTCCTCAGTCTCAAGTACAGAATATGCAGTTTTCTTATAACCAGCTATTACTAGAAACATGCCGACAAATTGATTATCAATGCCAATATGTTTCTTTTACATATGTACTACATATATTAATTTTTGTCTTTACATGCAACTGATGTATCAGGTAGCTTGTATTGTATTCTCTCTACACAGCAGACTAGTTAGTTATACCTTGCCTTACCTCTGCCCTTGCCAAGCCCAAATTTTAGTGTTCTGGGGAATACTCTTGTACATGTACATACAGGTGTATTTCACTCAAAAATGAAGTTGGTTTCTCCCCCCATCCCTCGTGTGTTAGTGAATGTGTGTGCACTTAACATTCTTACAAAGTTGTACTATACAAATAATGGACTGTCACTGTAAAGATATACTGTTAGCTGTGAAGGAGGGGTCACCTGAATCCCTTAATGTATCAGCCTGCTAGAGCTTGAACATCAGGAACATAATCCAACCCTCCTACCCACTTGACTTGCAGTACCAATACAGATTTCAGCATGTGGCTTGTGCTTCACTCCTGCGAGAAATGCATGTGGCTATGTGCATGCACATGATCCATATTTCATGTATATTCCAGCAAAAGCAGATTTTAATGATGGGCATACCAGAAATACTAACTATCTTCAAGTATAACTATACATGTAGCTATCAGCAATCATCTGTGAACTTGCCATTAATAAATTATGGACTAGAATACAAAAAACTGGTGGGGCAATGTTTAACAGCAGTTTCGCTTACAACAAGGTCCCAGATTGGACACCGAGTTGTAACCCAGGCTGCACCACGCGGAGGTACTGCTGAGGCAGCCTTCCCACCATCCACAGCAATAGAACCCGGCACATGCGTATGCCGGGGCGTTTTTCCCTATTGCTGCAACAACTGCATTCCCTTGACACTAACACATGTGCTTGGAACATGGACTGCTACATCTATCCACATCTGTCCACACTCCAAGCTGGGGTATGCAGCTGTTCCCTGTTTA
The DNA here is from genome assembly GCA_963921505.1 of Phakellia ventilabrum. Classification (NCBI taxonomy): domain Eukaryota; kingdom Metazoa; phylum Porifera; class Demospongiae; order Axinellida; family Axinellidae; genus Phakellia; species Phakellia ventilabrum. The sequence continues at coordinate 7,349,956 of OY997383.1, forward strand.
AGCGAGGAAAACAATCTAGCCGCATTTTTGTTCAATTGTGTAATGTCGCAATGCATGGAGGTACTGTCGATCCAGCCCATCCATCATATATATACCCACAGCAATAGAACCCGACACATGCGTATGCCAGGACATCTTTTCCCTATTGCTGCAACAACTGCATTCCCTCAACACTATTTAACACAAGTGCTTGGAACATGGACTGCTAGTTCTGTCCACACTCCAAGCTAGGGTATGCAGCTGTTCCCTTCTGTTCGTTTAGGCAAGGAAAACAAAACTGGCCGCATTTTTGATCAATTGTCGCAGTGCATGGAGGTACTGTCGATCCAGCCCATCCATCATATTATACCCACAGCGATAGAGCCCAGTAGCTATATGCATAGCTATGCCAGGGCATCTTTCCCTATTTTGGCAACAACTGCATTACCTTGAAACTACCTAACACATGTTGGAATATGGACTGCTAGTCCTGTTCACACTCCAAGCTAGGGTATGCAGCTGTTCCCGTCTGTTTGGAAAAACAAAACTTGCCACATTTTTATTCAATTGTGTAATGTCACAGTGTATGGCCAGCCCATCCACATATACTCCCAGATATAGAACCTGACACATGGGGCTTCCTTTCCCTATTGCTACAATAACTGCATTCCCTTGACACAATGTAACGCAAGTGCTTGGAACGTTAACATGGACTGCTAGTTTAGGGCCACACTCCAAGCTAGGGTATACAGCCGTTCCCGTCTGTTTGGAAAAACAAAACTGGCCACATTAATTTTTCGTTCAATTGTGTAATGTCGCAGTGTATGGCCAGCCCATCCACATATACTCACAGATATAGAACCTGGCACATGGGGCTTCCTTTCCCTATTGCTGCAACAACTGCATTCCGTTGACACAATTTAACACAAGTGCTAGCTTGGAACGTGGACTGCTAGTTTAGGGCCACACTCCAAGCTAGGGTATGCAGCTATTCTCTTCTGTTTGTTCAGGTAACAAAAACAAATTGGGCCACGTTTTTGTCCGATTTTCACAGTGCATGGAGGTCATATACCCACAGCAATAGAACCTAGCACATGATATAGGTACCAGGGCATCTTTTCTCTAGTGCTGCAACAACTGCATTCCCTTGACACAATTTAACACAAGTGCTTGGAACATGGACTGCTAGTCCACACTCCAAGCAAGGGTATGCAGCTGTTCTCTTCTGTTCATTTAGGCAAACTGGCCGCATTTTTGTCTGATTGCGTATAACATCACAGTGTATGGAGGTACTGCCGATGCAGCCCATCTGCTATTAATAGAACCTGGCATATGCATGTCAGTTCTCATTGTTTGAAACAACTGCATTCTTTCAAGTGGGACAATGCACTACCTTACAAATGGAACGCTTGGAGCACAGACTGACAGCTCAATTGCCTGTGCTTCAAGCTAGAGTAGCTATGCAGCTGTTTCTTGTTTGTTTTGCGAAAAAAACTTTAGCCGCTTATAAAGTCAGGGTTTCATCAGCTCAGCTAACACCAAGCTTTAAGGATTGTCGCAGTAGTAGCTACCAGAACGTAAGCCTCAGACATACCAAGCTTTAGGGATTGTCGCAATAGTACCAGACTTGAATCAAACGTAAGGCTGAGCTACACCGAGCTTTAGGGAATGTCGCAGTAGTAGCTACCAGGCGAATCAAAAGTAAGGCTCAGCTATAGCTATACCAAGCTTTAGCGATTGTCTCAGTAGTACCAGGCTTGAATCAAACGTAAAACTCTGCTAACACCAAGCTTTAAAGATTGTCGCAGTAGCAGGCTTGCTAATTAAGGCAGTAAGCTCTGAGGATCGTCCCCCCTAACAATGCGATGATATTCGAGAAGAGACCAAAGCAAGGCCACCTTGTTACAATACCTAGAGGAGAGATCAAACAAATACATTTACAACAACTCACCATTAGCTATAGATTGAGGTGTCCTGGTAGGAGCAGTCTCCAAAGAAATCGATCGACTGAGGCTCTTAATCGAGGCTTGTAGCTATACATGCAATGTGTGTTATGCTCAGCTAGTGAGTGTTGAGGCTTGCACAAACATGTACACACACACACACAGACATGTGCACAGACAATAGAAACAACTAAAAACATACACCATATATAGCAGTTCATGCATACAACTACATAATATTATGTATTGTGACCACTCACCAAGATCATATTATGTACATGTACACTGTATATTATATTACTACTGCAATTTTAATACCATTATACATAATACCACCCAATTTGATGAGTACTCATCTTACCGCGTACCGGCACTGGTCAGCCACGTCCCGTGCGGATCGCTCATGCACAATGTCAAACATTTATTATAATAACACAATATTATGCTACATTATTCCTTGCATAATTATGCATGTATACATGCAGTTATTTTGAAGACTGCAATCCAGCAGTTTAAACGTTGGCATTTGATGATATGTTTGTGAGCCAATTTGTGATTGGTAGAAAGAGAACCTGAATGACATGAATACTGAGAACCAACCGAGATCCTCTTTGAAGTAACTATAGTATACTGTAGTATACCTATTCACATGACCACATTTGTCGTGTAATGTGCGCATCGCTCATGCACATTGTCAAACATTTATTATAATAACACAACATTATGCTACATTATCCCATGTATATGTATGTACACATGCAGTTGGTAACTTCTTACAGTATAGTATAGTGTAATATAGCTACCCATTCACATGACCATTTGTCGTGTAATGTGTTGTTACACAGTCAAACATTTATTATAACTACACATGCACAATGCTATACATTTAGTGTACATTACTCCATACACATGCATTTAGTATACCCAGCACATGCATTTTATTTTAACACCATTGCGTTCGCTGACCAGTGCATGTACTTTTTCGCGTGTTAGTTGCTCACGTGCCACACATGGCACCATGCACCTGTACTTAAGTACTTACTTTACACACACAATCTTTAAAGTCATACACATTGTCTCACATTTTCCTGTTGTGTTGAGCTGTGCTTGGTAGGATGGTGGCTGTGCATGGTTGTGGCTGGGATGAGGGATGAGCTGTGCTCGGTAGGGCGGCGGTTGTGGAAACTCTTACAGATCAAACAAATACATTTGCAACAACTCACCATTAGCTATAGATTGAGGTGTCCTGGCAGGAGCAGTCTCCAAAGCAATCGATTGACTGAGGCTCTTAATCGAGGCTTGTACATGCCATGTGTGTCATGCTCATGCAGCTAGCGAGTGTTGAGGCTTGCACAAACATGTACACACACACACACAAACACGTGCACAGACAATAGAAACATAACTAAAGACATACACCATATATAGCAGATCATGACCACTCACCAAGATCACATTATACACATGTACACTGTATATTACTACTGCAATTTTAATACCATTATACATAATAATACCAATACCACCCAATTTGATGAGTACTCATCTTACCGCATACTGGCACTGGTCAGCCACGTCCCGCGCGTCACGTTCTGATATGCGGATCGCTCATGCACAATGTCAAACAATACAGTATTCTAGCCATGCGTCGCGTATTAAAATTTGCGCATCGCTCATGCACAATGTCAAACATTTATTATAACTGCACATCATGCACAATAGTATCTGCATGTACACATGCAAATTAGTATACCCAGCACATGCATTTTTAACACCGTTGCGTTCGCTGACCAGTACAGTTTTTATCGCGTTGGTTGCTCACGTGCCACACATGGCACCATGCACCTGTACTTAACTTAAGTATATTATACTAACTTATATACACCCATGCATGCACATTTTCCTGACCTGTGCTTGGTAGGATGGTGGCTGTAGTTGTGGCTGAGATGTGGGATGAGCTGTGCTTGTGGCTGGGATAAGCTGTGGACGGTAGGGCGGCGACCGTGGGAATTCTTGCAGTCTTGCAATGACTGGACGGGGGTGAGAGAAGCAGGCACATAAATAAAAACTGGTAACACGAGATACAGCATTATTAGCTACAGCTCTAGTTTTCTGCATAGCCTCCTCGTTTCCAGGCCACGCAGTCGGCGAGGCTAGTTCTGCTGACCAGGCCAGGCGGAATACATGCTCCAACCTATGCTAGCTTGGTTGCTACACACAATGCAAAGTTACAATGCGAAACTGCAGCAGCAAAACACTCACATTCCACACAGCCAAGAAACTCAGTACTGAAGTAAAATGCAGCTTGTCTCTGGTTTTTGTACGCGCCGAAGTTCGCGCGCAAAATGCTGTTCAAATTTGCAACTCTGACCAATGAAAAGTGAACGTAAGCCCGCCAGAAAATCGCCAGCCAGTCTGGAACCGCACATGCCGTCGCCTGCATTATTTACATTCTGATGTCTCGGTATCCCAATCCAACCCTCTGCGGTGTTCGAAATCGGAACGGGACCCATGAATAGACGCCGCTCCGAGCGAACCTCCAAAAAATGGCTGCTCTGCCATATGCATATATTGGGCACGTCAGTCGATTCCTGTGGAACCAGAAGACGGTTACCCCTCTCTCAGTAAATGTAAGCATTAACTGTACTACCCTCATTAAGTAACACCGAAATATGGATTTGGCAAGTACTCGTTCCCAGATCCTATCCCGCACGGAAACGAGACCAGGGACGACACTACATGTAGACCTTTGTCTCATACGACCTGCACATGTTTGTTTCAAGAACCGAGTTAAAACCCCTGTCGGAACATTATCACAAAGTTGCCTCGCCTTAAAGATCTTAGTCTCGCAAGACTGTGCAGATTGCCAGGACGTATTCAGCTGATTTCTATTAGGCCTCACCTTTACCCCTCATCACTAATCGCATACACAACTGATTACAGTTTGCAGCTTGAAATTATTCCTGAGTGTTGGTCCAGAGAGCCGTGGAGTGCAAAGCTATTTTTTTCTCTTCCCACCTCATGACCTGCCTTGCAGCTCTCCACTCCTGACCAGTCATTAGTAGCCAGTCAGGTTGGGTTCCTGGGGTATGACCTCATACCTAGGACTTCCTTACCCAAAATTTTATTTTATAACGTGTGTTTTTCCTCCATGGCTGCAATTAAGACATAATCTAGACCAATAGTGAGTTGTAACCATGTCTCGTGGCCCAGACCTAGCCTAGTTCCAGACCCTGTCTTGTCGTGAACCAGATCCTGTTCCGCAGTGGAACAGGATCTGGATTACGTAATCAGTCCTGCTAGCTTTTAGTCAGAGAAGATAGTACCCTGAAGCTGTCTCTTGCTGTTCTAGCCGTCTAATAAGTCCTGTGATTTGCTCATGCCATCCAGGTGATAAAGAGATATATATTGCTGCGGCCCAACCAGACCAAATACAGAAAAAGCCAAAAGAACATCCGTGCTATACTTCCCATAGCTCCCAAGTCTGTGCCCAAACCAAGCCTAAAGTTCGGTAGCTACGGTATCTATGCACTGAAGTCAGTACGGCTGAACGCCAGTCAAATCGAGGCAACCAGACTGACTATCGTGAAGACCATCGGAAGAAAAGGACTGAAACTGTGGATCCGGGTATTTCCACACATTCCCGTGACCAAGAAGCCATTGGAAGTTCGAATGGGCAAAGGGAAGGGCGGAGTGGACCACTTCATCGCCAATGTGAAAGCTGGTAAACTGTTGTTTGAGTACAACTGTCCCGATACAAACTTGGCAAAGAAAGGCTATAAGGCAGCTTGCTTTAAGTTGCCCATGCGTGTGGGTTTCATCCAACAGAGTCTAGAACAGAATACCCTGGATGGTGCCTTATAGCACCAGGTCCTGTATCTCACTGTGAATGCATATCATTGTGTATAGGCTCTCAAACCAATAACAGTGTTCATAGTCTGCTCTACTGTGTTGTAATAATGAGGAGAACTGTGTACAAAGCAGAGATTCAAGGGACATAATTAATGACATGAAAAGGTGCATGCCAAAAACATAATACAGTAATGTAATAGAGATCGGCTGGGCTATAATTTTGCTGTCGGTGATCTGGAGTACTGCTCCACCTGATGCGAAGTGATGGCTGTCTCTCGTAGCACAGAACTGCCGTCTTCCAAGAACTCACGAATGAGTCCAATTGTGCAGGGGAATGCAGGAGCCGTATTGAGGGCTATGGCAGAAACCAAGATGCAGATCATGGCAGTCAGACCCCAGATGAAGTGCGTTCTGCCAGAAACAGGTTCAAGGAAACGAAAGCTATGCTGTGAAAATTTCCATCCCCTCCAGGTGTGGGTGACAGCGACATGGTGCTTGGACTCCACAAACAGAGCGAGAGGCACCCAAAACACACAGTCGACCTCATCATTGGGAACCAATCTCATGTCCTTGGGGTCCATGGCACCTTTGAGGAAGCATACAACTGGGGTCACAGCAACTGTCTCGACCAGGCCATAGGGAAAGGGAGGAAGAACTGTCACCACCTCCACGAGGCCGGGCTCCAGCTGCACCTCCTCTTGGGCCTCCCTGAGGGCTGTAGCCACAGGACCACTGTCTCCTTCTTCCTGCATCCCTCCAGGGAGGCAGGGCTCTCCTGCAGCAGGACGGGGAAGGTAGTCAGCCTAGCAACGAGCAGTCTCACGCTAGCCAACTAGATGGGGGATGGTTTGTAATGTTCCTCACATTAAGGAACATGGTAATACAGAAGCAAACATGAGTACGGTATTTGTTCTATTTACAGCACCACAAATAATAATTCCACTGTCGGCTTGGAGCTTTGTCTAAAACAGAAAAAAAAAACTTGGTGGCGCTTATAATACACTGAATAATTAGAATGAAAAAAGACATCTTATCCCTCTGCTGGTTCTTAGGCTAGGCAGTCTTGTGGTCCCAGACGCAGACTATAGATTAGGGTGGCAGTGTAAATGTCTAAGAGTTCCATATCTCCTCCACTCCACTAGTCTTCCACTGCAGCAGCTTGAAACTGACCTCTACTCACAGTTTTAGGATTCCTATCTCTCAGAATTAGCTATAGCGGCCTACCAGTGTGTGTGGCCACTTTGTTAGATCTCTTGGTAATGAGGACTTGCAGCCCGTCCCTCCCTCGACCGATGAGGAATATCACTGCCGCCTTCCTGTAGCTAGGCTTGCCAGGGAGACGAACGCCCGAAAGGGTGGTGTATTCCCCAGGCAAGAACCAGCCGTATTCTTCCACTCGCTTGAAGTTCGCCCTAACAGCCTCCATAGCTCAAACTTCGACCACTATGATGGGCGTGGCTCCGTGTTGAGGGGTGGAGCTGAAATGCTGTGCAGTGATTGGACGGAAGTTGTATTCCTATTAGAACACACCAGCTCGTGATGGACGAAGAATCGAAAGATCGAGGGACTTTGAGAGCTAGGGGGGTAGGGGACCGAGAGGTGAGAACAGGTTAGCCATCGAAAGAAATTTATAATTTAATCCCGTAATAAGTATTTGGGAGCACACATAATTTTGGAAGAGAGTTTTTTATGAGTATGGTATTAAACTTATAAAAGGCCATGTAAACTGATGCTGATGGTTTGGGTACACTGGACCCATGTGCAGGGGGAATGAGAACCAGTGTATGGCTTAAAATGTGTCGAGGTGATTGAATGTTCACACTCTTTTCCGTCCAGATTCCGGGACTTCTGACCGTCCCATACCCAGTACTGAAGGCAGCAGATTTACTAGACGTGAAGGGCTGGTGCGGAGGCTGGGACGGGAATGGGACACGCTGTTCTGGGTGTTTGCGGGCTTTGCAGTTCTCTACTTCACTGAGTTTGCAACCACACTTATCTTCAATGACAGAATCGATCGGTGAGCCGTCTCTAAGGTCATGTGTAGTACCATATCCACTCCTTTAAATGCACAGAAAATAAATATTTACCTCGAGTGGCGCTCTGTGGAGACAGACAGAATACAAACTTTATACAACCACTTCTTCAGGTGGCGTGATTTAATTAGAGTAGCACGTTTATAAGAACAGATACGGATTTAACTGGTTCACAAGTTAAGGTATATAAGCAGTGTTGTCAAGGTATCTCTGCAGTCATGCGTCCCAAATGGCATTATGTGATGACCACCGTTTTAAGGTATAGTCACCTGACTATCTTAGTTTCCAATTCCACAAGCCGTACGTTTTAAGGCAGCTGTGAGCTGTACCATGCTAGCTTTATGTGTGGAGGAACTGAGTAGTTAGCAGATTACGGTATTAATGGTAGTGCGTTCTTTTCACTTTCTACATTCTTTCTGCAGGTGGTGGTTGAATGTTAGCATTGCCTCATTTCTGGCGTGTGGGGGGTGTCTAACGTATGCCTTCGCTAAACGGAAAGGACTCCACCCACAAAACTGGCAGAGGACTGCCCCTGTACTTGTCCCCATAGCAACTATTGCTGGAATAGCAGGCGCATTTAGGTGAGTAAAGCTAGAAAGAGAACCTGATCGACATGAAAGCTAGTTATGTTTGATACTGTGATGCTGTAATGATGACCTGGTCTTTATGTCTCATCTCCCTTCCCTCCCTCCCCTCCCTCCCCCCCCTTCCCCTGCAGTCTTACGATGTCAGTTTGGCCAGTGTGGAGGTTCTACACTTTCCCGATTCTTTTTACTCTCTTCATGGGTTTTATCTCCTCTGTCTCTCTTTTGGGACTCTAGCAGCAGCTGTTCTGGAGATTGTGGTGTATGCATATTCTGGATTATATCAGTTTAGGTTGTCGTAGTAATATATGATGCTGTGTTGAGTGGTGGCTATCACCAAGCTGTTTTGAATGGTGGATGAATTATGGAGCAGCAACTACTGTCATGTATCTTACTCTACCCTGAGGTGCTGAGTAGCTGTAGGTTGGGTGTTGGACATCCACAGATATTAGGTTGAATATGTAGTTGACATTGCTGTGTGTTGAAGAGTTGAGTATCAATAGTGTAATGTCACTGCCTGGTGCTGCATGGAAGTATAGCTACTAGCCCTTCTGGATGGTCAAATAATTCTTCGCAGGCTTAGTACTGATAAATGATGACTGTGGTATTTCTATAAAGAGAAACCACTTAAGTTGGAGGGGAAAAAAAGAAGCCTACTAGCCTCCCTCCGTCAAACTTAAAAACAATTCTGCTCAGGCTTATGTGGCATAGAAAAAAACTTAACTTGGAGCAAAAAAACAAACAAAAAAAACTGGCAGCCTCCTTCCCTCCTAACTTGCAAACCCAGTCACAGTTGATGTTAGTATTGTTAAGTGTGTTAGAATGGCCATTCTAACACATTTCATGACCCAGGAAGACGCTATGGACGGCTATGTGATCTCATCTCAGACAAACTATCCAGGATATAGGATTCAGTTTGAGAACAGTTTCAAGCAGGCTGGTCAACTTCATGAACCCTGCCTCAGTATCTTCATATAAAAACAGTACTGTATATTTCATGTGAAGCTCTAAATCTTACAATAAAAATAATGAGCTAAAAACTACCAATGCAGTAATGTACTATGAATGACTGTGTTGTGGGCAGTACACTTGATCATGAGAGTGGAGGAAATTGATCGAAACAGAAAAGAACTTGAAATATGATTTATTTAAAGTTGGAATAGTTTGCAAAGTTCTCCAAGAACACCAGGACCAGGCTGTGTATGAAGTGGTACTGCTCCTGTGAAGGGAAATGGTAATGGCAGTGTCCAGTTCCATAACATGTTCACCTTCATGTGAGTCATGTTGTCATACGTGCTGGTAGGCTAACATGCAAGGTGAGATCTTGGATGGTGATGGTGTTTAGAGCAAATTTTTTGTTTGAAGTGTTAGACTTTGATAATCTTTTTCAGGCAGAATGGCATGTGTAATCGAAGTGTTGCAAATAAAGTTTGCTAAAACCTGTTATCATCCACACTTAGTAAACCATGACTACATAGACTCCACACTTACACCACTTTCCTCTAAGTAAGCACATACTCGTGGCTGTCTTTAGTTGTCATGGTAACTTACCACAGTGGGCACTGCTCCTGGCTTTTGTATCCTCAGTGCCTTAACCACCTGGAAGATGTCCATGATGCTCTCTGTCTTGCAGGCCTCAATGGCCGTCGTGACACAGCAGAATATACCAGAACGTCCCACTGTATCGCTGCAGGAAGGATTTATACAGCCTTAGCAATAGTACAGAACTATTGCAGCCCTTCCCAGCACCTGCAAAATACTTTGCTCTTCTGCATCTCATTTTTACCCAGCCCCACCCATCTACCTTTGAGCTCCACCCCCAGCTACAACTCTCAGCCCCGCCCCCTACCTGCAATGGATCACAATGGGAGTGTTGCCGCTCCTCCTCTGTACGTTCATGACACAGCTGATGCTGCCGATGATGGCAGCAGGGGTGGCACTCAGCCCGTCTGGACCCCAGTCCAACACTTGGAACTGAGTCACTCTATGCACCTGCCCAGACTGGAGAGAGAGAAATGATATAAGTATCAGTAAACTGTTCAGGAGGAAAGGGAACAGAGAAGACGAAAGCGGAAGAAGCTCCAAAGAATTGAGCCAGAGCAGGTGAAGAACTCAACCTCCCCCCACCAGTTGTAACAAGGATATCAGCACTTACACACAACGTCGTGCATGGAGTCCCCAATGTGAACCCTTTTCTCATGCAGTCATTAGCGCTGGACACAGCTCTCAAATTCTCAGTACAAACTACTTACAGACTTGCCTCAGGGCTATAATAATTATATTTATACCTTTAGCTTGGTTTCTGCTTCTCAGGCCTGACCAACCCCAATTTTTTGTTGAAAATCGTACTTCAGTGACAGTCTGAAACCAGAGCCAGGTTTGCAGTGAAACAGCTGAATAGAAACTCTCTAAGCAAAAAGGCTGTAAGTGTCGACAAACCATTCATGAAATAATGTGGTGGGAATGATACAATATGTGTTTTCTTTCACTGACCAGCTTACCCCGGTGAGGAGGAAAACTGGCCCAAGAAACGGAAAATCAAGTTGAAGAGGCCTAAAGTACATGTGCTTTGTTCACAATACCTTTGAATCTGTGACACTAAAAATCCTCTCCACAAAACCATCGTGCTTCGTCTCCTGCATCGAGCACACAGTAAACTCCCCATACTGCTCCATACCATATGCCGGCCAGTAGCGGTGACACACCTCCTGACAAGGGGAAAGACAAGGAGTTGCAAGACACAGAAGACACGAGTATCATGTCAGCAACTTTCACTGATACTGCCAACTTGCTCCCCCAACCACTTACCTGTCCCCCCTCCGCTACGCCAGAGAGCATGACAATGGCGCAACAGTCTCTCTCGTATATCATCTTCCAAAAATCACGACACGTATTCTCTAGGGGACCCTGAGCAATGATATACGCTTTCTTCTGCTTGTAGCCCTGCAGCAAAAATATCATAAAACCATGTGACCTTAACTGCTACTCATGTGACATAGCTATTGGTCACATGACCTGTAGCCAATAGCTCATGTGATCTCATGTGACATAGCTATCAGTCACATGACCAGTGGCCAATAGTTCATACAATCTGAGTGACATAGCTATCGGTCACATGATCAGTAGCCAATAGCTCATGTGACCTCAGTATGCTTATTCCTTCACTAACGTTGGCAAAGCTTGCGTGGATGTAGTCAGGCTGCTCTGCCTTCAACACGACCCTCCATCGGTCCGCTGCAGGGGAGAGAGAGGTGGCTTAAGTACCTTCTAAAGTGCTTGAAAAGATAACATGTAATAATACATGTAGGCCTCTTGTCTTTTAGGTAAGATCTTTCCAAGTAGCTCCCAGTCATGTCTACGAGTGTTGGTCTTACTTGGCAGGTAGCTGGAGAACCGGTTCTTGTGAGGGAAGCGTGTGGCACTAGTGCAGGCCGACTCCTCAGGCTTGGGGGTCACCTGGTTCAGCACCTGCAGGAGTCGGTCATGTGACAGTCATGTGATGACAAAGACCACCCTGTCTTAGGCTACATTGACTACAATACTACTCCCGTGCTATACAACAAAAATTGAATGTATAAACCATGGCTTACATTGAACTGGGACTCGTAGCCAGTCAGCTGTGTTCTGGGGTTGCTCTGTGCGAGGTAGTCGATGGTGGTCTGTAGCTTGGAGGATGGGATCTGGGTGTCCCCGCACATCAGTGCCTCCAGGACCGCATCATGGATGAAGACATACTGGTCCTGTGGGGGGGATGGTTGGGTCACATGCTAGTCATGTGCTCATTTCTATGGTGACAAATAATTGCCTAATATAGATGGTTTGTTAATGGTCTCAGAAACCTACAGCGGATTAGACCTTGTGAAGTGGCTTGGTTGGATGAGTCTACTTCACCAGACAAGGCACTTAATTAAGACTAACAAGTTGAGTCTTTCAGAATAAGTAGTCCACTCTCACTGCTCACTGACCAAGGGGTAGGGTCACTCCCATTACTCTACAGTCACAACTGTGACCATTTCGACCAGGGCTTTGGCTACTGGTTGTGTCGATTTGGCTACTGGTTGTGTCGAATTGTAGTGTTGACCATTGACCACTTGCATGGGTTATGGACTCCTAATTTGGGGTATTGGTTCCCGGTTCCTGGGTTGAGTCATACACTCCATGAATTCCAAGGCAAAGACAGAGAATGGCCCCCTACCAGAGTCTGCACCATCTTCATCCTCTGTCTCCTGGTCTTGGCGATGATGCTGGGCACGTCCACTTGATCCTCAGTGGACGCCTGCTCCAGGGCAACGTCCAGGGTTATGAACGTTCCTGTGCGTCCCACACCAGCACTATAGGAACAAAGGGGATAATTATTATGCAGAAACCAAAGGGTTTAAAGGATAATTGCTACACATTCTACCCTCTTGAGTACCTAGAGCAAAGCCTCATTCCCAGGACTTCCCACTCCAGCCTCATTCCCAGGACTTCGAATTCCCACCCCAGCCTCATTCCCAGGACTTCCATTTGTATGGGTAATCACAAGGATTCGAGTGCGATTTGGGTTTAAATGCAAGTGCAATTATTTCCAAATGGCACGAGAATCCACATGATTCCATGTTGATCACATTATTATTAGTTCCTATAGCTACAGCCTCTTGCTCAACTAAAAACAGTGTGTGATTATGGAAATAATCACACACTTGTCTATAGGGGTAATGTACTGGTACTAATATAGTTTGTGATTAATCTCATAATCAGGGAGATAAAAAGTCTCAGTGGGCAGGACAGGCTACAAACAAGAGTTTAATACACAGCTAATGAGGCCTCAGTAAACAATTCCATATTAGGAGAAATCCAATCACTGTTTGAGTACATAGGACAATCAGTTGCCAGATCACCAACTCTGAAACGTAAACTCAGGACTCCCCCACTAACTGAAAGCTGGTGGAGTAGTGTTAGCCTCTTCTCAAGACTCCACACTCTGCCTTTGCTTTGACAGCAGTGCCCATGTATATCCTAGCATGTCAGCTAGGATTGAAAACAGCCAACTTCCCAATTACCCCACCTAGCCCAGCCCTTCTTTGGTATGGTAACACAAGGATGTAGTTTTCTTGTATGAAACATAAGAACATTCTTGTTTACTTGTCGCTCCCAGTACTTCCCCGCCCCCCCCCCCCCCCCCCCCAATTACATCATAATGTCTATAGGAGCTGTTCTCCAAAGTAATGTACATGTAGCACTTATGTGTCACATTTAAAGATGGAGATCTTTCCCTTACCTGCAGTGGATAAGCATCGGTCCCTTGCCTGGCTTGTGGGAGGACTTCACCCGCCGGTGGAAGTTGATCATGGAGGTGGCATAGTCTGGGACCCCATGATCAGGCCAGGCCGTGAAGTGGTACTGGGTCACGGGAATGGGCGCATGGGACTTGGTTGTCAGCTGAGGGGTGTGGTAAACATGTGATCACAGTTATGATAATCACTGGGGGCTATCGTCACTACTGCACTGAAGTGACATGTGAGTGAGTGACTTAAAGCATTTGATGAGGGGATCATAGTGACAGTCTCACCGCCACAAAGTAGATCACATGACATATCAATGGCTCACATGACATATCAATGGATCACATGACATATCAATGGATCACATGACTTATCAATGGGAGAGAGGAGACTGACCGACAGAAGCAGGTTCCTGATGGTGTAGTCCGCCAGCACATGCTGGTCAGTGAGCGTCACTTTAAACGGACCAAACTCCAACGTTTTGGAGACAGAATCAGGCCAATACTGCTCGCACTTGACCTTTGACCCCTCCTGGACGTTGGTGATCATAACGATAGATGGACAGTGCAGTTGCGACACCATCCTCCAGAAGTCGACCATTGTGCCTGGCAGCGGACCTGGGTATGCAGACATATACAGAGAAAACAAGTGAATACTATATGAGATAGAACACAATCTCCCATAGCAACCAATCAGACTGATCCTCCCATTCCAGTTCTAGCATGCATCTGTAGTACTTTACTGAAAAAAGATGTACACAGTTCCCTCAGTGAGATTATGCAAGTTCGATCGCTATGAGCAACCCAAACTATTTTGGGTGTATGCAAACCAAACTATTTTGGCAATTCCATCTACGTTGAGTGGATGCTAATTGCAGTCTTGTTCCCTGAATGAGTAGCTAATGCTTAAGAAATACCGTATTCTGAATTCTTAGAATTGAGCAATTCACTCCAAATTGGCCAGTATTGGCACTGAGTTGCAAACACTCAATCTAGATACAAATTATGGCATGCTATATGCTTAATGGGTTGTGACTGGCTGTGGGGCAGTGTGTGCCATGAAAGGCAACAACGTAGCGGTGCATTAGTCACACTCACCTTGTGAGGCTACAAACTTCTTAGGGATGTAGTAACCCTGAGGGGGAGAGAGGACAGGTAGCCTCCGCGGCTGGGAGCCAAGACTGACACCACCCACACACTTTTACCACACTGGTGATAATCACTCAATCTAGTTTCAGTTTTAAATACTCACTCACTCACTCACTCTCCTACTATCACAAGACTGCCCTCTTTAGAGGCTGCCGACTTACGTCGATGTAGCTGGCATTGATGTAGTCGTGTTGACAGTCGGGCCGGTTTCCAATAGCCTTCAGAACAATGCGATTGTCGTCAACTGTGCAACAAGAACAGGAGGCAATAAGCATGTAATAAACTTCACTTGTGTCAGTGGCAGGGTTGGGGGGAAGCTACCCTAAATATTAGAGTTTCCCCCACATAGATACAGAGCCTGAGATGGCCTCTCAGAGCATCAAAATTTGTGTGTGTGTGGGGGGGGGGACTAGGCTCAGAGAGCTACCCAAACAGTTTAACTAGGTATACGCAAGCGCACTATGCCTCGCGTTCACTATTAGATGTAGACATGCACTGTATGGAGGGGAGAGGCTTGTGGTCACATGCAAACAGTTGTGGGGTTTCGTTGTAGTTTGCTGACATCGTCACACGGGGTGCGTACTGGGGCGGGGTAGCCCCCCGGATGCACACGGGGTGCGTACTGGGGCTGGGTAGACCCCGGATGCACACGAACCGATTATTTTCGCGAGTCAGCCAGTCGCGAGAATAAGAGCTTAACAGGGAATGCTAGAGCAGCTACGAGAAAGCGACTGACATCCAGGAGAATGATGTCGCTACCTACATTTTCCAGGGATCAGCCATGGATGCCACGGGAGAGCAGAGATAGGGGCTGTAGTGCTTGAACTCACGTTCGTATCGCTCGATCGTGCCGTCTGTCTCCAGCGCTCATATCTCTACTTATACAGAGTGTACATAAACTCTACTAACCTGGGAGCTGTAGTAAGCCTTCCCTGGTAAAAGGATGTGGTAGATTTGTCCAAACGTCTGAGTCTTCGGGCGCCACAAGTTCGAAGACGGCATCCATGTAACTACCAGAGACGCCATTTTGAACACGTGTTGCTGCCCCGGGGCCCCCCAAGCGTGACAGACATCTCCCATATGGAAATATATATATATAGACGCTAGCTGAGATTGTTGAGCCCATAGGTCGCGATTATTGGCCTCGCTGCGCTCGGCAATTAAGTTAGGGACAGGATACTTAATTACTAACGTTAGTAATTAAGTATCCTTGGGTTAATCACGTGTGTTAGTGGATGTTTACATGTTTTGTCACATACATGTACATAATTATTGTGACTATTTATAACCTCTTCATTTGTTATTTTTTGGCTTTGTACATGTATGGTGGGGCTAGGAATGAGGCTATTAATGATGAAGTTTAGCAACTTCTACAAGTATAGTCATGGGGGGGGGGGGGCTAGTTCAGTCCATGTAGTTGATTGTGAGGTATTTCGATTACACACACACGAGGTTACTAGCCAGCTGGTACATGTTTGGGGATTTCCACGGTGAGAAGCCACCCACAAACTAGACGCTAACAAGTACATGTACAGTTGTGATTTCTTTTCATGCAGGGATGGGAGGTGCCTCATATACCCAGACCAAAATCTGGGGCAAGGATGGTCCGGGTATGAGACTGATGGAAGGCTACATAATGCTTGGCAACGTACATGGGGTGATGTTCTTGAATCTGTTCCTGGCACGGTTGTCTGGTAGGGAGGCAATCATCCATTCTCGTCCAGCCTCCTTGGGATCTAAGCACTGGAGAGAAATATACCGTGATGTACGATCAGCAAGGTAGGCATATGAGATGATGATGTATTCCCAAGTCATAATCAGACGTGGAAAACTAAAAAATAATGCAATTGTTGTTCTCTACAATGCAATGATGTAATGCTAGATACAAGCTCCACCTACTACATGCATTCACAGGCCACACCCACCAGGAACTGGTCCCTGAATCCACGGTTGTTGTTGGAGTGTTTCTCGGCAACGTATGTCCCAAAGTTAGCAACATCCACTGGCACACTCTTGACCTGGGGAGCCCCCTGTTGCGTCAGGGGGGTGTCGTCCATGTCAGACCGAACAAACAGGTTCACCTGGAAAGAGAAACCGGTTTCACAGTTGAAAGGGGTCTGGCCTGAGAATGATGTACACAGGAATTCATTTTTACTGGACTACCCATTCTCTATTCATACCCTAATGCAGGAAGGAGTTATTCAGTGACTATTGAACCTTGGAAGGCAGCCAGTGAGAAGCTTCGATGGCATCCTTTGAGTGCAATATTCATGCAACCCAACAAAAGGCTGACTAATTTGACCTTGCATAACGAAACTGAAGACTACTCTTCATCACATGAAGGGCAATTTAAGTTCTCTCCATTCCTCACCTGTCCCTGTACTGAGCCCGAGGAGTTGCTGACAGTGAAGCGATAGTTTCCGGCGTGGCGTGGCTCCACTGACACAATGGTGAGTTTGCCACTGTCTTCCAAATTGATGGAGTAGTCGGAGACAACCATGCATCCCTCGTGGTACCAGGCGATGGAGGGGAAGGGGGAGCCCGAGAACTAGTGGGGCAAAGGGAGAGGATGGCAAATCACCTCCGATGTCAGCTAGACAGGAGAGCGAGCAAAGTACCTTGGGATTGAACACAACTCTCTCTCCTTCGATGGAGATCGAGTCCCTCGGGTAGTCCTCAATGATTGGTCTGCTGCCTGGAAGTTGGGAGGGGGGTTCATTAGCAGTTTCATTCCCAGATCGGGAGAGAGTGTTTGGGAATGAGTTCAACCATAAAGGCAACTGTAATGAGGCACCAAACCTATTGCATGTACATGTTGTGTTTCACTTACTGGGAATGTCGCTGCCCAGTTTCGTGTCAAAGTCAGGAAGAGGGAGGGGTGTTGGGCGGGGTTTCAGCTCAATGGAGTTGGAAATAGTAAACTTGCCACTCTTTCCGCGCCGGTTCCTATAGCAACAGTGAGAGAGGACTGGCAGTCATGACCAGCATGCTCTCCAGGACAGGGGCAGGAATGTGCCTAGTACCGAGCACTCCAGGCAAGGAATTAGGTACGAATATTGAATTTGTCAGGATTCTAGTTATGATAAACAGAAAGCTCTCAAGTGGACACACCACAACTGTATACAGTCGTCCTGTGTTTACATCTTCTCATCCTGTCATGCCATATAAGATGAAAATTATTGGTATGGTATTTGCAATTTCTAAGGCCTTCTGAGGCCAAACCCACTGAGGCCACACCCAGTCCAAACTCACCACACTACATAGATGAAGATGACAGCTAGGATCACCAGGAGGACGAAGATGAGAGCACCAATTATGCCTCCAGCAATGGCCGCCGCGTTGCTGTCGCTGGAACTAGAGGTACTGCCTAGGGAGGGAGAGAGGTGATCCTCAGCCTTCGAAATATGACATGATGTTCAATGCTTGTTTTCATGTATCGTTACAGCTTGTTATGTAAACACAGCACTTGGAAACATGTACTAGACACTAGCTCACCCACAGTGGCAGTCTGGGACCTCAGCCCCTCCCTCACGACTCCAGGGAACATGATCACCGCAGACACCTGGAACTGGTACTCCGCCCCATTCTGTAGCATGCCCACCACCCCCCAGCTGGCACTGCCGGGGAATTGTACGGGGGAGGTGGGGCCTTGTCTCCGACTCCGCCCACCCTCTGGGGAGAAGTAGACTTTGAAGTGGCTGATGTCTTCAGAGGTACGGCTCCATGAGACATTCACTGCCGATGCATTCAGCGACCTCACAGCCACATCCTGCACTTGACCTAGACAGGGAATAGAGAGAATTAGTGGCCCTGATATACAGGCGATGATCTACAGGCGTGTGGGCACAAGGATGACTGGATGAGACATTACTTACAAATAGATATGAAACAAACATAACCCACCAACATCAGTAGTGGTTCCAATGACAGAGATGGTTGCCCCTCCTCCAGCAGAGGTAAATGCCTCCACTACTATGGTGTATTGGGTCTCCGGAATCAGCCCAGTCACGCGGTGTGAAGTCGCGCCGCCCCCAACTTCAGCAGTATCAAGGAAGGGTTCCTCTGCTCCACCACTAGTCAGTCGGTGACTGACACTGTAGCTAGTGATGAAGCCACCAGCTCCCGAGGGAGGCTGCCATCTCACTGTCACTGAGAGGATGTCAGGAGAGGAGGACAGAGACTGGACTGGACCTGGCACTGAGGGGGCAGGAGAGAGAGAGTTCATATTTTGTCATTGTCGAGGACCAAACTTTACATCTGTCTCTGCAGCTATGCACAAACTCCAATTCTATAGGGAATAATTATAAAGACCAAACAAAATAAACCTCACAGTGACAGCCTGCACTGCAGGGTTTGGACAGCTCTAACCAGGGGTATTGTCACCAAAGCTGTGTGTTTCTTGAATGATAAACTAACATCAACAGCTCTACTGGTAGCCAGCAGTATCTGGGCTTTCAAAAGTAACCTACCATCTACTAGAGTAACAGTCCTTGCTGTACTGAAGGGTCCTAATCCCACAGAGTTGGCTGCTCTTATCACTACTGTGTACATGGCAAACGTAGGTAGGTTGGAGATGGGGAAGGTCCTCACGTCACCACCCACTTGGAGTGGGTTCTGCCCGTTGTATTTTATGAAATAGTTGGTGATGGCGTCGCTGTTCCATGTGTCACAAGCTGGAGGGTCCCAGGTGACTCGAATGGTGTTGGGGTCCACTGCTGTGGGGACCACTGAGAGAGGAGGGCCTGAGGGAGCTGGGGCAGGACACGGGGAGAGAGCCAGCAGTAAGATGAGGCAGGTAGTACCCGCAGCAAAGCTACTCACCAGCTTCAGAAGTGGTCCCCAGAGCTCCAGTGGAGGGAGGGCCATAGCCCACGTCATTCCTGGCACTGACTGTGACGTTGTACTGGGTATCCCCCACCAGATCCTCCACGGTCAACTCCCTCACCTCACCCCCCTCCACTTCCCTGATCCCTTCTGGGATGCTGGTGCAGTCAGAGATGGGAGTGTAGGAGATACGAAACCCCTCAAGGCCATTATCTTGTGGGGAAGGAGTCCAGGACACACTGAGGACAGTGAGGCGGTCAATAGGGGATACCCGTGTGACAGTGGGCATGTCAGGGACTGAAAGGGAGAAGAAATAAACACATAATGGGCATCTGTGTCAGCAATATTGTGGTACTAAAGAGCAACACTCATATACAAGCTCATACCCCTCTTCAGTTTAGTAACTAATATGACCTACAAGTACACATAGTATAATTAATTAAAGAGCCCACCAATTCCAAATGCTTACAGTTTAAGGTCACATTGACTGGTTCACTTCGAGTTGTGTTAGGGAGGTGACCGTAGGCCAGCGTGGAGATGGTGTGTTGTCCATCTCCTGTCAGCTCAATGGTGTATTCCGTAGCACCAGGGTCCTCCACATTCACTTGGCTCTCACTACCGCCATCCAGCCGGTGGAATATCAGGTAGCCCAGGACATTGTCAGGGGCAGTCCAGCTCACTCTGACCTGGTTCATGCCTTGGATGGTAGCTCTCAGGTCAGTAGGGGGCCCAGATGGGACTACAGGGTAGTGGAATCAGGGATAAGGCTGGTCTGCAGAGTTTATCAAGACAACTCACTGATGACATCCAACATGGCGGACTGGGAACCCCTCTCGTTAGAGGCCATGCAGTTGTACAGCCCTGGAAGGCTGCCATTAACAGTGAGGAAATTGTCATAGGTGGTGGAGAGGGCATCACGGAGTTGTTGGCTGGACTGGTAGGTCTCCCCACTGAGGGGGAGGGGCTGTCCATCCCGGGACCAGCTCACCTTCGTTGGAGGGAAGGACTGGGTGGTGCAGTTGAGGGAGAAGGAGGGAGGGGAAGAGGAGAGATCTGTCAGGAGAGTGAAGCTGATGGGCTCAAGCACCACTGGACCATCTGGTGGGGAGGGGGGGAGGGAGGATAAACAGTGCTGTGCTAGGACAGCAAGGTGCAGTGTTCAGTGGCTCACTTGAATTTTGGTAGCTGCTTGTTCTGTATATTCCAGCATACAAGGTTTGGAATATGCCATTCTCATCTGGAATTCGACATCTGTACACTCCCTCCACCCCTGCACTGTCAAACCCAACTAATCCTCTTCTGAGTGACTCTGTACCAAAACCAGTGGCACTAAAAAGGACGTTGCCAGTTGCCCCATCCGGCAGCTCCTCTCCAGTGGGATCATACCATGTTCCTCGGTGGTCAGTCCCATCTCTGGCAGTTTTACATAGTACAGTCTGACTCTCGCTAGTGCCTATGTCTTCAGGGGAGAGGATGGTGTTGTTGGGAAGGACTCTGCCTTCCAAATTACTGAAGAGCCACACACCTACAGAGGAACAGAAGTATAAAATTCCAATACCCACTAATAAGTTGTTGGGCGCAGGACCACAAGCCCTATATCCAGACAGTCACACTTGGTTGTATAAATGTATAAATGGTACTGATGAATGCTCATAAACCTAATATCCTAGCCTCCTACCCAATTTACCATTTTATTTTTCCCCCCCGCAGCCATCGAAAAAAGTAATTTATCCCATGGCTGCGAGGGAAGGCCTGGGTACTAGCTCGAGGCTAGTAATTACATGTTATCAACTTCATGAATACACTACACTATGTCATTCCACAAACATATCTACAAGATGGAGTTAAATACTTGATATACACACTTGCTTCATGGAATCACGGAGCTATCACAACACTGCATTCTTACAGAGACCAAACAGCCTGACTACTGATACACTTCAGGAATTTGAGAGCCCCATCACAACAGCAGCTCAATGGCAGCTATTTCAATATGAAGCAAACCAAAATGCATGAGCTAATCTGCTGGAATTTGCGGAATGTACTACAACTGCAGCTTGTGAGTTTGTAGAATGCGCTGTATGCACACAACTGCGAGGTAGTTATTGCAACCTCTACAATTTCTACATGTTTTGAGAGTGCTATCGAATGAGCTTTCCACAACTCAGGGACGCCAAAAAGAAGAGTAAGTGCTGTAAGTTTTGGCTACCCCACAGACTATCCAACTGTCATTGAAAGGATTCCCTAAAGTCTCAATTTCACTGTTTGCATACTCTCCTCCTGACTAGATCCTAAGTGTCATACAATGTAACATGTACCTGTACAAGCCAGCATCACACATATAAACTGGAGATACAAATACAACACTCAGAGTTGTACTGGCTGTTGGGTTGGTGATCCGGTATGCACGTAATGACTAGCGCTCATATTATAGTGCATATTAAAATATAGCACACCACTACAAGCTTCCCTACTAACATCTGCAGGAGAGTATTCATAATTTCTCCCATACTGGCATACATACTCGATAATTAGTGCGGGACCTATAGGCCAGAGGCTGTACATGCATTTCACTAACACGTACCGGAGGACGGCCTGCCCTGAGGGAGGCCTGGCGGGAGGTAGCAGACCAACAGTATTAGACAAGGAAGAAACGATGCGACCATCATCTTGGTTGAGATTGACTATAATTTACGTACGTAGACACGTCAGAGGTGTGGCCTGTCATGTTAATAACTCATCGCTACCATCCCCCCGCCCCCTCGCTATTTTGAGGGGGTGGACTACCAATAAGCCCACTTGTAATTGAAAACCGGTTATACTTTCAACCTACAGTCTCCATGCAGGAGCTGGTGATTTCTCCATTGCATAAGTGTGCAATCTGCAGTATGGGGCTATGTGCACAATATCTGTAGCTAATATAAAGATTGTACAAGAACAAGAAATCCTGGTAAGCATAGCTACTCTTCAAAGAAAAACAAAAATGAGAATCAAGTAGATGATATCATTTCATATTCAGTATTTGTCTGGCTCTCACTCGCCCGAGGTGGTACACTCAACTGTCCATATGCTTCACATTCCTTCATGGTGATACCAGAAGTGGGTAGGCTATGATGAAATGGACAGCAGTCTAATCAGTGCACAGCATACAAAAATTGGCCACAGAAATCACACCTGTAAGACTGTTTCTTGATAGTTTTTTTTAACCTGCAAAATAGGGATTATACACTGTCAACGTGCATGCTCGAGCTCCAGTTTATTAGATAATAACAACAGACAACTTGAACTCAAAAGATAGTCAAACTCAACAAAGAGTCAGCATAAAAGACAGCGGGCGCCGCCTAGGAAACCATACATAGTAATAATAGTCAAAGTGTAAGAAAAAGGGAATAATCTCATTACATGCATGCGAACCATATTATTACTGTAGTGTAGCTATATGGCTCACCACACAATGTATATGATCAGTAAAAGCACAAAAATAAGTAAAATAGTTCCCATCACTCCTCCAATTATGCCTCCAGCAATGGTTGCCACATTAGAACTAATAGTGGTCTCTAGGGAGAGAGGAAATGAAGTGTATGCTGAGCGTCCTATCCTCAGCCTTTGAAATATTATGACATGCTAACAGATGTTCAATGCTTGTTTTCATGTATCGTTACAGCTTGCTATGTAAACACAGCACTTGGAAACATGTACTAGACACTAGCTCACCCACAGTGGCAGTCTGGGACCTCAGCCCCTCCCTCACAACTCCAGGGAACATGATCACCGCAGATACCTGGAACTGGTATTCCGCCCCATTCTGTAGCATGCCCACCACCCCCCAGCTGGCACTGCCGGGGAATTCAACGGGGGAGGTGGGGCCTTGTCTCTGACTCTGCCCACCCTCTGGGGCAGAGATGAGGGAGAAGTAGACTTTGAAGTGGCTGATGTCTTCAGAAGTACGACTCCATGAGACATTCACTGCCGATGCATTCAGCGACCTCACAGCCACGTTCTGCACTTGACCTATACGGGGAGTATAGAAAATTAGTGGCCCTGATATACAGGCGATGATCTACAGGCATGTGGGCACAAGGATGACTGGAGGAGACATTACTTACAAATAGATATGAAACAAACATAACCCACCAACATCAGTAGTGGTTCCAAGGACAGAGATGGTTGTTCCTCCTCCAGCAGAGGTAAATGCCTCCACTACTATGGTGTATTGGGTCTCTGGAATCAGCCCAGTCACGCGGTGTGAAGTCACGCCGCCCCCAACTTCAGCAGTATCAAGGAAGGGTTCCCCTGCTCCACTGGTAGTCAGTCGGTGACTAATACTGTAGCTAGTGACGAAGCCATCAGCTTCCGAGGGAGGCTGCCATCTCACTGTCACTGAGAGGATGTCAGGGGAGGAGGACAGAGACCGGACTGGGCCTGGCACTGAGGGGGCAGGAGAGAGAGAGTTCATATTTTGTCATTGTCGAGGACTAAACTTTACATCTGTCTCTGTAGCTATGCACAAACTCCAATTCTATAGGGAATAATTACAAAGACCAAACAAAATAAACCCCACAGTGACAGTCTGCACTGCAGGGTTTGGACAGCTCTAACCAGGGGTATTGTCACCAAAGCAGTGTGTTTCTTGAATGATAAACTAACATCAACAACTCTACTGGTAGTCCAGCACTATTGGGCTTTCAAGAGTAACCTACCATCTACTAGAGTGACAGTCCTTGCTGCACTGAAGGGTCCTAGTCCTACAGAGTTGGCTGCTCTCACCACTACTGTGTACATGGCAAACGTGGGTAGGTTGGAGATGGGAAAGGTCCTCAAGTCACCATCCACTTGGAGTGGGTTCTGCCCGTTATATTTTATGAAATAGTTGGTGATGGCGTCGCTGTTCCATGTGTCACAAGCTGGAGGGTCCCAGGTGACTCGAATGGTGTTGGGATCCACTGCCGTGGGGACCACTGAGAGAGGAGGGCCTGAGGGAGCTGGGGCAGGACACGGGGAGAGAGCCAGCAGTAAGATGAGGCAGGTAGTACCCGCAGCAAAGCTACTCACCAGCTTCAGAAGTGGTCCCCAGTACTCCAGTGGAGGGAGGGCCATAGCCCACATCATTCCTGGCACTGACAGTGACGTTGTACTGGGTGTCCCCCACTAGATCCTCAACGGTCAACTCCGTCACCCCACCCCCCTCCACCTCCCTGATCCCTCCTGGGATGCTGGGGCAGTC
Organism: Phakellia ventilabrum; assembly: GCA_963921505.1. Taxonomy (NCBI): domain Eukaryota; kingdom Metazoa; phylum Porifera; class Demospongiae; order Axinellida; family Axinellidae; genus Phakellia; species Phakellia ventilabrum. The sequence continues at coordinate 7,374,807 of OY997383.1, forward strand.
AGAGATGGGAGTGTAGGAGATACGAAACCCCTCAAGGCCATTATCTTGTGGGGAAGGAGTCCAGGACACACTGAGGACAGTGAGGCGGTCAATAGGGGATACCTGTGTGACAGTGGGCATGTTAGGGACTGGAAGGGAGAAGAAATAAACACGTAATGGGCATCTGTGTCAGCAATTTTATGGTACTAAAGAGCAACACTCATATACAAGCTCATACTCCTCTTCAGTTTAGATGGAACTAATATACAGTGCACTGACATACAAGTACACATAGTATAATTAAAGAGTCCACAAATTCCAAATGCTTACAGTTTAAGATCACATTGACCGGTTCACTTCGAGTTGGATTGGGGAGGTGACCGTAGGCCAGCATGGAGATGGTGACTTGGCCCTCTCCTGTTAGCTCAATGGTGTGTTCCGTAGCACCAGGGTCCTCCACATTCACTTGGCTCTCACTGCCGCCGTCCAGCCGGTGGAATATCAGGTAGCCCAGGACATTGTCAGGGGCAGTCCAGCTCACTCTGACCTGGTTCATGCCTTGAATGGTAGCTCTCAGCTTAGTAGGAGGCCCAGATGGGACTACAGGGTAGTGGAATCAGGGATAAGGGTGGTCTGCAGAGTTTATCAAACCTCAACTCACTGATGACATCCAACATGGCGGACTGGGATCCCCTCTTGTTAGTGGCTGTGCAGTTGTACAGCCCTGGAAGACTGCCATTAACAGTGAGCAGGTTGTCATAGGTTGTGGAGAGGGCATCACGGAGTTGTTGGCTGGACTGGTAGGTCTCCCCACTGAGGGGGAGGGGCTGTCCATCCCGGGACCAGCTCACCTCCGTTGGAGGGAAGGACTGGGTGGTGCAGTTGAGAGAGAAGGAGGGAGGGGAAGAGGAGAGATCTGTGAGGAGAGTGAAGCTGATGGACTCAAGCACCACTGGACCATCTGGGACGAAACAACAGAAGGAGGTGGGGAAGGGGTGAGGGGGAAAGGGGGGAAGGAAGGCATGGGCAGGATAAACAGTGTGTGCTAGGACAGCAAGGTGCAGTGTTCAGTGGCTCACTTGAATTCTGGTAGTTGCTTGTTTTGTATATTCCAGCATACAAGGTTTGGAATACGCCATTCTCATCTCTAATTCGACATCTGTACACTCCCTCCACCCCTGCACTGTCAAACTCAACTGATCCCCTTCTGAGTGACTCCCCACCAAAATTGGTGGCACTAAAAAGGACATTACCACTTAGCCCATCCAGCAGCTCCACTCCAGTGGGATCATACCATGTTCCTCCATGGTCAGTCCCATCTCTGGCAGTTGCACATAGTACACCCCCACTCGGGCCAGTACCTATGTCTCCAGGGGAGAGGATGGTGTTGTTGGGAAGGACTTCATCTTCCAAATCACTGTAGAGCCGCACACCTACAGAGGTACAGAAGTGTAAAATTTCAATACCCACTAATAAGTTGTTGGGAAGGACTTCACCCTCTAAATTACTGTACAGCTGCACACCTACAGAGGAACATAAGTACAGAATTAATTTTAATACCATGACCCTGACATTTAATACTCATGATCACAACCCATAACCAGTCAGTCACTCTTATTATAGTTGTAAATGGTATTGCTGAATACTCATATATTTGCAAAAATTGAAGGGCTAGAGGTAGAGGTACATATGTTGCAGTTTCACTGAAAATTTATTTTCCCGTAGCTATAGGTATATGGGGTCGATTAAAGTCCATTAGCTATTCACATTCAATAATTTAGTGAATATGTTCATGATCAGATATTGGTACTCATGTGTAGGAATTATATTCACCAGGAGTGCATAGAAAAATGGAACACCAGCAGTTAAATCTAAATAACCCCTTGGCCGTTACAGCGTATAACTAAAGATAATATCCTAGCATCTTACCCAGGCCATGCCTCTCCTCACAGTTTTGCCCCTCCACAGCCTTGGATAGTTCTGATTATTTCGTAGTTGCGAAAAATTACAAGGGGAGGTGTGGGTACGTACGAGGGTACAGTAATTATGAAAGCTAGACCCAATAGATGATCTGCAAACAGATTTACAAGAAGATCCTGGAGTTGAATATTTGACATACATATTCTTACAGACACCAAACAGCTGCAATCACTACTGATACACTTCAGGAATTTGAGAGCCCCATCAAAACAGCAGCTCAATGGCATAATATGAAGCAAACCCAAAACCCTTGTTTTGTAACAAATGGAGGTTGAAATCTAACATCAAAAAGAGTGCTGTTGTGGTATTTTCTAAGGTGGCTATTACAGATATGTGTGCGTGGAAGTGGGGAGATAAAGTAATTCCAAGGGTTGTAAGCTACTGTTACTTGGGGATTGAATTTGCTGAGAATGGGTCATGGGATAGTCATGTACAGAAGGTAATTGATAATGGGAAGAAAAAGCTTAATCGTTTGCAAGTTAAGTTGAATCTGTACAAGTCTTTCTGTAAGGAAATAGAATTCAAGAATTATTTGCAGGGGGTAGGTGATCCGGGTACAAGATTATTGTTTAAGTTTCGGTCAGGTACGAACTGTCTGAATGAAGAGTTAGGAAGACATAGGGGTAAAAATGATGATAGGCAGTGTAAATTATGCAGGGGTGAATGTGAGAGTGTGGTACATGTTCTCTGGGAGTGTCCAGCATAATTATGACAGCATTAGAAATAATTTCATGGTAGAATTAGAAAATCTATTGGGGGGGAGGTTTGGGGAGTTTAGTACACTTGATAATTTTAATAAGGCAAGTTTTATTTTAGGATTTGAGAATTGGAACAGGGATGATTTTAAAGCATTATTAAAGCTAGTTAAGAGCTTTGTATTATTGATATGGGAGACTAGGAAGAAGGAATTGTATGGTGATCAGGATTGTGTGGTCTCTGGTTGTTCTTGCTCTTGTCCTCTGACTGGAGGTCTTACAAGCTCCGCCTGCGTCTGTGGGTGCGTGGTCAATGGCGTAAGCGCTACGGCAGCAACATGAGTATATTATTATTATTATTATGAATCAAACCCAAATGCATGAGTCACAAGAACTAATCTGCTGCAATGGCTACAACTGCAGCTTGTGAGCTTGTAGAATGCGCTGCATGCACACAACTGCGCGGTAGCTATTGCACCTTTACAATCTCCGCATGCCAATGCTCTTTCCACCAAAGGAAAGGTAAGTGTGGTACGGTCAGTATTGGCTACCCCACAGGGTAGCTGCACCTCACAATAAGCTGCATGTAGGAGATTCAGCAAGTAGGCTCAAAGCTGTTAGGCTAACGATCTGGAAATAGTGTACACTGTAGCTACAAATTAGCATTCAAAATATAGTGCACATTCTACACAAAGCGATAATTAGCGCACACCCACTAGCTAGCTACAAGCTTTTCTACTAGCATCGTTTGCCTGCAAGAGACTGCGGACATTCTCCTGCACATATGTATATTCGATTATTAATGCGGGGCCTAGGCCAGAGGCTGTACGTGCATTCAATACATACCGGAGGACAGCCTGCCCTGAGGAAGGCCAGGCGGGAGGTAGCAGATCAACATGTACAGTACCAGACAAGGAAGAAACGCTGCCACCGTCATCTTGATTGGATTCGCGGCCCTAATGACGTCAGAGGGCACCGTAGCGTTACACCATGCACCCTATGTATATCACAGTAAAATTTTGACTACAGTCATTTATTATTGGGTTGGAGATGATAAACACATACATATATTGACACAGCAAGATAGTACGTTTGTGGGAGCAAGAATTCAGAAAACACATTAGAGCAAATTGCTGTGGAGGGAGTTGGTCAAAATACATTAATGCAAATTGGAGGGAGTTGGCAGAGCAATTGTTCTAACGTGTTCATCATCTGCATCTGAATGAAACAAGATAGTTTCATTTATGAACCAGTACCAGGGAGCTCCCTAGCTTGCTAAACATATAACACCCTATGCCAAGAATCAGCAAGATTAGCATTATAAAGTATATGCTAATTTTTTTTTGCTATCGATGGTATAATCATTTCTTCATCAAGATGTTTAGTGCACATTGAGTCATGCAAAGATTTTAGTTAGCATGTTTATTTATGAGCATTGATAGTTGTCTGTGAAGTTTGTTATTGGGGCTGTATATTGGAGTATATAGCATATTTGTTTCCATAACTGAGTAATGCACAGAATCACTACCTTTGATAATGTGTATACACTGCTACATGTAGTGTAGATCACTGTACATCAGAATGACACAGCTAGTGTATTCAATGTGACTGACAATGACTGTGAGAGAAGCATGACTGTAGTTTGCCAGCTACATAGTTATTTAAAGTTTGAATAGCCGTCAAATGACTCAATAAACAAGAGAATCAAATCAAAAATGGCACGGTACTGCTCCTGAGGAGGGAAGAGTAATTAATAGTCATGAGCATGACCAACATCTACCTTTTAAATAATACTCTTACAGTGAGAAGTTACACAGACTACACAAGTGGCTCACCACAGTGGGAACTGCCCCTGGCTTCTGGGTACGCAGTGCTTTGACTACCTGGAAGACATCCACAGTATTTTCCATCTTGCAGCATTCCACTGCATTCATGAAGGCACAGAATATCCCAGAGCGGCTTACAGTGTCACTGCAAAGGGGGAGGGGCTGGATCATACAAGGGCAGCAGAGCATATGACCATTCACCATTTGACCATTGGTGATTTGCACTGCTCTGCAAGTTTTCAGTTTGCGCACTATATTATTTACCTCCCATGAACCACAATAGGTGCTTTAAAATTGCTGGATCTCATTTGCTCTGTAGTGACCTGGTCAATTAGATCAAGGAAGGCTTTGTGGTTTGTGCACACTCCCTCAGGGGTCCAGCCGGCCATTTGAAACTGGGTCACTTTGCGAACCTTGCCAGACTGGAGACAATGAGCAACTCAGTGAATGAGTCAAACGCTAGAAGGGTTAGCTACCTGTTGGTCAGTGATGTTGAACACCCGCTGGGAGTATCCATTATGTTGGAAAAATTCAATAGTAGAAACGGCATACTGTCCATATTTCTGAGCATTCGTTCTGTCCACTTTGGGCCAGTATGGGAAGCACACCTGTGTTATAAGGAAGAGAAAAATAAAGACAAAAAATACAGATTCACAAAACAATTTAAATTTGTACTTTCCGGTCTGAGAGCATGACGATCACGCCACACTCCCTCTCATATACCATCTTCCAGAAATCACAAACAGTGGATTTCATTGGTGCCTGAGCAATGATGAACCTCTTGCCATGTTCATAGCCCTGAGAACATATCATAAGCACATTAACGTAGAGCACATGTTGTGTTGATAAATGCTTACATTGGCATAGGAAGCATGAATATAATCAGAAGTCTCTGAATTCAGTTGTACTCTCCATTTGTCAGCTACAAAGCAAGACAGAAATGACTTTACGATGAGTGCAGGGACAACAATTCTGTGATTTAATTTTATAGTCTCTCACGTGGAAGGAAGTTTGTGTCTCTGTTTTTCTCTTGGTGCTTAAGGGCAGCAGATCTGACCACTTCATTTGGATTAAGAGTCAACTGATCAAGAACCTACAAAACGGAGGAGGCTACATCAACCAAATCAGAGTCTAACATCAACAGTAATACGTACATGGAACTGCTTCTCAAATCCACTTTTTCCTGTTAGTTCGTCCTTTCCATTTAACCTCTCGATGACTTCTCTCAACTCGGAGGAGGAGATATGTGTATCTCCACAGACAAGAGACTCCAAAACAACATCATGGATGAAAACATATTGCTCCTAAATAAATATAATATACGGTCACTATACATTGATTTAATGAGAATAACACACAATCAGTAAATATTTGCTGGAGTAGCTCATATCAGGCTTTCAACAAACATGACCATATTTGGCACTAATCATCGATTATTCCACAAAGCCTATAAAGTATATCGTGCTCACTTCAGTCTGCACCATCTTCATCCTCTGTCCCCTCATCTTGCTGACTATCCCAGCAATGTCCACCATTCCATCCTTTGCTGCCTGCTCCAAAGCTATGTCTATAGCAATCAGAGTACCTGTCCTGCCAACTCCAGCACTGCATGCATAGAGGGTCAGATCAACAGCATCAGTCAATTGTAATGAAGTCATATCTGATAGCTACATTGCAAGAAACTAAACCGTGAATTATAAACACACAGTTGTTAGCATTAACCTAACCTGCAGTGTACCAGCAGAGGTCCCTTGGAGGGCCTGTACTTGGCCTTGATCCTGTGATAATATGCTAATAGGGGTCCGGCATACTCAGGAACTCCATGATCAGGCCAAGAGGTGAAGTGGAACTGGGTCACCTTCTTGCGAACACCCACCATCCCAGATTGCTGCAGAAGAATTTGATACTTTGATATGAAGATTGATTTATGAACACACAGCTATAAATACTCACCTCCAGCTGTAGTATTCTGATAGTGTAGTCAGCAAATACCTTCTGGTCCACAACAGTGACTTCAAAGGGTCCATACGTCTCACTCTGCCTTGCCTCAGGCCAGTATTGCTCACACTTCCTCTGGACACCCTCCATCACATTGGTGAGCATGGCAATGGCCTGGACCTTCTCCTGCCACACCAGCCGCCAGAAGTCAACAACAGTGTTAGGCAGTGGGCCTGTGTAATTAGGTTGTTTTAATGTATATATTATTGGAATATCATATAGAGGATCGTTACCTTGAGTTGCAATATACTTGTTTGGCTTTGCATATCCCTGCGTTGGACACAGGCATACATGCGTCATTACATGATATAGATGATAAGATACAATTATTAGCATGCTATGAACTCACATCAATATAGGAAGCATTGATATAGTCATCTTCAGAGCCAGCAATAGGTATTAGTACGATGCGCTGGTCATCATCTGCAGGGATATCTTGTAACAAACTGGACTACTTTCGTCAACCAATATTTTAACTTACAAGCTGTGATATTTTTGAAACGGTTCTTTGGTTTGTTAGTTGGTATGCTGCCTACAGTCACCTGCTTACCATCCTCACCAGACGGCAGAGACTGTGAACACAAGTGAAGTTCTCATCACAGCTCAGGTATAGAATGATGACTGGTGGTGTACTCACCCGGTACTGGAGAATAAAGCCACCATTGTTACAGGCATGGAGGCGAGAGACACACTCTCCAAACGTCTCCACCTCCAGAGGGCTGCTGTCTACCACGGCCAGGCCACTCTCTTGTTCCTCATCTGCACAGACAATCAACGTGACATCACCTGCGATACTTCCAGCCTTGTTACTAGCTGTGAAGTGGTAGGCTCCTGTGTGCTTTGGCTCCACACACACAAGCGTCAGAGACCCATCCTCCCCCAGTTCAGTAGCATAGTCAGCCTCCACCTCTCTCCCCTCATGGGCCCAAGTGATGGTTGGTTGTGGGGTACCTGAAGCCTCAACGATCAGAGTGACTCGCTCTCCTTCTGAGACTTGCAGCTTTTCTTGGTATGGCCCAATAGTTGGGGCAGTAAATTTAACTGTGTACGTTGTTGTTAAGGATATTGAAATGATTACGGAAGTAAGCAGCCTCAGCCATGTTAAAGAAGTACTACATCTGTTGGTTTATACCTTTCTGGTAGCACGGGTTAATATGGCTATCAAGTGTAGCATCACTGGTGTTGTGCACCAGCACGCTACTAGTGGCAGCTGTACATATGGAGATGTGTCCCTCATTTGTGGTCACAAGATTGACAGTAGTACTGATGTTATTGACAGTAGTACTGATTTAGGTGCCTGTAACAATACAAACCTGGTATGTTCTCATACAAATTGCCAGCTGAGCTGTAAGCGGGATCGTCTAATGGCTCATCCAAAATAGCTCCGTCCTCATGTTCTACATTTGTCGATGGAGAATTGATGGTTGGCTCCAGCGATAAAGCAGTTTCTTGCTCTACACCATAGATGTTCTTCTGCCTCCTGTGGATACAGACCAGTAAAGGTTGCAGCTAGCTATATAGCACTACTACGATTGGTAGTGTCATACAAAGTATGAGAGTTGTCAGAGAAAACGATATATTCTGAAGCGGAGTCCATTCAGGCATCTATCGTAATGTTTGATTGTTTTACCTCATCCTTTTGACTACTACTACTGCCACCACCACCTCAGTGAGGACGATGAGGAAGACTCCAGCAGCAGCAGCTCCAGCTGCTACTCCCACTATTGCCAGTAGTGAACTCGAAGTGGGCGTATTATCTAGGAAAGATAGATGGACAGGCTCAGCTTTAAATCGTTAATTTATGAATGGCTAGCTAGATAATCATAGTGTAGCAATCTCTTCCAATTATAGCCGTTGAGCACTCACCAACTAGTACTGTATTCAACGTACAATACGTGCATGCATAACCCTGCATACTAGTAGTATAGAATCATGTATACCTTTTGTCAGCGTGGTAACGGAATAAGGTTCACTGAGTGGACCAGTTCCATTGGCATTGACTGCTGCCACTTGAAACATGTAGGAGGTACTGGGGGACAGTGAATCAATGGTACCACTTTGAGATGGTTCTCCTTCTATGAGTACAACAAGCTTATTCATAACATCATCACTATTATGATCTTCGTTGTACTTCACCACATAGCCAGTGATCTCTCCATTTCTACCATGACAATCTTCTTGATTCCAGGCAAGTTCTACTGTTGTGTCTGTCACATTCTTAGCAGTCAATATCTGTGGTTTTCCAGTGGGAGCTACATCGTAAGAGAACCATACTGCATACATAATTATGTATATTATAAAGATTAGGTATACTAATAGAGCGGCATGCATGCATCACTGCAAAAACAAAAGGGTTACTTTAACCCAGCTAGGGTTATCTCAGTGGCAGTTTTGCGAGAGAAAAAAAACCAGTGTGCATACATGATTACCACTTTTAATTAGATCTCCAATTTCTGACAGCAAGGTATGCTAGCTATACAGGTCACATTGCTATTATTTACAATGCTTTCAAGAGGCAACTTGAATGTCCTCATAAAAGCTTTTGATGTATGGAGTCTTAGTATCCGCAGTGTGCACACCACACATGATAGAGCCACAGAGTATGAGACGCTTTTAAATGAATGATTAAGTGACCTCAGAAATTACACTTCTGAGGCAACTTCCATCTCAAGCTTTTCAATTATTCGTGATGTACTTCTAATTGGGGTACAGTATCATATGGCACACCAAAGTAGAGTAGGAAGCTAGTGGCTACTGAAACAGCTGTCCCATGGATTTTATCAACCACGTACATCAAAAGCTTTTATGCATGAGGACATTCAAGTGCCTCTTGAAAGCACTGTAAATAAAGCTATGTGAACTATATAGCTAGCATACCCTGCTGTCAGAAATTGGAGATCTAAAGTGGTAATCATGTATGCACACTGTTTTTTAGCAAAGCTGCCACTGGGATAACCCTAGCTGGGTAAAGCAACCCTTCTGTTTTTGCAGTGATGCTGCTTTTTATACCTGCAGGAAGGGTCTGTACATGTATTACGACACTCATTCCACCTGGATACATAGTCAGGTTGAAAGTATAGTTGGTGTATTCTTCCAGGTCCTCAAATGTGTGCTCAGTTTCCTGAAGTGCTGCAGTTGAGTTGTGTGGAGTCTCATATCCGCAGTGTGCCCTACCATGATAGGCCACAGAGTATGAGACATTTGGTTGAACACCACAGTCTGATGCAGGACTCCATCTCAAGCGTATCATTTTCTCTGATACTTCTCCAATGCTGGGAGCTGGATCATGGCAGAAAGTGGTTTAGAAAGTACATGGAAGTTTGACAATGCCTTGTCTCTTAATAATTATACCATAATAAAACAATGCTTCTCAGTGGCATGTATCAGTTAATTGTGAGATTAGCAGACACATGAATGGATATTTTGAGACACGGATACCTCTGAGGCATGTAATAACTCAACCATAATATTGTAGTACAAATACTGTATTATATGCATTGCCATTGGATGATGGACCTACTGGTAAAGCTAACTACTGACAAAAACGCGTGCCTTAACTCACCGCATTCTGGCGAAGCAGTAGTTAGGCACCACTCAACACTGGCAACAGCCAGAAGGATAAAGGCGAAGGACATCTTTGGGAGCGGCAGTACTGCGAAGCATACGTCTTGCTATATGGTCCGGCAGGAAGTGCGTAGACCGAGAATCGCGCATGCGCATTCGTGCACCTGCGTTGTTTACTGGTGCCTTCCACACAGTTATGTACATGCACAGGCATTGCAAAAAGTGGGATCACGCATGCTTATACAGTAACCATCTCTCATAATTAGAATGCAAATCAACAATAATTATACTGAATATTACAATCATAATCCATTATACTTCTACTTCGTTAACTGTTCTCACCAAGCGCATATAACGTTTGTCTGCTTTACTCCCTTGTGGTCGTTCCAAATCATCCAACAACCTGTAGCGCAGCTTCTTCCATTTGACATAAGCAATATTGTTCTTTGAACGCAGTGGATACTGTCTCAAGTAGCTTATCAGTCTTTCCCTTTCCCTAACGCCAACAAGAGTGTAACAGTGAATGCCAGAGCTCAAGTGTTTGCAATGACCTGCACCTAATAGCTTGCGTATCTGCTCCAGAAGATGCTTTTCATCTTTTTCCTCAAGAGTAAATTTGATTTGGATATCATCATCACGCACTAGAGATGCAGAGAACGTCCCCTTTGCATCTATAATACCAGACAGCCACCCGTCACAAATGCTGTTATGTGCTCTTGGTGTAAAACAGGTGTGTGATTGAAGCTGCCTGTTATCATCACCCCCTGTTGGACCAGCATCTGATGTGCCATACGTACACTTGCTGCATACGGGTGGGTTTTTGCTAATGCCATGAAACAGTTCTGTTTGCTGAAGAAAGAACACAACATGTGTGGAGCTTGTACCGCTGGTGATCGCCATGTTGCCCATGAACAGAACAACCTCTGTGACAAGCCTGCCATTGCTACCTAATCTGAATTTTAGCACTGCGATGCTTTCTGCTCCTTTCTAGCCACTCAGCTGCAAAACCTGGGGTGCATGGAGAGAGAATAAATGTACACACATACTACATTCCCTGTTTCACCCTAGCACAGTTGACATTAGTTCAAAAATAAGCCAAAATACCTTGCTAAGTTGCTAAATATTGGCACTTTAGGCTTGTGAAAGCCCCTAAGAGAAGGAATAGGCAACAGCATCTAAAACTACTGGTATGCGTCCAGTGCCAGACGAAGAGGGGGAGGAGCCAAGCCCTGCTCACAAGACCAAACAAGGTCATCCTTTGCTGATCTCCATTATCTCCCATGGAGAAGGTACTGCATTCCAACATTTACAATTTACAACATTGGCATACCCCAGAGAACGTCAGGCTTGATACGGGGCCGGGGGAGAGGTCGCAGGATCTGTCACGTGTACATGTATATGTACGTACGCTAGCGTAGGCCTGGGCACGTGCGCATGGGAGCGATCAATCGTAGAGATGTGGCTTCCGGCTAGTTAAGATCATTAAATTTTGCATTTAGCATTAGTCCCAAATGGCACTTTAGTCTTCTGTATTCCCAAGAGATAACCACTGTTTTGACATCTCAACAGTCTTAGTTTCAATGTGTTATATGACTAAATACTATTGGGACCAACATTAATGTATGATTTCCATAAAGTTACTTGCAGTCGGTGATCTTCCATGCAGCATTCCTCTGAAGCATGTTATCAGTGTTGGTCAATTTCACAAGCAATGTACAGGCAACAGCTTCTAAAAAAAATTCCCGTTACACAGCTAAATTAAAAAACAACAGTTATGCGTTGAGCTCTAATAACTATGCTATACATCAATAATACATCATGAGTTGCAAGCGAATAACAATTTTATGATTCCAAAGGCAGTTACTTGAAATTGGAGTAGATGTCGAACGTCTCCAGAAACAGTAACATGAGATCAAATATGGAGCAGTATTGTTCCTACATGGAGGAAACATCATTTTTGTGTAGTAGCTAAACTATAGCCACAAGCTAGCACCACAAAAGTTATAAGTTTATTTTAACTTCTAAGTGGTTACTGCAACTAGGTGGGTCATCTCATATATTGTTGCAGAAATAACAAAGTGGTTGACGGATCCCTTCTGCTAGCTGCAAGGGAACTTTGTTATTCCTGCGACTACCTATGTGGGCATCAGATCGGCTGATAAACAGATGTTCACTAATGAAAATAGTTCCTTTTTTGCTGATACTTCGACCTTATGATAGAGCTAGATAGCTCGCCAGCAACCGCATAGTTTCAGTTAGTCTATATAATCTGATAGTCTACTAATATGTAGCTTAATTCCCTTGTGGGAAAGTATGACCACTTTGTCATACATTCCTGCGACTACGCACAGTAAAATAAGAATTGTCATTATGACTACAGTTGTTTTTTATGGGATTGGAGATGATGAACACATTACATATATTGACACAGCAAGTTTGTGGGAGGAGCTGGTCAAGAATTCAGAAAACACATTAGAGCAAATTGCTGTGGAGGGAGTTGGTCAAAATACATTAATGCAAATTGGAGGGAGTTGGTCCAGATTTCAGAAAATACACAGAGCAATTGTTCTAACGTGTACATCATCTGAGTGAACCAGTACCAGGGAGCTCCCTAGCTAGCTAAACATGTAACACCTTAATATGCCAAGAATCAGCAAGATTAGCATTATAAAGTAGCTTTATGCTAAATTTTTTTTGGCTATCGATGGTATAATCATTTCTTCAGTGTGCTACCTTAATCAAGAAGTTTAGTGCACATTGAGTCATGCAAAGATTTTAGTTAGCATGTTTATTTATGAGCATTGATAGTTGTCTGTGAAGTTTGTTATTGGAGGCTGTATATTGGAGTATATAGCATATTTGTTTCCATAACTGAGTAATGCACAGAATCACTACCTTTGATAATGTGTATACACTGCTACATGTAGTGGGCAGATTACTAGATCACTGTACATCAGAACGACACAGCTAGTGTATTCAATGTGACTGACAATGACTGTGAGAGAAGCATGACTGTAGTTTGCCAGCTACAAAGTTATTTAAAGTTGGAATAGCTGTCAAATGACTCAATAAACAAGAGAATCAAATCAAAAATGGCACGGTACTGCTCCTGAGGGAAGAGTAATTAATAGTCATGAGCACGACCAACACCTACCTTTTAAATCTTATATACAGTGAGAAGTTACACAGACTACACAGACTAGACCAAGTGGCTCACCACAGTGGGAACTGCCCCTGGCTTCTGGGTACGCAGAGCTTTGACCACCTGGAAGACGTCCACAGTATTTTCCATCTTGCAGCATTCCACTGCATTCATGAAGGCACAGAATATCCCAGAGCGGCTTACAGTGTCACTGCAGAGGGGGAGGGGCTGGATCATACAAGGGGAGGGGCTGGATCACACAAGGGTAGCAGAGCATATGACCATTCACCACTTGACCATTGGTCATTTGCACTCCACTGCAAGTTTTCTGTTTACGCACTGCATTATTTACCTCCCATGAACCACAATAGGTGCTTTAAAATTGCTGGATCTCATTTGCTCTGTGGTGACCTGGTCAATTAGATCAAGGAAGGCTTTGTGGTTTGTGCACACTCCCTCAGGGGTCCAGCCGGCCATTTGAAACTGGGTCACTTTGCGAACCTTGCCAGACTGGAGACAATGAGCAACTCAGTGAATGAGTCAAACACTAGAAGGGTTAGCTACCTGTTGGTCAGTGATGTTGAACACCCGCTGGGAGTATCCATTATGTTGGAAAAATTCAATAGTAGAAACGGCATACTGTCCATATTTCTGAGCATTCGTTCTGTCCACTTTTGGCCAGTATGGGAAGCACACCTGTGTTATAAGGAAGAGAAAAATAAAGACAAAAAAATACAGATTCACAAAACAATTAAAGTTTGTACTTTCCGGTCTGAGAGCATGACAATCACGCCACACTCCCTCTCGTATACCATCTTCCAGAAATCACAAACAGTGGATTTCATTGGTGCCTGAGCAATGATGAACCTCTTGCCATGTTCATAGCCCTGAGAACATACCATAAACACATTAACGTAGAGCACATGTTGTGTTGATAAATGCTTACATTGGCATAGGAAGCATGAATATAATCAGAAGTCTCTGAATTCAGTTTTACTCTCCATTTGTCAGCTACAAAGCAAGACAGAAATGATTTTACAGTGAGTGCAGGGAAACAATTCTGTGATTTAATTTTATAGTCTCTCACGTGGAAGGAAGTTTGTGTCTCTGTTTTTCTCCTGATGCTTGAGGGCTGCAGATCTGACCACTTCATTTGGATTGGGAGTCACCTGATCAAGAACCTACAAAACAGAGGAGGCTACATCAACCAAATCAGAGTCTAACATCAACAGTATTACATACATGGAACTGCTTCTCAAAACCACTTTTTCCTGTTTGCTCATCCTTATTGCTTAGCCTCTCAATGGCTTCTCTCAACTCGGAGGAAGAGATTTGTGTATCTCCACAGACAAGAGACTCCAAAACAGCATCATGTATGAAAACATATTGTTCCTAAATAAATATAACGTACGGTCACTATACATTGATTTAATGAGAATAATACACAATCAGTAAATATTAGCTAGAGTAGCTCATATCAGGCTTTCAACAAACATGACCTTAAATGGCAATAAGCATCCCACGCCCTGTGACAGGATTATTCCACAAGGCCTATAAACTATATGGTGCTCACTTCAGTCTGCACCATCTTCATCCTCTGTCCCCTCATCTTGCTGACTATCCCAGCAATGTCCACCATCCCATCTTTTGCTGCCTGCTCCAAAGCTATGTCTATAGCAATCAGAGTACCTGTCCTGCCAACTCCAGCACTGCATGTATAGAGGGTCAGATCAACAGCATCAGTCAATTGTAATGAAGTTGTATCTGATAGCTACATTGCAAGAAATTAAACCGTGAATTATAAACACACAGTTGTTAGCATTAACCTAACCTGCAGTGTACCAGCAGAGGTCCCTTGGAGGGCCTGTACTTGGCCTTGATCCTGTGATAATATGCTAATAGGGGTCCAGCATATTCAGGAACTCCATGGTCTGGCCAAGAGGTGAAGTGGAACAGGGTCACCTTCTTGCGAACACCCACCATCCCAGATTGCTGCAGAAGAATTTGATACTTTGATATAAAGATTGATGTTTGAACCCACAGCTATAAATACCAACCTCCAGCTGCAGTGTTCTGATGGTGTAGTCAGCAAACACCTTCTGGTCCACAACAGTGACCTCAAAGGGTCCATACGTCTCACTCTGCCTTGCCTCAGGCCAGTACTGCTCACACTTCCTCTGGACACCCTCCATCACATTGGTGAGCATGGCAATGGCCTGGACCTTCTCCTGCCACACCAGCCGCCAGAAGTCAACAACAGTGTTGGGCAGTGGGCCTGTGTAATTAGGTTGTTTTAAATGTATATATTATTGGAATATCATGGAGGACTGTTACCTTGGGTTGCAATATACTTGTTTGGCCTTGCATATCCCTGCATTGGACACAGGCATACATGCGTCATTACATGATATAGACAATTATTAGCATGCTATGAACTCACATCAATATAGGAAGCATTGATATAGTCATCTTCAGAGCCAGCAATAGGTATTAGTACGATGCGCTGGTCATCATCTGTAGGGATATCTTGTAACAAACTGGACTACTTTCGTCAACCAATATTTCAACTTACAAGCTGAGATATTTTTGAAACGGTTCTTTGGTTGGTTAGTTGGTATGCTGCCCACAGTCACCTGCTTACCATCCTCACCAGTCGGCAGAGACTGTGAATACAAGCAAAGTTCTCGTCACAGCTCAGATAAATGATGACTGGTGATGTACTCACCCGGTACTGGAGAATAAAGCCACCATTGTTACAGGCATGAAGGCGAGAGACACACTCCCCAAACGTCTCCACCTCCAGAGGGCTGCTGTCTACCACGGCCAGGTCACTCTCTTGTTCCTCATCTGCACAGACAATCAACGTGACATCACCTGCGACACTTCCAGCCTTGTTACTAGCTGTGAAGTGATAGGTTCCTCCATGCTTTGGCTCCACACACACAAGCGTCAGAGACCCATCCTCCCCCAGTTCAGTAGCATAGTCAGGCTTCACCTCTCTCCCCTCACGGGCCCAAGTGATGGTTGGTTGTGGGGTACCTGAAGCCTCAACCATCAGAGTGACTCGCTCTCCTTCTGAGACTTGCAGCTTTTCTTGGTATGGCCCAATAGTTGGGGCAGTAAATTTAACTGTGCGCATGGTTGTTAGGGAGTATTGAAAATGATTACGTAAGCAAACAGCCTGTTAAAGCAGTACTACATCTGTTGGTTTATACCTCTCTCATAGCGCTGGTTAGTATGGCTATCAAGTGTAGCACCACTGGTGTTGTGCACCAGTACACTAGTAGTGGCAGCTGTACATATGGAGATGTGTCCCTCATTTGTGGTCACAAGATTGACAGTAGTACTGATGTTATTGACAGTAGTACTGATTTAGGTGCCTGTAACAATACAAACCTGGTATGTTCTCATACGAATTGCCAGCTGAGCTGTATGCGGGATCGTCTAATGGCTCATCCAAAACAGCCCCGTCCTCATGTTCTACATTTGTCGATGGAGAAATGATGGTTGGCTCCAGTGATAACATAGTCTCTTCCCTTGCATAGTAGATGTTCTTCTGCCTCCTGTGGATACAGACCAGTAAAGGTTGCAGCTAGCTATAGCACTACTACGATTGGTAGTGTCATACAAAGTATGAGAGTTGTCAGAGAAAACGATATATTCTGAAGCGGAGTCCATTCAGGCATCTATCGTAATGTTTGATTGTTTTACCTCATCCTTTTGACTACTACTACTGCCACCACCACCTCAGTGAGGACGATGAGGAAGACTCCAGCAGCAGCAGCTCCAGCTGCTACTCCCACTATTGCCAGTAGTGAACTCGAAGTGGGCGTATTATCTAGGAAAGATAGATGGACAGGCTCAGCTTTAAATCGTTAATTTATGAATGGCTAGCTAGATAATCATAGTGTAGCAATCTCTTCCAATTATAGCCGTTGAGCACTCACCAACTAGTACTGTATTCAACGTACAATACGTGCATGCATAACCCTGCATACTAGTAGTATAGAATCATGTATACCTTTTGTCAGCGTGGTAACGGAATAAGGTTCACTGAGTGGACCAGTTCCATTGGCATTGACTGCTGCCACTTGAAACATGTAGGAGGTACTGGGGGACAGTGAATCAATGGTACCACTTTGAGATGGTTCTCCTTCTACTGTAACAACAGACTTAGTCATAACATCATCACTATCACAATCTTCATTGTACTGCACCACATAGCCAGTGATCTCTCCATTTCTACCATGACAATCTTCTCGATTCCAGGCAAGTTCTACTGTTGTGTCTGTCACATTCTTAGCAGTCAATATCTGTGGTTTTCCAGTAGGAGCTACATCGTAAGAGAACCATACTGCATACATAATTATGTATATTATAAAGATTAGGTATACTAATAGAGCGGCATGCATGCAAAAACAAAAGGGTTACTTTAACCCAGCTAGGGTTATCTCAGTGGCAGTTTTGCGAGAGAGAAAAAAACAGTGTGCATACATGATTACCACTTAATAGATCTCCAATTTCTGACAGCAAGGTATGCTAGCTTTACAGGTCACATTGCTATTATTTACAATGCTTTCAAGAGGCAACTTGAATGTCCTCATAAAAGCTTTGATGTATGGATTTAGTATCATATGGCACACCACACTAGATTGTTGAAACTTTTGAAGAGGACACCTGGGTAATTGAATGATTAAGTGACCTCAGAAATTACACTTCTGAGGCAACTTGCAGGTCCTCTTAAAAGCTTTTCAATTATTGGTGATGTACTTCTAATTGGGGTACAGTATCATATGGCACACCAAAGTAGAGTAGGAAGCTAGTGGCTACTGAAACAGCTGTCCCATGGATTTTATCAACCACGTACATCAAAAGCTTTTATGCATGAGGACATTCAAGTGCCTCTTGAAAGCACTGTAAATAAAGCTATGTGAACTATATAGCTAGCATACCCTGCTGTCAGAAATTGGAGATCTAAAGTGGTAATCATGTATGCACACTGTTTTTTTAGCAAAGCTGCCACTGGGATAACCCTAGCTGGGTTAAAGCAACCCTTCTGTTTTTGCAGTGTGCTGCTTTTTATACCTGCAGGAAGGGTCTGTGCATGTATTACAACACTCATTCCACCTGGATACATAGTCAGGTTGAAAGTATAGTTGGTGTATTCTTCCAGGTCCTCAAATGTGTGCTCAGTTTCCTGAAGTGCTGCGATTGATGAGTTGTGTGGAGTCTCATATCCGCAGTGTGCCCTACCATGATAGGCCACAGAGTATGAGACATTTGGTTGAACACCACAGTCTGATGCAGGACTCCATCTCAAGTGTATCATTTTCTCTGATACTTCTCCAATGCTTGGAGCTGGACAATGGCAGAAAGTGGTTTAGAAAGTACATGGAAGTTTGACAATGCCTTGTCTCTTAATAATTATAACTCATTGCCATGATAAAACAATGCTTCTCAGTGGCATGTATCAGTTAATTGTGAGATTAGCAGACACATGAATGGATATTTTGAGACACGGAAATTATATACCTCTGAGGCATGTAGTAACTCAACCATAATATTGTAGTACAAATACTGTATTATATGCATTGCCATTGGATGATGGACCTACTGGTAAAGCTAACTACTGACAAAAACGCGTGCCTTAACTCACCGCATTCCGGCGAAGCAGTAGTTAGGCACCACTCAACACTGGCAACAGCCAGAAGGATAAAGGCGAAGGACATCTTTGGGAGCGGCAGTACTGCGAAGCATACGTCTTGCTATATGGTCCGGCAGGAAGTGCGTAGACCGAGAATCGCGCATGCGCATTCGTGCACCTGCACTGTTTACCGGTGCCTTCCTTTGAAAGGCTTGATGCAGTTATGTACATGCACAGGCATTGCAAAAAGTGGGATCACGCATGCTTATACAGTAACCATCTCTCATAATTATAATGCAAATCAACAATAATTATACTGAATATTACAATCATAATCCATTATACTTCTACTTCGTTAACTGTTCTCACCAAGCGCATATAACGTTTGTCTGCTTTACTCCCTTGTGGTCGTTCCAAATCATCCAACAACCTGTAGCGCAGCTTCTTCCATTTGACATAAGCAATATTGTTCTTTGAACGCAGTGGATACTGTCTCAAGTAGCTTATCAGTCTTTCCCTTTCCCTAACACCAACAAGAGTGTAGCAGTGAATGCCAGAGCTCAAGTGTTTGCAATGACCTGCACCTAATAGCTTGCGTATCTGCTCCAGAAGATGCTTTTCATCTTTTTCCTCAAGAGTAAATTTGATTTGGATATCATCATCACGCACTAGAGATGCAGAGAACGTCCCCTTTGCATCTATAATACCAGACAGCCACCCGTCATCGAGACTCACCTGGCTGGCAACCTTGCTACAGCACGTGGCATGGCTAGTTGAGGATACTCGTGAGTTGTGGGCATTCCGATACTCCTCAAACTCTTGCTTCGTTCTTCCCAATTTCAAATTTCCAGAAAAAATCTGAATCAGCTTTCCAGTGTGTTTGTCATCTCCCACAATGTACCGGAAGCCCTCCTCATACCGCTTCACACGGCCAAATCCTAGTAGCGTCTTCACACCGTACAGCACTTGTGGGCATTTTCGGATCATTGTGAACTGGCACGTCTGCCTCTCTGTTACCTTCCATGACCCAATACCCTCCACAAAGCCCACAAACCATTGCAGACGCTCTGGCATAGCCATAAATTGCTTCATATACTCGTTGTACTCCCGTCTTGTCATGTCCTCTCTAGCTTGCAAGCTCTCATCACCCGGCTCTGCAGGCTGTAAATCACCAGATAACTCATCATCAAATTGTGCCTCATTTCCTTCAAATGTGCTATACTCCACTTGCTGCCTTTTCCTGACCTTCACAAATGCTGTGATGTGCTCTTGGTGTAAAACAGGTGTGTGATTGAAGCTGCCTGTTATCATCACCCCCTGTTGGACCAGCATCTGATGTGCCATACGTACACTTGCTGCATACGGGTGGGTTTTTGCTAATGCCATGAAACAGTTCTGTTTGCTGAAGAAAGAACACAACATGTGTGGAGCTTGTACCGCTGATGATCGCCATGTTGCCCATGAACAGAACAACCTCTGTGACAAGCCTGCCATTGCTACCTAATCTGTTAAATTTTAGCACTGCGATGCTTTCTGCTCCTTTCTAGCCACTCAGCTATAAAACCTGGGGTTGCATGGAGAGAGAATAAATGTACACACATACTACATTCCCTGTTTCACCCTAGCACAGTTGACATTAGTTCAAAAATAAGCCGAAATACCTTGCTAAGTTGCTAAATATTGGCACTTTAGGTTTGTGAAAGCCCCTAAGAGAAGGAATAGGCAACAGCATCTAAAACTACTGGTATGCGTCCAGTGCCAGACGAAGAGGGGGAGGAGCCAAGCCCTGCTCACAAGACCAAACAAGGTCATCCTTTGCTGATCTCCATTATCTCCCATGGAGAAGGTACTGCATTCCAACATTTACAATTTACAACATTAATTGGTGCAATGCATACCCCAGAGCAAGGGCGGCGGAAGCAGGGGGGCTACGGGGGCTTTAGCCCCCCCAATTGCGAAGGTTGGGGGGCTGAGCCCCCCCCAAAATTGAAGTTAACGCCCCTCCTACGTACTTTGAACTTCGACATTGCTACGTGGAAATGGCAGGTAGTAGGGACGTTTGCAGTTGAATTCTTTTGTTCATTGATACTGTGATTTCACTTGTACTCTGGACGAGCCAAGACTTCACAGCCAATCTGGCGCTACGTGCGCTGTATGCGCCGGGCAAGGAGATTTTCTGGGTGAGGTAGCGAGGTCTACGGCCATGGGCCTATTCCTGCATGCTCGACTTACCAAGAGCACTTCCAGTACTGATTTGCAGAGACCCCATGAGAGCGATTCTTGACCACTTTAAAGCGCCAAGTGAAAAAAAAAATCGCGCAACGCGCGGGGGGCGCGCTGCGCGCGCTGGGCTGCTACGCAGCCCGACTCTATCAGCCCCCCCACTTGTTTCATGTTTCCGCCGCCACTAACGTAGTCTCGCGTGGCCAGAGAACGTCAGGCTTGATACGGGGCCGGGGGAGAGGTCGCAGGATCTGTCACGTGTACATGTATATGTACGTACGCTAGCGTAGGCCGGGTACGGGTCGCAAGATCTGTCACGTGCATATGTACGTACGTAGGCCTGGGCACGTGCGCATGGGAGCGATCAATCATAGAGGTGTGGCTTCCGGCTAGTTAAGATCATAAAATTTTGCATTTAGCATTAGTCCCAAATGGCACTTTAGTCTTCTGTATTCCCAAGAGATAACCACTGTTTTGACATCTCAACAGTCTTAGTTTCAATGTGTTATATGACTAAATACTATTGGGACCAACATGATTTCCATAAAGTTATATACTTGCAGTCGGTGATCTTCCATGCAGCATTCCTCTGAAGCATGTTATCAGTGTTGGTCAATTTCACAAGCAATGTACAGGCAGCAGCTTTTAAAAAAATTTCCCGTTACACAGCTAAATTAAAAAACAACAGTTATGCGTTGAGCTCTAATAGCTATGCTATACATCAATAATACATCATGAGTTGCAAGCGAATAACAATTTTATAATGTATTGATTCCAAAGGGTATGTGTGCCAGTTACTTGAAATTGGAGTAGATGTCGAACGTCTCCAGAAACAGTAACATGAGATCAAATATGGAGCAGTACTGTTCCTACATGGAGGAAACATTTTTGTGTAGTAAACTATAGCCACAAGCTAAGCTAGCACCACAAAAGTTATAAGTTTATTTTAACTTCTAAGTGGTTACTGCAACTAGGTGGGTCATCTCATATATTGTTGCATAAATAACAAAGTGGTTGACGGATCCCTTCTGCTAGCTGCAAGGGAACTTTGTTATTCCTGCGACTACCTATGTGGGCATCAGATCGGCTGATAAACAGATGTTCACTAATGAAAGTAGTTCCTTTTTTGCTGATACTTCGACCTTATGATAGAGCTAGATAGCTCACCAGCAACCGCATAGTTTCAGTTAGGGAAGCCAGTCTATATAATCTGATAGTCCACTAATATGTAGCTTAATTCCCTTGTGGGAAAGTACTATGACCACTTTGTCATACATTCCTGCGACTACATATGTGCATATGAGGCGACCCAGGTAATCAAGCTGGGTTAAAACAACCGTCACAACCATAATTACAGCACCTCTCAGCAATTGGGCTTATGTAGCTACCACTTCCTCTTACATCTGTACAGTATCGTAATTGTGGCACGTAGACTATGTTGCAACTGACTCACCACAGTGGGAACTGCCCCTGGCTTTTGAATACGCAGTGCTTTGACCACCTGGAAGACGTCCACGGTGCCTTCTGTCTTGCAGCACTCCATAGCATTCATGAGAGCACAGAAAATCCCAGAGCGACTCACAGTGTCACTGTGCGGAGAAGGAGGAAGGGTGGGGTTAATCACATTTCTGTCAGATCAATTTTCTATTAAATATTTAACGTGAAGGAGAGATCCCTGCAGGTACTACAAAGTACGTATAATAAACAATAAGAGTAAGGATGATTGTGCAAATACCACTCACGTCCCATGCACCACAATCGGCATGTTGCTCGTCCTCATTTGCTCTGTAGTGACCTGCTCAATTAGATCAAGGAAGGCTTTGGGGGTTATGCACACTCCCTCAGGGGTCCAGCCGGCCATTTGGAACTGGGTCACTTTACGAACCTTACCAGACTGGAGACAATGAGTGAATGGATCAAACAATAGAAACACTTGAATGGCTGGTGGATAGTAGCTAGCTACCTGTTGGTCAGTGATGTTGAACACCCGCTGGGAGTATCCATTATGTTGGAAAGTTTCAACAGTGGAAACGGCATACTGTCCGTATTTCTGACCATTGTTTTTGTCCACTTTTGGCCAGTATGGGAAGCACACCTGCTGTACAAGGAGGAGATAAATAAAGACATAACCATAAATTGGTAAATAATAATTTGTACCTTCCTGTCTTTAATGAGATCCGAGAGCATGACGATCACACTACACTCCCTCTCGTACACCATCTTCCAGAAGTCACAAACAGTGGATTTCATTGGTGCCTGAGCAATGATGAACCTCTTGCTCTGTTTGTAGCCCTGAGGACACACAATCATATATAGTATCAAAGAACACATGCTGCATTAAGGAATGCTTACATTGGCATAGGAAGCATGAATGTAATCAGAAGTCTCTGACTTCACCGTAACTCTCCATTTGTCAGCTACAAGAAAGAAAATACACTTAAGCATTAACTTTATAGTCCACACCGGTAAAATGACTGTGATAGAGTCTCACGTGGAAGGAAATTTGTGTCTCTGTTTTTCTCCTGATGCTTGAGGGCTGCAGATCTGACAACTTCATTAGGATTGGGAGTCACCTGATCAAGAACCTACAAAACGGAGGAGGCTACATCAACCAAATCAGAGTCTAGCATCAACAGTAATACGTACATGGAACTGCTTCTCAAATCCACTTTTTCCTGTTAGTTCGTCCTTTCCATTTAACCTTTCGATGACTTCTCTCAACTCGGAGGAGGAGATATGTGTATCTCCACAGACAAGAGACTCCAAAATAGCATCATGGATGAATATATATTGCTCCTAAGTAAACACAATTACATTTATAACATAAAAAGAGTTGCTTTAATGATAATAAAGGGCAAATGTAAACTGTAAACATTAGCTAGATTAGCGCATATCCACAAACATGACCTTAAATGGCAATAAGCATCCCACGCCCTGTGACAGGATTATTCCACAAGGCCTATAAACTATATATCGTGCTCACTTCAGTCTGCACCATCTTCATCCTCTGTCCCCTCATCTTGCTGACTATCCCAGCAATGTCCACCATCCCATCCTTTGCTGCCTGCTCCAAAGCTATGTCTATAGCAATCAGAGTACCTGTCCTGCCAACTCCAGCACTGCATGTATAGAGGGTTACGTCAACAACATTGTCATGCAGTCATATATATCACTGCAAAAATGAAAGGGTTGCTTTAGCTGGGGTTATCTCAGTTGCCGCTTCATTACTAAATATGTATACAGGCATAAACTAATTCCCGGTAGCTCACTTGACCGCTACAGTACACAAGTATGCATTTCTAGCCTCATAACTGCCTGTAACTAAAACATGATCTAGCTTAATTGTTTACCTTTCTGGAGTTGCATTTGTAACCAGTTTTTGGCCATCATAATATACCTTTCAGTTTCATATAAAATGCACAAACACATTAGCTAGGTCATGTTTCTTGGAATAGAGGCACTTAACCTGGAGCCATAGAAATGTTACAAATGCAGATACTTTCCTATGCCTTATGTAACTACCTATAACTAATATGCCTATGTGACCTAGCTCACTTCAGAATCTGCTTGTAGGCACACTGCTTGTTAGTGAAGCTGCAACACAGGAACCCTTCTGTTTTGCCGTGTATACGGCTATATTGCAGATGAACACACGTGTGCACAGTTGTAAACATTAACCTAACCCGCAGTGCACCAGCAGAGGTCCCTTGGAGGGCCTGTACTTGGCCTTGATCCTGTGCTGGTATGCCAAGAGGGGTCCGGCATACTCAGGAACTCCATGATCAGGCCAAGAGGTGAAGTGAAACTGGGTCACCTTCTTGCGAACACCCACCATCCCAGATTGCTGCAGAAGAATTTGATACTTTGATATAAAGATTGATGTTTGAACCCACAGTTATAAATACTAACCTCCAGCTGCAGTGTTCTGATAGTGTAGTCAGCAAACACCTTCTGGTCCACAATAGTGACCTCAAAGGGTCCATACGTCTCACTCTGCTTCGACTCAGGCCAGTACTGCTCACACTTCCTCTGGACACCCTCCATCACATTGGTGAGCATGGCAATGGCCTGGACCTTCTCCTGCCACACCAGCCGCCAGAAGTCAACAACAGTATTGGGCAGTGGACCTGTGTAATTAAGTTGTTTTAATGTATATGCGTTATTGAAATATCAATATCATAGAGGATCGTTACCTTGAGTTGCAATATACTTGTTTGGCTTTGCATATCCCTGCATTGGACACAGGCGTACATGGTTACATGATATAGACGATGAGATACGATTATTAGCATTCTATGAACACACATCAATATAGGAAGCATTGATGTAGTCATCTTCAGAGCCAGCAATAGGTATTAGTACGATGCGCTGGTCATCATCTGTAGGATATCTTATAACACACTGGACTATTTTCATCAACCAATATCAACTATCAACTTACAAGCTGAGATATTCTTGAAACGATTCTTTGGTTGGTTAGTTGGTATGCTACCTACAGTCACCTGCTTACCATCCTCACCAGACGGCAGAGACTGTCAACACAAGGAAAGTTCTCATCACAGCTCAGGTATAGAATGATGACTGGTGGTGTACTCACCCGGTACTGGAGAATAAAGCCGGCATTGTTACAGGCATGGAGACGAGAGACACACTCTCCAAACGTCTCCACCTCAAGAGGGCTGCTGTCTACCACGGCCAGGCCACTCTCGTGTTCCTCATCTGCACAGACAATCAACGTGACATGACCTGGGATACTTCCAGCCTTGTTACTAGCTGTGAAGTGATAGGTTCCTGCGTGCTTTGGCTTTGCACATGCAAGAGTCAGAGACCCATCCTCCCCCAGGTCAGTAGCATAGTCAGTCTCCACCTCATTTCCCTGATAGGCCCAGGTGATGGTTGGCTGTGGGGTACCTGAAGCCTCAACCATCAGAGTGACTCGCTCACCTTCTGAGACTTGCAGCTTTTCTTGGTATGGCCCAATAGTTGGGGCAATTAATGTAACTGTGTGCATGGTTGTTAGGGAGTAGCGAAAAATTATTAATACACACTATAATTATAGTGGCTAGCAGCTATGGAAACAAACTGCACATTATTTAATGTTAAAGTAATACTACTACCGCTGCAGCTGTTGGTTTGGCATAACTCTACCTCTCTCATAGCGCTGGTTAATATGGTTATCAGGTGTAGCATCACTGGTGTTTCGTATTGGTGCGCCATTAGTGGCATCTGTGGAGATGTTGCCTTTGTTTGTAGTCACAAGAGTATCTATTGTAGATGGAATTATTGACACTAGTAACAACAGTTTAGCTACGTCGTACAGCACAAACCTGGTACTTTCTCATATGCACTATCGCCAACTGTACTGTATGCAGCATCTAATGGCTCATCAGATTCATCCAAAGTGGCCTCATCCTCAAGCTTTGTATTTGTCAATGGAGAAATGATAGTTGGCTTCAGTAATAATGTGGCTTGTTGCTTTGCACCATAGATGTTCTTCCTCATCCTGTGGATGTAGACCAGTAAAGGTTGTACCCTAGCTGTAGTACTATGTGGTACTATGCAATTGGTAATGTCATGCAAGGTAGTGATAGTATCATTATTTAGTATTATAGCATGACCGTTGCTTTTTCCACATACAATACAGGATAGGCTATCTAGCACATTCTTTCACCTCCGTATTTTGACTATTATCACCACCGCCGCCATGGTGAGGATGATGAGGAACCTCCAGCAACAGTAACTCCAGCTACTACTCCCACTGCTATTACAGACGAACTGGAAGTAGGTAAGTCATCTAGGGAAAATGGACGCAACATTAATTTTCACCATTAATTTTCTGATAGGTGTAACTATGTAACCACAGAGTACAGCAATTCCCTTACCAGTTGTGTCCCGCAGTGAGCAGTCATTGGTACCTACACCAGTTAATCTCACATACCTTCTGTCAGTGTGGTAACGCAGTAAGGTTCACTGAATGGACCAGTTCCGTTGGCACTGACAGCTGCCACTTGAAACATGTAGGAGGTACTGGGGGACAGTGAATCAATAGTACCAGCTTTGAGATGGTTCTCCTTCTGAGAGTACAACAAACTTATTCATAACATCATCACTGTCACGATCTTTACTGTACTGCACCACATAGCCAGTAATTTCTCCATTTCTACCAGGACAGTCTTCTCGGTTCCAGGTAAGTTCTACTAATGTGTCTGTCACATTCTTAGCAGTCAATATCTGTGGTTTTCCAGTAGGAGCTACAGCAGAGAGAAAATGTATAAAGCAGGTTAGGTATACATACATGCATGCTGTTTTATATACTGCATCTTATACTGTACCTGCTGGAAGGGTCTGTACATGTATTACAACACTCAGTCCACCTGGATACATAGTCAGGTTGAAAGTATAGTTGGTGTATTCTTCCAGGTCCTCAAATGTGTACTCAGTTTCCTGAAGTGCTGCAGTTGAGTTGGGTGGAGTTTCATATCCACAGTGTGCCCTACCATGATAGGCCACAATATATGAGACATTCGGCTGAACATCACAGACTGATATAGGACTAAATGGACTCCAGCTCAAATGGATTGCTTTCTCTGACACCACTCCAACTGTTGGGACGCTGGGACCTGTAGATCATGCAGATATATTCAGGTTTGGAAAGTTCAATAGAAATTTGGTAGTACTATACCTCCCAATATAACGACTGTTGACATGTTGAACTGAAGAGTTCCCTGAAAACCCATGCTCATACTATAGAAACTCATACACTTGAGCCGAATGTAAGGTCTACAATTCACTTCCCATCTTGTAGTTGTACTAAGACTTGATGACTGAATATTTGCTATTGCTACAGTACTGTCAGTCGCAGTAGTAAAGAGTTCTCTCATCTCGAGTACCATCTTATTGGCAGTTCCACTACATATACTCCAGTCAAAAGGCCATTGCCACGATACAGCAATGTCAAATGTACCATTCTGTGAGTTACAAGTTGTAAAGTTAGCAGACACATCTTGGGGCACAGGAGTTACACCTGAAGCAATGTACAAACGTGAATATTCAGATACCACTTGATACTGTATCACTGTGTATATATATGCATAATCATGGCCTAACTGAATGGGCTTTACCTGTAAACTGCAGAGGCATGGCACTACGCGGCTTGGAACTGTATTGGAATAATATACATCCTAAACTCACCGCATTCTGGCAAAGCAGCAGTCATGTACCATTCAACACTGGCGACAGCCAGAAAGATGAAAGTGAACGACATCTTCACGAAAAATACAGCTCGTGGAAGCGGCGGTACGGATTTCGTACTCCGGAAGTATAATCAAGGACACTTAATTACTAACGTTAGTAATTAATATTCTGGCGTAATCCGCCCCCCGCGAGGGGCGGGTTACGCCAGACTAAGTAATTAATAATGTTGATCGGGGGAGGGGGTGGATATTTGTGCTGGCTGGCCCTGTAGCAAAATACTTAACTAATGAGTATTACAATATTAGTTGTGAGACCACCAGTTGTTCGATAGCACACTCAGTCTCTTGCAGTCTTAGACAGAATCAAGTAAAATTTTGTCCTAGGACAGAATTAGTATTGCAGCCGCCAAGGACACAATGGGGCAACCATATTCAGTCCTGTGTAGCTACTAGCACCACATTTGGTTAAAGTGGGACCAAATCTGGCAGCCACATTCTGTCGTAGGACCAAATCTGGTAACAATATCTTGTCAGTTACTAGGTTCAGGCTTGCATAAAGGTTCATATTTAAGTAGCTAATAATTTAATTAAAGAGTTGTAAAGATAATTAGCTATAGAGTTAAAGCATACTACGTTGTGTGGTGAGCCCATATTCAAGAGGAGAGTACATGTATTAGCTAATACTACTACCACTAAAATATGGCAGCTGCATGCTTAGCCTCGTTCCAAGTCTCCACTCCCACCTTTTTATTACATGTAGTAAAAATTATATGTGAAAAAAAATCTGGGAGTTTTTTTGCATGTAGCTAGCTAGTAAAAACTACATGCGAAAAATGCTGGGAGTGGAGACTTCCCGGGAATGAGGCTAACAGCTACTTTACATAGGGTATTGTGGGGTGAGCCTAGCATATTATATGCAGTTCTACAGTGATATTAGGATTGCAAAAGTGGCTCAAAACACACAATAGATGGCAAACAAGCTAGTGTTGATAATAGCTACAATTATGGTGTATGGTCATGAATCTCAGTATATATATGCTGAAACTATATAGACCTGCATACCAGACAAGAGAAACTTATTAATACCAGTATATAATACTGTATATCTAAAACTCTCACACTCTATAATAGTATTTTGGCAAAATTAAAACCATGCCCGGCTGAGTTGCTAATAGGATCTCCTATGTGCTATACTGTACCCTAGTAAATGGCCATACACTAACAAGAATGGCAGAAGCTTGTAGTTTATATCTAGATCTGGCATAGTTTCATAAGAACTACCATTAAAGATAAGACACCAGTGATGGCATTCATCATTAAATGTACAGCTAATGGTATACACATAAGCCATCTCACACTGAACAAGCCTTCTATACACATACAATGTATATAGTTAGTCATAATATTATGTGTTCCTTGGGGTATCTAAAATTCTACACTGATACTTTTAATTAACTCTGTCATAGATATGACTGTCTTGCTGTTGAAGTTCAAGTTTGCCATATGCTGGGTTAACATTTGTAGTTGTTGAATCAACTCTGCAGTGATAATAATATGGTTATGATACTGAGGAACTGTGACATGTAAACAACTAACAACAGTTCCATGTACTTACCCATCCTCCTCAGAATACGTATTCTGTTCACTGCATGAGGTTAATGAGAACAAATTTCTTGTGAGTAAGTATACATACATTTCCTTAGTGTAAAATTACCTCTGTTGCTGGGATGGATTGAGCTGTTTTCGTAGCTTTCTAATTTGGCTATACAAACAAGAATCACAATGATATGGCTGCAGTAAAGCTATATGTGCTGTATATCTTATAGGTTATTAACCTCTTCTGGTAGCAGATGATGACAATGAGGCCACCAGTGACCAGTATACAGTCACAGCGCTGGTAACTGCCAAGGCTGGAGTGCTGCTCTCTCCACCTCCACTGCACTCATTTTCTGCCACAGAGTAAATAATACAAACTCATTTGGGCCATTACATCACACTTTTAACCTAATGATTGTATAGCTAAGTTATAGTGTATACGTACTTGCATGTTTTACCGATCAAAAGTCTGCAGCAATGCACCAGCTTCTAGTATAGCTACACATTGTAGCGCTAGCTACTGGTCACTGGTAAAGAATAGTTTGTGGAAAGTAGTAATATACTGTACCTCCTACTGCTGTAGTGAATGGTACGTCAGTTGTTGTTGAGTGATTATCAGGTCCAGGAACACTGATACTGTAAGTTGGTATGTTATCTGGGAAACACAAGTGAATGTTAATCATTAATTTATAAATAGCTAGCTAGGCACACATAACTACCAGTAGTAGCAGTGTATCTCTTCCAGTTGCAGCCTGTGAGCACTTAGCACTATTACCAGTACCCACTTCTTCACCTGTGTAAATAGCTAACTGCATTCAACGTACATTACCTGCATAACACGTACTAGCGTTAATCACATACCTTCTGTCAGTGTGGTAACGGAATAAGGTTCACTGAGTGGACCAGTTCCATTGGCATTGACAGCTGCCACTTGGAACATGTAGGAAGTACTGGGGGACAGTGAATCAATGGTACCACTTTGAGATGGTTCTCCTTCTACGAGTACAACAAACTTATTCATGACATCATCACTATTGTGATCTTCACTGTACTGCACCACATAGCCAGTGATTTCTCCATTTCTACCAGGACAGTCTTCTCGGTTCCAGGTGAGTTCTACTGTTGTGTCTGTCACATTCTTAGCAGTCAATATCTGTGGTTTTCCAGTAGGAGCTACAGGAAAGAGAAGAACACTGCATTCATATACCGTGTAGAGCTGGTTAGGTATAGAGGCCTTCCCTGCGCGAGTGAGTGAAGAGAGCGAGGTAAAGCAGGCCTGGGAGTGAGGCTAGGTTAGGTATACTTCCAGATATACCGATGCATGCTATTTCATAGTGCATCTTATACTGTACCTGCAGGGAGGGTCTGTACATGTATTACAACACTCAGTCCACCTGGATACATAGTCAGGTTGAAAGTATAGGTGGTGTATTCTTCCAGGTTGTCAAATGTGTACTTAGTTTCTTGGAGTGCTGCAGTTGAGTTGGGTGGAGTTTCATATCCACAGTGTGCCCTACCATGATAGGCCACAGAGTATGAGACATTCGGCTGAACATCACAGACTGATATAGGACTAAATGGACTCCAGCTCAAATGTATCGCTTTCTCTGACACCACTCCCACCGTTGGGATGCTGGGACCTGTAGACCATGTAAATATGCTGATTAAAAAGGTACATGGAAGTTTAGTAATGCTTTACCTCCCAATATAATGACTGTTGTCATCATCTGGAACTCTTGAGTTCCAGGAAGATTCAGTCATTATGTAGAAACTCCCACAATTGAGGTTGTAAGGTAAACAATGTGCTTCCCACTTTGTAACTGATGGAGTACTAGTTGTTAGTGCTACAGTACTAGTAGCACCAGTACAGAGTTCTCTCATCCGGAGTCCCAGAGCTTCATCACATACACTCCAGTTGTAAGGCCACTGCCATGATACGACAATGTCAAACTTACCACTTGAGTTACAAGTTGTAATATTAGCAGACACATCTTGGGGCACAGGAATTACATCTGAGGTGATGTATAAACATACATATTCAGATCCATAAATGCAACATGATATAGACACTGTATGTATATGGCCCAAAACTGAGATGGGCCTATCAGACTAAAACCTGACTGCAGCTGCAGAGGCATGGAACTGCATGAATGGCAATAATACATAAACTCACCGCATTCTGGCAAAGCAGCAGTCATGTACCATTCAATACTGACAACAGCCAGAAAGATAAAAGTGAATGACATCTTCAAAACTACAGTGAAAGTGGCAATACAGACTTAATTAGCACTACCATACACTGGAAGTAGCTTTATGTATAATCTAGTGGACAGTTTATTTGCCCACTCTCAGTGTTTGTTTTCAAACTCAGTTCATGTTTACTAGGCAGATGAGATAGGACCTGTGATATGTAAACAACCAACAACAGTTCTGTACTTACCCATCCTCCTCAGAATACGTATTCTGTTCACTGAGGTTAGTGGAACAAATTTCTTGTGAGTAAATGTAAAAATATTTCTGTTGCCTAAATGTAGTGAGCTCTTTTCACAGCTCATTTATACTATCTGGTATACAAACAAGAATACATAATTACATGCATGTCCTAACTGCAAAATGATATGGCTTAAGGTAAATGATAAGGTCTATATATTAGGTCCGGCTGCATGTGCCATATATAACTGGTTCTCTCTGCCAGGGCTATGTCTGATGTACTTTGATATGTACTTGTGTAAATAATATGAAATAGTAAATTCATTGATCAAATGCATGTGCAGAATAGAGCAACCGTTACTACTATTTCCATGATGTAATCACAGAGACCATACGTTTTAGGGACCTGGAGGTTTCGGTACTTTGTCATCACTTAATAATTCTAGTAACCCAAAACCCATCTCTTGCCAATACAATATGTTGTGAGGCTCATTAACAGAACAATAATTCTTGAATTAATTTGAGTGTCTCTCCAATGCATTCCATTTAGGCAGTAATCAACAATATACTCTATGTACATAAATGAAGCAAATAAAAAGCAAGCAGATATGCATTGAGCTCTACCAGCTACAGTATGAGGACTACAGTAATGATCAAAGCATGAGTTACAGGTGACTGTACTGATCCATAACACTGATGTATGTGCCAGTTACTTGAAATTAGAGTAGATGTCAAATGTTTCCAGAAAGAGGAACATCAGAACAAAAATTGAGCAGTACTGTTCCTACATGTAAGAAAGAGCATGCAGAGGAGTTACTCCATATATAGGCATAGCTATCTACTCCAAGGCACTACATATATTAGCCCACAAAATAAACGTGACCGCACCTATAGGCCTCTCAATGTACATTATGTATACTATTTCCTGCTGCAAAATATTAATATTTACATCATAGTGTGCGGACT
Source organism: Phakellia ventilabrum (assembly GCA_963921505.1). Classification (NCBI taxonomy): domain Eukaryota; kingdom Metazoa; phylum Porifera; class Demospongiae; order Axinellida; family Axinellidae; genus Phakellia; species Phakellia ventilabrum. The sequence continues at coordinate 7,408,043 of OY997383.1, forward strand.
ATACCACAATTGACTCACCACAGTAGGAACTGCCCCTGGCTTTTGGATACGCAGTGCTTTGACCACCTGGAAGACATCCACGGTGCCTTCTGTCTTGCAGCACTCCATAGCATTCATGAGAGTACAGAATATCCCAGAGCGACTCACAGTGTCACTATGTAGAGAAGAGGGAAGGGCTAGGATTATAATCTTGTCCAAGGTTCACGATGTATGTCTTTGTCTTGCAGTTCACTATAAACTTGAATCTTCTATCTAGTTGAATGATGATTGTATGTGCAAATACCACTCACCTCCCATGCACCATAATGGGTTTGTTCCTCGTCCTCATCTGCTCTGTGGTGACCTGTTCAACGAGCCCAACAAGGGCCTTGTGGTTCATGCACAGTCCCTCAGGGGTCCAGCCTGTCATTTGGAACTGGGTCACCTTATGCACCTTATCTGACGGCTAAAGGCAGAAAATTAGCATTCTATAACAAGAACACATAATTAGGTACTAGGACTCACATTGCACATGAAGTTACTACAAACTTTATTATTTTTCTAATTGCTGCATCAACAAAGAGTAAGGTACAGAATCGTATAGTACGCTTAAGCATTGCACGGCTCCCACTAGCCTCGTTCCAAGGCCACACCCCCATTTTCATGGGGTGTGGCCTGGGTACAAGGCTAGGTTCCCACAAGAACAGCACTACAAAATACAATCTCACGTAATACTCTTAATGCCCCAGGGCACAGTGGGTTCCTCTGTAAAATATATCATAATTTATGTGTTTCATATCGAATGCCAGTAATGTAACTGGGTATCCAGTTAAGCAACCAGACAGCCTTATGCACTACCCAGCTGAAGGTGGCTATCCGGATGCATCACCTGATAATTTCAAAACTATTTCACTGTGCAAATGGGAAACAAAAGCATTTCACCAGGCAAATCCAACCCTGATCTGTAATACAACCTCCAGGCAAAGTTCACCACTGAGAAGTTGTTCTTGTGCAGAACAGCAAAGCAGGTACAGAGAATACGAGGACCTTGTGGCCTTGCACTGCTTATACAGCATATATATATTGTAACAGTGATACCTGTGGCCCAGTGATGGAGAATGTTCTCTGAGTGTACTCATTCTGTTGGATAGTTTCAACAGTGGAAACCGCATACCCTCCATACCTCCGGGCACTCTTTTTATCCACTTTTGGCCAGTATGGGAAGCACATTTCCTACACGGGGAAGACAAAAACAGAGGTATGTAGAAACAAACCAACAGGATTGTTTACTCATACTGCTATACCTTTCGGTTTTCAATGATATCCGAGAGCATGACAATCACGCCACACTCCCTCTCATACACCATCTTCCAGAAGTCACAAACAGTGGACTTCATCGGTGCCTGGGCAATGATGAACCCCTTGCTCTGTTTGTAGCCCTGAACAGGATGTGTGTAGCTAATATGAACATTACTGTAATGTTCATAAACATTGCAGCAATGAAATACGTATACTTACATTAGCATAGGATGCATGGATGTAATTTGAAGTTAGCACAACTCTCCACTTGTCAGCTACGGTAAAGCATATTGTACATTAATAAGGGCATATTATGATACATTAATACACGTCCTCTTACGTGGAAGGTAGTCCAGGCTTCTGTTCTTCCCATGGTTCTTTAGGGCAGTAGACCGGACCACTTCATTTGGGTTGGGAGTCACCTGATCCAGGACCTATTAGCAACAGTGCATTAAGTGTGGGGGAGTAAAACCATCAAATACAAGGCATAATAGCACTATGTGTACTTATCAATCAATAAACATACATGTGTACATGCATGTGTACACAATGCTGCGAATTCAATTGCATCCTTACATGGAGCTGCATCTCAAAACCAGTTTTTCCTGTTTGCTCATCCTTCTCACTTAGCCTCTCAATGGCTTCTCTCAATTCGGAGGAAGAGATTTGTGTATCTCCACAGACAAGAGACTCCAAAACAGCATCATGGATGAAAACATACTGCTCCTAAATAGACATAAGACAGTGTATTTGTTGGTTTGGTGAAGTCAGGCATTAACTCTCAAAGCCTTCGGTTCCTTACAGCAGTCTGAACCATCGTCATCCTCTGTCCCCTCATCTTGCTGACTATCCCAGCAATGTCCACCGTCCCATCCTTTGCTGCCTGCTCCAAAGCTATGTCTATAGCAATCAGAGTACCTGTCCTGCCAACTCCAGCACTGCATGTATAGTCAGTAAGGATCTTCAGCCCCAGCATGCAGCTTGGACTTGAATTATTTGAGTGATGTTGGTGCCTAACCTGCAGTGTACCAGCAGAGGTCCCTTGGAGGGCCTGTACTTGGCCTTGATCCTGTGCTGGTATGCCAAGAGGGGTCCGGCATACTCAGGAACTCCATGATCTGGCCAAGAGGTGAAGTGGAACTGGGTCACCTTCTTGCGAACACCCACCATCCCAGATTGCTGCAAAAGAATTTGATACTTTGATGTAAAGATTGATGTTTGAACCCACAGTTATAAATACAAACCTCCAGCTGTAGTGTTCTGATTGTGCAGTCAGCAAACACCTTCTGGTCCACAACAGTGACCTCAAAAGGGCCATACGTCTCACTCTGCCTTGCCTCAGGCCAGTACTGCTCACACTTCCTCTGGACACCCTCCATCACATTGGTGAGCATGGCAATGGCCTGGACCTTCTCCTGCCACACCAGCCGCCAGAAGTCAACAACAGTATTGGGCAGTGGGCCTGTATAGTTAGGACAGGTGGAGACATTAATAAAGTGATACTAAGCATATAAAGTGCTGCTTTACCTTGGGTTGCAATATACTTCTTTGGCTTCAAAAATCCCTGTATGAGTGTTAGTGAAAGTATATACAAACGTGCAGTGTATGGCTAGTAGCGTCTTGTCTACACACAAATTAATTCCTCACATCGATATTGGAGGCATTGATGTAGCCATGTTCGATATTAGGCGTGGGCTCCAGAGTGATACGATTACTATCATCTATGGAGAGTTTTTAAATGTCCAAAGTCATAGAATTCACATCATGCAATCCTAAAGGTAACTGCAGTGGCCAAGACGTTTGGGATGTTAACTCACACACTGTGATGTCTTCAAAGCGGTTCTTTGGTCGATTATCTGGTGAAGTGCCAACGGCCATATACTTCCCAACCTCTCCTGACGGCAAGGACTACAAATACAAAGATAATCTTTCAGATGACTGATACTTTGTGTTGTTACTCTAATGGTACCTGGTATTGGAGGATGAAGCCAGCATTGTTACAGGCATGGAGACGAGAGACACACTCTCCAAACGTCTCTGTCTCCATGGGGCTGCTATCTACCATGGCCAGGCCACCATCACCATTACCTTGTTCCTCCTCTAGATCTGTATAGATAATCAATGTGACATCACCTTCGGCATTTCCAGCCTTGTTACTAGCTGTGAAGTGGTAGATTCCTCCATGCTTTGGCTCCACACACACAAGTGTCAGAGATCCATCCTCCCCCAATTCAGTAGCGTAGTCAGCCTCCACCTCCTTTCCCTGATAGGCCCAGGTGATGGTTGGCTGTGGAAAGCCTGAGGCTGTCACCATCAGAGTAACTTGCTTTCCTTCTAAGACTTGCAGTTCCTCTTCATAAGACCCAATAGTTGGGGCAACTGCATGTGTGTAAATACATGCATGTATATATATCAGATAGATCTTGGATTGCATGACTCTTCTATAGGTATACCGTTCTCCCGGGCTAAATAGTGTTGGTTCTCAATCATGGCACTTCTAGTGGCCTGGGATTGTTTAGCTCTTGTGACTTCACTGTTGACTTCTGAAGGATTGTCTAGGGAAAACAAGTGACAGAAGCAATGTTTCCACATGGGCCCAGACCTCCCCCAGCAGTGCAGTGCATGAGGGGAACCTGAGAACAAGACTAACAGTATGTAGCTATCCTATCCACATGCACAGACACTCACCGTACACTGGTGCCTTCTGGTAAGTGATATCACTAACTGTGGCATATTCAGCACCATCTGGCTGTGAACCTTCCTCATACTCCTTCTCCGTAGCTGCACTTGGCCATGAGGAAACAGTATTTTGCTGCAATGGCAAACCTTCTTTTACATTTTCACGGTATCTCCGTCGCCGCCTACAAGTAACATGTACACTGCAAAAACATGAGGATTGTTTTAACCCAGTTTGGTTACCTCAGTTGCAATTCAAGGGCCACCTCATATGCAGGAATACCAAGTAGTCAGTTGTTAGCGGTTAGCTACAAGGGAAACTACCCAGTTAGTGGTCTTTGTTATTCCTGCAACTACATACTTTGGGATCAGATCAGTTGATTACCAGATGTTCACTCACAAAAATACATTCTTTCAGATTTGACTAGGGAAAGTTGACCACTTGTTATTCCTGCAACTACATGCATACGAGGTGACCCTTGAATTGCAACTGAGGTAACCAAACTGGGTTAAAACAATCCTTATGTTTTTGCAGTGTACAGGTGGTTACGCTGCATTGACCAGTGCATGGTCAATGTGTAGACATACTAATTGTTACAGTCACTATACACTGTACATACCTCATCACTATTGGTAAAACCACCGCAGTAACTAGGACAATGAGAAGAATACCTCCAGCAGCAGCTCCAGCAGCTACTGATGATGAACAGGAAGTGGTACCTAGGAATGAAGACCACGTCCTTAGTGCACAAGATGGCTCTGCCATGCATGCAAGCTCCAGATGTACTTATTTACATTTTGTGTACTCATCAATGCTGAACATGTACGATTGTACTGGGGGGTATAAGCTTTGCCAATTATTCTATACTGCCCAAAGGTAATGCATACTTGGAGTTAATATTAATGCATTCATCATGAAATGTAGTCTCATTCCCAGGCTGCCCCATAAGCAACAAAAATGGGAGAATTGAGGCCATCATGATAATAATCAGTAACTGAAGTAGACCTTGAGAGGCAGAATCTGTATTGGTAGCATGTATGCTGTCAGGTTGTAGTATTCCCAGATGTTAATAGTTTTATACTTTGCATAATGTATAATTATTTGTAGTTTATGAAGGAACATTGTCGTGTGTAAACGTATTATGTTAAAACAATGCCTTACATGTTACTTCAACAGTGCCCTCTACAATTGTGTCTACAATTGTAGTATAATAAACGCAGTTATACACATATAGCAGTAGTATATCACATACCTTCAGTCAATGTAGTAACAACAACGTCACTGAATGGGCCAGTTCCATTGGTATTTTCCGTTGCTACTTGAAATCGGTAGGTAGTGTTAGGAGACAGTGAAGAGATAGCATGAGATGTAATGACTTGTACTCTTTTATCATGGACTGTTATATTCCAATATTCTCGTGTATACTGTATCACATAGCCAGTGATTACCCCATTTCTATCAAGGCACTTCTCTCGTCTCCATGTGAGTTCCACTGTGTCAGTGGACACACTCTTTGCAGTCAAATTCTGTGGTGGTCCAGTGGGAGCTGAAAAAATTATGCAGCATGATATGACAGCCAAATGTAACATTCAGGATTAATATATATAGCTAGCTACTTGAATCTGATGTATTACCTGCAGCTCTGGTATATGCACTTGTTGCAGTACTCAGTGTTTCCCCTGATTGCTTTATCAGGTTGAAAGCATAGTTTGTAAATTCTTGCAAGTCTTTAATTGTGTACTCACACAGGTTCCGAAGCTCTGCAGTTGAATTGGATGGAATTTCATCTCCACAGTGTGCCCGACCATGATATGAAATACTTAGTGGATTGGCATCGCACTCCTTCCAGCTCAAGCGAACCGATCTCTCCAATACTTCCCTCACCGATACATCTGCATCATGCATGCAGTGAGAGAGAAATCACATTACACGGATGCAAGTAAAGATTTAGCTCCTACAACTGTTATCTTATCTGATATTCAGTTCCCACCGTAAAGCTGTATCTAGAGAGTTAAGTTTCTACTTTGGTATTATTTTCTGCTTCTGCATCAGCCATGCATGCACTGGCTATCATACTAGCTATCATTTATATACTGCGCCAATTTTAAGCTATGAGTTTAGCTGCAGCGGGCTATCACCTACTAATTATAAGGGGCTGACTTGCGAGACTAACGCCAATGCATGCTCGAGTCCAACGCTAACAGTTGGCTGTTTTACTTACTGCAAGAGAGCGCAGTCTTACATCCACCAACTAGACAAATGAAAATGAGCAATGCTTGCGACATCTTCGCTGCTCACCAGTGCAGAATGACTGAGTGGGCGGAGTTTAGGTCGTGCCAGCCTAGCCAGTGGCTCATGCGGAAAATATTCCAGTCCCGCGGGCGAAACTATTTATATCCACGATAGAAGCTAATATAAAGTCATATAGAACCGTACACGCAAAGTGTGCAGTATAACTATAATAATATATACGCCTGTTGCGCTAAATTATGAGATTACAGTGAAGGTATTGGCTGACCCAGCCTAAGTTTAGCACCCAATTCACTTGCAACTCTTGTACCGGTACAAGAAAACATAAATATTGCAATTCCACATGTAATTATGTATTGATGTTATTTACTGCACAATTGCTGGCATGCAGAAAATCATTAATTTCACAACACTCAGCCATAATATTTATGTACACGTATCAATCCATATATCTAGGAAGAGCTTTCCAGTGTCTCTTCAGTGGACTTCTTACCCTCCTCTCTCTGTCCTCACTGGTACCTGGGGAACGGCATAACTGGATGACTCAGACTCTCCCTTCTGTCAACACTCCCTTGGGCCTGAATGAGACTACTGTGCTACTGTCCAATGGGCTTTATTACGATCCCAGCAGTGTCATAAACAACTGACCATCAATATGTAACTAAATGTAACTAAGGCCACTTCAAATTGATGTTTCGTTTCACGGGCCAATTTTCCTATATATGCTACATATGGTCGGTCGGCAAAAAAAATGCAAATTTCAAAGATCGACATCTTAGCTTGCCGACACGTCCACAAAGTCTTTACAGCCTTTGCAGCCAGTAATTTTGCAAGACGTTGCATGCATTCAGCCGTTTCACTGCAAAGCTGACTCAGGCAGACAGCTTTAGACTGCTACTGAACTGCAGCGTGATCAATTACATAATTTTATTTTCAAGTGTATCAAAACATTTTGGGTCAGTCAGGCCCGTGAAACGAAACATCAAGTTGAAGTGGCCTAAATAAACTGCTACCACTCAGGGAGTCTGGCATACTCACCTTTCCATGTCAACACGCCCCATATTCTCCCCGTTTTTAGCTCCTGCAATAAAAAAGAGTAGCTATATCATTTAAATACTACACAGAAATTGTTTTCAGACACAATCTCCGCCACCTTATGAGGGGTCACTCTAGTGATGGTCCAGTAGGACGGACGGGTGTTCAGTGGTAGGTCCTCTTGCTTCCAGATCACTCTGGTCACTCTCCTGCCAACACCATAGTCCTCCAGCTTGTTCAGGATATGGAACAGCTTCTGGGGCTTCTGGCCCTTTAGATGTTTCACTAGTTCTGGGGTCCTGGTGACCATGTGGGCGACTTTAGGAACACACTTAATCCTGTACCCCGCACGTGAGCAACGTTGGCCAGACGTGTACAAACTTACACAGTGCAAAGTTCGTGTGCAGGAGCTCTCGACGCTTTAGCACGAAAAGAGCTTTGGGATCACTTGGATTGAAGGCGCTTTGAAAATTCTAGCTACCAGTGGAGCAATCAAGGCATACTGTGGTGAGTTTTGAGTCAACGGGATGCGACAGTGTGTAGTCCTGCAGCTAACTTAACTGTTGACTGCAATTACGCAATCTCGATCGTAATAATACCGTTACGTCATTGCCCATGTAGGCGAGATGGAAGAAGCCGGTTCGGCGGTAGTGGACAAGGGAAGCTCCAGTGGAGCAGAGCAGAGGGCACCACAGCATGTGAAGCCACACACATCCGTCCGGAGGGGGCAGAAGAGGAGGCGACGTCACTCCAGCGAGTCCAATACTGCTAGAACCCATGGCGGCAAACGACGGGGGGGAATCCCCCACAACAAGAAGCCCCGCCTACAGAGTGCAGTGCACACCGTGGTTAGCAGCACTCGTACGGCAGACAAAATCATGAAGCGTCGTCTTGGAGGGAGTAGCTCGGACCCCCTCAACCTCGGGGGGGAAATCCCCAGCCAGTGCTCCACGTGTGCCCCCTCTCCTGTCCCGGACGGCAGCAGCCAGCCCCCCTCCGCCCTCCCGGAACAGCTCCTGAGGGACCCCCTCAACCTGGAGGGGAGGCTCAGGGACTTCCCTGCCAAGTGCCAGGCTGCAGACATGCACGGTGAGGGGCCGCTCCACGCCATCGTTGGTTGATAGCCTGGTGTCTGTAACTCACAATGTCAGGTGTTTAGTTGCCTCTGAGGTTGTGAGACTCCAGGGAAGGATTTGTAGATGAGGGTTTTTGTTGCTAGGAACGTATCAGTGAGGGTTGTGCCATGAGCTGGTGAGTGGATTAAGACGGTCGTTGGTGATACAGCCGTTTGCAGAATCTTTGCCTGCTGCAGACAGAATTCCAATAACAGAAGTGATCACTTCCAAGTCTAATGACCCCACCAAGTAGGCTTGTATGTTTCTTCAATTCTGTTGTGGAATCCTGTCAGTAGCAGGCAAAGTTTCTGCAAACCACTATAACGTGCCACACCTTAATTTAATATGAGGAGGATGGTTTACAACACACTTTGGACTGTGCTGAATATCTTGCTATCATCTCTACCTTTAAGGTACCAGGTGTAAGAGTGTGTGTCGACCCTTTATTAGTTTCAAGCCCCCATTTGCTTATATGGGCAGTGGGTGTAATAGAAAGCTGAGAGTGTTGTGCCCATGTCATCCTACCTCAGGTGAGAGGCGTGGCAATCATGGGCGCCCAAGGAAGAGATTGCGAAGGCGGACAGTGTCACAGTCGGAGAAGAATGGGGAGAGGAGGGAGGGAGGGAAGGAGGAAGGAACGGAGGAGAGGAGGGGAACGGGAAAGGAAAAGACACCACAAGAGGTAAGTGCAGGACGTACGTACAGCGGGATTATTTTGAGGGAGAACTAATCACATGTAAAGTGTGCTTATGGAAAGTTTCATGGTACAGCTGATGATGGGCCGTGTCATACACGGCTGGGTTATTCAAATAGTGATTTCGTACATAGCAATTGAACCACAGAGTTCATGAAATATTTTTCAGTGAAATTATTCCACTGTACTGTAAGTGGGAGGTGGCTGTAACACAGACATACATATTATATAACAGTATGTATTTTGGGCCAAAGTACCGCCCAACAAGATAACCTTATAAGGAGGTGGCTGTTATATGGAGTCACCACATTTCAGAGGTTCAGTTCACCACATGTACATAGTTCTCTTTACTAGTGTTTGGCCAGCCCCTCTCCTTTTCTCCTCTGTGCTCCCTCCCCTGCCCCCTCCAGCCCCCCACCTTCAACCCCAAGGGAGGCCAATATTGCTATGGCAACTATGACAAGTACTATGGCTACCGCAACTCTGGGGCCTTCGAGGACGACCCTCGGCTGGGGCTACTCAAGAAGGAGTGGTTTGAGGGGAGGGACTGCCTCGACATCGGGTGCAACACTGGACAGGTGAGAGCTCTTCTGTCAGGGTACCTTTTGGAGCAAAGAGGGCTTATGTTGCTGTATTGCAGAGCATCATGTTGACAAATGTACACATTGTTCTGTTGGAGTTCTGCATGCCCACTGTGGTCGCTTTATTCTTCGTCCTTCCCCTAGGTGACCATCCGCATCGCCCGGGACTTCCATCCAAGACGGATGGTGGGCATCGACATTGACGGGAAACTGGTCAACATTGCACGAAAGAACCTGCACAGGTCAGGTTGGAACTATCATGCTTTTGGCTGTAGTAGCTTGCTACTCCATTGCACCAAATCACTCCCCTCCCCTCCCCTCCCCTCCCCTCCCCTCCCCTCCCCTGTTTCCTCTAGACACTACACACCAGCAAGGATGCCTGATGGTAAACCCTTACCCATTTCACTGACTCTGGCCCGAAGACCGGTGGCCCCGCTGCCCCCCTGTGGGGGTCTGGGAGAGAGAAACAGAGCGTTCCCACACAACATACACTTCACCCAGGTGAGGTCAGCTGTTTCCCATTAATACCGTCACATCTTGCCGCTCTTATCTGGTTTACCCTTTTATGGTGAGATTGCAAGTGTGTTTAAGCCACTGCATTAGATTTTGTGTACATTTGGGAAACTTTACGCTCGTAAACAGTTTCATTTGCTTTCAAAGATGACCAGTGCCCAGAAGTTAGGGCAAGGTAAACTGTTGATATAGCAGTATTGATTTAATTGTGTACCTTGTCTGTTTAGATTGATTTAACCAGGTACCCTTGTCGGAAAGAGCTTTGTGCTTTTCTAGGAGTAAACATGGAACCAGCCACAAACTATTACCTTTACGACGCCTCTCATTACCAGGGCAACTACATCCCTACCAGTGATGAGGGGGTGGGGTCCCAGGAGCCAGAATATGACGTCATCCTTGCCCTGAGCCTGACCAAGTGGGTCCACCTCAATTGGGGGGACTCCGGACTCAAGAGACTCTTCCAGCGTGTGTTCCACCACCTACGCCCTGGAGGGCGGTTCATCCTGGAGCCTCAGCCTTTCAACTCATATGCCAGGAAGAAGAAACTCACAGTAGGTCGATGGAGGGGACGGGAGCAGCTGCAGGGAACTCTGGGAGGGGTCTGCCATTGGTAGATAGAGGTAATGGCTGCAGGAGCCTGGTCATGGGTGCAGACGACCTCATGCCTGGACCTCTAGGAGGGGTCTGCCATTGGTGCAGACAGCCTCATGCCTGGGCCTCTGTGTGTGGATGTGTGAACTGAGGGTTCAAGAGCATCATATAATCCTTGATAGTTGCATGGAGCTCAAACTGAGTCTAGAAGAGTATTTATACTCTAGTCTCGTACCTAGGCTTCCGTGCCAAAGACCACTCTCAATTCTCCATGATGTGAAATTAAAGGACACGTACACACACACGTACACACACACACACACACACAGCCGACCACCTATCAGAACTACCACAGTATCCAGTTCTTTCCTAAGCAGTTCCATAGCTACCTGATGTCAGAGGTTGGGTTCACCGAACACAAGTTCCTGGGAACACCTCTCAACAAATCCAAAGGTAGTCACCTGGCCAGCCTCATCTCTTGTTGAAAGACCCAACAGGGGGTAGGACTGGTGGCCTGCTGTTGCAGTCTCATGCCCAGACCTATGTTCGCCCCCCGCCGAACGGTTTGGTTACGTAGGTTCAAATCTTGGGGAATGATTACGTCATAATGGCAAGATTGAATATGGTACAGCCTTTGTATCTTTGCTACGAAAGTAGCTGGAAAGGTAAGACATGTCCAACGGAGGTAGATGTTAGTCAGTTCGAACATATCCAAGTTTGAAGAAAATTCATTCAGAAAAAGGCAAGTTACACTTGTTTACGCTATTTAAAGCGCCGTTTACAGGCTTCAAGGCTTCTATTTCAGCTCTCTCTAAGCGGTTTTGTTTCAGACCTGGAGGATACTTGGAAGAATGATCGTTGACTCTGTTGGTGGTTGTCCCCTCTCAGAAGCTGATCTGTGAGCGAAGATAGAATGCAGCAAACTATCCACGTTGGCAGCTACTTGTCGGTGTATTACGCAATAATTTTACTTTCGTGCAATCTGATTGGCCGTACTAACGCAATTAACCCCATTCTGCAATCTGATTGACCGCATCAAGATCTTGATGCTTTCCCCAGGATTTGAACTTACGTAACCAGACCGTTCGGCGGGGGGCGAACATAGGTCTGGGCACGAGACTATGCTGTTGTGAAGCGTAGCTAAGTGACTGTATCTGTCTTCTGTTCTGACAGGGTTTCGAAGACCTTTGCACATGTACATCAAGGGAGCAGGCGGAGGGAGGCCAGCACCATCAGCTGGAGGGAGGCTGGCACAAGCAGCTGGAGGGAGGAGCTCCAAGACATTGAACACTGAAGGCAGTACAGAACAGGGACTAGAAGATTCCAGAATGGAATGTGATCCAGGAGTTTCTGATGTGGAACACAGACAGGAAGACTCTGATAGTGAACAGAATACAAAGGGAACTGTAGAGCCATCAGTAGCGGATGACTCACGTGCCCACATGGCAGCTGGAGGTGGTTCGGTGCGAGACGACCCATACCTCAAGGCACGGGTGTAATCACTTTCACTCATCGATCATTTCTATTCCTGTACCTGATCATATCAATTGCATGCGTGACCTTGTACTATGTGTACGGCTACTGACCTCTGACCCTCTCTCCGAATCACTGCCCAATCCCTCTAATCAAATGTTTGATCCACTCTGCTTCATGTGTAGAAACTTAAGGTATAATATGTAGGACATAGATATAGCTGGTGGTGTGTGTGTGTGTGTGTGTGTGTGTGTGTGCATGACAAGTGTGAGACTGAGCTAGAGCTCATATGTGTGTTTGTGTGTGGCTGCTTGCAATAGCTCAGTGATCTCCTGTAGGAAGAGATTGGAATGGGATATATTGAGCATCAGGTTTGATTCCCAAATCAGAGACCTGATTCCAATCACGATCATGAGCGTAAATTACCTCGTGATCAAATGACTCTGCAAAATCCAGGGCGGTCTTACCATGCTGTATGTGGGTGAAGAACAACTGCATCAAATCACAACCAGACCCGGCAATACCTGTGGTCCCACCTCGCTCTTGGCCAGTGGGTCAGCCCCACACTCAAGCAGCAGTTGTGTTAGCTCCTTAAAGCCATTCAGAGCTGCAAGCTGAAGGTATCAATTGCTTGAGAAAGTTGTTCATTCCAGTTCCCCATGGGATCTCCATGACAACCACATGGGGCTCACCATGAGGGTCGTCTTGCCCTCGCTGTCCCTCTGGTTGACGTTAGCCCCACTCTCGATCAGCACCTGGGCCACAGCAGCATTGCCCTCCACCGATCCTGAAAGAAAGGGGAGTGGAAGCTATCTCTGACGATGTCTTCCAGAGGTACTCAATCAGCTAACCGGTTCTCATCAGGGGTGTCCAGCCAGACAGGGTGCTGGCATCAGCATCATCAACCTGGGGAGGTACGTGGGAGGGTGAGAAATGGTGTCTTGGCTTTGACCATAAATTAAAATGGTAGCTCTGATCTGCCACCCAGTGAGCGTGCCAGACTCACTGGCACTCCCTCCTCCAGAGCATACTTCACGACGCTGATGTGGCCGCCATCCACCGCCCAATGCAGTGCCGAAAACCCTGCAAAAAGAAAGCTCCTCTCTCTGCTACCAGCTCTGTCTCAGGTGAGATGCTCGCCTCACCTGAGTGGTCCCTGGTGTGCCAGGAGGCCCCCCTCTCCACCAGCAGCCCCACACACTCCAGCTGCCCGTGGTAGCAGCCCTCCATCAAGCTAGGAGGGACAGCAACGCAACATCAGCTAGCTAGCCATAAACTGCTTTCACCAGTGTCGCAGGCCCCCCAAAAATGTCTGCACTGCAAGCCTAACCTTCACTAGCCTTGCTCTCTACCCTTCTCACAATACTACATCTCACGTCACAGGAGAGAGATTGCTTGCAGCTTCCGAACTATTTACGTAAAGGTGTGTATATTACAACCGATGTCAACTGTGAAGATGTAGGATGGCTAGGAGGTATGATCTGAGCTGCACCAGTGAAGTTACCTCGTCTTTCCACTGCCATTCTGGTACTCTGGACTGGCCCCCAGGTCCAGCAGTACCTCCACAATGCTGCATGGGGGAGAGTCACCTTCACCTGTGCAGCTGGCTGGTCTCCTTCTAGTGAGCAGTCCTTCAAACAAACCTCTTACCTCTTCTGGCCCATTCTGCAGGCACTCATGAGTGGAGAGGAACCATAGTTGTCTGGAATGTCAATGTAGTGGGGACTGCATGCAGGGGGAGGGGAGGGGGAGAGGGGGAGGGGGAGGGGAGGGGCGGTATCAGGGTAGAAAGTAGCTAGGCAGCGTGAGGGAGAAATATTGCAATTTGTAGACAGTGTGCTTTAAATAGAACACTGGATTCCTTGAATAATAAGGACAAAGTGCAAAGTGCTCTTACTTCTACCACCTTACGGAAATAATCTCTCTCTGAGGAGACAGCTAAACTGGACTGCACCATACCTTTCCTCCAGTATGCTCTGCACAGTCTCGGTGTCTCCCCTCAGAATAGCTCGGTGGAGGTTCTCACAGGAGCGAGGCTGCCCTGTGAACACCAAGGATTGGGTGCAGATGGCTCAGCCTTGTTCCCAGGCTCTCCCGATCTCAAATGGAATGGGAGAGCCTGCAATTCTGTGACATAATTACTACATGAAACAGGCCATTGGGAGGATGTCACGTCATGTTTCATGTATATCAAAATGTGCCTAGGCACTTCATTCCAGTCAGGAGAGGCTGAGAGGGCAGCTGGTGGCTGCTGAGAGGCTGAGAGGGCAGCTGGTGGCTGCTGATGTGCAGTGCATGCATGGACTCACTGGTTGTTGCCACCAGCACCTCGGGGCTCCAAGGGCTTGGGCCCACATCGTTTATCGCCTTCAGGCGATATTGGTACTGTGTGAGGGTCTTGATACCTGTGAACTCGTGCTGTGTGCTGTATCCACTGTGTGTGTGTGTGTGTGTGTGTGTGTGTGTGTGTGTGTGTGTGCGTGTGTGTATGTGTATGTGCGTGTGTGCATGTATGTGTGTGTGCGTGTGTGCATGCATCTTTGAAATGAGCACATAAGTATCAATACTATTAACAGAGAAGGAATGGTTACAGTCTCCACTAGCTTGAGTACATGTCAAAGTAGAGATCACTTAAATTAAATACCACGTCATAAGGTCTTTATAACTGGAATCAGAATATGACATGGAGGTTTACAGCTGGATATCAACCATAAAGTTTAGTAGCTGGTCTACTGCGTGCAATCTCAGCATCAATGAGATACTTGACTAGCAATGGGACAAGGGGTCCTAGCTCACTTGTACACGTCTACAAAGCCTCGGGAGCCAACTCCGACCTCTTCCTCCTGCACACAGTAGTGCAGTCGTCCGGCGGCAGGGTCGTGGGAGGGCAGGCCCCAGCTCAGCTCAATGGAGTGGTGAGTCACCTTGCCCACCGTGGGGACGTCCGGCTGGGAGGGGGCTGGAAGGATGGCCAGAGAGGAATCAGTAAGTCCAAGTTCATGATCAGTTTTTGATTTGTAGACCCAGCAAATATTCTTCCCTCGCTGTATGCAGCTGAAGTCTGTCAGATGCAGCAGGCTTCAGAAACTCCACCCCTTTGCCAAGCCATTTTTCATATGGCTCTCTTTACCTTTTACATTATCCATTAATAGACGCACAGCTCGTTCGGTGAAGAATTATGAAGAGAGACAGCAGATTCCTGGCGCCTTCAGCAACTATCGGATCAGAACTCTCTGCAGCTGCCGTTCACTGATGTATGGCCGGATATTTGAGCCCCGCCCACCATAACTTTTAGGAGGCGTGGCATAAACGCTCGGATAAATGATACCATAGATATTAGTAGATCCATGACATACGGACATAAAATAGACATCTCTCTTTCTCTATAGCTGCTATACTATAGCAAGCTTAATGCTACTGTAGTCATGAGTTTCACTATATCATCGAGCTCTAGGAGCTCTGAACTACAGTCCCTTGTTGAAGTAAACCGTCTTTAGCTGCAGGGACGTCCTTCTGATGGAGTCCTGTACATCAGGCTCCAGCCTGGACACCGAGATAGAGCTGTGGACAGCAATACATCATTGCAGATGACATGGCGGCTATCACATAGTAGTATCCAGCAAGTAATTCTAATTATACAAGCCTACGATACCTTTTCTGGGGGAATATTGCACAGCAAAGGGGAGTGGCAAAGACGAGACTGCAGAAAGAAAGAATAGATAATCTGATACAATCTACCAAACACTGCTCGGCTGCACTAACAGGGGCTTACCAAAGACCGACCAGACATATTTGCATGGGAGCATTTAGCCATGGCATTCGCTACGGAAATGATACAGTGATCATTAACTTACTAGCAGTCAATTACTAGACCTAAATTATTTGACCCATAATGAGAGATGTGGTAGGACAGACAAAATATACTCCAGAGGTTAGAGAGGAGTGCCAACCTTAAAGACACCACGTCTCTCCATGGGATCCATGATGAAGGGAGGAATAACTGTTTAGGAAAAGGCAAACTGGGCAGTAAGGCTGTTGGACAATCATTTACTGGCATCAGTGAGCATACGTACCCATGGCCGGCATCGCCATAATCACCCTCGAGAACACGACCTGTGCAATTCCCTTCTGGGCCGCCCTCTGCAATAATCAATAGGCTAAGTTAAACAAGACATAATAATTAGCATGGATACAATGAGTGCTGTTGTTCCTAGTAAGTACATTGTGTGTACATGTACCACTAACAAATACTATTGTATGAGGAATGTTAAACTCTAAGTTAGAGTATACTCAATCACATGGTCAATACTAGCCTCGTTCCCTGTCTCCACTCCCAGCTTTTTTTCGCATGTAGTAAAAAAGTGGAAATGGATTGAGCACTCTTGCTTTTTTCACTATATGTACAACTGGGAGTGTAGACTGGGCTATGGTTTCCCTTAATCCCCATGGAGTCGTAGCACAACCATCTCGACAAAGCTCAAAAGCAACCACAAGGCTCACCTTGGACGTCCCCACTTTATTGTCGTCCTTGTCCATGACTGGTATCCCGTACTTGAGCTCTCGCTGTCGAACGAGGGGGATGTTGATCCCATTGGCCGCCACCACCGCTGCGAAGGGTATGAACCGGCAGACGAGGGGAGGCACCCTCTGAGATAGCAAGGAGGGAGGAAGAGTAAGAGAGACGCTTGTTTCATCATTTCATTATCATATGCAGACAGCACTCTTCTGTATGCATAGCAGCTGCAATTGATTTACCTTGGCGACCACTTGGTTGAGTCCAAGGGCGGTCAATGTAGCAGCAGTTGTTGCTGCCACGTAAGGTACAGCTATGTCCCTGCAGGATCAAACAGACGTGAATAACAAAACGTCCCAATTATACAATTCACCAAAATCTTCGATTACTTTGCTGGGATAATCTCGTCCCCACTTCTGTTGGTGTAGTTGACGATGGCATTGAAGGACTGGTTCATCCACTGCCAGAACACCACAGCAGCAGGACTCCTGCAGACACAGAGCGGTACAAGTGGACCAACAATTCCACACACACACACCTGCAGCACACTCAGTTAGTGCTGTTCTTGTCCACATCATGATATGTCTATCTACCCTACTTACGTGTACTACAGTGCAGTGCAGAGATGACCCCTGCAGGGTGCGTACATCGGAGGGTCACTTGGTTGGTAAATAATTCGTGCTAGCTATTTTAGGCAGTTCTTGGGGTCTACCTGAAACTTGTGCTGGGAGAGCCAGTAGGTTACCTGTGTCCTACCACTCCCACTGGATTGCCAGCTGCAGTTGAGAAGGGTTTCCATTCCCATAGTACCATAGCTTGTAATCACTTAAGAAAATGCATGGTGAATATCTTCTGTAGGCTGCATGACTGTATAAAGACTTGGTGCTGATGTTTGGCAAACCCAATTAGGATGGGTGGCTTCAGTGGATTTGGTTGCATGACTACAAATCAGCCACACACTGTCTTAAGATACCTAGGAATGTGAATCCTTAGGAGGTACTTCTACTGGCTCTGGCCGTGCCCACAGTCCATTCCTGGACACGTCCTTCTACTGACTCTGGCTCACAGCTATCTCAGTCCATTACTGGACACGCCTGTACTCACTTGTAGAACGTCATCATGCAGCCGACGATGGTCATGTTCATAGGCACCTGGGCAGACATCCGTCCGATGATGAACATCTTCTGGCCCGTGTCAGGATGGTAGGCGGAGTCATACATTCTCTTGGCACGCCATAGCTGCTCCTCTGTTGTACCGGGAGGAGCCTCATTATTCCTGGAGGCAGGGGAAGAGGTGCACACACATTAGCAACGCTTCAGTTACAACTTTCATTTGTGGAGGTTACTCCTGCAGATGATATATGTAAAGAGGGTTATATACATGTATCTGCAGATGATATATGTAAAGAGGGTTATATACATGTATCTTTGTACAGACAGCTTGTACCCCTATGAACTACAATGTAATTTTATAGCCTTATAACTTTCCAAGGCATTTGCTAATACTCCAACTGTAAAAGCATAGAAACTTAACCTCACAAAACCGTGAGATTAAGTACCTAGGTAAAAGTGCCTATTTGCTGCCAATGGGTTTGACAGCTGACTCCACCTACTTCTTGTACTGTATGACAAGTCTCGCTGCCTCTTCTAGCTTCTTCCGTGTGACAAAGATGTTTATGGGATTGGCAGTCTCGAAGAAGTGTTTAGCACGTCCGACATACGTCCCCTGGTCATATCGAGGCTTTGAGAGGTCAATGAGGAGGAGGGGAGGGGCCCCCTGTGTCGCAGCCCCCTGCTGAGACAAGGATGGACGATTGTCACCCATTCCTGAGAGATGGAACAGCCAGAGTTCACATCATAGATAATATAGCTTCCCTATATTATAAGCTATATTATCTATGGTTCACATAGAGCTTTAAAATAGGGGCAGCTCTTCACTGAGAAATGGTAGCCAAGGACTAGTCTCGTTGGGGGAGGGGCGAAAAGTCGGCTGGGAACGAGACTAGCCAACATAATTTAGACTGAAGAACTTCAGTAGCTCACCTCAACAGAAAGGTCACCTCTGTGGCTGGGATGGCCAAGTGCTAGACCATAGATTCTATAAACCGTAGGTTTGTAATATCTGTGGCTAGACGAACTTTTGTCGTGACACAATGATGGGTGGGTGAGAGGAGGGGCAGTCATGTGATTAGCATGAGAACGGGGAATGCCTAACAGCATGGAACCTGATCCTGAAATAAACTCTGACCCCACACAATCGTGTACCTGGCCGGAGCTGCAGCCTGTACGTATGGCGTTAGAGGGTTCCTTGCGCCACAGACACCAGCCCCAGCATCCTGTGGGTGAGTCTAGATCTGAGATTGCCGCTACTATAGCAGGTGGACACTCCGAGGGGTGCTTAAATGAGAGGGGATCGTGAGAAAGAAACAGTGCAACTTGAGCTCCATAGCTGCACTTCAGATTTCTTAGGTTAACGAGGGCCTATGTGTAGTCTCGCGGGCCACGCCTCACGAGTGCGAGTGAGGCGTGGCCCGCGAGACTAAGGTATGTGCCAGATGTTTTTCTCCCTGTAGCCCCGCCCCCTTCCTATGAGGAGTGTGTGAGTGAAGAGCAGCTGCCCTCGGCTGGGCTCAGTGGGGGCACACAACTACCGATGTGAGTGTACGAGGACCAGTGAGCACACGTAGGATTTGTATATCACCAGTCTGGCTTGCTAGGACGGTATTGGTTTGATGTCGATGTCATACATTTGATATGTACGTGTAATTGCATCGTTTTCCGGTGATTGTTTCTGTTATGTGAGAGCTGCTGCTGCTAAATATGGCTAAAGGTAGCCACATTGAACAGCAGCAGGCATCTTGGTAAGTCTTATCAGGAGCCCATAACCCTCCTACCCTCTGGGTTAAGGGCTCCTGGTCTTATAGTTCCATGCCATCTACTTGTGGTATAATGTGCTTGCTGCAGGCATTGATTAAGATTGGTGTGATTGGAGACTGAAAGTGAAGTTTGTCATCCCTCCCCACCCCTCCCAGTGTGCCTCCTCTCTCACAGGACGAGGCCCGGCAGGCTCTGCTGAAGAAAATTAACAAACAGTGGTGTGTTAACAAAGCTCCTGCCATTGAGTTCACCTTTGTCAGGATCAGCCCTTCCAGCGCCTATCGAGTGAGTGGGTGGTTAGCTACTTGCTTGAGTTCTTGATCGATCAGTTGATCATTGATTGATTGATTAATTGATTGATCGGTTGAGCATTGATTGATTGATTAATTGATTGATCGGTTGATCATTGATTGATTGATGATTGATTGATCGGTTGATTATTGATTGATTAATTGATCAATATTCATTATTGATTTCAGTTTGCAGTATAAGCTAGAGGCCTTGATTGATCCCTATTGGTTGATTCATTAATTCACGATTTATTTTAATTTCAATTGCAGTATGAACTAGAGACTTTTACGGAAGCACGGACAATTGCGTGGGCATACACGCCTTACGCTGGTCAGTCCCTGAGCCGCTGCACGGTATGGAACCCAGTTCTGTTTTCATGTTGTATGCCACCTCTCTGCAATAGGTGGACCGGTCTCTGGTCCAGAGGGGAGCTCATGCCTGGAACCAGAACCGGACCCTTGGTCAGTGCAGGCAGAATCCAGACCCCTGTTCCAGGATGGAGAACAGCAAATTGAGGTGCCCCATACTGCTACAGTGGAGGTGTGCAGCAAGTGCCAGGGTGCTGGGAGGACGCAGTGCTGGAAGTGTAAGGTGAGCTGTCGTGAGGGAATGCCCCTTTGCTAGAGGGCCCTTAGCGCATGATGTCATGAGGGAATGCCCCTTTGCTAGAGGGACCCTTAGCACATGATGTCATGAGGGAATGTCCCTTTGCTATCACAGTATTTGCTTTTCTTTTCAGGGAGGAGGCAAAGTCAGCTGCACGCTTTGCAGTGGGAGTGGCCAGGTTCCCAAAGCCCCACCCCCTGTTCCAGAAAGGGCGGGGTCTATACAACAACAGGTGACAGGCATGGTGGAGAGAATCACCTGTAATTGCTGTAGTGGAGCCGGGAACACCTCGTAAGCAATTTTCTCACAGCACTGCTTTTCTCACTATACATACAGAAGAACTATTTTCCTAGTTGGGCCATCTTACCTCACACACACACACACACACACACACTCTCTCTCTCTTTTCAGCTGTCCTACTTGTGGCACCGCTGGAGTGGTAGGCTGTGAGACTTGCGACTCCAAAGGACGAGTGAAGAGGTTCAAACAGCTCACAGTCACATGGTCAGTGGTCGAAAACAGAGTTTCCAATGAGTTGCTTCATTTTAGCCCAACACCCTCTCTTAATGCCCTCTCTCTCTCACACACATACACACACACACCTTGTTAGGAAGACGACCAGTGTGGACCGCATCATTGAGCTGACAGGGCTGGACCACAAGTGCATCAGAGAGGCTAAAGGGAGGAAACTGCTGGAGGATGAACGGCACAAGGTGGGCCATCCCGGGTCTCATTCCCAGACACAAGGTGGGCCATCCCGGGTCTCATTCCTCCTGTTTACCACACCGGGGCATGTCCAATACCAAATTTCGGAACAATAACCTTCTGTCTCCATTCATCCACATTCTCTTCTACATTTACTCTGTCCTCAATGTTGAGTCTGTCTTCTTTAACATGTCATGACTCAGAAAACTCACTGTTCCTGGAGATTCCAGAATGCACCAAGCCGAACTTTTAATTTCCTATATACTTGCATATTACACACACACACATACATGCACACACACACACACACACACACACTGCCCAGGTGACACCTCTCACGGACTTCCCAGTACCAGCCATGAACAAGGCTTCCCGTGAGCTCATCGCCATCCAAGCCACTAAATTTGCTGCCTTCTCAGGGGAGATGCTCATGCAAGTAGGATGAACGAAAGAAGGGAGAGGGGTGGAGGGAGGACGGAGGAGGGAGAGGGGGGAGCATAAGTGAAGGTCCTGATATGATTTCCTTTCTTCCCTAGCGTCAGAGGGTGTCATTCATGCCAGTGTATGAGGTAACCGGCCAGTGGAAAGGCAAGGAGTTCTCTTACTGGGTCTACGGCTACGACCATCACGCCCACTGCACAGACTACCCCGGTAGCACCTGCGACTGCAGTGAATACTGCACTGTACTCTAATGATAGACTCTAGCCATAGCCTCTGCACACACACACACACACACACACTGTCTCACTGCTTGTAATGTTTGTGTCATTAACTCCTCATACAAATCTGTGACCTCACAATAGTGAAAACTCCGTATACGTCCTCAGGTCAGGATTCCGTCTAGACAGCCTATTGATTCCATCCACCTAATAATTACAAATCCATACCTAACTCTATGTACACATATAATGTATATCCGGTATATTGTTCCATTCTGTAATCCTAATGTTCGACTTTTATAGTTGCGTGGTAGACTGTATGCTGGATGTGGGAATTTGGTTAATGTTGCTGGAGGACGTTGAGAGGTGCTATCCCCCTGTTGCCGTTGAGAGGTGCTATCCCCCTGTTGCGCGTGTACCCTACCAGTTGTCCGGGCACCTCGGCCAGTACCGCACTGGCCAGAGCACCTGGAGTGGCCTGGGGGTGGAGATTGAGAGGGAGGGATAGTCTCGTGCTCAGACCCTCCACTAGACCCTTGTGGGTGGAGGGTCTGGGCACGAGACTGGGGGAACAGTAGTACATTGTACAGCAATGAAGAAGTTGGTTTAGTATTTGCTTACTTGTGCAAATTTCCTGAAGGGAACAAACTGGACTATGTCACGTTCTGCTACTCCGTTCGCAGCACGAAGCCTGAGGGAGGGAGAACGGAGATACTCAAGAACACGTCTGACCGTCCCACATAGCTGGAGGCCGCAATCCCCACCGGGTATCATCGGCATCCAGTTCTCGCATGGCTGAGAAGTTAGCCCCACCCACTCCCACGATGATCACGGACATGGGTAGCCGAGAGGCCCGTACAATGGCTGCCTTGGTGTCTGCCATATCCGAGAGAGCGCCGTCCGTCAGCAGAAGCAGGACAAAGTAGTTCTGGGTGTATGGGAGGGTGGGGCTTCAATAGCAGCAATTTGATAGCTACATACACATGCTGAAGGGCAAAACTGTTGAGGTAAATCCTGGGAATGCGGTTAAAATTGCTAAAAGTGTTGCTATAAAGTTAATTCCTACATAATATTATTGTAATACCTCTGAAGAGTGTTCAGTGGCAATACCTAAAGTTTCAAGATGACATTAGAGCTTGCAGTTTCGTGGAGAATGCACACACACACACACACACACACACACACACAGATACCTGTGCGTCTTGCTTCTTAGCTGCTTGTTCTGCAAACCGAGCAACGTGGTTAATGATAGGGGCTACGTTGGTGGGCCCCCAGAGCTCCGCAGCCTGCAGGGCCGAGTGGTAGGCCTGCACCACTCCCTGGATGCCTGCACAGTAGGGGTTTTGGGGGTTGCCGTTCAGAGCAAACTCATGGGACACCTAGGAGGGAGGGAGGGGGGAGGGAGGGAAGGAGAGAGAGCAGGGTCACACCAGATCTGGTGCACCAGGAGCTGGAAGGAGTCCTCTGTTCCATAGTTTTTGTGTTAATTATCTCCTTGACAATCATTATTGTAATTGGAATTTCTGTTATGCCAAGCACCTGGCTTTTGTACATGGCTGCCAAGCTAGACTGACTTGACTGTGCGATGTTATCTTCTAAGATGTGGGCAACAGATGTCTATCTTTTAGCCCCTTTCGGTGTGTATGTACTACTTGTATGAACATGCTCAAAAGATGTTTTATTACGAGGGAGGAGTAGCAAGCTACAGGCGGTAGATGGTAGATGGCTGGACTCACCTTCCCTTCCAGCTTTGCCCCAAACCCTAGAGCTGGGAACAGCTTATCACTGCATGAGGAGCAGGGGCAACATTAGAGACATGTGATGAGGTGCCTCCTTAGTCTGGTCTCCAGGCCAACAACCCCCATTTTCAGGAGGTGTGGCCTGGGGACAAGGCTAGGGCCTCCTGTCAGAGAACGGCGATACAAAATTGGGAGAAGAGGACAGATCAAGCAATATGAAGGAGTGGCAGAGGATGGGACAAGAGGAGAGAGGATGCCATGGGATGTGAGGAGAGAGGATGCCATGGGAGATACAGACGTTACACAGTGCTCACGTGTCGTAGTCTTGGCAGACGGAGCCAACAGCCACCAGAGCCTGGGTATACTCGTTGGGACGGTAGGGGTCGATGTAGTGCAGGGAGGAGGGCTTACGAGGGTCACCATTGCTGCCGGTGAAGTCTATACCTACAGTGAAGTTGATCTGGCAGCCACCCATAACATACTCCAGGAAGGAGTAGAGATGGGTGATCTGTGTGTGTGTGTGTGTGTGTGTGTATGTGTGTGTGTGTGTGTGTGTGTGTGTGTGTATGTGTGTGTGTGTGTGTGTGTGTTGTGTGTGTTGTGTGTGTTAGCACATGAGAGTTATCTTGTACTTTTCACTTCGATGACTTGGAGTGTAAGCTGAAGTTGGTAAGTACCTTGAGGCTCGCTAGGTGGACGGTGCCGGAGTTCTTGTAGTTCCTTTTCTTGGCCTTCTTTGCTGGGTTGACTAGCTCCCACTGTAGCTGTGGCATGTGTGTGGAGGAGGGGAGGGTATGTGTTGTACAGGGAGGCAGGGTGTAGAGAGTGTATCTTGCTGAACTCAAATGACGAATGGTTGAAGCTGACTACCTGTCTCTTGTTCTGGTACGCATCAATGAACTCAGCCAGTGTGGTGGGGAATTCCCCAATTAGGTCATGGCTGCCATCCGAGTCCCAGTCATAGCAACGAACCTATAAAGGGAGGGAGGGAAAAATAAGGAAGAGAATTTGATCCAGGTGTATGTATCCTAGGGAATCACTAGTCGCTAGAGACTCACTCTGGCAGGCCAGTTGCTAGGGACTCACTCTAATAGGCCAGTTGCTAGGGACTTACTGTAATAGGCCAGTCGCTAGGGACTCACTCTGGCAGACCAGTCGCTAGAGACTCACTCTAATAGACCAGCCACTACGGACTAACTCTGATCCTCCTGTTTGGGTCGCTGTTGCAGAGGGTGCTGCTCGAGATCTTAAACTTTGGCCAGGTTGGGTGTAGGGTGTTCTTGATTACCTACACCGGGGTGGAGAGTGGCCATAAAGGTAGACTCCACCATAATTTCACATCATGGCAGTAGCCTTATGTCTAGGCTACCCAAAGCAGAAGCACTTTCTTTTGAGCAGCTGGCATGGGATTACGCCCCAACACACTGCTGACCTCGGTCCTGTGGACGACAGAGAAGTTGCCGTCAGGACTCTCACTGGCAAACTCCAGGTAGGGATCTGACTTCCCCAGCAGGTCCTGCAGAATATGGTTTGTGCTGATGGGACAGGTGTTGGGCATGATAAACTGGTCCAGCAGGAACTAGCCCGGGTCGACTTCTGACCTCTTGTGACATCCAGTGATGTGCATGACTATAAAAATAGTGGGTGTTCACACCAGCTACACTTTCACTCTGAAGACTAGCACATGTAGTCAAAACGTCAGCAAAGTTTCTTTCCATATTAAAGTTGGCATTCAGAGAGCTTTTTCTTTTTTACGCAAGAGCCAACTGAGAACCCCCCCTTCATTAACTGCATATCTACTACTGCATTCATATCTAAGGTATCATTGCCTTTACAACAGCTTTGCAGCACTAACTATTACTGATGACATCGCAGAGATGGCCTATCTTCCCACCTTTTTGTCCAGTCCCTGGCCTGAGAACTGTAGCTCCAGCACAGACCGGTTCTGAGATACCTCTTCTGCCCTCACCTGAGCAAGTGAAACACCACAGGAGCATACGTGCATGCATGCATCCAGTCCAGCTCAGGAGTGGACCACAGACTTACAACACTGTCATCAACACCACTCACTGTTATGGTTCCAAGCTTTCCTTTGCTCTTCTTCCCAGAGCCTGGAGTGAGGGGCTTGGTGTACGTGCCTGCACTCACCACCTGGTAAGCAAAACATATCTCACTGATATTACATGTTACGTGTTTGATAAAGCACAGTAGTATGCTGAATATACAACTGCGGTCCAAAGGCATGCCTTCCCTCAAGCCTCCGATTACACTGACCTCTCCCAAAGAGCACTCCAGGCACCCCAGGAAGTCATCATCGTCCAGTGAGGGCGAGTCATTATCCAGGTCGTAGACAGAGAACTTTAGTTTCTGCACCTCCTCAAAGCAGTAGTCCAGTTCAATTGGACGGCTAAATTGTGGGCTCACGCTGTTGCTGATTCTCTCCGTGCGGGCATACTACATGACATGAGCAGAATAATGATGGCTAGTAATAATGCTTTGCAGGGGATAAGTAACTGTTTCTTGTCATCTCCAAAGGCATGGAATCACATGGCAAGCCAACAGGTTATATTATTTGTATTACTGGTTAATTTTAGACCGTCCGCTCCAATGAACACTCACAACAAGCTGCTCTTCGACTTTCATTATTAGCGCGGTACCACTGAAAACATGATGGATAAAAGCGTTTTTGTTGCACACTGGTAAGTCAGGATGCACAAACACATGGCAGGGGACAGGAAACAATTAGTTGAGTAGGGAAAGCTATGACCCTAGCCTCACAATTGTGAGGCTGGCATGCCGTCTCTCCTGCCTGGGGAGTGAGACTGAGGGGTCCAACATGAGTTTCTGAAGTGCAGGAGATTTCAAAATCAGTCTGCTGTGATTTCTAGCGAGACGAACATGGTGTAGACACTGTATACAGAGTTGTATACAGAGCTATGATACCATAGATAATATAGCTATATTATCTATGATGATACAGAGCACATATATCACACAAATAATTAAGAATGGTTTCTGAATTTATTACTTAATTTCAGGTATGATTAGTGATTTTCCTACAATCAAGAAAAATTTCTTTAATATACCAGGAGCATATACTTTTTTTATGACCATACTTGAGGATAATTTATAGGGGCGACCTACCTCCGTCCAGGAGTTGGTCGGTTTGTAGTAAGTGTTGACGGCCACCAGAGGGTCGGACTTGGAGAATAGGTCGGCGTCTCTCAGCTTCTTGCAAGAGAGGTGAAGCACCACTCGCGAGCAGGGAACACTGGGACCAGTAGGCCCGGCTGGCGGGTAAGACCGAGGGTAGGCCATAGCTATATAGCTACACAGACACTAATGGGTGGGGCTAGGTATGCGGTAGGTCTCGTTCCCATACTATATTATCATGTGACCGGGGATGAGACAACTACAGTGTCAGTTGCTTTGTTCTACATGTTCAAACAATCTAGCTAAGCAACTTAAATATCTCCAGCTGTAAAAGATGAATGGTATCAGTGTGCAGGCACTGCAGGAACAGCGGCTGCTGGACCAGAATGGATCATGTTTCCCAGGAGATAGCCTTCTGAACCGTGCCGTGGAAGGAGGCAAGACCCTGGTGGTCTTTGTCCGGAACTTTGCCTGAGTAGCATGCCAGCTGCAGATGGCAGCGCTGGCGCCCATGCAGCAGATGTTGGAGGATATTGCGGTACGGTTGGTGTTTATCAGTTCCTCCACGCCAACTCAGACCAGGGAATTCCTCCAAAGGACCGTTGCAAAAGTTCCCGGAGAGATGTATTCCGATCCCACTCTGCATATTCATAACCTCTTCGACCTAAAGCGAGGCGTGTATCGATCCCTGTTTGCCCCGCTGTGGCCAGGCTTCCAAACCTATGGTTTACCGGGTATTTTGGAGGGAATTCGCCTGGGCTTTGAAATGTCTCACCTCGTGGGAGACTCTTGGCAACAAGGAGGCACATTCCTCCTTGACAACTCTGCAAAAGTCTTGTTTCAGCATCACGAGGAGTATCCAGGGCACTGGGCTCCCATGGACGGGGTGTTGACAGTGCTAGGTGGGGGCAAATGATGAAAACCTGCCATGGGAAGGAACATTAGTAGTTAATGGACCATCGCCTAGTATTTTTTTTGCACATGCGCAAAATATTGGGAAGTGGAGCCTGCACATGCACGAAGTGGAGCCTGCACATGCACGAAGTGGAGCCTGCACATGCACGAAGTGGAGCCTGCACATGCACGAAGTGGAGCCTGCACATGCACGAAGTGGAGCCTGGGTACAAGGCTATTTACCATGATAACTGGGTATATAATGATGGGTGTGGGCATGAAGCCTTGAGGATATATAGGTATCTTATATGTAAGCTGTAAAAAAACAACAGGCAAATTGAAACCAGCTATAATTCTCTGTTTGTTGTTTTTGTAGGTCTGAAAAAACACTTTGACTACAAGAAGGCAGTTTCTACCTGGATTAGTGCAAGAAGGCAGCAGAGGAAGGGTAAGCGTGGGTCGACATGGTCTTGCAATCCCTACTCCATCTTAGTGGTTCTGATCGTCATAGCGGTGTTGGCTGTGTACTGGCTACTATAACTGTACTCCGTCCACAATTGTGTGTTGTATCATCTGAGTCACTGCAGTGTATAATCTCGCGTTATGACGCTCCTGCAGCAAACCATCTCTCTATGGTGTGTAGGGGCTGATGTCAAAGCAGATTAATATTGCAGCATTCAATTTGAGAGTCTTCTTTGAAACGACTTCTTTTTGTTTTGGAATATTATAAGCATGCATGCAAATGAAAGAATAAATTGCACAAGTATTGTGTGGTAAGTTTTGCTATACATCCAGTGCCAAATGCAGAGCTGGCTATTGATGTACAGCAGCTGCTATGCCAGGTAGCACAATCAGTTAACTCTGTCAAAGCAGAATTATTATACGGTGTCACTGGTAACGCATGCAGAATCTTGCAGGAGTATGCATGCTAATTATGCAGTAGCAAGACTGAGCGGGATGTAGCTATAGATTTACTTTGTGCACCACCACTGCAGTACGTATACTTGCTTGCAAGCTCGTACAAGCCTTCCTTTAATTTGCAGTTGCAGTCCACTGTACATGCATAAATTGCCTTTTGAATATTTAATGAGGCAAAAATGAGGCGCCAGCTATACTCGCCCCCCAATCTTACAGATGCTCCACTACCCCTGACTATGTTATGTGTGCTTAGCATAATAAGGTGGGGGGGTGGGCATGGCCCCCCCTGGACTCTTTCCACTCAATACAAACTGCCCTCCTTGTCTTCTAGGCATTCATATTAATTTTATTGCCCGTCAGGTTATTTTAATTTTTGTGGTAGCTAACCCAAATCTTACAGCGTTGTATAGGAAACAATTACTTTCACTTGCTAGACATTGCCCCTGTATCCATCCCTGCACAGCTGAAGGAGAGCTCATTAAACCCCCTATTGTTAACTCTGACCATAATGATCTCTCTCTTAGGTGCATGACTTTTACCTAACTGTGTTAAGCCAACTGCACCAGTTTGGAGAGCTGATTTTGACAAAGCAAACAGACTACTGGCCGATATTGATTCGGAACAATTGCTGGATACCCCTGATGTAAATCAAGCTCTACAAAGCTGGGAAAATGCTTTCAAGACTACCCTGGAAACCTGTATCCCAAAGGGTATTCTACCTACACGCATGAATCTCCCTTGGCTATCAAAGAACTTAAAATGTGCAATGCAAACGCTGAAACGCTTTATTCCGAACGGCAAAGTCATCAGGATCAACTGAGCTCTGGAGAAAATATAAAGGCATGCGTAATAAAGTGACATCAATATTGAGAAACTCAAAACAGTCATTCTTTTCAAGGAACATTAACACTGGAAACAAAAACGGGTTTTGGAAAACATGAAGGTCTTCAGGAAGGAATTAGCCACAATACCACCAATGCATCATTCTGATGGTACATGTGCAGACAATAAGCTGGACAATGCAAACATGTAGAACAATTACTTCTCTAAATGCTTCACTACCTCATTGCCACCCCTATATGGCTCCATTGAGTCTGCTGAACACCTGGAATTGCCTGATCATGAGGGAGGCCCAGAAAATCTGTTATGTACAGAGGAGGAGGTTATCTGAAATAGGCTCTCAGGCTCGAATGCTGATAAACGGCGGTAAATCAGACCAGTTAGCTTTCTCTTTTTACTAAAGAGAGATTCAATTTACCGTGTCCGAGACAGATCTAATGACAGGAGGATCCCAAGATATTTGTAGGAGCCCATGCAGTGGCTGACCACAGAGATGTAATGTTGGTGGGCATATACCAGTCTGTCTTCTGGTAACTTTCGTAACTTTACACTTTTGAATATTTTGAATATTTTGAATTATTCTGTTTATGTCGTCCTGCAAAAGAGCATCTGGCGAGAGGGTAATGGATGGGAGGAACAGGAGGGGGACCAACCACTGATGTATGTTTCACTTGTTCATCCTCACCTCGAGTATGCGAGCCAAGTCTGGAGCACTTGCAAAACCGGTGAAATAAAGACCCTCGAAAGTGTACAAAAGTTCATACTTAGAATGTGTGCAAAGCAGTGGAGCAGTAGTTACGAGGATCTATTACAGTTGTTTTCTCAGCCTTCTCTACAGCAATATAGACTATATCTGGACTTAAGCATTGTGTACATGGGCTGTTTTATTTCCCGACTGGCATTTTTGTTGAGCAACATCCCAGAGTCACAAGATCACAGTATTATCAGTCCTTTGACTGTCCCTATGCACACACAAGTAACTTCTATAATTCCTTGTACCTCATACTATTCATAACTGGAATGTACATTTTCTTCACATGTTCCCTTGGCTTGTTTTTCTGTATTACTATTTAAAACCAGGTATATATACATGCAAAATTAGCCATTATAGTGCTATATTGTGTGTCCTTTGCATTCGTTGCATATACCGGTATTTCAATTGAACTCCTTTTTAGTAGTTATGTAAAACCGTGGAACAGTTTACCCCCGTCATATTCTACCATTAGTTTATTTAAAACTGCTGTAAATTGTTTTCTCTTTGTTACTGTTTTTATTTGTTTTGTTCTTTCCTGGTTCCTTAACAACCATAATTGGGATCCTGCTGTACAGGTTTTGCCTGTTTCAGCTTTAACATAAAAAATGAGCTCATCGAACCCACCACAAGGGCTTATACTGCTAGTGTGCTTTTCCTAATGCCTTGCTATTTTGTTGGTATTTAGTGGTGTATAGCGGCCTGTGAATAATTCAGTAGCCATCAGCCTGTCAGACTTGAAAAAAATTCCCCCTTATAGTGATAGATAGCTAGATGGCTATTTGTGGCATTTCGAAACAACTTAACTTCATTGGAGAGAGAGAAAAAAAGAAGCCTATAGCTATAGCCCCTTGACAGGCAAAAAAATTCTTCCCAGGCTTACTACTGATAGCTAGATGACTATTTGTGGTATTTCTATAAAGAGAAACAACAAGTTGGAAAAAAATTTAGCCTGGCTCCGATCCCTCCTGGACGGTCAAACTTCTAAACAGGCTTAGTATTGATATAGATAGATTACTATCTGTGGTATTTCAATAAAGAGAAACATTCAACTTCACTTGGAGGAGGGAAAGAAGCCTGTAGCTAGCTCCTGGACGGTCAAATAATTCTTCCCAGGCTTAGTACTGATAGAGAGATGACTATTCGTGGTATTTCTATAAAGAGAAACAACTTAAGTTGGAGAAAAAAAAACTAGCATCTCTCCCTCCTGGATAGTCAAACATATAAACAATTCTTCCAAGGCCTAGTTAGAAAAAAAAACTAGCCTCCCTCCCTCCCTCCTGGATAGCCAAACTTATAAATAATTCTTCCCAGACCTAGTTGGAGAAAAAAAAACGCCTAGTGAGCTTCCCATCCCTCCTGCAGGGTCAGATATACTTGTAGAGGTATGGCTGCCCCAGAAGCGTTGGATAGGCGAGACTGAGAATCACGGTGGGCACCGCAACGTGCCCAGTCGTCCATTCAGCTTCGGGATCCGAAGAAAGAACCGGCGTTCTGCTACTAGAACGTAGAAAGTCGAAGATCAATATGTGTACAGGGGGCCCAATCCCCGACTTGATCACCTTGGGGAGATAACGCTCCGAACCCCAGTCTGCAAACGAGCGCACCATTTCGACAATCCGTCAAACGTGTGTCAAATTCAGTATTATAAACCCCAACCGTCTGAGAGTTGAATCCCAATAGGTTACACCTATAAAGCGTCGAACCTCAAGAGTTGAACCTCAATAGGTTCACACATCATTATCAGACTTACTTTCTTTTGTTGAGTCAGGAGTCATACTAACATGCAGGATGTACAGCATACAAACCACAGTACTGCCTCAATCACATCACCATTAATAAGCACCCTATTGCAATACCATAGCCTTGTTCCCAGGCTATTCTCTACAGCTTTGTTTTCACGCTACCTGTTTTGGCTCTCCCTCTAGATCTTGAAGTTCATCCTTTAGTCCTGTATAGCTATCTATATAATATGCACCTGCTACCATTCGTCCCATGCAATACTAATAAGTTGGAGGCTAGTGCATCGTACCTCATAATAATGAAACCTGTCTGTATAATGCAATAGCTAATGATATCTAGGGCATGCCTCCTTTTAATTTGAGGCAATATTGTGGTGTCTAAGGCACTTCGTATGATAAATTGAGTCTCTGACTTTCCTTTGAGCATTGTTACATTGTAATAGCTAGCTATAATGGTTGCATGGAATAGGCTGACATGTACAGACATAGCTAGCTACCTTTGATGTGTGAAATAATATCTCAGTTTAAGGTCTGATATCTCAAAAGAAAAATGCTGAAAAGGTGTTCACCGATTGAGTATATATATTGGGTCAGGTAGCATGCTTTATAATAGTATATGGCTAAAAACTTACCGTGTTACAATAGCAGTAGGTAAGTTGGTTAGTAGTAATGTAATATTGAATTGAGTTTATGGAAAGTGCATGTAATGCAAAATGCGAACAAAAGTGCAATAATCACACCATTCTACTCTCTCTTTGTCTGGAGCACTGTACTGCAAACAGGAACCTATTATTACCTGCAGCTGGATATAGAACTAGTGTCACAAGAGTATTTAGGAAGACTCCTGTTCCCCTGCAATAGCTTGTTCTGTTCAGAAGCATGCATCAATTTTCCAACTAGAGGCTCTGAAGTGCAGTGCAGACATCTGGGCACGGGACTGGCATGAAGCAGACTTCTGCAGTGACTTTCCAGGTTGTGGTATTCCATATTTTGTCAAAAATAGTGTTCCCTCCAAAAAAAATGGTAGACTCCCCCTCCAGATCATTTTCCAACTAGAGGCTCCCAAGTGCATGCAGTGCAGACATCTGGCCACAAAACTGCCATGAAGTGGACCCCTGCAGTGACTTTCCAGTTTTGGTATTCTTGAAGCATATATAAGAAAAATAGTGCTCCCTCAGCAACAACAGCAAAAAGGTAAACTTCAGTTACTTATTTCTCAGGAAAATAAATGATAAACTGTTTTGTGGCTACATGTATCTTGACGCTTCACTATACAGTAGAGCAAGAGGCAGTAATTGGGTATTCCTTGCCCATATCTAGATACTAATATTACTGCATTGGAATCGGGAGAATATGCAGTGTTACTTGCTATATATGAGTATCTATTGTGATTTCTGAGTCAACAATTATTGTGCATGTGCTACTCAGTCTCTATAAAAACTGCTATTCTGCACAATATTTGCTGCAAGTATACGTACATGTCCCCATACTGTTTCCATTGATATTGTATTCTGTTTTGACAAAGAATGAGCTCATGTACTGGACTATAGTACTGAACCTGTTATAGATTACTGAAGTTACATGGTACGTACTGGGAAGGTCACCTCATATGCTATTGCTAAAGCCGTCAAACTTTCATTACTACGTGGGAAACTAATAGTTGTAGTATATACGCCTTTTGAGTGCCATGCATGTTTGATGTTGGCACTTGACACAGGAAATCGGAGGGCCGTAGGGCTGAGGTTTCCTGTGGCAACATGCAGTGCCAAATAGGCCTGAAAATCTACCTATTATGCTTATTCCTAGGTCCATGGTACACGCGCGTTGAGGTCTTTCGACAAGAGAAAATAATGCTTGTGTAATAACACAGTCTGAAAAGTACCAAAACGTTCCACACTATACATGTACATAATGCAGCAGCTGCACAATAATTCAAACTGCAGAGACCTGTACATACAAGTTTTCCAAGGGTTCTTCGGTACCAACATGCACTTTGTAAATACCAGTATTATCTGTTAAATTTTTGACACCCCATACTTCTGAGGTAGTTTGATGGTCACCGTCTTCACTTCAGAGTACTGCTGCAGACCGTACTCCCCAAACTCCCGACCAACCCCAGACTGTTTGAACCCACCAAATGGTGTCTGCACCTTGATTGCATTGTATGTGTTGACCCACATGGTCCCAGCTTGGACACCCTGAACTACCGTTAGTGCTTTGTCGAGGTCTCTGGTGAATACTGCCCCAGCAAGGCCATAGATGGTGTCGTTAGCTCTTTCAATCACTTCTTCGACGGTCTTAAATTTCAAAATCTGCATCACTGGGCCAAAAATCTCCTCCTTAGCAATCCTCATGTCATCTGTTACATTACTGAAGACGGTAGGTGCAACAAAGTACCCCTTGTGGCCAACCCGGTTCCCACCACATTCAAGTTTGGCTCCTTCCTGTTGACCACTTTGGATTAAGCCCATGATCTTGTCAAACTGGTCTTGATCGATCTGCGGACCGTGATTGCAGGATGGGTCAAATGGATCGCCTACTTTACGGCTTTGGGCAAGTGCAACACTTCACAAATTCATCGTAGATGGATTCCTCAACAAATGTGCGTGTACCAGCACAGCAAACCTGACCCATGTTTGTGAAGATGGCCATATGACTCATCTTGACGGCATAATCGAGGTCGGCGTCAGCAAAAATGATGTTCGGACTTTTGCCCCCAAGCTCAAGGGTGACCCTCTTAAGGTTTGTCTTCCCCGGCAGCTTCCATGATCATGTGACCTACCTCAGTGGAGCCAGTGAAGGCCACTTTATTGACGTTGGAGTTTGCAACAAGTGCTGCCCCTGCAGTTGGTCCATAACCTGGTACAATATTCACCACTCCAGGAGGAAAACCAGCTTCCACGACGAGGGAAGCAACGTACAGTGCCGTTAGGGGCGTCTGCTCGGCAGGTTTCAGCACCACCGTATTTCCCGCACAGAGGGCGGGGGCCAGCTTGGTAGCTGCATTGGTTATGGGGTAGTTCCAGGGTATGATCTGGCCTACTACCCCGACGGGCTCGTGACGAGTGAAGCAAAGGTAGGGTCCGTCAATCGGAATAGTCTTCCCCTGTATTTTGTCCGACCATCCTGCGTAATAGCGGAAGATCTCGGCGGACCCTGATACGCTGGCTCTTGCGTCTTGTATCGGCTTCCCATTGTCCAGCGTTTCCAGAAGGGTTATGTACTCGCAGTCGCGGTCGATCAGGTTTGCTAGCTTGTTTAGGAGGACGCCGCGCTTAGAGGCATCCATGGTGCGCCATACGCTCCCTAGTTTGAAGGCTTGTTTTGCAGCGGCTACAGCCTTGTCCACGTCCGCCTCATCTCCCTCAGATACGTCGCAAATCTTCTCTCCTGTACAAGGATTGATGGTGGGGAAGGTCTTGCCACTCACGGAGTCGTACCACTCATTATTGATGAAGATCTTGGTGAATTTCACATCACAAGGGAGTTGAGCCATTTTTTATGCTTCTCTGAATGTGATGCGATAAAGGTCAGTACGCGGCTAGTGTTACGCGCGCACGCCGCCCGCGTATGTCCATGACGTATCAACAAAAATAGCACACGCTAATGTACTATATGCTACAAAAAATTATCTCTTACTAATATCTGTTAAGGAGTTGTCATTTTTACTCAAAGACTTAGCTATAGTTCACTCGATCAATGGTATAGTCATGGCATGATGGGCTCAATTTAAATTCAAAGGTGATCTTCTTCGTAAGAACCTTCCTGCTCTCGGTGCAGTATCGGTCAGGTGTCCACCTTCAAACGCAACACAACCATTAACCATCACTAGATCAATCCCTGTGCTTTGCTGCTTAGGCTCCTCAAAGGTGGCCTTGTCTATCACTGTCTCAGGGTCAAAAATCACCAAGTCAGCGTAGTAGCCCTCTCTCACTAGACCTCTCTTATGGAAACCAAATGTCTTGGCAGGCAGACTAGTCATCTTTGATACGGCCTCCGTAAGAGTAATGAGTTTGAGTTGACGAGTGTAGTGTCCAAGAACTCGGGGGAAGGTCCCCCAGAGACGTGGGTGGGGATGTTTGTCGAGAGGGAGACCATCAGAGCCTATCATAGTGTGGGGGTGCTTCATTACTCGCTGCACGTCTTCTTCACTAAGGACAAAATAGATGG
Source organism: Phakellia ventilabrum (assembly GCA_963921505.1). Lineage (NCBI taxonomy): Eukaryota > Metazoa > Porifera > Demospongiae > Axinellida > Axinellidae > Phakellia > Phakellia ventilabrum. Next base: position 7,444,107 of record OY997383.1, read on the forward strand.
CACCTGCTGGTTGGAGTCGTTTGCAGGCTTCCACAAGTGAACATTTCCACTCCCTGGCAATATCATGGAGGAACTGGCCTTGTCGATCAGGGTGTGATTCCGACCCAGTCACCATAACTGGTGCGTCAGCTACTATTAAATCTGGATCAAGAACAGTTGAGCCTGCTGTGTATGGGTAGCAGTCCAGTGCGACATCTTGGTTATGGATAGCCTCGTTAACCAAAAGCAGCGTCACTGCAGTCTTTCCCCAGTTCTGTGGGCCAACACACTGATGGTGAGAGAGGACAAGTGGAACATTTGAGGATTGAGCTGTCTTTAAGGCTTCCTTGGTAGCATCTACTACCCCAGCAAATTGATTTCGCAAATGGGTGGTATATATACCTCCATATTTTTTCACTACTTCTGTTAGAGACTGGACTTCTTCTTGGTTTGAGTGAATGGCTAAAGAATAGGATAAACCTGTGCTTAACCCAATTGCACCGTTCTCCAGCCCCTCGGCTAGCTGATGTTGCATTCGTTCAATCTCCTCATGAGTAGCCGGTCGACTCAAGTCTTCCATTTGATTGACCCGTAGTACAGAGTGACCAATCAGTGCGGCTACATTTGTGTTTGGCTGTGCCTTTTCAACTGCTTTTACATACTCAGCAAAACTGGTATACTGGAAGTCGCCCCTCCCACCGAGGAGGGTGAGGGGAGGAGGAGGGTCAACGTCCTTGGTGAGTGGGGATAGACTGATGCCACAGTTCCCTACCACGACGGTGGTTACTCCCTGGGAGATCTTGGGTAGCATCTCGGGCGATCTGAGGACAAAGCTGTCGTCATGAGTGTGGGTGTCTATGAAGCCAGGAGCGATGACCTTTCCGCCCACGTCCAGAACCCGCTCGGGCTCGAGTGCTCCTTCGTCCAAGTCGCCGCTAACCGACGCTATCTTGTCTCCACTGACTACCACATCTCCGCGGAAAGCCTCTCCCCCGCTGCCGTCCACAATCAGGCCGTTCTTCAGCAAGTAAGTGCACTTCTGCATCTCGTACCCAACGTCCCAGGCCTTTACACACCCAGCTAGCTCGCGTGCTATACTATATACTAGGCGACTGCTGAGCCGCTCACGTGCGGAGCCTGCTACTTCTCTTCATTCGGTCTTTGGACGATCGGCGGCCTGCAGCTGCGCAGAGTAATAATGCAGAAGTGCACTTACTTGTTGAAGAACGGGCTGATTGTGGACGGCAGCGGGGGAGAGGCTTTCCGCGGAGATGTGGTAGTCAGTGGAGACAAGATAGCGTCGGTTAGCGGCGACTTGGACGAAGGAGCACTCGAGCCCGAGCGGGTTCTGGACGTGGGCGGAAAGGTCATCGCTCCTGGCTTCATAGACACCCACACTCATGACGACAGCTTTGTCCTCAGATCGCCCGAAATGCTACCCAAGATCTCCCAGGGAGTAACCACCGTCGTGGTAGGGAACTGTGGCATCAGTCTATCCCCACTCACCAAGGACGTTGACCCTCCTCCTCCCCTCACCCTCCTCGGTGGGAGGGGCGACTTCCAGTACACCAGTTTTGCTGAGTATGTAAAAGCAGTCGAAAAGGCACAGCCAAACACAAATGTAGCCGCACTGATTGGTCACTCTGTACTACGGGTCAATCAAATGGAAGACTTGAGTCGACCGGCTACTCATGAGGAGATTGAACGAATGCAACATCAGCTAGCCGAGGGGCTGGAGAACGGTGCAATTGGGTTAAGCACAGGTTTATCCTATTCTTTAGCCATTCACTCAAACCAAGAAGAGGTCCAGTCTCTAACAGAAGTAGTGAAAAAATATGGAGGTATATATACCACCCATTTACGAGATCCATTTGCTGGTTTTGTAGACGCTACCAAGGAAGCCTTAAAGACAGCTCAATCCTCAAATGTTCCACTTATCCTCTCTCACCATCTGTGTGCAGGCCCACAGAACTGGGGAAAGACTGCAGTGACGTTGCGTTTGGTTAATGAGGCTATCCATAACCAAGATGTTGCACTGGACTGCTACCCATACACAGCAGGCTCGACTGTTCTTGATCCAGATTTAATAGCAGATGATGTACCAGTTATGGTGACTGGGTCGGAATCACACCCTGATCGACAAGGCCAGTACCTCCATGATATTGCCAGGGAGTGGAAATGTTCACTTGTGGAAGCCTGCAAACGACTCCAACCAGCAGGTGCCATCTATTTTATCCTTAGTGAAGAAGATGTGCAGCGAGTACTGAAGCACCCCCACACTATGATAGGCTCTGATGGTCTCCCTCTCGACAAACATCCCCACCCACGTCTCTGGGGGACCTTCCCCCGAGTTCTTGGACACTACACTCGCCAACTCAAGCTCATTACTCTTACGGAGGCCGTATCAAAGATGACCGGTCTGCCTGCCAAGACATTTGGTTTCCATAAGAGAGGTCTAGTGAGAGAGGGCTACTACGCTGACTTGGTGGTTTTTGACCCTGAGACAGTGATAGACAAGGCCACCTTTGTAGAGCCTAAGCAGCAAAGCACAGGGATTGATCTAGTGATGGTTAATGGTTGTGTTGCGTTTGAAGGTGGACACCTGACCGATACTGCACCGAGAGCAGGAAGGTTCTTACGAAGAGGATCACCTTTGAATTTATATTGAGGCCATCATGCCATGACTATACCATTGATAGAGTGAACTATAGCTAAGCCTTTGAGTAAAAATGACAACTCCCTAAAAGATATTTAATAGTAAGGGATGTTTTTTTTGTAGCTACGTTAGCGTGTGCTATTTCTGTTGACACTGAAACACATCATGGACAGCAGTGCGTATCAAAAGATGTACGCGGGCGGCGTGCGCGCGTAATTAGCATACTGACCTTTATCGATCCATCGCATCACATTCAGAGAAGCATTAAAAAAATGGCTCAACTCCCTTGTGATGTGAAATTCACCAAGATCTTCATCAATAATGAGTGGCACGACTCCGTGAGTGGCAAGACCTTCCCCACCATCAATCCTTGTACAGGAGAGAAGATTTGCGACGTATCTGAGGGAGATGAGGCGGACGTGGACAAGGCTGTAGCCGCTGCAAAACAAGCCTTCAAACTAGGGGGCGTATGGCGCACCATGGATGCCTCTAAGCGCGGCGTCCTCCTAAACAAGCTAGCAAACCTGATCGACCGCGACTGCGAGTACATAACCCTTCTGGAAACGCTGGACAATGGGAAGCCGATACAAGACGCAAGAGCCAGCGTATCCAAGTCCGCCGAGGTCTACCGCTATTACGCAGGATGGTCGGACAAAATACAGGGGAAGACTATACCGATTGACGGACCCTACCTTTGCTTCACTCGTCACGAGCCCGTCGGGGTGGTAGGCCAGATCATACCCTGGAACTACCCCATAGCCTCTCTAGCCATCAAGCTGGCCCCCGCCCTCTGCGCGGGAAATACGGTGGTGCTGAAACCTGCCGAGCAGACGCCCCTAACGGCACTGTACGTTGCTTCCCTCGTCGCGGAAGCTGGTTTTCCTCCTGGAGTGGTGAATATTGTACCAGGTTATGGGCCAACTGCAGGGGCAGCACTTGTTGCAAACTCCAACGTCAGCAAAGTGGCCTTCACTGGCTCCACTGAGGTAGGCCACATGATCATGGAAGCTGCCGGGAAGACAAACCTTAAGAGGGTCACCCTTGAGCTTGGGGGCAAAAGTCCGAACATCATTTTTGCTGACGCCGACCTTGATTATGCCGTAAAGATGAGTCACATCGCCGTCTTTACAAACATGGGTCAGAATTGCTGTGCCGGTACACGCACATTTGTTGAGGAATCCATCTATGATGAATTCGTAAAAAGGAGTGTTGCACTTGCCCAAAGCCGTAAAGTAGGCGATCCATTTGACCCATCATGCAATCACGGTCCGCAGATTGACCAAGACCAGTTTGACAAGATCATGGGCTTAATCCAAAGTGGTCAACAGGAAGGAGCCAAACTTGAATGTGGTGGGAACCGGGTTGGCGACAAGGGGTACTTTGTTGCACCTACTGTCTTCAGTAATGTAACAGATGACATGAGGATTGCTAAGGAGGAGATTTTTGGCCCAGTGATGCAGATTTTGAAATTTAAGACCGTCGAAGAAGTGATTGAAAGAGCTAACGATACCATCTATGGCCTTGCTGGGGCAGTATTCACCAAAGACCTCGACAAAGCACTAACGGTAGTTCAGGGTGTCCAAGCTGGAACCTTGTGGGTCAATACATACAATGCAGTTGTGTTGCAAGCCCCGTTTGGTGGGTTCAAACAGTCTGGGGTTGGTCGTGAGCTTGGGGAGTACGGTCTGCAGCAGTACTCTGAAGTGAAGACGGTGACCATCAAACTACCTCAGAAGAACTCTTGAGAAACCAGTGTGCACAGGTCTTTGCAGTGTGAATTGCTATGCAGCTGGCTGCATATATGTATAGTGTGGAACTTCTTGGTACTTACGGTGTTATGATAATAGTGATTTTTGGCTCACACGAGCATTGTTTCCTCTTGTCGAAAGATCTTAACACGTGTGTGTATCGTGGACCTAATTTGGGCATCATCATGTGATCATCATGTGATCATCATGTGTAATATTATCATAGCGGTCAGTTACGCTAGCAAAACCTGTTGTATAGTTATGATGCCATGACCTCTCAGTGTACTTGTATTATAACGAGACAGTCTAGGATCACACTGTATTATATTCATATAAGCCTGCGAGATCTAGATGACTTGCTTGAAGTATTTGTGGCTGGAACTTCCATTACTGCATAGCTAAACTGAACTACTTTAATATAGTACATTTTCCACCATACATATCATCAGAAATGCCAGCACAAGCAATTAATACCAAAAAAAGATATTAGCTACATTATTGTGCAAACAGGACTCCATGCATTAAAATTAAGCTGGAGATAGGGTCTTGGGAATGCGTAATAATACTCACCATTAAAGACATCGTTAAAAAGTGGCTCTTCTGTGGAAAATGGGCACTTTAAGAGATCTGGAGGGCAGCCATTCCACTGAAATGTATCGTATTATAGCAATTGAGAAGAGAATATTCAAACGACTTGTACGTCAGTGTTTCAATTAAAATGGCATCACACTGATATGTTGCTTTACCTAAAGCCCAATGCAGTGAGACATGCTCACACATTCACACTCATGCCTGCAGAAGTTATGAATAAAGTTACTGTATAGCATCAGGCTCTGACTATGCACTGGTGCTATAGCCTCAATCCCAGACCTCTCCCACTCCATGGCACGTACATAACACACAGAGTGGGGAGGACTGGGAACAAGGCTGCTAATGCTGTACAGGTCGGCTTATAGTTGTTAATACATAATATTATTATGCACAGTTGTGTCAGTGAGCACACAAACGAACACAAAACAGTGGATCACTAGTACATCTGACAGAGAAGAACGTTCAATGATTCAAGAACCACATACTCATAGCTTTGGAGGCCGTTTGATTCAGTTACTGGATGTTAGCGTCCCCAAACGCTGATGCTGATACATGTGAGTTAACTGACAAAAAGTTCATGATACTGTTTTAGAGTCAGTTTCTTGCGACAGGTAGGACACTTATGCTGTCCCTGAATGGCGTTCCTAATGCAGCTATTACAGAAGACATGTCCACAGATGGTGGTCACCAGCTTGCAGCCCCTAGATTCAAACTGCTGGGCTGTCTCCATACAGATGGGGCATGTAAGAGTCGACTTGGTGGAGGGTAGTGTTGGTTCTGGTACTGGCATGGGACTGGAATGAGAGGCGTGCTTGGGTTTCTTGGGAGAAGACATTCCAGCAATCGGCCTATGAATTAAAGAGAAACCATATTCAAGCTACATACTTAGTTGTGAGACTTTATGACTTCTACCGCTATGGAATCCTGTAGGCCTTCAGACTAGCCTCGTTCCCCGGCCCCCTTGAAAATCGGAGTTTTGAGGGTGCCGGGTAACGAGGCTACCTTCCGACCAGACTAGTACATTCGGCCGGACTGTTACTTCAATTTCAATGCCGATACTTTATAGATTTGAAATCTGTTCACAGTGTCCCTTCCCTCCTCTCCTTTCCCGAGGTTCCCTCACCCTCTTGTTGAGCTGATGACTTGGATGTCGTCGTCTGACTCCTGGACTATGACCACCTCTGGGGACGTGGTACACTGGCCTTGCCCACCGCCGTGGGGGTTGGCTTGGAAATAGTTTGGTCGAAATTCGTGCCCGGGCACTGTGAGCAAAAGAGACAAGAGAATATTACATATGCAAGAGCTCCTTGAAAACACATTTATAGCAACTCTTACCTATGACGGGCAGCTGTGAGTTCAGATACAATATTCAGGACATAGATGGGGAGAAAAATGGTTTTTAAAAAACACTAACCATGCCTACTTTTATTTATGGTCTGGTTGGCAATAAAATTGTGCATTGAGCGGGGAGAATTACAAGCTCTCACCTTACCTAGCCAAACATTCACTGTAAAAGCTGTTGCCTCAAAGCTGTAGGTGCAAAAAAGCTAACTCCTTGAGATCTGTACATTTTCCAACCAGACCGTAAATAACAGTATAGCCGTGGTGGTCTACTTTAGCGTCTAAACGGGTTTTTGTGTATCCACGTATAGTATGTTTGCTCAAGTTATTCTTTTTATAAAACTGTGGTGACACATATACACAAGTTGCCTGTATACCCGTATTGGTGAGGTTAAGTCCACAACATCTTCATCCTCCACACCACTGTCGTTGGTTAGGTCTACAACGGCACCACCATCTACACGTGTGTGTGTGTGTGTGCGTGTGTGCGTATATGTGTGTGTGTATGTATGTGCGTATGTGTGTGTTCGTAAGTGTGTGTGTGTGTGTGTGTGTGCACTACTGCTTTAGGTCTGAACATTAGCCTCACACCTAGATCTCAGTTGTTTTTTTCGCAACAGTGGAAAATCCACAGGTGTGGGACTACTCAAACACCTGTCACCAATGCTACTCCTCCCCTCACCTCCATTGCTGTGTCGCCTCCTTCTACCAACTGTGCCCCCAGGGCTGTCCAGCGTCTGTACAGACATTTCCCCCTCCTCTGACGACAGACTGTAGTGCCTCACCCCGCCCTCCACCTGACCACTGCTACCGGTCAGTAGTGGCACCCTGGTCAGCTCCAGGGAGCACGGAACCACACACTGCCTCCTTCTCCTCCCGGCTGGTTTTCCGCTGTCAAAGGAGTGGGAGGGGCCTGCTGAGTTCGAACAGCAAGAAGTGAGGTTGACTGTGGGGTCAGGTTCCAGAGGCTTACGGTGTTTTCTGTGCCGTAAAGGGGCCTAAGGCATGATGTGTATGGAAAGGAAAGAAGTTTAACAAAATTATAAGGGTAGGTTCTTTGTATCACAGTATTAAAATCTACTGTTCTCCGACGAATAACATAAATAAGATATAGATATCCTACCTCAGCCATCAGCTTCTGGCAGCGGTTATCTTTACGCCCTTCTAAAAACAGTTGGCTGCCAGGCGCTAGGCTGAACTCGGGCAGCCCAGCGCGCATAAACAATTTTAGGAAATTCCCCAAAAATAGAGAAATTATGATGGCATGTTCAAAGCGCACGAGACTATCACATGATAGTCATGTTATTGCTGTGCAGCCGTGCAGCGACTGTAAACTCAATCGTGTCTGTTTGCCTTTGACTTTGGGACTGCGGAAGCTATGGCTTCGGGAACATTTGATCACGAGCAGATTCGGTATTTTCGAGAGACGTTCTCCCGGTACAGTGATCCTGAGGGGGGTGGAGTAAACGCAGAAAATTTTGTTCCTGCCGTGAGCGTTTGTCTGGAGCGCTGCGGCCTGTCTTCCACAGCGTCTCCCGAGTATCTGAACACCGAGTTTAACAGACTAGGATCTAGCGGGACGCTCACCTGGCAACAGTTCTTTCAGGTAAAAACTGTTGGGGCTTAAGTGTGGGGGCAGAGTTTGTGGTTGTAGCTAATCAAATGTGTGGGATTAAAATTATTTGATCGCACACATAATCGGCCGCTATTTCCAGGTGAAACCTCTAGCGGTATAGCTATACACTCCTGAAGTCTAACTCAGTCTTTTGAAAAGATGACCCACTCATTGTTACATGAATTAGCTAAACAAAGTGTGGCATCTGAAGTGCTTCACACTGTTTTGAGGGCATGCATGCACAGTACTGAAGTCTCTGTGCGCTAATTTGTGTGTTACAATTATTAGCATATGTCCAGCAAAGTGATGGCTAGCTGATGATACAGATAGTATTATATAATTGCAAAAGCCAAATGGTTGAAGACCAATTAGCATGGGAATCCACCTGATAGTGGCTGCTCTCTGTTGCAGAACAATACGTGCTGTGTTCAGGCTGTAATTGGGCATGTCTGAGTGTGCTTGCGGTTTCAGTATGGCATAATGAGGTCTTAGTGATGTTCGTTACTGTAAATTTAAAAAAAAATTCTCCTAATAATTAGAGCTTAAACGTGGCACACAAGTGAGTGTGCTTGTGGCGGGAAGATTTTTGGGACGGAAAGAACAATCTGGAGTTAAGTTGAGGCACTGAACTCGATTGTTTGGTAGTTCTGTGTAGGATATACGGTTGTATTTACGTACTGTACCATCAGTATGTGCACTATGCAGAGAATCCAATGTTATAAAAAAAGTCTTAATAAGAGAGTTAAATCTACAGGGTTCATGGGCTCCTGATGCAACCTAGGACATATATATATTGTTGTGATGCTCATGGCATACTCTATGTATTGGCACTGTTAAATATTAAAACAACCCTGACATAGCCAGGCATAGTAAATTTAGCACAAAAATTACTAGTGCTGATGTGGCTTCATCATGAAGAGATGCCACCAGAGTGTCCTGTCGAAACAAGCAGCCTGCTCTTCCCTGTGTTCCCAGAAATATGAAACTCTTACCAACCTTTCATGCTGTAATCCCTGCTCCTGTGGTAGTTATTGCTATAGCCGCACATCCTCTAATTCTACCCAGAGTGTTATGTGGCTTGCTGGTTCCGTCACGATACTTATAGCATGCTCAGTTGTTGGTATTCTGCACCAGTGGCATATGGGTGGCATGTGGGTGGCATGTCCTCTAATTCTACCCAGAGTGTTATGTGGCTTGCTGGTTCCGTCACGATACTTTAAATAGCATGCTCAGTTGTGCACCAGTGGCATGTGGGTGGCATATGCAGCTGCCCATCTCCAAATGTAGCGTGTTGACTCACTCCACTCGGTGAGCCATGACATTCCTTGTGTAAATGAGTGTGAGTGAGTGTGTCAGGGTTATGAATCTTGTAAGGGTGTGGGCAGGATCTTAGGTCATGAGTCTGGTGTGTGTGGCTGCCACTGTTCTCACATGATGACCGCTGCCCTTTATTGGAAGTTGCCTATGCCATTTACAGCTGTTTTCCTTGTGTGTTTATTACCATCAGGAACAACCCCCTTTGACTACCAGCATATACTTGTGCTACTGAATCCCTGTCAGTGCTCCTTTGATAGTTTCTCTGCACCAGTTTGTGTTGTGTCTCTTGCCTGCATGTGTGTACAATGGAACCTCTATAATGTGGTCACTCTATAGAGCGGCTACCTCGCTAGTGAGGCCACCTTGTTGGGTCCGAATATACATATTGCTAATGTATTATGGACCTCTATAATACAGCCATCCTCTATATTGCAGCCATAATTGGCCCAAGAGTGACCATGGTTCCAATGTATAATTCACTGGTGCCCTACCTTTCTGGCTTTTGTTTTTAGCAAGCTTAGCACTATACACCATAGTCAGGGTTTCATTCAGGGGATCCTAAGTGCCCCCCCTTGGAATTTGGAATTTGGAAAACGGCCGCGCTTCACACGCCCGCATGACACGCAGCCCCCCCTAATTTATTACATACACCATTTTGCCCCCCCTTGCCAAAATGTCTGGATGAAACACTGATAGTGTATATGCTGGCGTAAAACATTGATGTATGCTAGCATAAAACACTGACATGGGGACACTGTCGTCTCATGCCATGTCCCTTTGCCTGTGCAGGTGCTGATCCATGTCAACCTAAACCTCTCATTTGGTACTGGCTTCTCTCCTGTCTCACCAACAACCTCAACGACTCCACTCATCTCTCCTCCGGCCTCCGTCCACTCACCCACGCCGCCCCCACGAGACCCCACGCCACCCCCACGAGACCCCACGCCGCCCCCAAGAGACCCCACACCGCCCCCGCCAGACCCCACGCCTCCCCCACCAGTACTCCCGCCGGATCCCACCCCAACCCCGCCCTCCTCCCCACCAAACATATCGCAGCCCCCGCCCCCCTCTCCCCCGTCCACACCGACCCCACCAGTACCTCCACGGAGCTCCCGTGCTGCCTCCTCTCCCTCTCCTCCCCCGGCCTTCAGCCAGCTTCAGGAGCCAGAAGTCGAGATGGAGCCCATTTCCTCTGCTCGTGACCTCACGGACTCCGGCCACCTCGTCAATGCACCCCAGGGCCCCATTGAGCCTCAGGGCAGTAACTGGGGTAAGGCAGTGTCTGACACTCGTGTATAACCCATGGTTGGGCTGTGTTTTGGTTAGACTTTTGTGTGTGTAAACATTCTGTGAGTAATGCCAGCGGTTCACTTCTTCCACTGTACACAGGGCTTGACTGGTGTGATAATAAATTGGTTTATGCAATTGTGCCATGTTTCTTGTCACCTTGGGACCCTTTAATTGATTAATTACCTACATGTACCTCATGGAATCCTTCAGAATGACCCCCCCCCCCCCCCCCCCTCAAGATTCCAACACAGTCCCACCCCCTAGCACCTATCCCATATGAACCCCTGGAAAAACACTGTTATCTTATTGCCTCCCTTTCTCTCCCCTCCCCCTGTCCACAAACTCACACACCTCCAGGCCGCACCCTGCGTAGGGGTGGAGCCCTTCTGGGCCGAGCCGTGGGCAACTTCTTTGGTTTGACAGATGAGTCTCAACACGGCACGGAGGGTAGCATAGGCTGGGAGCACATCTCGGAGAGAAGAGCCGAGGTTGGTTCCTCTTGTTGTGGGCAGAGACTAGAAGGCGTATTGGCAGTCAGTGCTTCAAACTGAAACTTTGAACAGATGAATGAGCCCCAGTATGGTTGTCCTCTGCAGTTGTTTTTAGGTGCCTATATGTACTTGAAGTGACCTATGGTAGGTACATGTAACCTGCAGCTCCTAAGTTTATGTAGCCTCTGTACAGAGATATGAGTACTGGAGATGGACAGCTTGAGGAAGAAATACGAGTTTAAAGCAGCACAGCCTGTCTCTCCACTCTCCAGGGCTAGCCCAGCCCCCGTCACATCCCATTTGCAGTCCTCGGGGCTAGACCCTAGCTGTTAGCAAATGGGATCTACATGCCCCCGCTACTTTGAGAGTAATTATATTATTCTGATGCAGCTTAAAGACCTACATCCTGAAAGCTAATTTGTACATGTAGTTCATTTCAGGTGTTCCTCTCCTGTTGAGGGCACTGGTTTATTCCAGCTGTTTCTCTCAGGCACTAGTTTATTCCAGCTGTTCTCCTCTCCTGTAGGAGGGTGGAGTCGGCTTCCTGGCAGTGGGCCGCCACCCCTCCCTCCGGCAGCACTATGTCCCGGCCACTGAGCCTCCCCCGGACTACCCAGGGGTAGCAGGAGCGCGCTCCTTCAACCTCAGTGAACTCAGCGATGATGACAGTGAACCAGAGGATACCTTCATCTCTGCTGCTCCACCTGACTACAGTGACGTCGTGCAGAACCCTCCAGCGTAAGTGGATGCAATGCAACGTAGGGTCTGTACTGAGTGTGAGCCCAAACCCTGCATGTGGCCATGTGTGGGTGTGTACCCATCCCACTCTTGATATCTTCTTAGATGCTATCACTTATTAACTAGTGCATACATGGTATTCCATGCAGAGGGCCTCGTGGGAATTGAATTGCATTACGCTGCTGGCGGGACGTTTAGCCAGTCCAATGCTTTGAGAACAGAAATCATGCTCAGTGCCAAATCAGCCTTACCCGCTGTCGATGAGCCTCCCACCGATGTTCTCTCCTCTTCTCGCTACCGCTACTGCTGTGTTATTGCGCATGTAGCCTCCCTAATCACCGCCACCAGGGAGAGTAGTGCATGCCGACTGTTTGGCTCGACTGCTGAGTGCACAGTGCGCTCCACGTGCATGGAAACAATGCCGCGCCCACAGGAAATACACATTATATGTTTGCAATAATTACATTCCTGTAGCATTGCTTATATATAAATACATACATATAAACAGTCTGCATGCAACACAATTAGTTGCCTAACTTCCCGCTTGGCAATAAATAACTAGTAATATGTAGGTGCAGATTGCAGTGGTTTGGCTAGTATGAATCTCTACAGCAAAATTGCAGGTTGAATATACTGCACTGGGCGTGGCTTAAAATTATGCTACAAAAGTTCTACATCCTGGGAGCTGTAGCCGACCTACACCATTGAGCACCTATTGTAGACTAGACTCACTCAGACCTCAGACTATCCCTGTACCTCATGTCGAAGAAGTCATCTTAGTCTCTGGGCAGAAGTGCCTTTTTAACTACAAATAGCATGCATACCTTACCCCATGAGACTGTATTCCCGAGTGTGACTGACACACGTATATACAGGCACTTGACTACCACCGGCAATCCTACAATGTCTCATTTCTGTATTATGGCCATCAGTAATTATTTAAGCTCTAATTACATGTACATGTATGGGATAGCTTTATACCTGATCCCTAATTTCAGAGTATCACATGCAGAGCAGACACGACTCAGGTGACCTAGTTTCCTGTTGTGCGGTGTGTCTGGCTTTTGTTTGGAAACTGTATAATTATTGGTGATCATTTAGCCCAACTTTCATTTCTATTCATGGTTATTGGAATTACAACTGAAAGTGCTTTGTGACTGCAATTTGTTGTCTTCAGGTGCTGTGTCATTTGCAAAAGTTTGTAAGACTGCTTGTGCATGTATTGAAATTCGGGCATAGTATTCTATTTGATGCCTCCTTTTTCAGTGTGCTGTTTCAGGAGCCTCCTTCCTCGGGGGTGACTGGGGGTGTGACCAGGGTGTCCATGTATGGAACGGAGGATCTGGGTCCCGGTTTCGTGGCAGTACCTCAGCAGGCATACCCACGTGAGCTCATCCTGTGGTGATTAATGTTCGTAGTCTAACTATAGCTATGTACCTGCAGCTATACAAGCCAGGAGGCTATCAGCTTATACATGCATCCAGCTGGTTTGACTCATGGTATTCTGTACTTTATGCTGGAGTGCCCCATATTTATTCCTAATTACATTCAGTGATGGATTACACAGCATTCAGATAACTAGCTATAAATGTAATGTACCTCCCATAGACGTACTTCACAGATCCATGTAACTACTCATTTAATGCCCACCATGCAGCCCCCACCCATCCTGCCGGACCCCCCCAGCCTGTCGCCCAGCCTGTCCGCCAGCCAGTGGTCCCAGCGCAGGACCTCATCCACGACAAGAACCAGGCCTGGGAGTACTACCAGAGGTTTATCAAGGTGAGGGAGGGTAAGTCTACTTCTCTGTGTACACCTACCCCTCACTGCTCCTTCTCTCTCTTTGCCTCCATCGCTGCCTCCAGGCGGAGAAGAGGCTTCGCCGGAGAAGGCACCATGACGATGCCTTTGAATTCTTCGGCAATCTTGGTAAGCTTCTGTCTGCCCTACAGCTGTACTAATTAGTGGTAGCTCTAATACATTATCCGCAGTCAAATAAGACATGTACAATATCACTTAAAGGCACCAAGGATTGATATTTCTTTCTTCGCTTGGCACCCTGTCTGGTTCACATGCAAGGTATACTCTAGGCCAGAGAAAGTAGAATGTTCATCCAAAGACCCTGTTTTGCAGTAAGAGCCCTTAAACCTCAACCTCGTACTTTCCCCCTCCTAGACGGTGGCGACGGTGTTCCCCAGGCTGGCTCAGATGAGAGGTTGCAATCGGCAGACCAGGAGGACGTCCCACGACGCCGGAGAAAGAGGAACAAACCAACCAAACTCCAGCGACAGAGCACCCTGGTCCGCCGGAAGGTGGAGTCCCTCCCGTCCTTCTGGCCCATCTTTATCGTCCTAGTCAGCGCAATTCAGGTGGTTGCTATGATTGTACTACTCATCATTCGGGGGTTGGCTCCAATTAGAGTGTCTCCGGCCAGCTTCACTGAAGAGTTTCCTTCTCTGGTTAGCAACACCACCCGTGAGTCTGTCACCTACTATCGCTCCTTCAATCTGTGGATCGGACCAAGTGCCCCAGATTTGATTCTCCTGGGAGCGAAGTTTACTCCTTGCATGAGGACTGACTTTGGCATCAGGCGCCGGAATAGTGCGCAGGCAAGCGCTCGGCGCCCCCTGGGGTGCTGTCGGAATGCTCAGTGGGTTGGGACGACAGGTACCGGTATCGAAGAATGCATCGAGTTTACGGACTTTCAGTCAAATAGAACAGACTTTGGAAACGTAACCTGCCTTGATGAGGCTTCGACTCTCCCCCCACCCAATTTTCACCCCTGCTGTATCTCCATCACTGGGCAGTGCCGCGTGATGCATGTGCAGGAGTGTATGGCCAGGAATGGGAAACCCCAGCCAGACGCAGACAACTGCGAGCAAGTCAACTGCCTGAGGGAGATCTGCGGCTTCAATGAGGCCTACATTGGAGAGGCGGATGGGAATTTTCTTCTGCCGACGGCAAATCAGTTCTGGCGCTGGTTTTTGTCTCTCTTCATCCACTTGGGTGTCATCCACATGATCATCGCCATGCCTGTGCAGCTGTATGTCGGCATCAAGATCGAAAGGACCATCGGGTGGCTCAGGGTTGGGCTCATCTACCTCATTAGTGGAGTGGGCGGAAACATTGTGAGTGTCAATCTGTCTTGAATATTGAAATTTTGAACTTAAAGTCATTTGTATGTGTATATATGCAACCCACTGTTCCGTCTCTATTCCATTCCTCCTACCTCTGTGCGTGTATATAGGTGAGTGCCATTTTCATTCCATACGAAGTGAATGCTGGAGGCACTGGTGCTGTGTTTGGGATGCTGGGGGTGCTGTACGTGGAGCTGTTCCAATTCTGGCAGATTGTTGATAATGCATACCTGGAGCTCATAAAGCTGACGACGTTCGTGGTGGTGCTGCTGCTGGTTGGGACGCTGCCGTATGTGGACAACTTCGCTCACATAGGTAAGTAGACTATTGTCTTTTTGCCAGGTGGGCACTCGCAAAGCGCGTGCTCAATAGGTTCTTTTTGCACGTTTGTCTGTTTGTATGTTTGTGCGTCCGCACTTATCGTGTGTGCCAAGTTACATCATTACTGTAGCCGTGAGCACAGTCACTGACAGTGGGATTTCCCGGCCAAGGTATGTCAAGCTAGCTTAGTTTTGTGTTCCCTAGACAGTGAAAGAGAGGTAAGTAGCAAAGATTCTGCTGTTTTGGCAAGCTCTAGGAGGGCACTACGAAATTACCGAGTCAGCACTTTCACTGGAAGCCGTGCAAGATTAATTTGTTCCATGGGTGCATTTAGCTTGGACTGGCTTGTTACTGAGTACAGCCTTCAGTTGGATGATTTTTGTAAGAATACCTGGCTAATTTAAATATCATCCTTGTTAGGATTATTTACAAAAGTGGATCTCATGGGAATGAGCTGTGACTGGAGTGGTCTGGCACACACTGTTTGTGCATGCATGGCTCCATAGATTTTGTGCAAAGCTGGAAACAGTAGTTTATACTAGTCCGTATTGCTACACCTTCATTATATCGATTTGCCACTCTGTACATTAATTTCACCTGCAGTTTTGCCAACCACAGTAAATAAAAATACATGTAGATGTTGCTCTCTAATTTTTCTAATTTCCTTCCAGTTTTTTGAGCGTCTAGAATGACCTAATGAGACTGTTGAGATGTTAATGGATTCATTTTTTATGCAATTACAATTTTGGTGATGTCTGCTCTATCTCTCTATCCTCCTCCACCCCCCCCCCCCCCCCCTCCCTCCCCGCCTAGGTGGCCTAATATTTGGGGTGGTGTCAGCCATCATCTTTGTTCCTTACATCACCTTTGGCAAGTGGGACGCCTTTCGCAAGCGCATCCTCCTTCTCATTTGCTTCCCTCTCCTGATCATCATGTTTGTGGTCGGCTTTGTCGTCTTCTACATCATCCGAGATCCCAATTTCTGTTCCTTCTGCCATTTTCTCAACTGTGTCCCTTATACCAGTGACCTTTGCCCTGATGAGTTCAATGTCCCTGACCCAGAGATCTTTTCACTGTGAACACACCTCTTTTTTATTTAATTGTAGTGATAGCTTAAGTACATGTGTGGCTGCAGCATTTTCACTTGTTTCACTCGTAGATTTATTTTTCCACAGATGACAGATCCTTAAAGATTTTATTTATGCTATTGTATTGGTTTTGGTTTATAGAGCGTTATGTACCTCACCACTAGCATTCTTTGAAGTAATGACCTTTTTATGTTATTGTCTCATGTTATTGCAGTAGCGCTTACGCCACATCCACAATCACAGGCAGAGCTAGTAAGACCTCCTGCAGCTGATCACCGATTCACCATGTAGTTTCTTGTTCCTAGTATCCCAGATTAATCAAGACAAGGAGGTGGTTCTGGTTTAGAGAGTAAATTAAAATCAAGACTTCAAGAGCACTATTGCAGATATCGAAGCCTCAAAAAATAATGATGCCTAACATTAATATATTGGGCAATTGATACTTTTTTGAACAATCAGACTATAGTACAAACATACAATCTCTAAACATTAGCTCAAATATATGGTTTCACTTTAACAAGCCGCAATGGACATGGTTTGATTACAATTACCATGCAGTTCCCCAAACACAGCATAGCCTGTTTACAATAGTGTACTAAAATCCCATGCAAAACTGAGTAATGCTTGATTAATTTGTGTGGTTAATGGCATTGCATCAACAACATGGGGATAACAGTAACGATAGCAAGTTAACAATACACACAAACTACTGAGGGTCATGGAAACTGATTAGGGTTCTGATTCGTGGTGGTATGAGTGCCACTTTCTCATAGCTCACTTCTGCAACAATCTTATGGCAGGCCAAGCAAGCCAGTGGTGCGGGGGGCAGTGGTACAAGAAGGTGCTGCACATGATTGGCAATACTGGGATGGCAAACTTCCATGGCGGTCTTCCCAGCTTTGTTGACAGCATCAGGGTGTGCTCCATGGGCCAGCAGGGTAGAAATGAGGGTGGTAGATTGCGAGAGAAGTGGCTTTGGCAGGGTGCTTCCCTGTACCGCTAGATGGAGTGGTCTGTTTCCTTCTGCTCCAGCTGGGTGGTTGATGGCAGGCTGAGCTCCCCACTGAAGGAGAGCGCTAATGAGGAGTGGATCGCTGACCGATTGGAGGTACTGCCGCACTTCGTCACGCAGACCACGTAGAGTCCCCTGGTCCACAGCTAAGTAGAGGTAGAGATCTTTTTCAGATTGGAGTGCTAGGTGGAGGAGAGAGGAACCCTCCTTCGTCCACAGATGATTTTCAGTGAAACTGTGACCGAATTTCTCGCATTCTTTTTCTGAAGTCACCGCCTCTTTCCCCTGTGCTCTTGAGTTGTGGTACAGCCAGACATGGAAGAGGAGTAGTATGTTTTCTAGCAGGTACCGTGGGGAAGTGTCATCACAGCCATACTGAGAGTGCAGTGCTTCAACCCGAGCCAAGATCGTCTCAAGCAGCTTCAATGCAAACCTGATGTACGTGGCAAACCTTGGTGTGCAGTTGTTGTGGCTAAGAGCCAGGAGACAAACTGTGAGACTTTCTTCTATCCACCTGCCAATCTCAGACTCAAATGTCTGCGGTAGAATGTAGCCTTTCTCCAGATGGGGTAGCCTGTAGCTCTCAACACTATCCACTGCTCTCAGCAGAAGCAGCTCTCCCTCAGCGTGCAGCCCCAATCTGAAGAACTTTTGAGCGATTCTGGTTAGGTTCCAGAACAGCTCTGGATCGGCACGACCCATACACCTCTCCTGTATAATCAGGCTCTGATACAGGAGTTCACAGTCCAGGCTTTGCTTGGGTAAGCCATGCATTTCTTCTAGTTCCTCTAGGCTCCTGAGCTCGACTCTATTGCCATACGACTCAATGGGAGGAAGACACTCTGGTACAACACACAGCTCTTTCCGCAAGCTGAGCCCTTTATGAAAACTTTGGTACAGACTATTACTTCCATGAGAAATATCTTGTAAAACTGCTCTTGTTCGACTTAAGAGCTCAGCATCACACTTGCAGGAAGATGGGCACTCTGGATTAGACATGCACTCCTGTGCAAGCCTGGTGCTGCCGACTGTGGCAGCCAGGAAGAGTGGGCAGGGGACGCACCTCTCCATAGAAGGGGCTGTCTTGCTGTAGAGGGGGGAGAGGCCGTGCTTCAGTAGCTGCTTCACAATGACCGGTCCTCCAGAAGCTGCGGCTACATGTACGACCGTGTAGCCTTCTGGAGTGGTCTGATTCACGTCTGCTCCAATTCCAAGGAGGTACCTAACAACGTCTTTATTTCCCTTGGATACCGCAACATGGAGTGGACTCCATCCAAATGAGTTTGGTGCATTGATATCCGCACCATGATTGTACAGGCATTGCATGACGTCCAGCTTGCCATGGTAGGTTGCCTCACAAAATGGGGTTGCTCCCCCACAGTCGGCTATGTTTGTGGATGCCCCATGTTGTAGGAGTAGGTCGACTGTATCTAATTGTCCTCCAATACTTGCTGCATTCAGGGCAGTACAGTGATGCAGTTCCGAGCCCCAAGGAAAGCTGATAGCAGCTGTTTCGTTGACAAATGAGTTGTCAGAAAATTGGTTCAAAATGTGATTCACCAAGTCAGTTTGCCCTTGTTGTGCTGCTGGGACCAGTGAAGCGGCCTTCTGCCTCCTTCCAGCAGGAGATATTAATACTTCAGTCTCCATTGAGTGGGCGCGGCGGGCGCCTAGGTCAGACTATGGGTACGTGGCTATTTTAATTCACGTGATCGGTACAGCGTTAGCGCTAGCGCCGCCTGCCGCCGCGCCTACCGGTACCTCAACATCCGTTTACATTGCACTACTATGATGGCGGTAAGAAAACTCTTGGTGTATGTGGCAGTTCTGCTGGTAGCAGCTGTAGCTCTGGCGGCGGGCAGAGTGAAGCCACTGCCGGCTAGGTGGGCAGAGAAGAGAGACCCCTTGGTGCAGAGGCAGCGAGACTCTAAGCACACTCCGATCCAGGAGGCACTGAAGGAACTGGAAGACTTGATCAAGCGTCCTGAGGTTTGTAGGGCAACTAGACATGTGTGCGGTCTGCACATGGATAATACATAGTATGTGGTCTGCACATCATAGTATGTGGTCTGCACATCATAGTATGTGGTCTGCAGCAGCCCCTAAGCCCTCCACGAGAATTTTTTTTTTTTTTGGAGAATCATTTTGGTGTCGGCATTTATGGTGCTTGGTGCTTCATCTCATTTCTCATTTTGGTGTGTCATTCTGCAAGCCTCAGACTGGCTAAATGGTCAACTGAGCAGCGTGTTAAATGCAACTCGATTCCCGCGAGGCTCTCTGCATGGAATACCATATGGATGTATGCAGAACAGTGCTAATTTTTGCAGTAATGGTCCGATAACTGATAGGACGCTCTATAGTCACCTTTTTGCATGCAGATCAAATGGAGTAAACTCCTGACAATTATTTGCGGTCCGTGGGCTCAAGAAAGGATTTCAAGTGGTGCCTGGTTGGCTGACCCTTGATGTACTTCAGTTTGCATGCAATGGCCCACAGCTGTGATTGCATAACCTTCCTATTGGTACTGCAGATGAATACAGGCTCAACTTGGATATTCCCCTGTGGTTAAGTTTTGTCTCATTTCCATGGAACTTTTGTGTGGGTGATTTATCACTAAATGTTGCTTGGCATTGTGCACCTCCTTGTGTTCATTCAGCCTCTGAGCTGGTCTCGTGCCCCGTCGGAAAATCCGTGGGGGGCCTTCCAAAAAAAAAAAAGAGATAGTTTTCATCATCCAACAGGAGTCAGGCCGCAGATGGCATAGCACATGCTATGTATGCAGTTGCTAACTGGTATTGATTGTTCCCGTGTTTCTCCTGTAGGTCGCTAGGGTTCGCCGTCAGAGCGGACAACCAGTCACTGATGGGCAGATCCGGCTTGGTGATGGCTACCGGTATGCAAGTATCCACTACTCTGGGGAGCAGAGCCAAGTGAGTGTCCTGTCAACTGGCAGTAACTGAAAGTGGATTGCTGTTCACTAGTAGAATGTAGGTCTGCTTCCAAACTGCTAGTACAATTATGTAAGCAAGGCAGATTGCTAGTAAATAGCGTAGTATATACCAAGCATGCATAGGCAGTGTCTGGAGTTTTAATGACAGGTGGGAGGGGAAGAGTACTATGTATGCATATGAATAGCGTTTGAATATGGCAGTGGAGGTGCACTACATGAACAGCGTCTCTTGCACTTCTGCTGCTCTCCTTTGTAGAGACATGTCCAGAGCCGTGCCGAGAGAGGCCTCTTCCGTTGTAGACTAGCCCTACCCCATAGCCAAATAGAAACTTACAGCAGTGCATGACTCACATGATCGCACTTCCTGTTACAGGCCATATTTGTGCTTACCTATGACGTTTCTGCTGGGGCCCCTACTCACTCCAACTTGTACAGGTAGGCTGCTGTATTTGGGCAGTAACATTGCTAGCCTAGCAACCAAAGGAAGGCCACACTTAGTGGAGCATGTTCGCCACCTGCGGCGGCTCATGGGCTCCTGCTACTTCATATAATACGTGTATGTGGTGACTTGCTTGTCCTTGTGTTCCTAGGTCTCTAGATTATGGTGCCTCGTTTACCAACATTGAGGCCAATTTGGACCCAAGTGTTTCCGACCCCATTCTGTGGCCCGGGTACTACGTCAGTGACTTCAACAAGAACATGGTGAGTAGCATCCCTAGTAGTGTTGTTTTAGTATGGCTTCATATAGTTTAGTTCTAGTGTTAGTTAAAACTCTATTTAGAGTGCAAAATTAAGTTTAGTTATAGTTAGTTAACTAACATGTCTAAGCCATTACTAAAATACCTTTTAGTTTCAGTTAACTAACTAAAATGGTACATTTTGGGGATAAAAAAAAATTGTTTGGTTATAGTTCAGTCCTCAGGGGAAACTTTCAGTTTTAGTATGCTAATTAAATCTGTTTTGGCCTTTGTTTTAACTAATACTTTTGATAAACTAAAACAACACTAATCCCTAGCCCCTTTGCCAGGCTCCACTCCCCACCTTTTCTTGCTACATTGCACAAGAAGAGTTGGGGAGTGCCTGGGAATGAGGCTAAGCATCCCTAGGAATTGTTTTCTAAGGGGGGCAGGGAAGCGATTGCTCTTCCTGTATTAATGCCACTACACTATAACCACTCCCCTATTACTAGCCATTTCTCTGTAGCTACGATTGGCTTTCCCAGGAGTACAAACATTGCTTCCCAGTACCCATGGCCTCATCGCGTGGCCTGGGTACGAGGCTACAGTACCCATAGCCTCATCGCGTGGCCTGGGTACGAGGCTACAGTACCCATAGCCTCATCGCGTGGCCTGGGTACGAGGCTACAGTACCCATAGCCTCATCGCGTGGCCTGGGTACGAGGCTACAGTACCCATAGCCTCATCGCGTGGCCTGGGTACGAGGCTACAGTACCCATAGCCTCATCGCGTGGCCTGGGTACGAGGCTACAGTACCCATAGCCTCATCGCGTGGCCTGGGTACGAGGCTACAGTACCCATAGCCTCATCGTGTGGCCTGGGTACGAGGCTGCAGTACCCATAGCCTCATCGCGTGGCCTGGGTACGAGGCTACAGTACCCATGGCCATGTGTATATGTACCCTTCCTCTGTTAAACTGCCCACAATGTGTGCCACTCATGTGTGCATAGGCTTCTCTCAGCCTTATGAATCATTTAATCTCCCTCCCCTCCCCTCCCCTCCCCCCCCCCAGCTGGTGTTCCCCAGCTCCAGCGAGCCCAAGCTCTACTACACTCTGGATGAGGGAAACACTTGGAGAGTCCAGCCCCTCAACCCTGCCACCATCAACCCTCGGACTCTCCGCTGGAACCCCACGGAGGATCACTGGATGCTAGCTCACGACACCACTAATCAACGTGTAGGTCATGTGACGATTATTGAATCATGTGACTTCATATATTATCAGGACATGCATGTACATGTGGCCTACACGCTCCCTCCCCTCCACTCCCCCTACAGCTGTATGTTACCCAGGACCTGGGCCAGACCTGGACCAAGATCGCTGACAATGTGAGCTCCTCTTTCGACTACCAGTGGTAAGTGACCACCATGGCAGCTACAGACTGTCAGAGTTCCTAGGTTAATTATTTTCAGTATGGAATTGCTTATACCAGGCTTTTGGAGGTTTTTTACCCCCTCCTCCCCTCCCTCCCCTATTTCCTCTCCCTTCTCTTTCCCTTCCTTTCCTCTTCTCTTCCTCCCCCTCCTCCCCACTTTCAGGGGTGACTCAAGTGTGGAGGATCACGGTGACAACAGTGTGGTCTATTATAATACCTTTGACCCTGCTGACACTACTCGTAAGTTAGCCACATACATGTAAGCTTATATGCACGTAACATGTTGAGGCAGTGCCATGCATGGAGCAATTAGGTCTCACCATTACATGGACCTTTAAACTACACATTCCACACATGCACATACACACACACACACACACACACACACACTCCAGGTGGGGACAATACAGTCCACCTCTACTCCCGGCGGCATCCGTATGACTCCTCAACCCAAGTCGAATTTGACCCTAACTTGGGCAAACACGATGGCTTCTTACTTGTCGGGCCATACATCTTTACACAGGTGATACGATTGCAGCTAGGCCTCACTGGCCACTCTTCATAAAGACCACATGTAGGTAGTGGGAGAGTGCATCGTGAGCCATCCTCTGGTATAATTTGTGAATATTTAGAGTGTTTGAATAATTGGAGGGCACAAATAGATAGAGCACTGTGAACAGTATTTTTCCTCTGCACCCCCAGCAAACAGACGCTGCAGGTGTGGTGTCACTACTGGTCAGCTACAACCGGAGGCCATTCAACAAAGCCATGATACCAGCCAGCGACCCACACGTGGTTAGGAGATGCATGATGTAGTTATCCTCCTAACAATCTCTTCATTCTGTGTGTGCCATCGTGGGTCCTTAGATTCTAGTTTGTCCTGTTCTGACTTGACCCTAACCCCAACCACAGAACTATCTTGTGTCCCAGATCAACTCCTTGCAAGCCTTGGTGATCGTGGAGCATGCCAGCTCCCTGTACAACCTCTACCTCTCGGACATCACTGGAGTCTACTTCTCCCTCTCCCTCCCGGACATTGTGCTGGACCCGGCAGCGGGGCTGGACCTGGAGCAGGTGGACCGCTTTGAGTCTTGTCTATACTTTACAGTGTATCGTGTTACTTCTGTAAGGCAGTCAGAGTTAAGTCCTTAACCAAATGCTGATTCTCTGTCTTTAGATTGAGGGAGTGAATGGCACATTTGTGGCCAATCAGTTCGTCCGTTCCTCACCTGATGATAACGACCCTTCAATTAGGACACTAATTAGCCTGGATAATGGCGGCAACTGGGAGCTGGTGAGACCCCCTCCAGAGGATATTAATGGTGTCCCAACGGACTGCGAGCCTCCTCTCTGCTCCCTTCACTTCCACATGGACACCAGTAACTATGCCCGCCTGGGTGTGTACTCTCAGGCCTCCGCTCCTGGCATCATCATCGCCCATGGTGAGTGGTGAGCTTTATTTGGAGTTGTAGTCTTGTGCCAAGACCTAGGCCTGGGCACGATACTAGCACTACCCACTGTATAGGTGGGCTTTGTTTAGAGTTATATTGTTGCCATGGGAATGTCTGATTCTCAGAAATATCCCAACTTGAAGTACAGTTAGCAATATGGATTTCTTGATCCTCAGGAAATGTTGGTGAGCAGCTCTCAATCGACCCTGACCTGTACATCTCGTGGGACGGGGGTAACAATTGGGAGGAGACGCTGGCAGACAGCTGGGGTGTGACTGTGTCCGACCATGGAGGCCTCATTGTGGCCGCTAAAGACTACCACCAGGTGGAGTGACCACAGCTGTTGCTGACTATGTCATGTAGTATACCAGAGCAACAAGCATAAAGGGTCCTCTGGTATGGGTCCTCCGATATGGGTTCCTCTAGTATGGGAATGGATATTGAGAATACGGAGAGTGTAACAGTCTTTATTCTGTGCAGGCTGTGTCTGCTGAGATCATGTACTCGTGTGATGAAGGCTTCAGCTGGCATGCCTATACCTTTGGGGGATTCGAGCTGATCGTGTTTGGAGTCATCACTGCGCCAGGGGAGCATACTACTGTAGTCAGGTGAGGTGGGGGGTGGGGCTAGGGGTGGGAGTGGGTTAAGGGTATGGGTGACTGGGGACGAGGGGAGAGCCTGGGAAGGAGGCTAGCTGTTGACACACACACACACACACACACACATCCAGCCTGTATGGAATAAGGCAAAGTCAGCCCATTCGCTGGGAAATTATAACTATCAACTTCACTACCATCTTTGACCGTAAATGCACTGATGCTGACTACTACAACTGGAGGCCTTGGGATGAGGTGAGCTCTGACATGCACAATGGCGTAAGCGCTACGGCAACAATATGAGTATAGTGTTATATTAAGATGTACATACGATAATACACTTCATCAATGCACTCCTAATATTTTTAAACACCTTTGACTACACACCCACAGACACAGGCGGAGCTTGTAAGATCCCCAGTCAGCTGGGTGCAAAGTAGTAGTAGTAGGTGCATAACAGTCAACATTGCGTTTGAATAAGTTTGACCTGTGCATAATTTGACGTAAAGTGGCATCATCGATGCATCGTAAAAGGCATGTGCCTCGGGCCATGTTTAACCTGTGTGTAATGACTTTACTATAGCTGCCATGTTTAATGTTGTGTGGTAAGGGGAGCTACAGCTGGTTTCTAATGTTCCTCAGTGTTTCGGTGAAGACTGCATCCTTGGAAGCTCCATTGAGATCTCTCGGCGAAGGCTGGACCAGTGCTGTCTCAACGGCAGAGATTTCGTGAGGGAGTTTGGCTACACCGTCTGCAGTTGCGAGGCCGAGGACTTTGAGTGGTAAGAGTGGACTCCTGCAGTTGGAGGTGTGGCCAGGGGTGTGGTCTGCTGAGAGCCACACCTGTTCTTGATGTTGGTGTGGGTCTCTCAGTTCACTCCTGGGGATGAGCTGTAACTGTTGCCTCCCTCCTTGCAGTGCCTATGGCTATGAGAGGGCAGGTGGCATCACGGGGGATTGTGTTCTGGACCCCGACGTCACTATCCCTGATCCCTGCGACGGGGGAGCCACTACCTACCTGGATAGCCGGTAAGAGAATGGATGAGGTAATGAGAAGTCAAAAATCACTTGTATAAGTACTTAATCATTTCATCCTTAGATTATTAAGGACTCAGTGATGACTGTATGGCTTTCATACCATTGCATATAAGTTAGTGTGATCAGAAGAATTTAAGAAGCAAAGATTGAGGGTGAGGCTATCTCAGAGAGCATGAGACTATAGAGTAGTAGGACAGAGTTAAGATGAAGAGCGGCACAAGCATGGCCATGTCTTGACGTCTTCTCACTAGCAGACAAGGTAAAAACAGTGGGAGTGATAGAACTGATTGAAGCAGGTCTAGCGCAGGTATCTCGAAGAATTTCATAATGTGCACCCTTAATACACAGCAACTGCCTATTCATGCATGCCTCTGTATAGCCATGCAAGGCTTGTGTATCCCTGGTTAGTACTATAGAGCAATTTCGTATGAAAGAGGTGGGCTGCTGTTAGCGGTGTACTTCATTCCCTTCCCTTCTCACACATACTCTCTCACACACACACACACATACACACACACACACACAGCTACCGTAAGATTGCTGGTGATGTGTGTGTGGGTGGAGACGAACAAAGCTATGCTGGCGTCAACCGAAGCTGCCGTGCGACAGTGGGCCCAACCACTGCTACTGGTAGCAATACCAGTGGTACCACTCCTCCTACCAGTGGTCCTCCTACCAGTGGTGGTACCTCTCCTCCTACTAGTGGTGGTACCTCTCCTCCTACCAGTGGTGGTACCTCTCCTCCTACCAGTGGTGGTACCTCTCCTCCTACCGGTGGTGGTACCTCTCCTCCTACCGGTGGTGGTACCTCTCCTCCTACCGGTGGTGGTACCACTCCTACCAGTGGTGGTACCTCTCCTCCTACCGGTGGTGGTACCTCTCCTCCTACCGGTGGTGGTACCACTCCTACCAGTGGTGGTACCTCTCCTCCTACCGGTGGTGGTACCTCTCCTCCTACCGGTGGTGGTACCTCTCCTCCTACCGGTGGTGGTACCACTCCTACCACTGGTGGTACTCCTGGTAAGTTGTTGTTTTTTTTAGAGAGGGTCATGACTGTCCATACTGCATGTATGTGTATGTGGGTGGAGATGAAGAAGGCCATGTCTCATTAATTAAAGATGCTGCAGGAATGCAGCGAGAGTTGAGCCAAGTATGCCATCCACATGTGTAGTAGCAACAGTTACCTCTGCAATGACAGCAGTAGCAAAAGTAGAGCATAAAACACAAGGAGTATGTTGCCATAGCTACTGAAATCCCTAATGGTATTTTTCGTGGAAAGTGTCTGTTAGGCGCCTAACCCCCACCTCACCTGACCTATGACTTCCACCCCTTAGCTCCTGGTGGTAGTGGAAAAGACAAGCACAATGGTGGAAAAGACAAGCACTATATCGCCCTGGGGGTTGGTCTGGGAGTGGGGCTGATTGTATTGATCGCCATTGCCATCATCATCATCACTGTCTGCTACCGAAGGTGAGGCCATTGCATGTACACTTGGGAGGCCGAAGGAAGTTCTTGCTCGTCTGACCCTACCAGTGATTCAATCTCTATCACTGTAGCCTCGTACCCAGGCCTCCCCTCGCAACTTTTTCGCAGCCATTAAGAAAACCCTTTTTTTTTTCCATGCATGCCTGTGAAAAAAGCTACGAGGGGAGGTCTGGGGATGAGTGGAGAGACGGGTTGAAACTCATATTCGCATTGCTCAATCATGCTATCTGTTCTAGCACTTGTATCTCTACTTATACAGAGCTACACAAGCTTTAAACCTGGGAGCTGTAGTAGGCCTTCCTTAGTAAACTAGACTTATCTCTGACTCTTCGTGTGCCACGAGTTCGAAGATGGTATCCATGTACAGCCAGGGCATGCGTTGTGCACATGACTTTTCTATGACATAACCACCCTCGTGCAGGGTCTGGATAATCGAGGATGCAGTTTGTATAATCGAGGATGCATTGTACACTCGGCAGGCACTGCAGAGGTGTATTAATTTCATTTTCATGTTGTTTGACATGTCTGTATTTGCTCTATATATGTCTGGAGTGGCAGTGCATGGAACAGAGCTTTACTGCTCTTCTCTTCTCTCCAGGAGGTACAGCCGGCCGCGAGTGCGCTACTCCCAGCTACAGCAGGGTCCCGTGCAGTTCACCTTCACTCCAGGCGGGCAGATGGTGGGGGATGAGGAAGACGAGGGGGCAGGGGAGACTCAGATGGAAGGACTGCAGAGTGATGACGATGAGAAACCTCTACGTTTGTAACTTCAAGCTCGAGCAATGAATTTGCTTTTTGCCATCAAGGAAATCTTTTTTTTTTAGCCTGGGCTCCTGTACTCCCATCACTACATTTCATCCTGGCACTATAGTTAGATTTGGTAAATGTGCACAGTGGAATGGCTGGCTAACAGTGTATCATCCACTGCCTGCATGGTCTTCACATCCTGTTCAGTGTCTAGTGGTCGATCACCCTCCTTAACACAGTGACACATTTTGGAAGATTCTCCACAAGTATTGATGCTATGGAATTGGTCTGTCTTTTATGCATACCTGTACTTTCATCACTACCGCAATATACACTATAATTTGGCGAGTGTGAGCGAGCCCCCAGTTGCCAATTTTTGTCGTGAACGGACAGACAGCTAGGGGCTGCCCCAATACCACAAATATCCGCTGACTTTCCTATTTCACTTGCATGCGTGCGCCGTGACTGAAAGTAATATTGCATACATGAGTAGTCTCGTGCCCAGACCTCTACTCGCCCGCCGGAATGGATTCCAGGAAGGGACTCAAGCAAAGTCCCGAAAGCACAAGACAGATCAGGCCTCGACTTGAGTGATTTGAACTTGATTAATGCACGCTATTCCTCGCCTCTGGAAATGAAATTTTATCAAAAATGCCTTGTTTCTGGCATCCAATGTGGGAAGTGAAGCCCCGGGGGGGCTGGGGGGGGGGAGGAGATAACGGAATGATTTGCTAGCCTTGTTCCTAGCCCTTTGCCCCAGCTTCTGTCCTTTGGTGGCAAAACTAGGGTAGAGGCCTGGGAATATTGATACAACATAGCAATGAGCCTTTACTATGTTATGCCTGGGAATGCTATCATTTTTAGGTCCTCGTTCTGATGGACCAGAGCGGTGTTTATATAAGCGCACAGGGTTGGATTGGGATCCCGAGACATCAGAATGTAAATAATGCAGGCTACGTGGCTGGCGATTTTCTGGCGGGCTTACATTCACTTTTCATTGGTCAGAGTTGCAGATTTGAACAGTGTTTTGCGCGCGAATTTTGGCGCGTACAAAAACCAGAGACGAGCTGCATTTTACTTCAGTACTGAGTTTCTTGGCTGTGCGGAATGTGAGTGTTTTGCTGCTGCAGTTTTGCATTGTAACTTTGCATTGTGTGTAGCAACCAAGCTAGCATAGGTTGATGCATGCAGTGTATTCCGCCTGGTCAGCAGAACTAGCCTCGCCGACTGCGTGGCCTGAGGCTATGCAGAAACTAGAGCTGTTGCTAATAACGCTGTATCTCGTGTTACCAGTTTTTATTTATGTGCCTGCTTCTCTCACCCCCGTCCAGTCATTGCAAGACTGCAAGAATTCCCACGGTCGCCAGCACAGCTTATCCCAGCCACAAGCACAGCGGCTCATCCCCATCCCAGCCACCATCCTACCAAGCACAGGCCAGGAAAATGTGAGAGAATGTGCATGCATGGGTGTATAAAAGTAAGTATATACTTAAGTACAGGTGCATGGTGCCATGTGTGGCATGTGAGCAACTAACGCGCTAAAAACTACAAGCACTGGTCAGCGAACGCAGCGGTGTTAAAAATGCATGTGCTGGGTATACTAATTGCACGTGTACATGCAGGTGCATGACATAATGTATACATGATGTGCAGTTATAATAAATGTTTGACATTGTGCATGAGCGATGCGCAAAATTTAATACGCGACGCATGGCTAGAGTGGGTATACTGTATTGTGTTATTGTTTGACATTGTGCATGAGCGATCCGCATATCAGAACGTGACGCGCGGGACGTGACTGACCAGTGCCGGTACGCGGTAAGATGAGTACTCATCAAATTGGGTGGTATTATTATTATAAGTGGTATTAAAATTGTAGTAGTAATATACAGTGTACATGTGTATAATAATATGATCTTGGTGAGTGGTCATGAACTGCTATATAATATTATGGTGTATGTCTTTAGTTGTGTTTTTATTGTCTGTGCACGTGTTTGTGTGTGTGTGTGTACATGTTTGTGCAAGCCTCAATACTCGCTAGCTGAGCATAACACACATTGCATGTACAAGCCTCGATTAAGAGCCTCAGTCGATCGATTTCTTTGGAGACTGCTCCTGCCAGGACACCTCAATCTATAGCTAATGGTGAGTTGTTGCAAATGTATTTGTTTGATCTGTAAGAGTTTCCACAGCCGCCGCCCTACCGAGCACAGCTCATCCCTCATCCCAGCCACAACCACAGCTCATCCCACATCCCAGCCACAACCACAGCCACCATCCTAGCTACCAACACAACAGGAAAATGTGAGACATTGTGTATGACTTTAAAGATTGTGTGTGTAAAGTAAGTACTTAAGTACAGGTGCATGGTGCCATGCATGTGTGGCACGTGAGCAACTAACACGCTAAAAACTACATGCACTGGTCAACGAACGCAACGGTGTTAAAATGCATGTGCTGGGTATACTAAATACATGTGGTGTACACTAAATGTATAGCATTGTGCATGTGTAGTTATAATAAATGTTTGACAGTGTAACAACACATTACGCGACAAATGGTCATGTGAATGGGTATACTACACTACTATACTGTAAGAAAAGTTACCAACTGCATGTGTACATACATATACATGGCATAATGTTGTGTTATTATAATAAATGTTTGACAATGTGCATGAGCGATGCGCACATTACACGACAAATGTGGTCATGTGAATAGGTATACTACAGTATACTATAGTTACTTCAAAGAGGATCTCGGTTGGTTCTCAGTATTCATGTCGATCAGGTTCTCTTTCTACCAATCACAAATTAAATTGGCTCACAAACACATCATGACGTTTAAACTGCTGGGCAGCAGTATTCAAAATAAAATTTACTAACTGCATATATACATGCATATGCATGGCATAATGTTGTGTTATTATAATAAATGTTTGACATTGTGCATGAGCGATCCGCACATAAGAACGTGACGTGCGGGACGTGACTGACCAGTGCTGGTACGCGGTAAGAAAGATTAGTTCTCATCAAACTGGGTGGTATGGTTATTATTATGTATAATGGTATTAAAATTGCAGTAGTAGCTAATAATTACAATAATACAGTGTACATGTACATAATATGATCTTGGTGAGTGGTCACAATACATAATATTATGTAGTTGTATGCATGAACTGCTATATAATATTATGGTGTATGTTTTTAGTTGTTTCTATTGTCTGTGCACGTGTTTGTGTGTATGTGTGTGTACATGTTTGCGCAAGCCTCAACACTCACTAGCTGAGCATAACACACTGCATGTAGCTACAAGCCTCGATTAAGAGCCACAGTCGATCGATTTCTTTGGAGACTGCTCCTGCCAGGACACCTCAATCTATAGTTAATGGTGAGTTGTTGTAAATGTATTTGTTTGATCTCTCTTCTAGGTACTGTAACAAGGTGGGCTTGCTTTGGTCTCTTCTCGAATATCATTGCATTGTTAGGGGGGACGGTCCTCAGAGCTTACTGCCTTAATTAGCAAGCCTGCTACTGCGACAATCTTTAAAGCTTGGTGTTAGCAGAGTTTTACGTTTGATTCAAGCCTGCTAAAGCTTGGTATAGCTATAGCTGAGCCTTACTTTTGATTCGCCTGGTAGCTACTACTGCGACATTCCCTAAAGCTTGGTGTAGCTCAGCCTTACGTTTGATTCAAGTCTGCGACAATCCCTAAAGCTTGGTATATCTGAGGCTTACGTTCTGGTAGCTACTACTGCGACAATCCTTAAAGCTTGGTGTTAGCTGAGCTGATGAAACCCTGACTTTATAAGCGGCTAAAGTTTTTTCTTTTTCTCGCAAAACAAACAAGGAACAGCTGCATAGCTACTCTAGCTTGAAGCACAGGCAATTGAGCTGTCAGTCTGTGCTCCAAGCGTTCTATTTGTAAGGTAGTGCATTGTCCCACTTGAAAGAATGCAGCTGTTTCAAACAATGAGAACTGACATGCATATGCCAGGTTCTATTAATAGCGAATGGGCTGCATCGGCAGTACTTCCATACACTGTGATGTTACGCAATCGGACAAAAATGCGGTCAGTTTGAACAGAAGAGAACAGCTGCATACCCTAGCTTGGAGTGTGGTCTAAACTAGCAGTCCACGTTCCAAGCACTTGTGTTAAATTGTGTCAAGGGAATGCAGTTATTGCAGCACTAGAGAAAAGATGCCCTGGTACCTATATCATGTGTTAGGTTATATTGCTGTGGGTATACGACCTCCATGCACTGTGAAAATTGAACAAAAACGTGGCCCAATTTGTTTTTGTTACCTGAACAAACAGAAGAGAATAGCTGCATACCCTAGCTTGGAGTGTGGCCCTAAACTAGCAGTCCATGTTAACGTTCCAAGCACTTGCAATTGTGTTAAATTGTGTCAAGGGAATGCAGTTATTGTAACAATAGGGAAAGGAAGCCCCATGTGTCAGGTTCTATATCTGTGAGTATATCAGTGTGGATGGGCTGGCCATACACTGTGACATTACACAATTGAACGAAAAATTAATGTGGCCAGTTTTGTTTTTCCAAACAGACGGGAATGGCTGTATACCCTAGCTTGGAGTGTGGACAGAACTAATAGTCCTTGTTGCAGCAATATAGGGAATATAGCTACTGGGCTCTATTGCTGTGGGTATCATGATGGATGGGCTGGATCGATAGTAGCTACCTCCATGCACTGTGACAATTGATCAAAAATGCGGCTAGTTTGTTTTCCTTGCCTAAATGAACAGAAGGGAGCAGCTGCATACCCTAGCTTGGAGTGTGGACAGAGCTAGCAGTCCATGTTCCAAGCACTTGTGTTAGCTACATAGTGTCAAGGGAATGCAGTTGTTGCAGCAATAGGGAAGAGATACCCCGGTATACGCATGTGCCGGGTTCTATTGCTGTAGGTATATGATGGATGGGCTGGATCGACAGTACCTCCATGCACTGCGACATTAGCTACACAATTGAACAAAAATGCGGCTAGATTGTTTTCCTCGCTTAAACAAACAGAAGGGAACAGCTGCATACCCTAGCTTGGAGTGTGGACAGATGTGGATAGATGTAGCAGTCCAGGTTCCAAGCACGTGTGTTAGTGTCAAGGGAATGCAGTTGTTGCAGCAATAGGGAAAAGACGCCCCGGCATACGCATGTGCCGGGTTCTATTGCTGTGGGTGGTGGGAAGGCTGCCTCAGCAGTACCTCCGCGTGGTGCAGCCTGGGTTACAACTTGGTGTCCAATTTGGGACCTTGTTGTAAGCGAAACTGCTGTCAAACATTGCCCCACCAGTTTTTTTTGTATTCTAGTCCATAATTTATTAATGGTTTCACAGATGATTGCTGATAGCCAGCTACATGTATAGTTATACTTGAAGATAGTATTTCTGGTATGTCCATTATTAAAATGTGCTTTTGCTGGAACATACATGAAATATGGCTGGTAATGTGATGATGAGAAAATGGTATATGTAGCTAAAGCTATTGACATTGCACTCATAATGCTTTACTTGGACCTATTTTGAATTGCAAGATGGTTGGCCCAGGCTAAAACAGTGGGTTGCACACCCCTGACTGATCATCCATAATTCATCCTATAAAATTCCTATTTTGAGCCACAAGGTACATAATTTTCCTACATCATTTCCCCGTTCCTCAGCGCACGTGGGCCTGGGAACGCGTGCCGAACCTAATACTATACTCGGGGTCTTCCCCGCGAACAATGCAATTACGCTGTTTAACGCCCCACAGGTCACATGCAAATGCAAGTGCGCGTGCCTTGATATTGTTTACGGCTTGGGTTGCGTGAATCTCTTGGACTTCTTGGAGCGAGATGGCAGTAAGAAGACTCTTGGCGCATGTAACAGTTCTGCTGGTGGCAGCTGTAGCTCTGGCGGCGGGCAGAGTGAAGCCACTGCCGGCTAGGTGGGCAGAGAAGAGAGACCCCTTGGTGCAGAGGCAGCGAGAGTTTAAGCACACTCCGATCCAGGAGGCACTGAAGGAACTGGAAGACTTGATTAAGCTTCCTGAGGTTTGTATGCATGCAGACAATGGATTGTTTGTTTATATAAATAGTCTGACATAAAAAGAGTTCATAATTTATGCTGGCCTGTATAGCATAGTAGATTCGCGAGCCAGAATAATTTTGCAGACGTGTGTTGCAAAGCCTACCTAATTACTAACAGAGCTGACTGTGTTACATCAGAAGGTCCTACGAAACAGTTTCATTCAAATAGAATTATGTTGTCCCAATCTACTACCAATACTCTAAACTGTAACCAGTTCACCTTCGTTCAAAAAAGCGGAACAAAACAACGAAAAGTGTTGTTTTTTTCACGCGTGGGGAGAGCCTGGGAACGAGGTTAGTTTATGTGTTACCCCAGCCTTAATTTGGCTCAAATAAGGCTTCCATCTTCAACAGTAGATGGCTAATTAATTGGTATAATTATTATATCTGAACTGGTCGTTCCGTGTTTCTCCCGTAGGTCGCTAGGGTTCGCCGTCAGACTGGAGAACCAGTCACTGATGGGCAGATCCGGCTTGGTGATGGCTACCAGTTTGCAAGTATCCACTACTCTGGGGAGCAGAGCCAAGTGAGTGTCCTGTCAACTGGCAGAAACTGAAAGTGGATTGCTGTTCACTAGTAGAATGTAGATCTGCTTCCAAACTGCTAGTACAATTATGTAAGCAAGGCAGATTGCTAGTAAATAGCGTAGTATATACCAAGCATGCATAGGCAGTGTCTGGAGTTTTAATGACAGGTGGGAGGGGAAGAGTACTGTGTACGCATATGAATAGCGTTTGAATATGGCAGTGGAGGTGCACTACATGAACAGCGTCTCGCACTTCTGCTGCTCTCCTTTGTAGAGACATGTCCTGAGCCAAGAGAGGCCTCTTCCATTGTAGACTAGCCCTACCCCATAGCCAAATAGAAACTTACAGCAGTGCATGACTCACATGATCGCACTTCCTGCTACAGGCCATATTTGTGCTGACCTATGACGTTTCTGCTGGGGCCCCTACTCACTCCAACTTGTACAGGTAATTTACCAGAGGGAGGTCATACAAGTGGAGCATGTCTGAGAAGGCTACATGTACATGTACATGCTGAGGGAGGTTAGCTGGTACGCTCCAGGTGCTACACCGCACTCTGAGAGGCCCAACAGTGTTTCCCCCAAAGGGGGGTACCAGGGTGCTCCCCCCCCCCCCCCTTTCCTAACTTGCTTTCCTTTGATGTGGTCGTTGGAATGTTTAATTTGCTTTGATCTCATGGAAAAGTTGTATCTCCCCCCCCCCCCCCCCTTTCTTTTTGTACTTGGGGGAAACACTGCCCAAATAGGCCCAAACAGCTGTCTGCGGTTTGCGCTAATTAGCAGGCTCTCCATTGTTGTGACCTCTTACACCCGAGGTCTTTGCAGAGTGTTCCTGTAAAGTTTGGTATACATTTCTGTGCATTTCAGTCATTAGCATACATGTAGCAGAATAGACAGGCATTTTGTGCACAAGTGTCGGTTATGCTGCTAGCTAAACACCATCCCTTGAGTGATGATACTGAAAACGTGCATTGTCTACATACACATTAATGAGAAACATCTACAGTTAGTCATACAAACATCAAAGCTTTCCAGGAGGTTAGTCTCAACAAAGCTGTCTTGTTGATTGAGAATTTTGGCTGCTGCCCTCCTACTGGGCTGGTCTCACTTCCTGGCCCCCCTAATTCGGGTGTCTGGTGGCTGGAGCTGGTGGGAGACTTGTATGCCCAACAGACTGGGCACAGCTGCCACATCCTCTTAGTCCTTGTCAGCAGTACCTCTCTAGTTACTGTAGCCCACCAGAAGCTAGATTGGATACCTTAGTGCATCTTCAGCTACGAATACCATTGAATGTTTTCAATTGTGTACTCGTGTGTTACCATGCGTATCGTGTATGTGGTGACTTGCTTGTACTTGTTGTGTTTCTAGGTCTCTAGATTATGGTGCCTCGTTTACCAACATTGAGGCCAGTTTGGACCCAAGTGTTTCCGACCCCATTCTGTGGCCCACGTTTTACATCAGTGACTTCAACAAGAACATGGTGAGTGGCCAGCAGCTGCCACTGCAGCAGTTGGAGTGTTAGCAGGGGAGGTCGGACATGGTCTCATGCAAATACATGTTTGATTGCCTCATCCCGTTCTGTTAGCTGTTAAAGCAATAAAGGAACAACATTCGGAAGCTTCTTACTTACAGTACTGCTGGAAAGCGAAGTACATTACTGAGAGCACTCTCAGTATACTGTCTGTTTACTGCTCATAGGAGTGTATGTCACGTCTGACCTCTGACCTCCTCTGTGCTGTTGAGTACAGACACTATGCACATTTGTGCACTATCCTAGTATAGCATGCTAGGGCCCTTCGGATTGTGGTTAGCTATCCTAACAAGGGGAAGTGGAATGGTTTCTCTTCCTGTGTTTGCCTGTCTCTGTAGCTACTGGTGTAGTATTTGGCCTGCCCTGGCTTAAGGAGAATTACTGCTTGTGCCTCCCCCTCCCCTCCCCTCCCCTCAGCTGGTATTCCCCAGCTCCAACGAGGCCAAGCTCTACTACACTCTGGACGAGGGAGACACTTGGACAGTCCAGCCCCTCAACCCTGCCACCATCAACCCTCGGACTCTCCTCTGGAACCCCACGGATGATCACTGGATGCTAGCTCACGACACCACTAATCTTCGTGTAGGTCATGTGGCCATTATTGAATCATGACATGCATGTACATGTGGCCTACACGCTCCCTCCCCTCCACTCCCCCTACAGCTGTATGTTACCCAGGACCTGGGCCAGACCTGGACCAAGATCACTGACAATGTGAACTTCTCTTTCGACTACCAGTGGTAGGTGGCCACCATGGCAGTGCGTGAGGGGTGTTGTTGCTACTGAGCCAGAAGGCTCTTCTTAAGGCAGAGTAGAGTGAAGCTGGATGGCTGCTATGTCATACCCTATTTAGTGTGGAGAAACCTCAAGAGACTGTCAGAGTTCCTAGGTTAATTAATGCCTTTACTTTCAGTATGCAATTGCCTATACCAGACTTTTGGAGTTTTTTTTTTTACTAGAGTGTCAATTATCCCTGAGGCCCACTTGGTACGGTATTGCAGCTGTACTGCTGCTGGTCATCTCTGGGTGCTAAGGGTAGCTGTTACTGCTAGCGGACTCTCTGTTCCAGTTCTATATCTTACAAAAACGACCCTCACACCCATGCGCATTCCATGGCCCAGATTTTATCTCGCAGCCTCGATAAAAAGTGTGTGTGTGGAAGGCCTGGCACCAGCTAGCGGGGAAAAAACAGTAAACTCTTCCTCCCCTCTTTCCCTTCCTTTCCCCTCCCTCCCATCCCATCTCCTCTCCCCGTCCGGCCTTCCTCCTCCCCTCCCTCACCTATTTCCTCTTCCTTCTCTTTCCTTTCCTTTCCTCCCCCCCCCCCCCCCCTCCCATCTCCTTTCCTCTTTTCTTCCTCCCCCTCCCCCCCACTCTCAGGGGTGACCCAAGTGTGGAGGATCACGGTGACAACAGTGTGGTCTATTATAACACCTTTGACCCTGCTGACACTTCTCGTAAGTTAGCCACATACATGTAAGCTTATACGCATGTAACATGTTGAGGCAGTGCCATGCATGGAGCAATTAGGTCTCACCATTACATGGACCTTTAAACTATACATTCCACACACACACACACACACACACTCCAGGTGGGGACAATACAGTCCACCTCTACTCCCAGCGGCATCCGTATGACTCCTCAACCCAAGTCGAATTTGACTCTAAGTTGGGCAAGCACGATGGCTTCTTACTTGTCGGACCATACATCTTCGCACAGGTGAGCCAAGCACACCATCACCTCTAGAGCTACTGCCCCGCCCTCTCTCATAGCTACATGTGTAGAGCTGGTTGGTTCAACTTTAGACAATAGACATGCATGTAGCTCTTACTCTAATTATTCAAACAGATTATTTATGCTAGAAATTGTCCTGATTCTAATTATCTCTAGCCAGTCTCATCTAGCCAGTCTGAAATAGTAAAAGAACCTGTAATTTTCCAAATGATTATCTTACCACAAAAATTCAAAAGCATCTCTCTCTCGGAGCATCTCTCTCGGAGCATCTCTCTCAGTGGTAGCTGTGAACTGCTCCATTTTGTTTTTCAGTGGCAAACTGAATCCAGACAGCATCCATGTAACTGATATAACTCTGAGCCCATACCGTGGGTGCTCTAATTATGCATTGCCCAGAGATGGCGATATTAGCAAAGTTAGGAATTTGGTGTGTAATTGGTGGCTGTGCAGGGAAGGTCTGTTGTGTTTTTACAGCTACAAAATGGCAAGAAATTTTGTGTAATAAGCTTTTCTAGACTAGCTGGCCTACTGTATCTACCATATTCAAGGGAGCCAGACATCAGAGCAAAGTACCTAGTGTACATAAATGTATGTGTGTAGCTAGCAAGCTACAAAGACCATTGTAGCTGGCACATTTCTGAGTCTCCAGAGAGTGATGGTAGTGACGCATAATTGGAAATTATCAGTTTGAAAAATTGAATTTTGGCACAGACTTAGAACAACTCATAATTAGAGCACCTACGATATGTCAGTAATTAACCTTACTGTACTTGGTAGTGATAAGTGTGAGGTGTTCAAATTTCTTGGAGAATGTTTGGAGGTTTGAATAATTAGATCACTACGAAGTATGACAGCCCTTTTTCTCTGCACCCCCCAGCAAACAGACGCTGCAGGTGTGGTGTCACTACTGGTCAGCTACAACCGGAAGTCATTCAAGAAAGCCATGATACCAGCCAGCGACCCACATGTGGTTAGGCTTCTAAGATGGTTTTGAAACTTTTGATATCTGTGTGCTGCATGTGAATGAAACTCCCCCCAAAGAGTGCTGCTCCGACTGCGTGGCCTGGGAACGAGGCTTTGGACCCATCCTTACCAAACTGTTCCTGGTTTGGCCCACTCCACTATGTGTATACTATTAGTGTGCTAGCTGTTAGATGTTTGGATTGACAGCATGACCCTAACCCCAACACAGAACTATATTGTGTCCCACATCAACTCCTTGCAAGCTTTGGTGATCGTGGAGCATGCCAGCTCCCTGTACAACCTCTACCTCTCGGACATCACTGGAGTCTACTTCTCCCTCTCCCTCCCGGACATTGTGCTGGACCCGGCAGCGGGGCTGGACCTGGAGCAGGTGGACCGCTTTGAGTCTTGTCTATACTTTACAGTGTATCGTGTTACTTCTGTAAGACAGTTAGAGTTAAGTCCTTAACCAAATGCTGATTCTCTGTCTTTAGATTGAGGGAGTGAATGGCACATTTGTGGCCAATCAGTTCGTCCGTTCCTCACCTGATGATAACAACCCTTCAATTAGGTCACTAATTAGCCTGGATAATGGCGGCAACTGGGAGCTGGTGAGACCCCCTACAGAGGATATCCATGGCGCCCCAACGGACTGCGAGCCTCCTCTCTGCTCCCTTCACTTCCAAATGGATACCAGTAACTATGCCCGCCTGGGTGTGTACTCTCAGGCCTCCGCTCCTGGCATCATCATCGCCCATGGTGAGTGGTGAGCTGTATTTAGAGTTATAGTGTTGCCATGGAAATAGTCTATAGTAATAGTACCTTGTCTCTGTATCCCTTTGAATGGTCAGGCTGTTCTCAGTGACTTTCTGAAGATTGCTACTAGCACCTTTTGAAGGCGCAAGCTAGCTACATGCACACACACACAGCTACATGCAGGTGCAAGCTACATGTAGCTACATGCACACACACAGCTACACCTAGCAATGATAATCCTGATCTGGCAGCTATTGAGGAATATACATGTAGAAAAGCCCAAAGAGAGCTGGATCGTTCTTGATCAAACCTCGATCCCTTCTTTCTCAAGTTACTCCTAACATCTTTGCCCCAGAAGGCTTTAAGCAACACCGAAATCTGGCCAGTAGTACTGGAGTAGTGCCTTTTTGCAAGCTTCACTTTCCCAACCTTTGCAGTTGTTCTACAAATAGAAATACAGTGCACTGAAGATAGCTGTATGTACACATCCATTGTATGATGCAGTCAGTCCTCAAGTCAACCTTACATAAACAGACTATTTGTCTAGGGGTGAACTGCTGTGGGTTATTGCAAGACTGACGAATGAATATGGATGTCTTGATCCTCTGTTTTCCAGGAAATGTTGGTGAGCAGCTCTCAATCGACCCTGACCTGTACATCTCGCGGGACGGGGGTAACAATTGGGAGGAGACGCTGACAGACAGCTGGGGTGTGACTGTGGCCGACCATGGAGGCCTCATTGTGGCCGCTAAAGACTACCACCAGGTGGAGTGGCCTCAGCTGTTGCTGACTTTGTAGCACTGTCACAGAATGCACCCGGGGGAAGATGAGTGTGTAGCACAGACTAGGGGTTATACTCCCTGTGGTGCTTTGAACTGTTGTGCAAAGCATTTGTAACTCGACCATTAGCCTCC
Source organism: Phakellia ventilabrum (assembly GCA_963921505.1). NCBI lineage: Eukaryota > Metazoa > Porifera > Demospongiae > Axinellida > Axinellidae > Phakellia > Phakellia ventilabrum. The sequence goes on from OY997383.1 coordinate 7,484,318, forward strand.
GTGGCTGCAAGATAATCTAGGGGAAGGCCTGGGAATGAGACTAGGGGGAGGCCTGGGAACGAAGCTAGGGGTAGGCCTGGGAACGAGACTAGGAGAAGGCCTGGGAACGAGGCTAGAGGAAGGCCTGGGAATGAGACTAGGGGAAGGCCTGGGTATGAGACTAGGGGACAACCTGGGTGTGAGACTAGGGTACGAGGATAGATTTTCGGTGTCCTTTCTGAGGAGCCTTCTTCGGTTTTGATCATTGTAAGGATGTATGTCCACATAGTGGGACAAGGGCAACTAGGGAGAGAGTGTCCACACAGTGGGACGAGGGCAACTAGGGAGGGAGTGTCCACACAGTGGGACAAGGGCAACTAGGGAGGGAGTATCCACACAGTGGGACGAGGGCAACTAGGGAGGGAGTGTCCACACAGTGGGACGAGGGCAACTAGGGAGAGAGTGTCCACACAGTGGGACAAGGGCAACTAGGGAGAGAGTGTCCACACAGTGGGACCAGGGCAACTAGGGAGGGAGTATCCACACAGTGGGACAAGGGCAACTAGGGAGGGAATGTCCACACAGTGGGGCAAGGGCAACTAGGGAGGGAGTGAGGCCAATACTGATAATCAGTTGGGGGTAAATCGGTGACCTTCTGAGTGTTAGTCTGATGCTCTGATGCTGCTGCCTACTGAACTTGCACTGGCTTTATTCTGTGCAGAATCCGTCTTCTGAGATCATGTACTCGTGTGATGAAGGCTTCAGCTGGCATGCCTATACCTTTGGGGGATTCGAGCTGATCGTGTATGGAGTCATCACTGAGCCAGGGGAGCATACTACTGTAGTCAGGTGAGGTGGGGGGTGGGGCTAGGGGTGGAGTCAGGTGAGGTGTGGGGGTGGGGGGTTACACTCATGGCAGACCTTGGCTCTTCACCTTGCAGAACTATCTGGCTAGTCTAATTTGATTGCAGGTTTTATTATGCGAAAAGAATGCCATTGCGGTCTGAGAAAATGGCAACATTGATATTTTGGGCAGCCTGGCCAATTTGATAACACGAGTGTACACAGTCGACATCAGAATATGAATGCTAGGCTTTAGTTTAGCTAGCTAGCGGTATAAATAAGCTATGCAGGGTCGAAACATTGCCATAGTATGCAGACCACGCCCCCCAGAGGAACGAGGCTAGGTCGAAACATTGCCATAGTATGCAGACCACACCCCCCAGAGGAACGAGGCTAGGTCGAAACATTGCCATAGTATGCAGACCACACCCCCCAGAGGAACGAGGCTAGGTCGAAACATTGCCATAGTATGCAGACCACACCCCCCAGAGGAACGAGGCTAGGTCGAAACATTGCCATAGTATGCAGACCCAGACTCGACCATAGCTTGCTGGGTTACTTGTATGACGGCATCCAAAATCTGGCTAGCTTCAAACTTAGTGCCCATTGTTATTCTCCAGTCACTTTTCCCACTGACTCTGCCATTACAGTACCAAAAGATGTGTAGGGGCTATCAAGCAAACCTGACCTCAACTGTGTAAACTCATGTGTAGGCTCTTTACTTGTTAGCATGTGTGGGAGGGGAGTCTGGGTTACCGTACCTTGCTCTTCTGTGGCTTCTTCAGCCTACACAAGAAGGGTCTTTGTAGAGATTGAAGTAAGTTTTTATACAGCCTGAAATACTTTAAAGCACTCTTTGCTCGTTGGGCTGTGCCACCATACCATTCTGCAAGGGGCAGGAGCCAACATCTGGGCATGAGACTAGCGGGGGTATGGCATGCAGTGTGCAGTGTGATGTTTTCCATGCACACACACACACGTCCAGCCTGTATGGAATAAGGCAAAGTCAGCCCATTCTCTGGGAAATTGTAACTGTCAACTTCACTACCATCTTTGGCCGTGAATGCACTGATGATGACTACTACAACTGGATGCCTTGGGACGAGGTGGGCGGAGGTGTTTAACTAGGAGTGCATTGATGAAGTGTATTATTATACAGACAGCAAAATGTAATGCTGATTGTGCCAAGGGTACATGCTATGCAGTAAGAAACATTTGAAGCAAGTGTAGCCATCTTAAGAGAGTAAGTAGTTGTGTTGTACACTGAGAAGTGTGTATGGATTCTTGTTTTGACAGAGAATTGCACCCTAGAAGGAAATGCATGATTAAGGGGTTAAGTGTGCGTGATTAAAGGGGTTAAGTGTGCTCTCCAATCAAATACCTGTAGCTAGCAGGTTTAATGTGTGCTAATTGTTGTGTGGTAAGGGGAGCTACAGCTGGTTTCTAATGTTCCTCAGTATTTCGGTGAAGACTGCATCCTTGGAAGCTCCATTGAGATCTCTCGGCGAAGGCAGGACCAGTGCTGTCTCAACGGCAGAGATTTCGTGAGGGAGTTTGGCTACACCGTCTGCAGTTGCGAGGCAGAGGACTTTGAGTGGTAAGAGTGGACTCCTGCAGTTGGAGGTGTGGCCAGGGGTGTGGTCTGCTGAGAGCCACACCTGTTCTTGATGTTGGTGTGGGTCTCTCAGTTCACTCCTGGGGATGAGCTGTAACTGTTGCCTCCCTCCTTGCAGTGCCTATGGCTATGAGAGGGCAGATGGCGTCACGGGGGATTGTGTTCTAGACCCCGACGTCACTATCCCTGACCCCTGCGACGGGGGAGCCACTACCTACCTGGATAGCCGGTAAGGGAATGGATAAGGTAATGAGAAGTCAAACCATAGCTTACGAGCTAGTGAGTTGTTAAACAAGTTGCAGTATTGTGCAACATGTGGGCTGGACTAGCTTAGAGAGCACGGGACTATAGGGTGAGACTGTAGGGTGGACCTCGGACGAATGGCTCGGTAGGTGGAACATAGAGTGGAGCTAAGACAAAGAGCGACACAAGCATGCTGGATTGATGGTGGCTGGATGTCTTTATGCAAATTACAGTGAGGTACAGCCACTACTGGACAAGGACAAAACAAGTGATGAAAGTAGGTCTGGCTTGACAACCACAGTTGTCTCCCGTGAATGGTTGTGAATTTACATGTACTAAGTGTTTCTGTACTATTGGAAGAACAGTCTGCTGTTGCTATTGACTTTAGTACTGAACGGTAGTGTGCCTGGGGGGGGGGGGGGGCATTTTGGGTGGTCTAGGAGTGGATGCAGCTATCGTGCAGCACTAATTAGGCATGTGGATGATAGGGGTGGGGTGCTGTTAGCGGTGTACTCTCTCATTCCATTCCCTTCTCACACATACACACACTCCCGCTCTGTCACACACACACACACACTCACACAGCTACCGTAAGATTGCTGGTGATGTGTGTGTAGGTGGAGACGAACAAAGCTACGCCGGCGTCAACCGAAGCTGCTGCAAGAATGCAGTGACAGTGGGCCCATCCGGTAGTGCTACTGGTAGCGATAACACTCCTACCGGTAGTGGTAGCCCGGGTAAGTTTCCTTTAAGAGAGGGCAGTGACTACTGCAGTCCACACAGTGGGAATAAGTACCCATCCTGTGGCTGGAGTTTAAAACATTTTAGTGCTGATAGACTTGCATCTGGCAATATTGAAAGGCTCAGAGCCAGAGTGGACTTCACTCCAGACTTCGGAATACTCTTAAGGGAAACACACCAGGGCTACTGCTACCGGTATTAATGTCTATTTGGCAACCCTGAGACTATCAACTTTCTCTTCTTAAAAGATGTTTCAGGAACTGCTGAAAGTTTCAAAATTGCAGTCATAATATACTCATGGGGCATGCGTGTTTTTATTCATTTTTATGCAATTTCCAGAACTTAATTTTGGGTTAGCCCATATTATGGTCTGATAGTAAAGTCTCTGCCCTAAATGGGCTTCCAGTGCCCAGCATGGAGAGTAGAAGACATAAACTGAAAACCTGGTTCCAGACTGCTGTATGGCAGGATATGAATTAATAGTTGGTCCTTTCTCTGTCCTTGTAGCCCAGAGTAAAGCCAGCAAAGTCCCGACCATTGCTTTGGGTGTGGTCCTCATGATAGTGGGACTGATTGCCTTCGGTTTGTTTGTCCTTGTTGTGGTCCTTGCTAGGTGAGTGGTCACCATGTGACATGTCATGTGACAGAGTGATGCATCATGTTACATGATTCAATGGAAAGCATGTGCATGTGATGGTGTGATAATCTTTTCCTCTCCAGTAAGCACTCCAAGATTCGACGACGCTATCTCCAATTGGCGACAGAGCCCCATGAGTCGCAATTCGCCTTCCGCAATTCCGGATCTGACCGAGAGTCCAGCCCAGAACCAGAAAGGAGTAAGCCAGCTGACATTACAATCACACATTCTTCACCTTGACACCTTTAACTGTTCATCCCTTCCTCCCTCCTCCCCTCCTCCATTTCCCTTCCTCGATCCCTTCCTCCCTCCTTCCCTCCTCCGTTTCCCTTCCTCGATCCCTTCCTCCCTCTTCTCTCCTTCCTTGTAGTGCTGCAGTTTCCCTCCCATCAGGAGGAAGACGATGACCCCATTCTTCCCTGAAGACCTTCCTTGGCGGCTGGTTCTTGTCCACCATAACATGACACACCTCTTTTTGACATGTAGATGTCTCAGCATAGGATTGCATAGTTTATAAACTATGCAGTCATTTTTAATTTGATATTTTAATATCGCATGAATATCTTGTATGTTTAATTTGCTATAAAGCTGCATGTAGAGTATTGTTGGTTATGCAACCTAGCATTAGTACCAAAGTTTAATGATGAATACTCGAGGCCGTTCAGTCTCGTGACCAAGATTGGATATCTGCTTTCAGAAGATATTTTGTGGACTGCGTCTAAATAGGCGTGGCTCACAAAACAGGTTATCTTCTACTTGAGCTCACTACCCCATTTATAATGGTGGCAAGCATCTCTTTGGCTCCGGTATGAGCAAGGACCAGAAAGTCGATCTAAGTGACTTGATGCATAATTCTTTTTTTTTGTGTGTGTTTGGCTGATATACCTTTCTTATGAGGGTCCCCTTCTAATTAGCTAGCCGCCCACTCAATGAGCGCGGAAATGGCTGCTGCTTCGCGTGTGCTGGTGTACGGCGGGAAGGGAGCTCTCGGCTCTGTGGTAGTCTCCCACTTCAAGGCCAAGAACTGGGTGGGTGCTGCATCGCTGTCTGGGGTTGTGTGGGGTTGTTTCTGTGGGAAGCTGCAAGCTCCACTTACTGCTCACTCTGAAGCAGACTGCATCCGTTTTTAATAACATCCTGAGCTTGCACCAAAACCCCAATGTTTTTGCTGTATATACCGTTGGGTTGTGCAGTAATACTAAACTGTTGCACAGACTGCTAACTAGTGAGTTGCTTTTTGCTGTAAAATTGATCATACTGTATCCAGGTAAGGTCGGACGGGGGGGGGATTTCGGACAGTCGATAAAAAGTCTCTCTTCAGCTTTCGATCACCGGACCACTTGAAATAGCAAATTGTTGAATTACGATATTATGACTATTTTTCTGTCCAGAAATACCATCTAATCAGAAATTTCGGGTAATTAAAAAATCTGGTCGCATTACTTCCAATTGTGAAAGTGAATTTCGACCGAAATTGCAACGTAGGTAGTGCCATCACTTGCCAGTTCATTGGTACTAGTAACTCTACTCCACAGCTGGTACAGAAGTGGCACGAGAGCACAAGATCTCGACAGCTGTACAAAGTTGTCTGGAAATCCCAGACCTTATCCTACCAGGTATCATGCACAGTCTTATCTCCCGCTCTTTCCCCTTCCCTCGCAGTGGGTGGCATCGGTGGACCTGTTCGCCAACGAGGAAGCCCATGCTAACATCGTCCTCTCTGAGACGGAGAGTTGGACGAAGCAGGGAGGAGAAGTGAGGAAGGCACTGCCACTGCTGTGACCCAGGCCGGTACCATGTCCTGTCCCATTCCCAGGTAGAACAGAAGGTTGGTGAGCTTCTGAAGGAAGATAAGGTGGACGCCGTTGTCTGTGTGGCTGGGGGCTGGGCTGGAGGCAATGTAGCAGCCAAGAGTGAGCTAGCACCACTTGATTGCATGCTTTCATTTCCATGGCCGTGGTCTTGAATCTGAAATTGATGCCTCGTTCCCAGACCTGGTACAGAGCTGTGACCTCATGTGGAAGCAAAGTGTGTGGACCTCGGTATTGGCTGCACAAATTGCATCTAAACACATGAAAGAGTACGTTGCTATGACTCCGTACTATTCTCTTAGACTTGCCACATTCCCAGTCTCCATTCTACCCTTTAGCCTCATTCCCAATCTTTGTTCTGCTTTATTCTCAGTCTCCACGTACAACCTCATTCCCACCCACTGACAAAATTACTGCTGCTTCTCCCCTCCCAGTGGTGGGTTGCTGGTACTGACTGGGGCCAAGGCTGGCCTGGAAGGGACTCCAGGTGGGTAGGAGACTGAAGTGGGGTCATGGTCAAGAGTCTGTCTGTTCATGGTTTGCTGTGCCTGCAGGAATGCTTGGCTATGGTCTGGCAAAGGCTGCAGTCCACCAGCTGGTTGAAAGCCTTGCCGATCCGAAGAGCGGGCTACCCAGTAACAGTGCGGTGGTGGGGATCCTGCCGTAAGTGGGTGGTATTTAGTGTGATGTAATGGTGATGTAATCACTAGTGTGGTTTCCCAATTCATATACAGCATCACCCTAGACACGCCGGCCAACCGCAAGGGAATGCCCAATGCTGACTTCGGCCAGTGGACACCGCTGGAGTTTGTGGCCACGTAAGGGTTTGTCTGCTCTGGCTAGGCAACTGCAGTCTCACTACTGTCTCTATCACACACTTTTGCAGCCAACTGCTTGACTGGAGTGAGGGCAGGGGCCGTCCCGCCTCCTCCACACTGGTGCAGCTCATCACTGCTGAGGGAGAGACCAAGATGGTGCCAGTTGAGAGCCAGTAGCTGATTAGAACACAATTTCTAGGACTTCAGCAATTACAGTTCGCTGTAAATGAGTGTCGTGGAGAGTAAATTTTAAATTGTCTTCTAAATTACACATCGGCTATAGCATACATTCCCAGTGCAAGCATTGGGTTTAACTTGTGCATGCAGTACAAATCTGGAGATAACATGTATGGTGTAGGAGGAGTCTGTTGCTAGGCAGCTGCCTTGATTCTGTCTTTCCTCTGTTGCTCCAGCTCCTTGGTCCTCTGCCAGTGGTCCAGGGAGAGCTCACTGCAGCCATAGCTCAGGCTGACCAGCCTGCAGGGAGTGAGCAACACAACTGTACAATAGCTGGCAACTATCTGGTGCATGTAGCAGCAGCTTCTGTTTTGTTTCTCAAAAGGAGGGGGTTTGACCCCTGGGGATTGCACAGCTCAAAAATGTAATGTCCTTCGCAAAAGTCAGCCCTTGGTTGTTACACACGACTGGCTAGTTGGTCACTCTGTACTGTACACACATGAGTGAGGGACTCCAACTCTACTTGCCAAGTGCCAAACGTTGCACTATTTTTAGAGCACTAGTAGAGAGTTGCAGCCCACTCTTTTGCGTGCCATCGGATGTACTACCTTGCCACGCTGAGCAGGTAATGGAAGACCTCGGCATTCATCTCTGGATCAGCCCTCCTCATCTCAACAAAGTCTTCTTCAAGATGCTACACAGAGAATAAGGAGAGGTCAGACCAAATATTGACCAAGTGACAGCATCTCACCTTCTGTACATCACCAGGTAGCTGGTACTCCAGTGCTCGATGCAGTCCGAGATAGAGCCGTGCCTGCCGTAACTGCTCCTCTGATAGCTGGGAGACGAGTGACGCACCAGCCTGGGGGGCTGCTGATGAGGAAAAGGAGAGGGGAACTTGGCAATCCACCTAGCGGGGAGAATATCACCTCAGAGCAGTAAAGGTACGCCATATTATTGTAACAGATGTGAAGGCCAATGCTACAGAGGCACCTCTCATCCTCGCGCCAACATTTTAATGGTCCATAATGCATTAGCAATAGGGACCCAACAAGGTGGCTTAATAGAGCGCTGGCTGCTCTATAGAGTGACCACACTATATAGAGGTTCTACTGTACTACATGTAAGTACAACAAGAGCCTTTGGGTTAAGTACTGCTACAGCTGTAGCTCTAACTTACAGTAAGTATAGACTTTCCCTCAGAGAAAATCACTACAGGCTAGAAGGAGATGATGTAATGACAATTGATCACAGAACAGGACTATACCAGCTGCAGTCTGACTTACCAGGTCGCACTCAAACTCTGCTGTGTGGAATTGGAAGTCGTAGTTGACTTTCTGCCACTGTAACATATTGCCCAGGGCAGTGAGGTTGGCCACACCCACCTCATTAAGTTGGCCTGGAGACAAGGCAGTCTCGTCTACAGCCAAAGGAGTGCCTATGTGTGTGCAAACGGCAATTCCTTAGGAATAAAGTAGTAACAGTACAAATACTGTAACGCACACCAAGCACAGACACACACACCATCAGTAAGCTGCAGTACCCCTGCCAACAGCCTGTTAGCAGAGTAGTCTTTCTTTGGAGTGAACTTCCAGCTGTTCATGTTGGACAGACTCATGGACAGGAGAAAACACTACACAGAAGAGGGAGAACATCTGCAGCTCGCCGAGATGGAGAGGGGAAAAAGGTTTTAACTTTCCCCTTGCTAACCTTAGGGACCAACTTCTGCAATACAGAGTAAAACGAAGTAGCCAGGGATTCCTTGACTTGGGGCTGGGATTGGGAGTGGGGTTCAGTCTGGGAATGGGACCGGCAGCAGTTAGTCAGGTTAAGAGAAAACTTCCCGAGTGCAAGAACCTCAGTGCGACCATAGCTGAGGTGTGTGTGTGTGTGTGTGTGTGTGAGGAGGGGTAGAGGCACTATACAGTTCAAAGGCTGTGCCCAACCTAGCTAGCTCTACCATGCATGTATGCTCACACAGAAGAGAGCAGGTGAAACAGTGTGTACTCTGCAGCGAGCTGGTCCCCGAGGAGAGTGTGGGTGAGGATGTCCAGCAGCAGAGCTCTTGAGGAGAGAGCATCACCACACAGCCCGGAGAACACTGGGGGGAAATGTGAACTGTTTTACGTGGCAAATCCCATCCCAGTAATGACGTAATGTTATCCACCTTGGGTTGCTATGGGTTGTGTTAGGTTGCTAGGAAGAAGTGGGTGGGAGTGGCAGAGCCGCTTAGCGATGATGCAATGCAAACGAGGGATGAGGGAAGGGGGAGGATAGCGGGCCTTGCGTTCTGCAGCTGTTTCTGCCAGGAAAGGGTCCTGAATCACCTCACCCTGATCGAAGTGCACAAGTGTGGGGTCCACTGTTAGGACGCCGATGAACTCCACCGTGGCTGTCACCCTTAAGCTGTCTGTGTCACCACCATACACCTGCAAGGAGGAGGGAGGTACTGTCCTTGCTAACTGTCCAGGGCACACTGCTCTCCTCTCCTCACTCACAGGCTCTCGTGTCATGACTGTGCTACTGAAGAGCCTGGTACGTTTTGTCACGTGATTTAATTATGTGTGGGCAGGGACCAATTGAAAAATGGCTACACTTTTGCACTCAGTCTGTGGTGCAAACAGGCTCCGAAAAGTAGTTATAAGAAGTAGATTCGCTGTCTACAGTCGTTGCCTGAGAACTACCTCTCTTCTATGCTATGTATCACGTATGTACGAAAATGTGCCATGCTCACAAGTAGCTAAAGTGAAGCACATGTGCGGACCTGGGGACGAGGGTAGGGCTCACCTTCACCATACATGGGACTCCCTTCTCGTCTGGTAGGGGAAAGTTCAAGTTGGGCGGTGACTCTGAACTGGGAATGCCTGTTGGCGAGGAGGGTACTGGAGACGTCAGGACATCATAAACTCACAGCTGTAACTCACCAGCACTGGCTGAGCTCGGCTGTGGTTGGTCTTCTTTCTGCCGTTTGCTGATGGGTGTGTCCTCGTGACCCACCCCTTCAACCTCCATCTCCCCGTCATCCTCGTTCTCACTGAGACGTCGCTTCCCCTGCCTACCACCAGACTCTTGCTCCATCTCAACAGCTTGCTGTAGGGTAGCACTGGAGTAAGTATACCCAACAGTTAAGGGTGAACACTGTGTGATTGCTACCAGACTGCAAAGAGAAGCCATTATTGTACAGTGCTGGATACTGCCTTGGCCCACTCGGTCTCTCCTGGAATGGGGACACAGTAGAGCGTCTGTCGATCAGCAGTCACATTCCCATCATGGTTCAAGTCTACCTCATGCCCTGGCTAGAGTGTAATATATCACATGATGTCGCATGACCTGAGGTCAAAGGTCATAGATGTAGCGCTGAACCTACTGGGTTGTCCAGGATGTCTCTGTACATTCCACAACACACAGCCTGTAGAAAGGGAACTGTCATGAGACTATAAGCAATTTCATTGTTCAATTTACAATGATAAAATCATTTCCAGACCACAAATGAAAAATCAGATATGGCCTGGGCACAAAAAAGGTGCACCTTTGGTTATAACGACTGACTAACGAATAGTGGAACTTATAGTTTCCATCTCACTCGAGGAGGCTTTGCTCAGCTGTTTACGCACGGTCAGTTGATGCCTAACTCAGTGTGCAGGTGTGCATCAAATGACAGACAGTGGGAGGTGTGTGTTTCTGACCGTGTCTCCTGTGCTTGTGTTGGTGGAGTGGTAGACCCTCAGGTAGAGCTCCGGGTCAAACTGGTCCTGCACCATTCCCCGGTAGCGCACCAGACAGCCACTGGGCAGCTGCTCCAGGGGTGTGGCATTCAAGAAGGGGATCTGTTGAGACGGGTGGAGGGTTTGAGACCGGTGGAGGGTGAGGACACTTACAGGCCAAGCTACCTCATAACTTCAGAAAGCATACTAGTGCAAGTTGTATAACAAAATAATCGTGATAGCTACTGGAGGTGGACTGCAAACTGTATGTATTGCAGTTAGCTTGCTGTGCATTTAAACACTGGATCAATACAGCCTAATTGCAAGCTCACCTCCCCTACAGCTCTGGCTAGCTCGGTTCCCCAGTTTCTCAGTACTAGAGCGATCCAGGTCTTTGTATCTCTAGAGACCTACAACAAATGGCACAGATGTACTCACCTTTACGAGGTCTTCCTCCTTGTCCAACTTGGCAGCAAAGAACTCCTGCACTTCCCAAGAGCCCCGCCCACTGCCACTGTGCTCTGGGTGCAAGGGGGACACAACAGTGCAATAACCCTGGGACCAGCCACGCTACCAGGCTCTCCCAACTCTATGATGCAAACCAGAATGTGTGAGCCCATGCAATGACTACTGTTCATGTCCATCGCACGTTAGTGTCCCATGCTTCATGTAATGATGTCATAATCCTATTCCAGCATGAGGTTACAAACAAAGGGAAGCCATACTCACCAAACAGCTCTCGAACAACACCCAGTGGATTGCTGATCCAGTCCTCCTGGGGTACCGGCATGTCTGCACTGTTTGAAGGGAAGTAGCAGCTGCCAAACAACCTGCAGTAGATAGGAACATGTATTAGATCTTTTCCATGTAGTATTTCAATGTTTTACTCTTCTTGCCTTGCAGGTCTCCACGTGGGTGGATAGATATACGGAAGATGTACCTTCATTACACGGAATTGTATCTTGTACGTGTACTTCCGCGTACAAGCGTTTACGGAATAATGATGCGCCCTGCAAGGTGTTTCAAGCCAGTCTGGCGACTACTTGGGTGTCCACAGGCCGCACCAGTGGCGGGAGGCGCCAGCCACCCAGCCAGGACTGCCAGCAGTTATGTCCCACTGACAGCCGAACACTACAGGGTGCAGAGGGGAGACTTTGCAACCGTGAGTCAGGCTGCAGGGGATTAATTAGTGAAGGGGGTGGGGCTACTAATAAAGGGGTGGGGCTACTTGGGTTCTCCCTTGCCGTGACCCTACATGCAGGTTACTGAGCTGGACCTCCAGGAGTTCCGCTCCATTGTGGGGCCTCGACTCATCACTGACCCTGCTGCCACGGAGCCTTACAACACCGACTGGCTCAGGAACCTCAGGCAAGCCTAGCCGGCTAGCCTCATCCCCTAGAGCCTGGGGATGAGGCTGTAGCCAGCTGCTCCAGACCGTCCCATCGCTCCTGTCCGCCATACATGATATCTCCATGTTTCCAACCCAAAGGGGACAGAGTTCAGTTGTGCTCCGGCCAAAGTCGACTGAAGAAGTCTCACGGATACTGGCCCATTGCAACAAACGGAAGTAAGCCACCACCTAGTTTATGTGGTATGTTGTTTTTTTAAGAGTTACGGCAATCAAAAGTAGGGGCAACGAATTGTGGTACAACTCACTTAGTGACCTCTTCCTCAGAATTACTAGAGCCCTCACGTTCCAAATGGTTCCTTTTTTTCTTGAGCACTGTCTCGGAGTGAAACTGACGTCTGCCCTCCCCCTCTCCCCTCCAGGATTGCGGTGGTCCCTCAAGGTGGCAACACTGGGCTAGTAGGTAGGCCCGTTACCATGCCGACGTCATACCCAAGTCTTATACTGAAGCCTCATACCCAAACTTCATACCAGCCTCTTGAGACTATGACTCTGCCAAGGAAATTTCATTCCCTCTCCCCTAAATTCAGGTGGCAGCAATCCAGTCTTTGATGAGGTAATTCTCTCCCTGAGCCTCATGAATGAGGTACAGAACCTGGACGAGACCTCCGGGGTGCTGGTGTGCCAGAGTGGGTGTGTCCTGGAGACTCTCGACTCCAACCTGGCCGAGAAAGGACTCATGATTCCACTAGACCTTGGGGCTAAGGGAAGGTGAGTCCTAGTCACTGAAGGATGATACTCTGTAGAAGCTAGTTTTGTTCCTGGGCTCTGCCAAACACAAGCCTGCCACTACCCAGTGTTTTTTGTGCTGTATAATAACACGGGCAGGCCTGCTGATGATGTGTGCCTTTGAACTCTCTCCTTGCCCCACCCACTTGTGAGCAGGACAAGAGGAGGATCTGAAGAAGAGTAGCTCTCGTTTTCAGCCCCCCCAAACCAGGGCTCGAAGGAGCACTATGCATGTGCTGTTATCTTCCCTCCAGCTGCCAGATTGGTGGCAACGCCTCCACTAATGCCGGAGGGCTGCGACTGCTGCGCTACGGTTCTCTCCACGGCAGCATCCTGGGAGTCGAAGCAGTACGTCTGTCATTATGCAACCAGAGCCCCAACTTATTGATTGTACCTGTTCTCGTGTCAGGTCCTGGCAGACGGTACCGTCTTAGACTGCCTCTCCACCATGAGAAAGGATAATACAGGTGTGTTGCTGGCTGCTTCCCTGAATATCGGCTCCTAGTCTGCCTTAATCACTTGTGGGTGTGGTTTGCTGCAGGATATGACTTGAAACAGCTGTTTATTGGAGCGGAGGGAACTCTGGGGGTCATAACCAAAATCTCCATCCTTGTGCCCCCCAGACCCAAGGTGGGCCCCCCTGCAGTATTGTCTGAGCTGCAGTAGTTGACTCCCTTCCCTCTGTACAGTCAGTGAATGTGGCATTCATGGGGTGCTCCAGCTTCGAGAGTGTGCAGAGGGTCTGTGTCATCGGCAAGGCTATGCTCGGGGAGATACTGTCAGGTGAGTCAGAGCAGCGGCCCTTGGATACACTGCATAGGGACTCACACACGCACACACACACACATGCACACACACACACACACACACACGCACACACACACATACACACACACACACACACACACACACACAGCTGTGGAGTTTATGGACTCGGTCTGTATGCAGTTGGTAGAAAACCACCTCCACCTCCAGAACCCAATCTCCGCCCATCCGTTCTACACCCTGGTGGAGACCTCCGGGTCACATGACCAGCATGACCAAGAGGTGGGTGTGTCATGCAAGCCAGCAGATATTTCAATCACATAATTAATTTCTTTTCAGAAATTGAATGGATTTTTAGAACATCTGATGTCAGAGGGAGAAGTGGAAGACGGCACAGTTGCTACAGATTATACAAAAGTACGTTCAACAGATTCTTCATACTGTTGTTGTATTTTAGCCTTGTGCCCAGGCCTTCCTAGCCCAAGTTTTATCTTGCAGCCGTGGAGAACATCTCTCCATGGCAGTGAGATTAAATCTGGGTGAGGAAGGCGGAGGTATGAGGCTATTCGTATCCCGTGGTGGTCAGATGAAAGCAGTGTGGGCCCTCAGAGAGCAGATCACAGAAGCGCTGATGCACGAGGGGGTGGTATACAAAGTAAGTCGAGTTAAGTTACATGTAACTTCTTGGGACTCCACCTCAGCCTAGCTATACCTACTTCCTGCCAGTACGATGTCTCTCTGCCAGTCTCCAAGCTCTACGATCTTGTTGTGGACATGAGAGAGAGATGCCAGCAGGTGGCCAGGTGCACCGTGGGCTACGGGCACATCGGAGACGGTAGGTCTGACAGACAACAGCTGTATTTTGTTTTATGTTCATCTATATCACCTCTGTCATTTCCCAGGCAACCTCCACCTGAATATTGTCGGGGAGGGTCACTCTGATGAGCTGTTTAACCTCATTGAGCCGTACGTCTTTGATTGGACAGGTAGGACTAATGCAGTGATGGTTTCCTATTAAAATTTGAAGCATTGTCCTGTTGTTAGCTTGGAGGTGCTAGATCGTGGAACTAGTGGCTGGATAAGAGTGTACTCACCTGCTCGTGTTGCCTCCCCTCCAGCCGCCCAGCGGGGCAGCATCTCTGCTGAGCACGGACTGGGCTTCAAGAAGGCACAGTACATACACTACAGCAAGCCCCCTGAGGCCGTCCGCCTCATGAAGGAGATCAAGAGGATCTTTGACCCCAAGGTGAGGGGGGCGGGGCAGTGGCACTCTAGTTTTGAGACACTATCAGGTATCTTTAAGTGTCCTAACTATTCAAGGGCTGTACAGTTTTCCTTATTTGGAAGTTGAACGTATTACAGTAGACGCAAGTGCACATGTATGTCCACTGTAGCCTCGTTCCCAGGCCCACGTGCGCGTTTCACTTTAGCACACGAGAGCCTGGGGATGAGCCTATGTTCACTGCCTAACAGTGCATGTGGATCCTCTGTATATGGCCTGTGGCCATCTCCATTTGGTACTGGGCTACATTGTATGAGGCTAGCCTCATTCCCAGGCTCCCCCCACGTGCAAAAACAAACAACATTTTACTGTTTCCTCGTTTTGCTTTTTTGCGTGTGAGGAGAGCCGCTGGTATGAGTAGCCTCGTACCCAGGCCACACCCCCCCCGAGGCTACTGGTATGAGGTGGTGCCACACTGTTTTTCACATGCAGGGAATTTTGAACCCATACAAAACACTTCCACCTTAAACTGTGTGTTCGTTGTGTGATGTTTGGACGTCAACATGACTGTTCTCTGAAGAACATAAAGGAGCGTTCATTCATCTTATTTGTAAAACTGTGCTGTTGACCACATCGCACCCTATGCACAAGTGTGATATTCTGCGTGCTCTACTATCCATACCATGGTTAGCCATGTAAATTTTTTGTATAATCTTGCAAACATGTTAGCAAATAAAATTCACAAACAGAGACAAAAGTAATATTTTGATGGCAGTGCACGTAATGAGCCTCTTACTATAGTGTTACATTCCCTGGTGAGTGTTAAAACAGCCTGTGTGCCACAGTTAATGCTCTTGCTTTGTGGATAGGTCAGATGGCAATAAAGTGATTGGGTTGCCGGGAGATCCTCCGGCCTCAGGCTACTTCTTTGATGCCGGTTGTGGGCCAGCATTCGCGTTCATCCATTCCAGCCCTTTCTGCAAGGGAAGAGTCAAGAATGGAATACCAGTACCTTCTACTATATAGCCAAGAGGGAGTTATGTATCTGTGATAAAGCAGAATCACGTACGCTGGTATTACATGCAACACCTGTTTTTATTTGAATACCGTATGCCAGAGAGCCAGCAAACCTGGCTTTGCTGCACTCCTTAATTAGTGGAGTGGTATGGTACCAAACCTGGCTTTGCTGCACTCCTTAGTGGAGTGGTATGGTACCAAACCTGGCTTTGCTGCACTCCTTAGTGGAGTGGTATGGTACCAAACCTGGCTTTGCTGCACTCCTTAGTGGAGTGGTACGGTACCAAACCTGGCTTTGCTGCACTCGTGGTATGGTACCAAATTATGCCAAGTGTATGGCTTATGAGCTCTGAGCCTGTACAGTAGTTCTTGTATCTTTAATGGGCGGCTGGAATGAAGGCTAAGGAACAGAACAGCTAGCTGGCTGCAGCTCCTGCAAGCCGAGATCGGCTTACCTCAACCCCCTCAGAGGTAAGGGCACAGCACTCCTGGATCTGCCACTTGCGGTCTCGAATGCTGTGAAGACCCATCCTGTCAGCCAGCTGTAGAGAAGAAAGGAAGGTCGTTTGATCCATTGTCGGTCCACGGCATGGCTTGAGGTGTGAGAGAACTGACCTCTGAGGCTTGCTTTGCAAATTCCATGTCCTGTTTGTTAGCAAATATCAACACCGGTACTCCACTGAGCTTCTCCTGTTGAAGCAGTTCACTGAGCTCCTGCATGGAGGGGATGAGGTAGGGAGGGAGTAAGGGGAGGATGTGCGGGGGGAGGATTAGAGGAGGGAGTAAGGGGAGGATGTGCGGAGGATGTGGGGAGGGAGTACGGGGAGGATGAGAGGAGGGTAAACGTGAAAGGAGATGCTTGTTGTGTACATTTAAGGTAGCCTCATACCCAGGCATTTAACGTAATTAAAGCTCAACCGCCCAAGGTGTGGACTGCATGTACAAAGTCAGCTAGGACCTGCGAGCTTACCACAGAAGACTCTTCAAGCCTCTCTTCATCAGCGCTATCAATGACGTAAATCTGTGGGGGGTGAACAGGAGACGAATAACAGTTTGAAAAATTGGACAAGAGAGACTTAACCACCTACCAAGAGATCTGTATTGTCAAAGTAGTTTGGCCAATATGGCCGGAGCTTCTTCTGACCTGAAGAGCACATATTGGTTAATACCAGCTGGGGATGTACGGGTCTTCAAGCTAGGGCTGCAAGCTTCATTGAGGTACCAGGCACCTCACTGAGTGGGACGATGAGGTCCACAACTCAGACGCTACCCCAATGGCAGATGGACACGATTCTGACTTCCTTCCTGCTTTATTTTCAACACGAGGTGGGTTAGTCTCACAAGCCAGACCACGTTCTATGGAATGTGGTTTGTCTCATGAGACTAGAGGCGGGTCTGCTACACTCACCTCCAATGTCCCAGACGTGCAGTCTGCAGCCTTGCGACTGTACGGACTTGACGTTGAATCCCTGTGGCAATGGAAATATCATACGGACACATGTAAAAAATATTATGATGGAACTTTATACCCCACAGGATCCTATCCCAGGTCATTAGCCTCATACCTCGACCCACCCCCCACCCCTTCCGATGTGGCCTGGTGATAGAGGTCATATGATGAGGGAGTCAAACATGTTGCTCACCATGGTGGGTGCCACATGTTCGATGTCTTCTGCCGCCAGTTTCTTCAGCAGGGTAGTCTTGCCTGCGTTATCCAGCCCTAGTAGCAAGATACGCAACTCTTTTTGCGACTTGCGCCGCAGATTCCTCAATATACTGAGCAAACCCTGCGAAGTGGAGGATGCGTATTAAAAACAAGGCGGCACGCCCCCTTTCTCGTGTAGACGCCGTTTTTTTCGCATGGTGCGACTCTATAACCTGCTACTAAATCAGCTTACCATGTTTAGTGCTCGGTCACTGTTCTAATCTCATGGATCTGTCGCGCTAACTCCTAAAGGTCGCGGAACAACCTGCTTGTTTTGTTTCTCCGATCTGCGCTGCAACCTAGGCAATGGTCACATGCAAAGCACGTGCGGTTAACGGGGCGTGCTGCCGATTCTAATTAGAGCTCTTCACCTTCCACCTGCATGGTCGACTGGCCTACCTGGCTACCATCGATTATCCAGGTTAGTAACTGAAGCTGAACTGGCCAAGGAGTTTACTTTGGCTAATTTAAAGAATACTCCATAGACTTTTATAAATTTTTACCTCTTCCATTCCTTTTTTCAGCCAAGCAATGCCTCATATCTCCATCACAACTGAGGAGGGGCGTGTGGTGACCCTGGAGGTGGACCCAGCCTCGGACACGGTGGCCAACGTGAAGAGCAAACTGCAGGATAAGGAGGGCACTCCTCCTGACCAGCAGGAGCTGACATTCGAGGGGGTGGTACTGCAGGATGAGAGGACGCTGGCCTCCTGTGGCATTGCGGCTGAAGCCATGCTGTACCTGAGGATCGTAAACAGAGAGATACAGGTGCTCAGCATCTGATTGCCATGTTTAAATATTGCTGTCTCTAGGTCACATGCTCTTTGCTGGCTCGATGCACTCCTGACTACATATGGTAGTGCAGTTCCACTCATAGGATTTTTTTTTTACGTCCCATATTATCACAGGTGTCAGTGCAGTGGCCCACAGGAGAGCTGCTGGTTGTAGCTATCAGACCGACTGAGAGTATTCGTGACCTTAAGCAGAAGATTGCAGAAAGGAGGGGGGTCCCAGTTGTCCAGCAGCGGCTAATTCTTAATGGAGTCTCCCTGGAAGATGGCCAACTTCTCTCGGAGCTCCAGGGGAACGGACTGGCCTTCCGCTTGGAGCTACGGTACCGTCTAACCCTACAGCTCTACTCAGGCACGTCATTTGAAATGGAAGTAGCCTTCAATGAACCTATAGACACGCTGTCTGTGGCGGCACAGACTAGAGGTCACATTCCATTCCACCTACAACATCTGATGTACGACGGCCGTCTGCTGGAGAGGGGACACAGGATCGATGAGTATGGAATCCCGGACGGAGCCACCATAGAGGTGGCGCTCAGAAATTATGAACTGATGGTGTTCATTAAGACGCTGACAGGGAGGACTATTGTGATCCGTGTCTCACACACCGATACCATTACCCGGGTGAAGGAAAAAATCGAGCAGCAGGAGGGAATCCCAGTTGAGAGACAGCGGCTGATTTTCCTTGGAGAGTTGCTGAATGATCAGCATCGGCTGCTGGACTACCGCATTGAGCATGAGTCTGCCGTGCACTTGGTTCTCCGCGCTGGTGACGGGTTTCAAGTGTTTATTCGGCTTCCCAGCGGAAGGACACTGGTTATAGAGGTGGGGCCCGCAGACATAATTGCCGCCGTCAAGACCAGGGTCCAGGAGAGAGAGGGCATTCCGTTAGCCATACAGAAAGTGTATTTCGAGGGACAGGAGCTCTCCAGTGACTCCACCTTTGGAGAGTGTGGCATTCAGGCTAATGCCACTCTCGAGGTTATGATTGACCAGGACAGGAACACGCACATAAGCGTGGCTCAGCAGAGAGGCGAGACCATCTCCATGTGGGTCAACCCCGACCACACTATCGCCGCTCTGAAGGCTGCCATTGAGGAAAAGGAGGGCATATCGGCAGAGCTACAAGATCTCTTCTTTGCTCGACAGCGTTTGCAGAACGGACGCACTCTGAGGTCGTACAGCATCGAGCAAGACTACATGCTTCACTTGGAGATCATCACTCCTCCTACCCTAAACCTGTGTGTGAGGATACAGGGAGGGAGAACCGTCCGTGTGCAGAAACTCGCCAACCAGACCATCGATGCCGTGAAAGAAGAAGTCCACCAGCGGGAAAATATCCCCATAGAGGAGCAACAGATCTTCTTTGCCGGTACAGAACTAGACAACAGCCAGAAGCTCGATGCATGTGACATCCATGATGGCAGCGTCCTGGACCTACTCACCGCCACTACCTCCCTCACCGGCCCGCCTCCCGGCATGAAGCTGTTTATAAAGACGCTTACCGGCAGGACTGTCGTACTCAGCCCCACGCCCGAGGACACGGTACTGGACCTGAAAACCCAGATCCGGGACCAGGAGGGGATTCCCCTCACGCAGCAATGCCTCGTGGCCGCAGGGAAGCAGCTAGCAGACGACCTCTCCATTGCCACCTGTGGCATCCAGAACCAAAGTGTGCTGCACCTGGTCTTGCGTGTCCCCAGCCACGGCCCAATCCAGGTCTCAGTGGAGGCTTCGGACGGCAGGAGCTTTGAAGTGGACACCAACGTTGAGGACACTGTGGAGAACCTAAAGACCAAGCTGGAGGAGCAGGGGGGCGTGGCAAAGGGGGACCAGACCTTGCTGTTTGAAGGGTCCCCTCTGGAGGAGGGGAGGACCCTCGGGAGCTACGACATCAAGGATGGCGCCACACTTCAGTTGAACTACCCACAAAGTCAATAACTTCTCTGTATGATTGTTGTGTTGTTGTTATACCACATTTCATCCCTTATCGCTTTAATTGGTACTTCCATCAACGATCAGTACTGTTACCCTGTAATTATTACTGTGTATAATTATACTGCTCAGCTTTATGGACAGAGTTTGTAGATCTGGAGTCAGAGGACATGTTAGGAGCAATCGATTACACTCAGTGATACATGGTCTACAGCAGTGCTACACACACTACCCTTAATGTGATACATGGTGCACATCAGTGCTACAACAGACTCATAATAATATGTGAGGGAAAGCAGTTAATGATTGTTGAAATGATGGCCATGGAGAGGAGTGCCTGTAATATAACGTCCTGCTCAGGAGTCAGATGAGAGTTGAGAGATGATTGCATGGACAAAGTCGGAGGTACTGGCTTTTCCCTTGAGATCCTTTGTACGGACCTGAGGAAGTCAGGAGAGGACAGGACTCGCTGCTTCAATACCTTGCCTCAGTACATACATATTCAGTGTTATGCCACTGAATGGAACCTTTGAATGAGGCTGTGTGCTACGGAATGGAGTCTTGGAATGAGGCTGTGTGCTACAGAATGGAGTCTTGGAATGAGGCTGTGTGCTATAGAATGGAGTCTTGGAATGAGGCTGTGTGCTACAGAATGGAGTCTTGGAATGAGGCTGTGTGCTACAGAATGTAACCTTGGAATGAGGCTGTGTGCTACAGAATGGAGTCTTGGAATGAGGCTGTGTGCTACAGAATGTAACCTTGGAATGAGACTGTGTGCTACAGAATGGAGTATTGGAATGAGGCTGTGTGTTACGGAATGGAGTCTTGGAATAAGGCAGCATCACTAGTGTGTCTGCATACCTTGGCTTTGCCAATGGTGTTGTAGATGGCAGTTTCTATGGCCTCAGCATACGACAGGAGACTGGAGATGGAGGGTTGGGAGAGAGGGGAAAGAAAAGGACTGATGATGTCAACAGTGACAGCAGACACACTCCAGAACACTAGCAGTCGGTAACTGCTCCATTGCAATGGGCCTACCCAAGATGCCTGAGCATCGCCGTCGCACTGAGCAGCAAGGCTGTGGGGTTGGCGACATTCTGGAAGGCCATCTCCAGCCCTGCGTGTCTGGCTCCCTGCAGGGACAGTTGAAGAGGGACAGTGACACTGCCACCGAAATGTAAGCCAGCAGCCTCTACTTTCTTTCTTAGCACACCCATATAACAAGTATCCATGGTCACCGTTACCAAGACAACCAACTACAAGTACATAATTTTGTGTTCACCATTGTCAGGTGGTGAAGGAACTAGTAACCACGGAGACATCCAAATCTATTTTTGAAAACCAAATGTTAATTTAGACAACTGGTTTGGTGAAGGAACGCCACATAGATTGAAGGACAGTACAAAAAGCTACAGCTCCGGAAAGTAAGTGTGTGCAAAAACCTGTGACGTGACTACTCTGGATTTGGAAGGCCTTTGGCTGCTCATGTGCTCTGCCATTATCCATACAATAGCTGTACCTGTTCAAAGATGACGTATTCTCTGCCGACATTCTTCCCGGGGCATACACCGGCTCCACCCACCAGCCCCGCCCCAATGTTGCTGACAATATTGCCATAGAGATTGGGCATCACCATGACATCAAACTGCTGAGGGTTGGTCACCAGCTGCAGGAAAACAGCGATAAATTAACAGAAAAGAATTGCAGCTGGGAGCAGGCCCACAGGACACACTTGCATGCAGCAGTTATCAATAATCATGGAGCGGAACTCGATGTTCGGGTAGAGCTGGGAGACTTTCTCACACTCTCGCAGAAAGAGCCCATCTGAAAGTTTCCTACAGAGGGGAAAGTATCAGATAGCTCCCAGCTAGGCTTCAGAGATAATCGAAAGAGTTTAAGACTTAACTCTTGACAGTAGTAACTTTCTGTCAATGCTCTAGGCTAGCTTCGTCCCCAGGCCACACTCTTCAGGGGGAGGGGGGTGGGGGGTGGCCTGGGGACAAGGCTGTGCTCTACGCATGCTACTCCAAATGGTTATCACCAGAGCAGACGCAGTCAGGTCATGACTCACATGATGTTGGCCTTGTGGATGGCGGTGACCTGCTTCCTACCATATTTGGTGGCATAGTCGAAGGCGTACTTGGCGATACGCTGTGACTTCTCCCTGGTGATGATCTTGAGGCTCTCCACTATCCCCTGCACACCCTCATGTTCCAGGCCACTGTACTCCCCCTCCGTGTTCTCACGGATCACCACAATGTCCACGTTCTCATGCCTAGAAGGAGGAAGGGAGGAAGGGAGGGAGTGGAGGAGGAAGGGAGGGAGTGGAGGAGGGAGGGAGTGAGGGAGTGGAGGAGGGAGGGAGGGAGTGGAAGAGGGAGGGAGTGGAAGAGGGAGGGAGAGGGGAATTCAGACAGCAGCGTCAGAACCCTATTGCTGTTAGCAAGCAGTTATGGGTCCCTGGATAGCACCTCTCAGCTTTTATAGCTGCGGAAAAAAGCACAGGCTTTTTTTCCCCACGGCTGTAAAAAAAAAAGCAGCGAGGGGGTACGAGGCTACCTCTGGCAGAGAGTGTAGTATATTTCCCTCTACCACACCACAAGTGATTACCTAGTTAAAAGACCCGGGGGGACTACCTCTCACCTGGTCTTGACTCCAGGGATGCTCTTGCATAGCACCAGGTTAGCAAACAGACCCAGCTCCACCCTGTGGCAGAGACGACGGGTTTCAAAGTTTACCTGAAGAGAGAGCTGGGAGACTGGCTCACCTGAGCTGCACGTTGAGGGAATGGTGGTCCACGTCATCTAGCTTAGTCCGAAGTACCCCTATAATGGAAAGTATCTATAATTATGCAATAGGACAATACAATGCTTATAACCTGATGCTATGCAAGTCCAGTCCACAAGCAATATTAGTGTTCATTATAATATACTTTCACCATAATAAGGAAATGCTCTCACCCTTCAGCCCCACCCCATACTGGCACCATATAAGGAAATGCTCTCACCCTTCAGCCCCACCCCATTCCTCTTGATGGCAGTGACGGCTTCCCGGATGGCAGCCTTGTCCGAGATGAGTCCACTGGGTGCCAGGAGAGAGAGGAGCATCAAGCCCAACAAAAGCAACAGAGGAGATTGCGTACACTCCCTCACCTGACGGTGATATCCTCAAAGTCGACCGGCACATTGGCATGTCTGAAGGAGAGAGAGATGGAGTTCCTCAGCGTCTACCTCCAATCACTGAACGCCAAAGAACTACCTTGAAAACAAAAAGCTGAAAAATAAGTTATCTTAAACTGGCCAATATCAAAGCTTTCCTCTCACCCACCCACCGAGGTACGACCTGGTGATATGACCGACCTGAAGACTTCCTTGACGCACGCTGCAAGCTCTGGCCCAATGCCATCTCCTGGGATGAGGGTCACCGTGTGTCTGCCGCCATACATGCTCCGCGATCCACCCTGGAAGGAGTTAAGGCATACCCTGTCAATACGAGTGACATCATCATGACATCACCCAGACACTCATTGTTCAAGACACATTGCTGCTCTCAGACGGCTACCTACTCGCCAAGAAACGGCATGTAGTTGAGCAATACCCTCTGTTGTTCGGCGTTCCTCTTCTGCAGCAATACCGGTATGTCTGGAACCCCCTCCCTTACCTAAGACGACTGTCTACTCAGACTCACTTGCTGAGCATCTGCAGTCACCTCTGCCTCGGATGATAAGTGGCGGGGGCTCGGCACTGCAGCCAGCTGGAGACAAAACAAAGCATTTCCAAGGTTTCTTGGTGGACCTTTAATATGCTACCTACCTGAGCTCTGCCATACCGGCCGGCTGCAATAGGAGCGAGCCTCTTAGCCAGTCTCAGCACTGTGCTTCCGCGAAAGAGCACCGACATCTCTGCAAAATGGGTTTATGTCATGTATGTTCAACGGTCTCCAGCAGGCAGCTGCTCTGTAGCTGTACTAACAAACTTTCCAAAATTTCATTATAGGAATCGGATAATTAGAGTTCCAAGCAGTAACCCAGCAAGCTATACTCTGCGCGGAAACCTGAACAGTGCATGTGAGTCACCAAGGATCACAATCATGTTGGGTTGTTTATGTCCCTCTCTTTTCACTTCAGAAAGGAAGGAGGTGTAGCGGCCTCACCAATGGCGACTAGGACAGCGGAAGAGGGGGGAGAGGGCGAGGAGGTGGAGGGGCAAGAGGGGAAGGAGGAGGGGCAAGAGAGGAAGGAGGAGGGGCAAGAGGGGAAGGAGGAGGGAGAAGGGAGTACTAGCCTCAGCCACTCAGTCATCAAGACGAGGCCTCCCATACCACACTTCTCACAGCTCCAGCAGGTCACTGCAAGAGATATGTCTGTGTGGTGTAGATGCATAGCTCGTCTTGACTGAGGCCTTGTCTCTGGAATTGAGTCTGGTCTACAAGACTAGCACTGAGCAAGTAGCTCCCTGTCCACTTGTTTTCTACCCTGTGTGTACAGCTGTAGCCACATTCCCAGTCTCCACCTACCCAGTATTGTACTGTGTGTTTGATCCTGCCCAACATGCAAAAAAAGCAGTGGACATTGAAGCCTGGGAATAAGGCTACACACATAGCAGCTCTGTTTGCTCTTGCAGTACTAAAACTCCTGTTTATTCATCAGTAGAACACGACAATTTAGGCCTCCCTGAAACAAGGACCCCTCGTAATCCAGACACTTATCTGTGACCCAAACAGTACATTTGTGTTATTACTCAGTCGTTATTGTCTTCCACGGTCACGACACTTAAGATGCTACTGTAGGTGAATGTCAAGAGGTGGTGGGAGTTGCCATGGCAATGCTCACTCACTGAAGTGAAGGGCTCTCCAGCCACAAATGTGTGTGTCTGTAGCAGATGCTCAGACATGATGTCTCCTCATTCCCAGGCCTCCCCTGCAGCAGGAGAGGCCTGGAATGAGGCTGGTGTCTCTGCAAGGGTAGAGTGTCCCCCTAACATTCTCTCTCTCTACCAGAATGCAGACCTGAATCTCCCTCCCCCCAACTGGCTGCGTGCTGGTGGTCCGACAGACTTCCTCCACTCCACCCATCGGGGAGAGCCATCGAGGTAGGCGGGGACCTTCCCACTGCAATGTAGGAAGCCCCTTAATTACTGTTCTACGTGGTAAGGAGGGTAAGTGTGCTCTGTGAGTCAACAGAGATACCACTACAAAAGCGTTTCACCGGCAATGCACTTGCACCAACATCTGTGGAGGCATTTGAGAGTTAAGTAGTATGGTTAGACATTTTAGCTGCTACTCATAAAACTATATCCCAGGTCCCCGGCACTGGTTCACGGTGTTTAGCTCTGGGCAGCTGTCTTAGTCGCTTCCTCTGTCTGCCTGTCCCTCCAGTGTTGTGCTGGCCTCACACTACCCCACGTTCATGGGACAGGTGGACGTCATTGCAGATGCTAAGGTACTTATTGTGATTGTGCATTCTGCTGTAGACGTAATCTTGAGATCCTTCCTTTTTAGAACATCAAGAAACTGTTGAAAATGCCTTACAAGTGAGTCCAGCTACCTGCTGCTGAGAAACAGCTACATGCAGCCTTCCTCACCTGTTCTTCTCTGCCCACAGCTCCTCTCACATGAGCATGGCCGTCCATCGCATCGGCAAGACACTTCTGATTGATGAGTTTACAGGTGCTCTCCTACGGCAAGCGAGGGTAAGCTCTCTCTCTCATTTTAGATAGCTCAACAACAGCTGCCAAATAACACACTCACTCCACCCACTTCAGGTATCGCCACACTTTGAGAAGCTCTCTCGGGAAGGAGAGCTGCCCCCAGTGAGTTGACCACCTGTCCTCTAGTACGCACCCCTGGGGCTCCTACAATATTCAATGGCCCCTGGTCTGGACATGGCATCCCTACTATCAACCAGGTGACATTCATGGGCCTTTACGGATGGAGGGAGTCTACCTTTTCTCATTTAGTAAACACTCATGGGCTCTTACATTATCCGGTGACACCCGCTAGTAAACCCCTGTGGGCCCTCATTTGAAGGGGTGTGGCTCATAGGAAGCTGCCTCAGACGTTAGATTTCTGGAATTTTATCTGATTTCTGTTTCTCTCGTCCTGCAGCTACTGGCTCCAAAGAAGGACCCTGAAGTTACCAGGCACAAGAATATGTTCTCTAAGCTACTGTATTACAGGTAGGCCTATTGTGGATGATGTAATGGGATTGTAGTTGTACAGTGAATCAGTTGGAATAGTGATGTAATAGCCACTTCTGTCTCCAGTGTACAGAATACCCCCAGCAGAGCCATGCTTCCGGCACCAGACCTGAGCTCGGTGAGTTACATCATCACTCCCATAGACTGGATGTGTGTGATTGTACCCATTACATCATCAGCTTCATCCCCAAGAAGAGCCCAGTATCAGTGAAAGTGAACGTCTAGAGGCAGTGGAAGAGGTGGGTGGGGCCCCAGTCCTCCTCCCACAGCTGGAGACCCAGGTGGACAGTAGGGTGGAGACTGCAGTGGATATCAAACTGTCAGGGTTGCCTCTGAGTGAGGGAGGTGGGCAGCTGGCTGTGAGCAGCAGTGAGGGAGGGGGACAGCTGGCCTTGAGCAGCAGTGAGGGAGGTGGACAGCTGGCTGTGAGAAGCAGTGAGGGAAGGGGACAGCTGGCTGTGAGAAGCAGTGAGGGAGGGGGACAGCTGGCAGTGAGCAGCAGTGAGGGAGGGGGACAGCTGGCTGTGAGCAGCAGTGAGGGAGGGGGACAGCTGGCCTTGAGCAGCAGTGAGCAGCTGGCTGTGAGCAGCAGTGAGGGAGGTGGACAGCTGGCTGTGAGCAGCAGTGAGGGAGGTGGACAGCTGGCCTTGAGCAGCAGTGATCGTCTTCTGCGACCATTAGACGAGAGCGATGCCCAAGCAGAAATGGTAGACCTAGCTGTAGAGATTAGAGAAGGAACTGAAGAGACGTTTATCACCTCAAGGGCTGCTGGCCCCCGTCTTGCCAAGCCAGAAGGGTGTGGACCACAGAGCCTCACCTTGCTGCCATTGGATGTGGCATCTCCACCTGTTCTGCGTAGCTTTGCTGGAAGAGTTAGTCATGGCCCATCCGAGAGCCCCGATGAACCCCCAGCTGGTGACCTTGCTGCCTCAGTGAGTCAACTTCGAGACCTTCATGGATCAGAACAACCTGCGATGGTCCTCCCCTCCCTGGCACGTTGTACAAAGGAAGAAGCCACGGCTAACGAAGGGGTGGAGATGGCTGAGTCCTCCACCAAGAGCGTAGCCTCAGTAGTAACCATGGCAACCAAGACAGAGCCAGAGGAAGAAGAGGAGGGAGATCTGAAGCCTGTCTTCCCCTACCTCCTTCCCAAACCAGTGAGCACCCAACAGTACTAGCGCTGTCACCATATGAACCTTGACCCCCACCGGGAACTGGCGAGGGAGCATGTAGCCTCGTGCCCAGGCCACACCCCCCCTGGGAACAAGGCTAGGGAGCATGTAGCTATGCACACACAGTCCATAAAATTAAAACATGGTGGCCATAATACTCTAAATATAGCAGTGCTGTATCTTTTCCAAGCTCTCACAGTAGTCACCCCAAAGGTAGTGGTACTCACAACTGCTTCAGCTTCGGCCAGTACTGTACACATGTTCACTGTGTGTATGAAGGTGTGGCCACACAGCTACTGGTCTATAGTTGATGCTACTATAATTAGTAATCAAGCGGTCATGTTTGAATTTCACCATGTATAGTAGTCGCCATTCCCTCGCCGGCTCCACCAGCTCAAATTGCTCCCGCCCACATACATAGTAGAACCTGTAGTCCCAAATTAGCTGTGAAAATTGTCATCCTCTGACATGTAAGTAATCAGAACCCTCAGTCTTATCTCAGGACTATAGAGGCTCCACTGTAATAATCTTGATCTGATAACTGAAAGTGTGAGGTTAAAATGGAAAAATAAACTTTGACCTCTACCCTGTCCTTGTCTCTGCAGGCTCCCCAACCGTTCCACCTCAACTTCCAGTGGACCATCGAGGACATCCGCATGCTCCTGGGAAGTGACCTGCCCATATTTGGTGGTGCGGCCCACCCGGCCATTAGCCTGAGGCTGCGGGACTCTCGGAAGCCCATCACGGTTCTGACGGGGCTGGACTACTGGCTAGACAACCTCATGTGCAACGTACCAGAGCTAGCCATGTGCTTCCACTTGGATGGGATTGTGCAGGTGAAAATCAGTGCCAGGAAAATGCCCCTAAAATACCTTTAGACAAATGAGTAGTAGTGTGTTGGAAGATAAGATGCAGTCAAAAAGCTGACAATTTCCTGTTTCCATAGAGATACGAGACATTAAAAACTGAAGACATCCCTTATTTGGAGAACTGCCAATTTTCACCTCAGGTGAGATTAACCTCTGAACTCTACCCACTATGTTGTGCCTTCCTGACCTTTGACCCCACCAGGAAGTGCTGGAGGTGGCCCAGAACATCCTTGCATTCCTGAAGGCCAACTGCACACGAGAAGGCCACACCTACTGGCTCTTCCGCAGGAAGGGAGAGGACGTGGTCAAGCTCTACGACCTCACTTCTCTCAACTGCTTTGAGGTGAGGGAAGGAGATATTTACCTCAAATGACGGCACAGTGTGTGTTAATTGAGACCTAGTGTAGTGCAATCTTGAGTCCCTCCTCCCCTCCCCTCCTCCCCTCCCCTCCCACTCTCCCCTCCCACTCTCCCCTCCTCCCCTCCCACTCTCCCCTCCTCCCCTCTTTCCCTCCTCCTTCCCTCCCCTCCTCCTCTCCTCCTTCCCTCCCCTCCTCCCCTCCCCCTTCCCCCTTGCAGGAGAGCAACAGTGGGCAGCAGAACCCCTTCGCCATGTCTGTGGCCACTCTCTTCTACAGGTGTGCAGAAATGAAGCATGTAACAGTTCCCTCCCTCCTTTGATTTCAGACCGAGCTCCTCATGCCCTACTAAACCTGGTGTCAGTTTCAGCTCTGAGGGTGCACTTCCTGTTCCTAGGCAACAGCCAAAACAGGATGCATCAGCAGCCACAGCTTCCTACAGGACATCCTCTATAATAACCCCCTTACATCATACTTACATCACTCTGCTATATGCAAGGCTCCTCCCCCCTCCTCCTCACCTTGCAGGGTTGCCCAGAGCTTGCTGCTATCTGGAGAAAGGCTGGGAGGGAAGGACCTGGCGATGGGGAAGATGCTACTAGAGAACTGCATTCGCTTAATGGGTGAAAGAGAGAGGTCCCAGGTGTGTGTCTGTCTGTCTGTCCACTTGGCTTATAGTCCATACACCTCTTTCTTTAGGTTGTTGTGTCGGCCCACTACATGCTGGCAGAGCTATTCCTCTCCAAGGCACCAGCTGAGTCCGAGAGTGGAACCGGAACCAGCCCTGAGAATAGATCTAGTGATAGCAGCCCTGAAGAAGATGGGGAACCCCCTGATGTCAGTAATACTAATGAGGACCTTGCTTGCTTAGCTGGAAGCGGTGTGGCGGACTCCAAGGTGAGCCAGGTAGAGCCAATGGAGTGGGGAGCAGCTGGTTGTCAGTGTCTCTCTTCTCCTGCAGTCTCTCTCAGTGAATGCCCTGAGGCAAGGGCCTCGGAGCTTTTCTCAAGGCCCCACCCCCTCTCTCCCTCCCCTTGTCCTCGGCACCAAGCAAGATCGAGCCAGGATTGCCCTAGAACATATCTCAAAGGTACATACACACACACACACACACACACACTCATTAATGTGTGATCTGTTCCAGTGGAGAGCCTGCTAGCCGTTGCCCCCCAGTTCCAGGTAGGGCAGCTCCCTCGCAGGGTCCTCACCTCCGATCTCTCCCCCTCCCTCCCCAGGGGCTGTCAAAACTGGACAGAACAGGATTCCAGCACGCCTGGCAGGCTGCTAGTGGGTGTGGTCTTCTCCAGCAGGCAGGCTCCGCCTACCTCATGCTCGCTGAAGCCGCCATGGGGTTTGGAAAACTGGGGCGGTGCCTCCGATATGCCAGATACAGCATCCTCTGTACATGTGAGTCACTTCCTGTAGATACATACATGGTATAGGGTCAGGGTATGGTATAGGGCCAGGGTATGGTATAGGGCCAGGGTATGGTATAGGACCAGGGTATGGTATAGGGACCAGGGTATTACAATACATTATCCAGGCATCCCTTTTACAAAATTGGCCTTCTCTCTCAATGACTGAGTCTCACGGCTCCTCACTGGAATTTCGGTATATGACATAAAAATCTTAAGCTATTCTGTTAAACCATCGGGAACTAGGGCCTCCCAGCAGAACTGAGTGTGCTGTGACAGACACCTCTCCCCTGCAGCCAGCAGCCAGTCACTAGCTGCCCCTGCTGGTCAGGACTTCTCCACAGACAGTGGGGAGGAGAGAACTGCAACCTCTACAGCCAGTGTGAGGGGGACAGCTGCAACCTTCACAGACGGCAAGAGAGGGGTAGCTGCCGCCGTCACTCTCAGACAGGCATGGGAGATGAGTGGTGATGTCCACTGCCTGGGCACCAAGGTAACGCTTGAAATGTTGTGTGGTGTCCTGTGTGGTTGCCGTGGTGGAGTGGCCTCATTCCCAGGCTCCACTGACCAGCGTTTTGTGTGAACAAAATGCAGAGCCTGGGAATGTGGTATTTCTTACTGGCAAAACCCTCCATTGGTACTCTGATTCACATCCTGTGTTGTATATCTGTAGTTCAGATTCTGTGATTCAGATCCTGTGGTTTGCATCCTGTAGTTCAGATTCTGTAGTGGTTCAGATCCTGTGGTTCAGATTCTGTGGTTCAGATCCTGTGGTTCAGATTCTGTGGTTCACATACTGTGGTTCAGATTCTGTTGTAATTTATATTCTCTGCTGTATGGTGTGTACGGTACGGAGTGGCGCTAGTCTTGTTCTGAGTGTGTCTGATTCCCATGTGGTGCAGGTCTCTGCCTCATTCAGCTCACACCTGGAGGACTTCCAGCTGGAGAACCCCGAGGACGCCCCTATCATCACCATGGCAACCAACATCCACTGCATCAGACCAGGTCAGACACCTGTGGAGAAAGTATTTACTGCAGACAGAGTTCTGGTCTGTTTTTGTCAGTCAGCACTCTCTTCCTCCCGTCCTGTAAATGGCACCACAGGGGAGAAGCCAGACCTGTGCCTGACGCTGCACACTGATCTGGAGACCTCACTTCTCAGAAGGTGAGTAAGCAGCTGCTACATCATACTTGGCCTCATTCTGTACCATCATGGTCTCATTCCACATAATGGTAGTCTCATTCCCATACCACACCACCTCAGTCCTTTGTGATCCTCCCTGCAGTATTGATTGCTATGAGTTTGCTCGCCAGTTGCCGGTCTCCATAGCAACCAGTCATCAGCGACGAACTGTGCAGGAGCGACTAGGCAATGCCTGGAACGAACTTGGTGTCTATTACTTGCATGTGGCGTCCTCCCTGGACTTCAGCAAAGGTGAGCAGCTTTATTCACTTGATCAGAAAAAGATATGTATTATTCTGACTGTAGTACCTCTTAGTATTAGCCAAGTCTCCCTCCCTCCCTCCCTCCCTCCCGCCCTCCCTCCCTCCCTCCCTCCCCTTCCCTCCCTCCCGCCCTCCCTCCCTCCTTTTCCCTCCCATGGCAGACCAGAAGCAGGTGGAGCAGCTGTGGTCGAGTAGCTACTCGTCGCTAATGGATGGCCTGGCCCAGTTCCAGGGGACTGGCCACGCCCCTAACCAAGCTCTCCTCTATGCCAACCTCGGCAGCCTCATGCGTTCCTGTGCACAGGCCCATGATGGGGCGGGGCAGGGGGTGGAGTTTAGCCCCCAAGAAAAACTTTACTACGACAAAGCAGCAGAATTCTACATTAAAGGGAAACAGGTGAGTAGCCTTATCGGGGTACCATTAATATCTCATCATTATAAACCTGTATGAATTTGCATTTCTGAAAACATGGAAGACAAAAGAAAGTAATTTGAATGTCATAAAGTTTATTCCCACAAACAGCTATTCGTGGCATTAGCACGTGATTCCTTTTTCCTGTTCCATTCTGCCAGGCCCTCCGGCGACGCTGGGTCCACCCTGGCATCTGGACCAGCCTCGTGTTGGACCTCTCTGGCATCCACCTCACTACCGGCCGCCTCCTGCAGGAGAGGGCGCCGCTCTCCAACCTCACACAGCAGGAGGTACCTCCCACGGGCTCTTGCAAGATACTAAGTGGTCCTAGGTTCTTGTGAGGTGTTGAGAGGAGCCTGTTGAGTAGACCACCTCTCTGTCTCCAGGTGGAGCGTGAAGTGGTGGAGGTACTTATGAAGGCACTGCAGCAGGTGGAGCCTGAACTCTCCCACGTTGAGCCTACCAATGAGAAGTAGGATTTGGATAGTGCAACCTGCTCATGGGTGGTGTCTGTCTACCTGTCTGTCTGTGTGCCTATGCAGGTTCGTTTCTCTGTCTCAGCGGGCTGGTGACTGCCACTATCGGCTGGCAAGTCTCTACCAGAAGGCTGCCTTTACGCTGACCGTGAGCCACTCAGAATCCCATTCCAGACCGCTACCTAATATGAACCCGGAGCTTGTATCTCTTTTGCATGTCTTCTTCCACTAGTCTTCTTCACAGAGACAGAAGCACTCCCGGACTCAGGCTGAGAAGCACTACAGCAAAGCTCTCCACTTCTACCAGGTTGGGATTAATGATGGCCATGTACGTATTGGGCTAGCGGGGTGGACACTGCATGTGGTATGGTGTGGGAGAGGGACGACCTTATGTCAGTAGATGATTCCATCCACAGGCCAAGCACCACGCAAGAGAGATGGTCCGGGTCCTCCTTGAGAAAGCTCTCCTTTACGAACAGCAAGCACAAGGTATGTCCTTTATCTAGCCAGACTGTGGTATGGGTATGAGCCTATGAGCGCGGCGAAGCCGCGCGAAGGAGCGTACAACTTCAACGAGAGCTGTGATCCAGACATCGTAAGTGGATCTTTGCCTTATATGGAAGGTGTGTTTACAAACTGCACTCTTGCGGATTCAGGGCTAGTAGTGAAGCCAGTAAGTCCAGACAAATTAGTTGTTCACGCTTTCCTTATATGGCATGGTAGCAGCTCTACTCTACGAGATGTGTATGTATGGAGTTAGACGCTCCTACTCCCCTATGGGGTTCATGGGCTCCTGGTACTATGTAGCTTCCCCACTCCGTCTCCCACAGGCAAGCAGCTCCGCCCCCTCCAGTCCTCCCTGGGTTGTCTGCTTCAGTGCCACACACCTCTGCAGACCTACCCACAGGGGAGTGAGGGGGAGGGGGAGGAAGAGGAGGGGGAGGGGCGCTCCCTCCTTGCCGTGATGGTACACCGGCTACAGGCTGTGCTCAAGAAGATGGTGGCTCTATGCATGAGGAAAAGGTAGGTGTGGTCTCAGTAGAGTCTGGGTGTTAATTATGATTAAAGAGATACTTACTATATCCAACATGGAGACTCGGTGTTCTATTCACACTGCTACTAAGTTGTATTGTGCCAATCAAGTGTGAACATTGTGAAGTTAGTATCTTGCTGCTCATACACTAGCACTTGATTGTGAATTCAGCAACAGCCAATTTCAGTCTTCTAGCCTTATTTCTACTTCTGCATGGGCTCCTCCCCAACACGGTAGGGGGCAACATTATATTGTCTCTCCCCCCCCCCCCCATACACACCCACAGTGACTCACCACACCTGTTGGCTACATACAAGTCCATGTATGCCGTTTCCCTGAGAACGTTAAAAGATCAGTCCCATGAGAAACTGCTGGCCAGTGCCAGAGACATGCTCAGTACACTGTGTACAATGCATCAAGAGGTGCACAGATGAGTAGATCAAGTCAGTCCCTATAATTATATCAACATCATTAATAATGTCACTGAATGCAATCACATCACACCACATCCTGTGGTTGTGTGGCGGCAGTCGCCATCCCCTCGGCAGTCCCCTGCTGGCTCCTGTGAAGTGCCTCTGCATCCCAGCAGGGTTGGGGCGGGGCCAGTTTCGGACTTGGGGTGGGGCTCCTCTTACGGCTCTTGGTCCTGCAGTGGGGGGGAAGAGGGCATCGAGATGCTTTGTCCTCTTGTGTATAATTACACAACACAAGCAGAACATGCACAATTTGTAGAGGTGAACTGTTATGTGGCACAGATACGTGCCTCAGAACCAGAGCTAACCCACAAAATTTAATATCCACTCAATGCATGTTTTAGGAGCTGCTGACAATTTACACATGCTCATAAGGTTGTGCTGCAATTCCAGCATGTAGCCGACTGAGCCTTTATCACTTTGTCTATTTCGCAACAGTACTATAGTACAGCCACGTTTCCAGGTGCTTAGCATATGCATGACCTGGGAAAGAGGTTGCCCTTGTGATGGTACAAGGATATGCTCTTCAGCTATTTATTTACCTGGTGGGCGTCCTCCTCACTACTGGGGGCGGAGGGGTGCGGTGGACTGAGGGCATGGGGGAGGCCCCAGCTGCAACGTTGTACTCCTCCAGGCTGGTCCCAGGGGCAGGGTTGCTGGTGGTATAATAGTAGGAGGGTAGAGCAGTAGCCAGGTGGTCTGGAGCATGGCCAGCTGAAGGTGACAGCTTGCTGCCTTGGTGTTTGTAGAGCTGGGAGGTGTGGGAGTGGTGAGAGTAGTGGGGGAGGGGGGCTAGGGGGTGGAGTTCTACCCAGGGGGTCTTCCTTGTCTATATACCGTAGGTGTAACTGCTTCTGTGTCGTATTGTTGGGCGGTCTTAGCTGTGTCCTCAATGGTGGCTGAAGTGACAACCACCCTCCCTCCAGTTGTCTCCGGCGGAGAAGCCTGAGGGAGAAGGCCCTCAGTGTAACGGTCCAGCACCTTGCCTGAGCTAGAGTACTTCCTCACAATCCTTTCCAGAACTTCAGTCATCTCCTTCATAGTCTCCGGGCTGCGGTAGATCATCTCTTCAAAGGCTGTATAGATGCAAAGAAGAGCTACAAGCATCACTTTCCACTCCAGTGTCGCTGTCATCTGCTGTGATACTCTGTTCCCTCTGTGCCTCACCTGGGTTATAGCACATGTTCTCCACGGCCCACTCAGCCAGGCTCTCGTCAGCAGTCGGGGGTGGTGGGGGTGGCAGTGGTTGTCTCTCGGTCTCCTGAATGGCGACCATTTCAGTTGAAACTGCTGCAGCATGATTTATATATTTTTTATGTACCGTGAGTTTCAGGGGTTGCTTTTCAGGCTTGTTGTAGATCTCATCCTCACTGGACTCACTGTCTGTGTCAGCCACACTGAAACTGAAACACAAAGTGACATCAAATAATATGATATAGCTCTAACTCTACTGGAGCTGGCATCCTCACAAATAGGCATCTCTCTTTTTCGCCTTGTAGTATCCCGTCCCGAACACAGCGGCAAAGGCCAGGGCAAATATCCCAATGACACTACAGAGTGTGGCCAGGATGGTGAAGGTGAAACGTCGGGCGGCAGGTGTGTGGGACTTTACCCACTCCTTCCGCAGATCAGCCGCTGCAGAATGGACCCCCCCAGATGAGCAGAATTTAATTCTCTACGGAGTCCTGCTCCAGGGGTTTACCTATGAACACTGGAGGGTCAGCTGGTTCACTGAAGGAGTAGAGAGTTTCGAAGTCGTCCTGTGTGGTAGGAGGCAGTATTGAATGGACTTTCGCCATGAGAGAGAAGCAACAAACACACCTCTGTCTTGGTGAATGCTGCAACAACCACAGAGTAATGTGTCTTGGGTTTGAAAGCCTTTCGCAGCCACTGTTCGTCAAAGTCCAGTGTCTCAGGCAGCGAATTGGCCTCGTACTTCCCAATGACAAAGGGAATGGGGTCTGCAACCTTGGCCACCAGATGGGGTGAGACGGAATGAGAGAGAAGCTGGTTAATGGGCACCTGGGGTTCATACGGCATGCTCCTTGATTGGTCCTTGCTCTTGTGCACTGGTACTGCAAACACTTTATAGTGGCTAGCCAGAGGAGAGAAATCTCAGTAATGAAATTCACTAACACAATATAAAAACACTAGCTCTTTACCTGATCGGTCCATTCTGGTCATCAGTTGGGTACAGCTCTGCAATGAAGCTGCTGTTCCTCTGTTTGCCATCTTTCACAGCCACCAGGAGTTTGGGTTGAGGTGGTGGCAGTGGTTCTGTAAAGGAAGATCGAGTGGCTCAGTGACCCATAGACCTTGGGAGATTCAGTACTGTCTAGAAGAGCTTGTATGCCATCGTGGAGCTTAATGGCTGCATGGACTCAGCCTTGGAAACACTTACTCCCAGGAGCTGTAGTGAATTCCACCTGAGATGATGGCTTGCTTTGTTTTTTGCCAGCCAGCGATGCCAAATAGCAGGTGTAGTCGGTGTTAGGGAGGAGCTGGTCCGTGAAAAAGCCATCTCTAGGCTTGGAGGTGGAGAGTGCTGTGTGCTCAAATTCACTCCACTCTTCCATTTGCTTTCCATCCCGAGTAAACGTTTGAACTCCAGCACATACGAGCTATTTGAGGCATGAGTGAGGAAGAAACAGTAACTGCTACTGAATTCATTGAGTCTCCTTCCCCAATTTAAACACACCTTAAACTGTACATCATGCACGTTGTTCTTTGGGTTGTGCTGCCAGCTGAAGGCTGCAGTGGTCCCAGTCACAGCAGACACAGTGAGGTTGAAGGCTTTCAGAAATTCTGGAGCGGGAATAAATGCCAAGTCTTTGCATACTTTGCAAATAGAATATTATTTTCAAAAAACTTACGCAGTTTTTTTGTGCTCACAACAATCGGATCACTTGCTTCATGTTCATTCTCTGAATAACCAATAACCTGTGAATGTATATATCATAATCTACAGCTTCCTATATTAAGTACCTAATTATATACCTTTATTTCATAGATACTTTTGGGTTTGAGTCCCCTGATGTCCACAGCACGTGTTCCACTCCTAACATGCACAAAGTCTGGCGTGCCCAGCCTCAGCCCTTGCTGTATTTCCTGCACCGATACGTAGTAGCCATGGACGGGCTCGTCTTCCAGCTGATGCTCCCATTTCACGAATACATAGTCCTTCTTAACCCGCCCAGTCACTTCATACGGAGCAGTCAATCCTGTCAATTGCGACATATTGTATTACACCATGTACCATTATATAACTCGCCTCTTTCATACTAACCTGCAGCCAGAGGAATATATGCCACACTAAAGATAAGATGCAGAGTACAGGCAAAGAGAACGGTACTATACTTCATCATCTTGGACCATCTCGTCGCGCTGCAGGTTACCTGGAAACGGGGTGGAGCTCACGCGCACGCGCTACGCGACGTGGGTGTGGCTCAATACTGCGTGGGTGATAAAATTCAACATTGTCAGTTTCTCAAGGCTGTCTCTAACTCTACTATAGCAGGTTCTAGTCTTCCCGCGGGGAGAACCATCACAGTTCTGTATGGCTTCATGGCTTCATCATCAAAGCTCCACCTCCCACCAAGCACAGAGTCGCTCTCCTCCACCACTGGGTAGCTGAAGCTGAGCACACTCTCCTGGAAAATAAAGAAGCGGTATAGTATAATTCAGCACAGCTGGTCTTGATACAAACAAAAGTGCTAGCTACACTGAAATAAATACAGAGACAATCTCAAAGGAAGTTCTTTCCCTTCTAATACGAAGGAGTTAATAAATAAATCTAACCTGTCTTGTTCCAACACCTCAGGGAACTTCTAATATACAAACCTTCTGAAGGATCTCGTTTTCAAAGCAGTCAAAGACAGGAGGCTCGTGGTTAGTCTCCAGTCTGTGGTCAGCCTCCTGGGGGCCAGCAGCTGGGGTCTTGCCCTTCCTTCCTCTCTTCTTGCCAGGCAGCGGCCTAACAACACTCACCACGTGGGAGCGGACTATCAGCAGATAGTAGTGGAGGTCAAAGGGCAGACCCTACAGAAAGGCCAACACTTAGCTCAGAGTATGGAGCTAAAAAAATTGCCTACAATCTTACGTTCACTGTGTATAATTATATTGAGTTTGACGGTCATTACTTTACAAACTGGATTATCATTGTATGGTTGTTAAACGTTTCTCAAGTGACCTAGCTACCAGCTGTGAGAGATGTTCTAGTGCTAGTGAGGACATAAAACTTGCAACTACCTATCAGTCTAATTCTTAATCCACTCCCTATCCCATTCTAAACCTCCACCACCTACAAACCCAACCACGTGAAATGTTGAGACCACTACTCTACACATGAATGCTGAGAACATGCGCTGCTATCTGCTTTGGATATTCACTTGGCAGGATCAACGTCTCCATTCCATAAAGTAATGACCACCAGTGTAGTCTACAGATCTGTATGTGGCTATATACTGCTTACATCATTAAATGTTATATACTTCCTCACTGGTGTCCATACTATGAATACAACACCCGTTACTACCGCTCACAGTTACCTCACCTTGCTCTTGGCTTCCTTCACTTCCAGCCTACAATAAAAGAATTAAGTCTGTGTAAATTCTATGGTCTATGGCCTATATGTCTGGCGCCTCAAAACACACACACACAAAATTTACGCCACCAGCAAACAACATCCTCCAACTGTTAGAAAATAACATTACAAACTGCTTTAACTAAAGTGCTTGGCAGCTGGCACATTTCAATACTCACTGTACACTATATTATACTGTATCAGACACTACCCTAAGGCCACTTCCAATTAAAAGCAGGTGTCTGCCAACGACGTTACTGGAAAATATGTAGGGTGGGGTCTACTACACCAGTACATATGGCCAGCACTTTAGGCTAACTAGCTAACTCACGCTAATCCTCTGAGCAGCGGAGGTGCGATCTCAGCTGGTATGTTGAGGAACCTCTCGTTTACAAGCAGCCCCACAGACATGCTGGTGTCACTGAGGAGAGAGGATAGCCGTGGTAGCTTGGAGGCATCGTGGGCACTGCACTGCACTAGCAGCAGATCCTTCAACTGCCTCACACAATCCTGGCACTGAGGAAAAGCAGTCAGATACCTAAACAGTCATGCACCGGACATACTGCAGCCTGCTAACACTGCCAGATCTTGGCAGCTGGATGGTAATTTATGCATACCACTACAAAGCTAAATGAATCCATAACAGGCCTAACTAGAGTACTAACAAAACATTGCCAATGTACTGTTTCGTGAATACTGTTTTGTAAATATATACTCCATTTGATGTGTACTAACACTATTTGCTCAGACAGCCAACTAGAAGGATCCAGTGTAATTGGAGTCTGCAACAGAGAGTTTAACTGTCAATATGTGTTGTTCCTGCAGGAGATTGACAACGATTCTCACTTTGTGGTGGCTCAGGTTAAGCACTGTAGTGATTCCATACACATCGTCTTCGTCCGACCCACTGCTGCCGTCACTGTCTCCCTTCTCACTACTGTCCATGCCTCCCTTCTCACTACTGTCCATGCCATCATCACACACCTGCATAATGAAAGTTGCAGCCTCAAAATAACAAGTTTGGTGACGACATGACACTCAGCATGGACCTTTTTCTGTCGTGGGAAGAAAAGTAGGCATTAATAGTGTCTTATGCTTTCATGTATAAAAGTTATAAGAAAGCACATATTTTCATGTATTTGCTCCATTTAGTGTCTACTTTCCCCCCATTACATCATAGCAAAAAAGGAACGTGGCACTGCTGTACCTTAATAGTGCTACCGATGTTTCCCTGGGCAACGATGAGGCTGGCCAGACCTGAAATGTCCACATTTGCCTTCAGAAAGACCTACCAGACAACAGGACAAACAAAAGGAGAAACCACATGAATGCACGGAAAGACGTCATCTGGTCTGCGAAGGCAGGAAAGAGAACAGGATATGGACAAGTGTTCCTTCCTCGACCTGCTGCAATAGTCTCCTGATGCCATGATAATCACCTTCCTCCACCTGTCTTGCCTCAAAGTCCACCTGCACTTCCTGGTCCTGGGAGCGGGGTGAAATGGGGGGTCAGGACGATGAGTGGATTCTGTCTTCAGGTATCCTCACCAGTTGTGAGTCTAAGCTGCTGGAATCGGAGCTTCTGGCGTCTCCACCGTCATCCTCTGATCCTAGCCTCTCTTCAAGAGGCTCCACAGCGTGCCTCTTTGCCTTTGGAGCTCTGCCTTTGCCTTTGGTTGCCATCACACGTGGTTAGCAACCTTTTAACCTTTGAACTTTGAACCGAGACTGACGCCGTTCACAGACTTAACATGAGCAGAAGACTTGCAGGCTATCTCTTGCTACTCCTGTCGCTCCTGTTTGCCTTTGGCTGTCTCTGCGCGCTGTCGTCATGCAGTGATAGCGGGCCGGAGGTAGGAGAAACACAGTATTAAAAACATGAAGCCACACCCCTAATATGTACTTTGCACGTGGGTAGCTAACTACCTATACCCCCAGGCTACTGCTGTGACATAGCACCCCCTCAGGCTGCAGTTGAGGCCTTGTAGTGAGATTCAGGGTCGAGATAAAGTGTTGGCAGAAGGGCCGGCTGGGAATGAGACTAGGCCACTGCAGGCTGTGTAGTCCCCATGCATAGCACAGAAATATTTTTGTACGAGAATCAGAACAAGAGATGGTTAAAGACCACCTGTTTGTGCTGCCAGGGAATAACTACACTTCTAACAAGATAGGAAGTGAAGCCCAGGAAATGCCAGTATTATGTAATAGTTATACACCAGTTTGCAGTGATTACGGGGTTTAATTAGTGCTCGAGGTCAAAGTAGCTATAGGTCGAGGGCAGGATAATGCACGAGCCGAAGGCGAGTGCATTATCTGCCCGAGACCTATAGCTACTTTGACCGAGCGCACTAACCCCGTAATGCACTGCCAACTGGTGTATAACTGTTTTAGTGCTCTCACTGACCCGAAACAGCCATAGGTCTTGTGGGCGTCATTTAGAAAATTGTGCGTTATGCACACTTACCGCGATAAATCGCGATAAGTGTGCTTTATGCAGATTTAAAGCGCTGTCATGTGATCGATCTAGAGACTTCTGATTCGTTGAGGGTCACGTGAGTAGCACTAAGGACACATAATTTACTTCAGTGTGAGGACAGACTCTGAAGAGAGTTCTAAATGATGGTAGTAATTCATCAGTGAATGTGTAGATTACAAAACACAAAACAAACAAAGTGTTAATACATCAGGAGAGAGTCCCAAATGATGGTAGTAATTACATCAGTGAATATGTTACTATAAACAAAGAAAGTGTTAATACAA
Source organism: Phakellia ventilabrum (assembly GCA_963921505.1). Lineage (NCBI taxonomy): Eukaryota > Metazoa > Porifera > Demospongiae > Axinellida > Axinellidae > Phakellia > Phakellia ventilabrum. The sequence goes on from OY997383.1 coordinate 7,525,651, forward strand.
TTAAAGCTCAATATGTCTTTACACAATTTCTTCAAAGGGTTACTACTTCCTTAGCAGACTATGTCAACCTCAGAGAACTTAATTTTCCTGGGGGGCATGCCTCCAGCCCCCCTCGGCATAAAATCCTATATGAAACCCTGCAGGTCTGCCCCTGCACAATATTCAACAGTCAGTGAAAGACAAATTACAAATAGAATGACTGTGGGTCAGTATTCTGGGGTAGGGTCAAACAGCAGCTAACTGAACTGTGCCTGGTAGTGTTGTGACTCAGAATTACCCTGCCAAGCGTCCACAATGAAAAGGAAGTTGATACACTATTAGCCTCGTACCCAGGCTTCACCCGTCTCCAGGGCTGTGAGGGCATGGGCATGAGGCTACACTACATCACGTTCCCATGGGAACCTTGAAATGATGATGTAACATTAATATGCCTATAGCAAAATCATAATCATTACATCATAGACCACAAAATCAATTTGTGTGGACTTGCTATGCTACTACTCTAGCCTCATACCCAGGCCACACGGCCTGGGGACGAGGCTAGCTATTGCTCATATGTCCCTAGAGTTAGCTGCATGGAAGAACGGGAGGTTGGGAATGGGAATATAGAGAACTGGGAATGGAAATGTACCCAACATATTTGTGGGAGTATGAGGGAGGATGTGTGGCTTCCTGTCCAAATTGAAAATGAGTCTGGGTAGACTTTCTGACTGTGTGGTGGGCAATGGCAGAGCTTAAAATAACAGAACTTTAGTTAGTCCCTCAACTGGAACGTTCTTTTTTAGTCCTTTTTTAGTCGTGGCATAATTATTGGGCTGGTAGCACCTCCAGCACAGGAGGCCTCTTGCAGCTGTTTTAAGCCACTTATCACGGGTCATGTGATTTGGTCTTAGCTAGCAAATCAAGCTCCGAGCTTTAGAAAAATGAGTAACGCAATGACATGTACTGACCAGGCAATTTCTGAGAGCTGCTTTGACACTAATCACATCACACTTGTGACATAGACTACAGCCTGGAACTATACTGACAGAATTCCAATAAAGGAAGTGATTAATCACTGAAGCACTTCCAAGTCCAATTATTCATTCGCACCCCACCATTAGCGGCCTTTTGTGTTTAATCTGCAGAGATCACCTGTGTTTGTGGAATCCTGTAGGCAAAGCAAAGATTCTGCAAACTTCTGTATCTGCCTAGAACCAATTGCAATGTAGACCATGTCTGAGTGAGTGAGGTTATGAATTCCCCTTGCTATTGCAAAGCTTTGACCTCTGCCTTTGACACAACCGCAAAGGGAAGTGAGCTTATTGTGCAATGTGGTTTGGTTCTATCACAACCGTCCCAGCTAGGAGTACCAGCCCAGGCCTCAGCCCACTGGCCATGCCCTGGCAGGTGACACCTGTGAATCTATTTCATTGGCCCACCAACTCACCCACAGACATTATACAGTCTAAGGACACTCTTGATTTACTTACCAGACTACCTTTTGACTTTTTGGGGGAATTGAAACAAGCAAATTTTTTTTCTGTGAAGCGCAGGAGGAGGGAAATAATATATATATACCTAATAATAATATTTGCCATAAATATGCACTAAAATTGCAGTAATTGGCAGTTATACCGTGATATCTAGGCATGCAGAAACTTGCTTATAGCCTCTCACTAGCTAGCTTTGTGTGCAGACATGAAGGCATACGACCCCGTACTGGCTGTGCTAGTAGTTCTACTTTTGACTAGCCACCATATACAGCATTGTAGCGGCGGGTGTTAGTGCTTGTATGGGGGGGGGGGGTGTCCATTATAATGGCTCAAGTACTTGGCTCTCCCCTGGCTAGCTTGAGAACTGAGCTGATAGCTAACCCTTTCATTTCAGGAACATAGCCTACTACAATACCCATTTAATTATCACCAGCTTTTAGGCCAGTAACTGAGAAGACACCCAAGTGCCCAATGGCTGAGCTCCATTCATGGGACTGAGGAAGTTATGCCAGGTTCAAGTGCAATATTGACTTATATGGCATTACTGTGTACTTGAGAAGAGGTAGTAATTTGGATAAGTCGTAAGCAATTGTTATTCAAATAATTTCTTTAGCTCTGTCCATTTGGTAACCTTCTGTGCTAAGCAATTTGGTTGCTAGACACATGGGGAGTATCTTCATCACTTCACTTGAGTCTGTGTACCTTTGCCTCCCTGCCCAGTGTTTATGTTTTTTTAAAACGCAGGCATTGTTTTTACACTGTACAAAAAAAAACACTAGACAGCCAGCGCATGAAATGCTGGAAACGTGGCTATCTTTGTGTTGTGGCAATGGTAACAATTGGGACTGCTATGGACAGCAGTGGTCTCTGTATAGAGCCAGTTGAGGCAACCTGCTGGTCACTGGTCACTGTGTAGAGCCAGTTGAGGCAACCGGCTGGTCACTGGTCTCTGTGTAGAGCCAGTTGAGGCAACCGGCTGGTCACTGGTCTCTGTGTAGAGCCAGTTGAGGCAACCGGCTGGTCACTGGTCTCTGTGTAGAGCCAGTTGAGGCAACCGGCTGGTCACTGGTCTCTGTGTAGAGCCAGTTGAGGCAACCGGCTGGTCACTGGTCTCTGTGTAGAGCCAGTTGAGGCAACCGGCTGGTCACTGGTCTCTGTGTAGAGCCAGTTGAGGCAACCGGCTGGTCACTGGTCTCTGTGTAGAGCCAGTTGAGGCAACCGGCTGGTCACTGGTCTCTGTGTAGAGCCAGTTGAGGCAACCGGCTGGTCACTGGTCTCTGTATAGAGCCAGTTGAGGCAACCGGCTGGTCACTGGTCTCTGTATAGAGCCAGTTGAGACAACCGGCTGGTCACTGGTCTCTGTATAGGAATGCAGACAGTGACTGCTGGCAAGACCAGAGGAAGAACGGGACAAGTGGATGAGGATGCATTAAACATTAGCAGTTCTTGTGGTTGGAATGGAAGCCCTTGGGCTGTCTATAGGCAGGATAGGGTCCTTTATACCAGCTGTACAGTCTCAACTTTGGAAACCAGCACACGCACAAATACTTGGAATGACGTTTGGGCTTAGGTCTCGGATTGGGGTTTGGATCTCAAAATGAAGTTTGGGTTTGAGATTTGGAAAGACTTTGGGCCAGGCTATGTAATACTTAGTGCCAATAATCATAACCTGACACAACTTTGGCCAGACTGAGGCCAGACCCTTTCCTGACCACAGGACCAGCCACTGGACAATGGGACATGTACCCAGTTGACACAACTTGTGAGTGGGGATGTGCCAGAATCAATTCTAGGTTCCAGCTAATTGTCTGGTGACCCCTCTCCTTGAGCCTGTGTCTGGTGACTCTGGTCTCAAGACTGGAGAATAATAGGGAATATCGCTGCCATATCTTCAAGAAATATTTTGCAAACTTGCCACGCTGAAACTATGTCACTATCGCGTGACATCACATAACTCCATTGAGAATACGGAAGTTATGCAGGTATCTGGGCCAAGCCTTTGGAGGTACGGTTGGGTACACCCCCTCAAAAACGCCATCCAACTTCCTCTGATATGCGCCTTCCCTTGGAAATCATGTTGTCCTCTGCCAGCAGAAATCTCAAAAAAATAAACACTTTAAAAGTCTGTTAAAAGTGCTAATTGTTAGAGGTACTATTTTTTAAGAAGCTCATCTCTTAACTTTGAGCCCTTGAGGACCTGTTGGTGGTTGCTTAGCAACAGGTGCTTCTCCTGCCAAGTGCTTGAGATAAAGTGTGCTAATCTACTAGTGATTCTGGGCACCACCCTTCTCCCCCCCCTCCCCCCCCCCCCCTCTTCTCAGGCCTGGTCTGTTGTGGTCACTGAGTAATGGGGTCAGGGTATTGGCTGTGTTCCAACCCTAGTAGCTCTCCAACAAGAGGGCTGGTGGCTGATTGTAATAGCGCACTCAGAAGGCGGTTCCTCACAGGAATCCAATTTCGTGCACGTGTTTGCTAATGAGCTGTCAATGCCAGGTTCTCTGGGTGCTGTGGTACCAAACAGAAGAGAGCTAGAGCCTGGCATATTCTGTGACATCACAAAATGTACCATCCTCAACATTTCCTATGATTGTGTTCTGTGTAAAACCACAGGAACACTGCTGATCTCATACCCTTTACCAAGATAATTTCATAGTGGTAACCCATTCCACTGACATCCAACTCTTCACATGGTAACACAGAAATCTGATTCCAGGCCTTCCCAGGTTCCCAATTCCACACCACCAAATAGGAAGATGTAGGAAGATTAACTCTACCATAGCTTCTTCAGGTGCAGTTTGAGTTTGGAGGCTATACTTTGGAAGCAGTCAGCAAGACAGAACACAGCTAACTCCTCCCTCCCCTCCCTCCCCCCCCCCCTCCCCCCCCATTCCCAGGGCTGGTTTGTGCCTGGCTGGTGCTACTACAGCATGCTCCTGCCACTGATGATCCCTGTCTCAGTCACCTTTGTGTACCTCAACTGGATGGGACTCAAGTTCTTCGTCCACAACTGACGTGGAGTACGTTGAACCACTTGGCAGTGGTTGCAGAGACTTTGCAACAATCAGCCAAAGACTGCTCACATGTAACAGTTTGTTGCGGGTAGGACTAAGTGTAATGGCTTTTGAAGTGGGTAGTGACCAACAGCTCAGAGCCTTATTTGGAAGGGCATTGCACTAAGTTTTTTTTCCGAAAATTGTTGCAAAGATTCTGTAAACCCAACAATTGTTGCTGCACAGTAACACAAACAAACAGCAATAAAAACAAACTGTGTACTGTGTAGGAGATTACGCTCGAAAATTATTCTGTCCTTCAATTCTCAGTTAGCTACAACAATTATTGTCCAGTGAAGATACATAATTGAAATCATGCTCAAATTTATGCTTGCAATTCACTCCAGCTAGCCATAAACTTGCAGTTTGTGAATTTGACTAGGACATGATTATTCCAAAGACTGTGCCAGGCATACTTTCTTCAGGCTTATATATATTCCTAGTACTGTTTGCCAGAGGGCATTGTGTTAATTAATTGAGTAATGCAGAATAATGTTGTTACTAAGGATTCCGTGAATAATGAGTTTTGAGCCCCTCCCTCTTTTGAATGCAGACTAGGAGGGTGGCTGCTGCAGAATGCCACCATTTTCCTCAGGCTACCCTCAAAACACTGCCTGAACATTAGTCAATAGTTTTGTGCTAGCTGATCAGTGCTACCTGCCCTAAGGCTAAATCTTTAACCTTGCACGAAGTTATGTCATTTCGTTGGTGGAACTTCCTGTCCAATATTTCTGTGGGATGTCCTCAGTATAATATGCTAATTGGTTTGCAATGTTCAATATATTAAGCAAAATTCAAATTTGACGTAGAATTACAAGGAACAACTTATTACTAAAATTACCAATTTGTGGTACCACTTGATTGGGCCAAATTGAGCCGACTTGCTAATTAACACAGGCTGGGTAAAAAGAAGACTTCTGGAGTCAATGTAGAAAATTAATGCAGCTCCATCATAATTGGGGGATGGAAATGTGTTTGTAAAATGATACCATTTTCCTTTTTTGGTGGTGAGTAGTGGCTCTTTGACTTATTCAAGTGTTTTCCCCTTCACATACCCTTGCAGCCTTCACTGTTTATGTGTGGTGAGTACCATAAGAAGAAGCCATCATTTTGAGACCAGCCATGATGGCAATCAGCTAGAATAGCCAGCTTGTATTATGTAAAATGATACGCTAATCTATAGCCATTTTCCATCCTCTGGGTTCCCTTGACTTTAAGGAAACATTCAAATATTGTTCCTCTTAAATTCCCTTGCTTCCTGCAAGCATCTTTTGAACACTTACTATAGTGTTTCCATCCGCTACAGTATTAAATATCAAGGTGGTCAAGGTGGTGCCGGTTCTGATCTAAACTAAAATTAATGTAAACTGGTCCTTCTGTAGAAATAGGATCATCTAATAAGTTTGCAAAGGGTTCTGTTATACTCAGAATGTCTCAGATGAAAATCTGTCACTTTCTCTGAAGATTGATATAGCAGGTGATTGTGTAGTCTGTATGAGTTGGTACTGCTTCAGGGAGGCACCAATGTTGTAGAATGTCTGAGTGTGAGATCATGTGAAATGGTTGGTTCTTGCCACTAGTGGTGGTAATTAAATTGTAGAAACCTCAGATGAGGAAGCGTACAGGTCAACGTTCTCAAGCGCAGGGCTAAACTCAACTTGACCAATGAGAAATAAATGAAATAAACGTCACTTTAAGGTGGTAATTGCCGGTAGGGCTTGTTCAGTTGTGTGACAAAAGTTAGACTTTGATCTGATCACAGCAGACGAGGAAATCCATGACATTATGTCTGATTCCTCTCTCTCCAGACCACATTACTGAGGGTTCTGACCCCCTGAGGGCTGACATGTAGGGTCTTCACTACCTGCAAGCGCATCCTGTGAACGCTAACACAAAGTTTATCCCAGCATGGTAACTGGTAGGAGAATTAATGGATGCATGTGTGTGTTAAGACGGCAGTTATCAATGGAGGTACATGCACATGTATACATGTTTCAATTGCTTAGACCGACTGCATTTTGAGAGTGTTTTTTTTCTATGTGAATCTGAATTTGCATCTGAAGCTCTGCAAGGATGCACAATCTAATACAATACACATGCTTCCCAATCACTGTTATGCACTGAGTTCCTTTAGCATTTGGTTTCTCAAAAGAATCACAAGGAATGGGGAGTCTTTGCTCCCAACCCCCTGCATGAAGGATCAAGCTAGCACAGTTATTTTGTAGTGACCCTTTCCCTCCGTCTGGAAAAGAAAAGCGTTAGTCAAAGCACATTTGAAGTATAGAGATTCCTTCTTCACTGCAATACTAATTTTAAGTCACACCACAAAGGAAGAGATCAAACAGCCCTACATACTTGTAATTACCAGCTTTAGTTTTGCTGCAAAATTCCCCTCTGGAACTGACATATAAAACGGAAAATATAGCCATGGTTTCATTCTGGTGAAGGAAGTCTCACTGTACTCCCAAGTTAATTGCAGGAAACTATATGGGAAGCCAATGCAAACCAACAGTGCACAGTACTTGACTCTGCCCTCCGCGGCTAAGCCTCAACTTCCAGCATGCAGTATGTTGTCCGCGACGGTACAGATGCAGTATTACCCTAGTCCTCAGCAGGTGGCCTATAGCGGCTACGGCAAGCAGAGAAACTCCGTTCCGACGTATTATGGAACACTGGCGGATCCAATACCTTCGCCTAACTTTCTGCCTACTCCACCGTTACCGAGTCCCCTGTCTCTCTATACAACCAGGTTAGTAATCTGCACGAAAGTAATGCATACTTGTATGTTTAGTGGCCTACTGCCAGCTTATAGCGTTAATGTAAAGGCATGCACTTGTTATTGCATGCAAGTATGCAGTGTACGTTGTAGTATATGTGCGTACAAGATAGGTAGGTATGTATGAATAAATTAATGACAGGAACTCCTCCCTTCTTTTCTGCAGGCCCGGGTTCTTTCCAGTGCAGCAGCAAGTACAGCCTCAAAAGTCTAGCGACGCCGCTGTCACTCTGCTAGCTCTACAAGATCCTATAGTTCACCCGGTTGAATCACCGATAGATAGTCCGCATTGTAAGCTAGTTTCTCCGATCAAACATGAAACCCCAGAAAGCCCGCCATCATCGTGCCAAGAACTTGGTTGCAAAGAAGCCGATTCTTGCGCTTGTTCCCATGCAAACTCGTCCACAGATCAAGGCTACGTGTCGCAGGGAAGCATGACTCCCGTGACCGCTCCAACCGAAGATTACCATACACGAATTTTCACCAAGTCGCCAGTGCAGGTTGCGCCTTTTTCAGCGTTTAGCCAGCCGAGTCTCCGCCCAGCCTACTCCCACACAAATGCCTACCCCTCAACAGCTCCCTATGGCCCCATCCGATACCCCTCTCATCCGACACACCTCCAGAGCCTCCCGTACTTTCCGATGCAACAAAGGCAAGAGACTGCCGTGCCATTTCCACGAAACAACTCCTGCCACATCTGCGGAAAGACCTATGCCAGACAATCTACACTGAAGACTCATCTTCGCACTCACAACGGGGAAAAACCGTACCAGTGTTCGATATGCCAAAAATCTTTCACACAGGCTGCCAATTTGACCGCTCACCTCCGCACTCACAGTGGTGAGAAGCCCTTCAAGTGTCCCATTTGCAATCGAGGCTTTTCTCAAAGTTCCTCGGTGACCACTCACATGCGGACACACTCTGGCGAACGTCCCTACAAATGTAATGTGTGTGGCAAGGGCTTTGCCGATAGCTCCACCCTAACGAAACACTACCGAACCCACACGGGAGAGAAGCCCTACCAGTGTAAAATTTGTGATGCAAGATTTTCGCAGTCTGGGAACCTCAATCGACACATGCGCACCCACCGGAATCACTTCCAAGGAGCACAAGTGGTTTCTCCAGGTGCTCACTAGGGATTCAGGAAAGTGTTCACCCCTTCATCACAGGCCACACTCTATCTCTTGACAATTCATCAGGTATATACATGATTTTACATTCAGGTATAAAATTATTAGTTCTCTATTTAAATTGATTTAATTTTGCCGATGATTTTTTTGTCACTGTAATTTTGTCTTCTGTTGTTCAAAGTACACATGTAATAATGACTTTTTGACAAAATTGGATAAGCTGTGAGAGTCTATTACTGGTGGTTAGATCATGCGGCTAAAGTGTTGCCATGGTAACAATAAGCTCACCATGAGTACCTATATCATACTGCCAGCCAAGGTGTTGCCATGGTAACAATAGGTACCCCTTACTATCAGCCTAAAAAGAAAGGAGAAACTGAGCAGAACTCGTTTTGAGAAGTCAAATGACTAGCTCAGGGTTTTCAGTGCCACACACATTGCTGCAACACACTGGGACAAGGTAGTTATGGCTGGAGTAGCAATGTGGGTTCCCACTGCATCTGTCAGCAGTGTATGAATTTATGTGGTTTTTAGGTGTTAATATAAAGTGTAGTTTTCTCCCTGGCCTGCTCCAGTGAAGGCAATCCAAACAAAACTGCGTTACTGTTCCTACTAAACTTCCTGTCATTGTATACCCCTCTTGTGCCAGAGTTGGCAATGTAGAATACTGTAAGACCGGCCTGTTGGCTGTAGCCTTGTTCAAGGAGGCTGGGGAACGAGACTACCTTGGCTGTGTCTGTGCATGCTTACGGGGTAAGGCAAAGTAGAGTTATGTAACTGCAGGAGGAGAGCTATACACTACTTTTACCGACGTTAAATTTTCTGGATCAATTAAAATCAAACTGCTGAAAAATAGCTATTATTTACAAGTATGAATAGTATTGAGAGAAATGATGAAAAGCAGTTTTACAGAACACTAAAAAAATTCGAGGCTGGATGATTGGTGGTGAGCTGTACACTTTGCAGGAAATGATTTTGTGAGGTGAAAATAATTACAAGATTGGGGGGGGAAACTTGCCAACATTGATGACATTGTGAGAAAAGTACATTTGACACATGTATAAGAACTGTATAAGAAATAGAGTGTGCGGGTCTGATAAATGCTAACGTAGAGTATGGATTGACTGGTGAGTGTGGTGAGGGAGGAGAGCACAATACGAGGAAGGTGTATATACAAGATGTACATCAAAAATACCAGTAGATAATGAGGGGTATTAAAAGGGGCATGGCTCCCCATAAGATTAACCTGGTCATGTGTATACTGGAGAATCATTAGCTCCTAGGAGATCGAGTCCAAATCCAAAATGGTGTGGTGGAGTGAGGGGCAGGCAGCGGTTCAATTATTGTGTGTCTTCATGTGGCGGTGGAGATTGCCCGACTGCGAGAACCCCAGGTTGCAGATCTTGCAACGGTAGGGTTTTTCACCACTGTGGATCCTCTTATGTTTGGTAAGGGTAGAGGTGTCGGAGAAGCATTTGCCGCAGTAGTCACACCTGTATGGCCTCTCACCGGAATGGGTTCGGAGGTGTGTAGTCACGGACGAGCTTTGGGAGAATCGCTTCTGGCAGATTGGGCAGCTGAACGGCTTCTCTCCGCTATGCGTACGCATGTGGGCAGTCAGATTGGCGGCCTGGGTGAAGGCTTTGGCGCAGATTTCGCAACGGTAGGGTTTCTCCCCGCTGTGGGTTCGCATGTGCGTCTTGAGGGTAGAGGGACGGGCATAGCTCTTGCCGCAGATCTGGCAGATATTGTTCCCAGACTTGTGCGGCTTCTGCCTCGGCTTGGTACTTGGGGACTTCTCGCCGTTCATATCTGTGATGCTGGCACCTGTGCCATCACCGTTGAGGTGAACAATGTTTGGTATGAGACTGATTGGCTTGACATCAGTCGGGTACTGAGAATCCAGGCTGCAGGCAGGGGACGTTCTTTGGTCAATGCCAGAGGCAGCGTTTATAGTCTCACCAGGGGCGTAGCTGCTCTGTCGTAGCGCCGATATCAAGTCAGTTTGGTCCTCTCCAATAACGAAAGCCGCTCGGGTAGAGGTGATGATGGTGGGCGCAGAGGTTGTGATGCCAGCGCTAGACTTGGCATTGAGGGCGAGGAGGGCATTCACTGCTATCTCCTGGTTCTCGGCGTGGACAGCTGGCCTGTACGTAGGAAAACAGACGGGAGGGGTAATAGTACAGCTATGAATAGTAATAAAAACCGACAAAGAAGCCACACAGCTAGCTAGCACTTGGCGGGACACGCTTTTGCTTGGAAGTCTGCTAAGTATTACAGAAACCTTGAGTTAGTTTTTTTAAGGCTCCGTGGCCTGTTTAATAAGTTTTAGAAAGAGTGCTAGCAAACTGTGAGAGCTTCACACGGACAAATTCACAAGGGAGTGACACATCATTTGTCACACAAAGACGCGAAGACAAAGCCCATTAAAATACAACTCACTTTGCTTCGGAGAGAGGTATGTTTCCATAATGACCCGGAGAGTAGCCAGGAAAGTCGAGGGGAGCTGCATAGGCCTGGTTGGGCATGAAGAAAGGGGAGATGGGTTCCCCTCTGCTCCTCGCGGGGAAATATGGCTGCGGGCCGAATAGAGCTGGGCCCGGGGGGAAGCTCATGAAGTTAGACATCGCACCTTCTGCAGTCATGTACGCCACAGGCCTCGCTTGTAAAGTAGTAGACATATCTTCTATGCTGCAGTCAGTTGTGCTAACTTATGGCTTCAAACTACGACAAAGTTTATTCACTGCTCGTACATACAAGGTAGCTTCGCACTTGGAGGAGTTCAATCTCACACTCGAGTTCACACGAGGCTTCCTTGTGGGTGCACTCCACTCGAGTAGTTGCTTGAAAGCTTTCAGGCGGTTGCAAACTCTGCAGACAGTTGGAGCATCTGTTGCGCTGCAAACTTGAGCAAGTTATAAAGCTCTGAGCTGGTATGAAACTGTTTAAGAATGATAAAGAGCACTGGGTCCTGTACTTTTGCGGGTGTACAAATATTCATCAGGCCAGGTAATATGGCTTCTCAAACCGCAAGAATGTAACGGACTTTTACGGAGATAATCGAATCGGGTCACGTATTTCATTTCCTGCCATGCATGGCCATGAGATGTGTATCCGGGTGCGTAACCTCCATTATCCGTGCTGTATACCCACACTTATGATATCACAGGAATTGGTTTTATCATTTCTATACAGTGGTATAGCTGTGTTTAAAGGAAATTGTCTTGTAGCCTATAGCAAGGTCCAGTGATCACAGAGAATAAGAAGCCTTTGTAAAGCAATGGCTCTTAAGTGTGCGTGCTGCAGAAGGTCACTTCATGGGGAATCCTTATAAGTTTTGAGTTGTTAGACGTTAGAGAAGCCAGCCTCAAGCTGATGCCTCTATTCATTTGGCTTGAAACCTTCTTTAAAGTTGCTATTTGCAGCACTCAAACTGCTGTCTCATTAGCATACAATACTCACTTGGCTTCAATGCACACCTCAATCCGACGTATTCACAACAACGATGGAGTTGCTAGGAGCCTCTATATTGCTGTAAGGTAAAATAGCTTCAGAGGGTAAGCAAGACCCAACAAATGGCTGTAGAACAAGCTGTCTCTTCATGTAGCTCGCTGTGTGATGCACTACCCTCCACCAGCTCAGCCTCTTGTTTGTATGTTAGCTCCCCTGTAGCGAGCGTTGTCATAACATGGTGTCTGATCTAAAGTTACAGTTGTTAGTTTGCAAAAATACATGCTACATTGGCTGTGGCAATGTCCCTAGACCAGGTTTTGCTTGTTGTCGTGTATGTATTACATTGCTCCAACCACTGCCCCAGTGTAGTACAGCCTTTATAGTTAGTACTGCCTTGTAGCGACTGTAGCGTGTAACTCTATTTGAAGTGCAGGTTCAATTATTCTTTCGGCTGTTTTTTTCGCTATCATACTCGGCTCGGCTCGGGGGTTAGTCGTTTGATATGTTGAAAGTAGCTATTACCGCCAGACAAGAATTGGTACGCTCACGGGGTGTGGCCTCGTCAAGGGCCACACACCCTGGGGGCGAGGCTAGTTCTCACTCAGTGCTGAACCAAAGCTAGACACTAGGATGATCGATCTTAGCTACTCTATGTTGGCAAATGCACAGTCTGATACAGACAATAGATTTGCAAGTGTCATGGCTACATAGCTTATTCCTTTCTGTAGGAATTACTTGAGATCACCATAGCAAAGCGACCAGGTATTTTGGTGTTGGGGCACACACCAGACCAATCCGGTTAAGTGTTCACACAACCAGATCCAACAGCAGCAGTCCAGCATTCGCTAAGGCAACCATTACAGGAAGCCCTGTTGGGCAAACAGTAACAGAACCCACAGAGCTTGACTGCATGGAGTGTCTGCTAAGTGTTTGTTCAAGAAGACCTTAGCTCTCAACAGGAAGTAACAGGCTAGCAAGAAAGATATGCTGGGATTAATTGAGTACACACCTAAACACATTACTTAGCTGAGACAACAAAATAACATGCCGTAACCACCACACTGCCCTCATATGGTATAATTGAAGCACTGTATAAGGCGTTGGGTAAAGACCGCTTTCACAATGACCTAGATAGGTGAGGCTATTGCGCCTGCTAACCTAATTAGATTGTTATAATACCTGGGCTTAAATATTGATCCAAAGTTTAATTTGCAGTCTGCTTTAGGCAGCACTGTTTTCAGCAGTTCACTGCACGTGCCCTGAAAACACTCTGCCAGAAGTGTTTTGCCAAATCAGTTTGTTCATGCAGCGGTCAACAAAATTAATGACATTTTACCATTTCTTATATTCAAAATGTGTAGCCTCATTACTACTATGCTATACTTCACTAAAGTACTACAACTGCTCCAATAGTGAAAACAAAATTAACAACCAAATTAATGACATCTTATCATTTCTTATGTTCAAAATGTGTAGCCTCATTACTGGGAACAAGCTATACTTCACTAAAGTCCTACAACTGCTCCAGTAGTGAAAACGCATTGTTTGGTCTGGGTCGCATTCCTATGCTGTTGGGCATAATTTTAGCTGTTTATTCCAGTTCTTCCCCAGAATTGCAATAACATCGGTCTGTGTGTAGTGGGGACTGCCTCACCGCTCATTATGTAGTTAGCTGTAATCATGGTTTGTAATCCAGACAGAACAGCCCTGGATGAGGTTGCTCTCCTACCAAGCCCTTCCTGCTTTGCACTATGTGTATTAAACCACAGTTTCAGATATTAAACCACTTAAAAAGCAGCCGTATTCTCATTGCTGGGCTATTGAGATGCCAAGTGCATGAGTTTTGTTCAGTGACTTCCTGTGCACATGGTTGGTTTCACACTTGAATCTACAAACTGCAGTTTAGTTCTGCTCCAGTGAGTCCTCAATAGCCTGCACGCTGCCTCAAGCCTCACAAGTCTCATCTCTTACATAACCATTACACCATGTTTACAGAACCCAAAGCCAATGCAGTGGGGTGTAAGTGACAACTGTATTATGGCTGGAATTTGGAGCGGAAGAAGACTTGGAGAGCTGAAAATTCCTGTACTATTAACCTATTCAGCTTATGTTCCAGCAGACATTGTGTGCATGTGTACAGCACGGGGAAGGATTCGGGAGCCCTGCAACTGGTCTAGGCTCGTCAAGAATAACAGTATTGTTAGGATGAGATTAATCTTACGCTGCATGGCCTGAAGCAGTGTCGTTTACTTGACACCATGGTCCAGGCTTCAGATCATGTAACAGTATATTGACGGGCTGTGGCTGATGCTGCGTTTAGGAATGCACCCATGCAGGGGGTGGGGGGTGGGGGGGAACAGAGTAGAGAAAAATTGAGGGGGCCGGGGATTGCCTGCTCTACATAAAACCTTGATGAGTATTTGAATGTCCGTCTACACGTGTGTCTATACCACTGTGTAACTATATACTGGTGGGCTACAGGTTCGAGTTGTGATAGTGGCTTCATATCCTACTACTATGCTGTGTAGAATACTATGTACCAGGAGCCTGTATGTACTATGCTATGTAGAGTGCTTATAATATCCTATAAGTGATATGTCATCTGTTGAAGCATCCAAACAAACACAGTGTGTACACTTGTGACACCATGTGCTCTGTTTCTACACAAGGCTGCAATAACACAAGGCAGAGACACAACTATAACAATTCTGAAAGCCTTACCAGTTTCAGCAAAACATTCTGGCACTTCCTCAGAGCAGTGTGTACAGTGGTACATGGTGTTCTAGAATATGGTGAACCCTTGCGATGCCATGGTGAACCCTTTGTGGTGCCATGGTGAACCCTTTGTGGTGCCACACAATGCATGCAGCAGAAGACCCGACAGTGACATTCCCCCAAAATGAGGTGCAGTTGTTCATTGTCAAGTGCAGATAGTTAGATATCTGAAGCAACCTGATAGGACATTTGAGTTTGGGATGTTGCAGCGCCATCACTATAGGGATGCAGTGAATGGTTTTGTTAAACTTTAAGCAATAATGTGCTTAATCCTATTTGGGCAAAGTGTCACACAAGCCAAGGTGATGTGTCTGCAGACCCACTCATAAACCATTAGTGTTGGATTTCAGTAAATAATGCACAGCAACACTATTGCATTGTAGTGGTTACTTGGGGCAGAGTTAATTATATGCGTAGGCTATGCTGGATATGAGTGTCACTGTAAGGAGTACTTATTGCAGTGACTTTTCAGTTTGGTGCTTGAAAGTAGTTGCAAATTCATAGAAAGTAGCTATAAATAAAAGATGAAATCAATCATGCAGCTAAGTACTAAAATGCTTATATCGATGCTTGTAGGCAGGTTTTGTCCAAATATGTCTATTTCGCTTTAGTCATGTAGCTACCTGATTCCCTCCATGATAGCTGAGTGACCACTAGCTTACATATCTGTGTACGCAGCCCCTGAGATGGTAGTAAAGTAAACAATGAAATAAGGGTAGTTGAGTGGGTGGAATCACCTAAAAAGTATCTGGCTTAGAAACTCATGTGGTGGCAAGTTATCTGTGTAATTATTACCAGAAACCTTGTAATAATAACAGTGAACTGTGCAAGAACTCTGAAAATTCAGCAACCCACGACTAGCTTAGTCTTGTGCCCCATAATATTATTATTCACAGGCAAACATAGCAACCACCACAGTTGCACAGCATGGAGCGCAAACTTCCCCCCAGCTGTTGCCCAAAGGCTTCAGTTACACAATCTGCTCTGCAGTATACACAACACTAACTGCTAATCCACATGAAAGACCCAGTGGTGAAGCTAATACTCCAAAGTCTGCACACAAATTCATTATCTATACTGTCCGTTCAGACCATAGCAACACAGTGAGAAGATAAGCAATTCCTCATTGAGCTCTGTGCTGTACAATGTATACATAGAATGCACACATCTATTGATCTGGGAAAAGATTATGCAATGCTTTATTTAAGCTGTCCTGGAGTTTCACTTCGTGTGTGTGATCGGACTTCCTGTCTGTGGTCATTTGATCATCCATTGAGGCCCCTTGCCACTGGCCCTGGGAAGTAAGGTGCTCGCTAGAACCAGCACAATGGTGGGTTTGCACTCCACACTTCCTGCCCGCGAAATGGCCTGTGGAGTTCAGAGTTACAACCATTACATGACATATTCTTTAATTCAAACCACAAATTTAAAGAGTGTAGGAGCCCATATAATTGTGTTTGTGTAGTTATAGAGTATGCAGGTATGGTGTACTAAGCTTTACTACTTCACAATTTCTCTGATAACAAAACAAACTGGATACTGTTATCATAACTATTCTCATTGCAAAACTAGTATACAGTAGTGGCTGCTTTTAGCAGCTCCACCCTCCGTTTTGCAGCTGGGCTAGCTGCATATAACACCATTACATACTATTATAACTAAACGAATGTGTCATTGTGGTATACAGTCAGGATACACATGGTGAGATCACAGCTCACTGACACCACAGGGGGAGAAGGTATACCTTTGTGTACTCTCTCCCTAAGGATGTTGCCTCATATGGGCAGGAACTGGGCATGAGTGGGTGAATAGGGGTCCCTATTGAGAGAGCATGGGACTAGCCACATGGGCGAAGTACAAGAATCACTTAATGCTGGAAGACATTAATCCAATTAGAGTGTTAGCAACTGCACCACAGTTGATACAGCTAGCTCTT